>JARHVA010000570.1:2400000-3110000 GCA_037957365.1 Torreya grandis | reverse complement strand
GTAGATGTGAAGGGGATAGGTGTTTACGAGGTGGATCTGGCTGTATTGTCTAAGGTCTTAATATGAAAAACACGAATTAAATTCTAAGAGGCATAAAAATGGGAGATAAACAACTAAATTTGAAATAAAGAGATAAAAAAGGTATATGTGGAAGGAGGTCATCAATGAAGAAAATATCCATCAATGGGGCATTTTCAAATGATAAGATGAAAAAAATGAGGGAAGACACAACAAGGGTGATGTGAAAATACTTAGTGGAGAAAAGACACTCTAATCAAGTGGTAAGTGTAACATTTTTCAACATCAAGGATCTAGAGAACCCCACCTAGAAAGTGTGATCTTGGATTAGTAATTAAATTATACATATCATCCCATGAAGTTCATATGTAAGTAAATATAGATATTATCATACCTTCCCATGACATGTTCCATGTTTATTAGGAACATGATAGATCAATCCTTAAACTATGAAGATTTCCCATGACATGTTCCATGTTTATTAGGAACATGACAAATCAATCCTTAAACTATGAATATTTGGTACTTGTGTGAGAAGGTAGGTTGTTGAATTAACCTATTTTATTTTTTGAGAATTACCATTAACAATAAGGTAAATTTATTTGATGATGAATATATATGATTTAATCATAAAATAGTACTTTTAAATTTACCCTAGTGGATAAAAATATTAAACATGCCAGTTTACAATTTGACAACAAGCTAATAAAAGTAAAAGAGTTGAAGCAATCACACCTTGATGATTTCTATATTTCTAAGTGTGAATCTAGAACTTGTAGGGATGTAGCTAATTATGTGAAAAATATGAGCATCTAACTATATAAGGACAAGATCAATGTTTACATTGTTAATGTCCTAGGCATGATCGACATTGACCCATGATAATTTTTGTTCATATGTTGTAATGCCATTCATGTCCTATGCAACTCTTTGGATTATGTAAAATTTTGTGTCACTTTAACACTAGATGTTGTACCTTCTTGTATCTTCACTTTGAAAAAGTTTATAGAAATAATCATCTAATTTTTATTATTAAATTTACTTGACCTAACTTTCAACAAGATGTTATAAAAATAAGGGGAGAAATAGTTTGGTCAAGAAACCAAAATAGTGTTATAACTATGTATCATGTAATCCAAAATCAAACCCCTTACAGTTAACGAATAGTGTGATAGGGGATTAAGAGAAGAATATATACTCCTTAAATGTGAGATGTAATTATATGCATAATTTCCAATGTTAAAATTGGTACATGATGCAATGCAAATCCTTGAGTATATATAAATCAATGTAGAGTGAGCCTAAACTTGAAAAATAAATAACTTTAAATAGATTGGAAGCTTGCATGACTTGTAACAGATTAGAAACTTGTATGGAGCATTTAGAACCTTAATAATAATTCTTCTAGATGATTTTTAATTATTAAATTTTTGATATATGATTTGTATATATAGGATTCACATGGTTTGAATTAAAAGACCCATTATAATGCAAAATCCAACAAAGGGAATAAAAACAAACCAAAAATGGATCCAAAAACCAAAAGGATGTGACCACAGGTTGAAAGGCCTAAAAAAATAAAGAGGATAAAATCAATGGGCCTGATGATCATACCTAGGGAAATATTAGCAGACCATAATTTGTGTCTTAGAGGAAGAAATAAACACATATAGAGAGATGAGAGAGAAAGTAGGCTATTAACATAAAATAAATGTAACATAATAAAAATAAAAGAATAGAATGTCATGGTAATGCACAAATGAGGGAAATAAATAGGTGCCAATAAGTACCCACTTCAAGGTGATGACCCATATACACAAAATAATACCCAAAAACAATATAATAAAATATACCAAAATTGATTGTCTACATAATGACCATAATTTAATGTGTGTATGTGATTTATGTATGCATGTGTCAAAGTAAAATGATACATAATTGAAGTGTTTACCATGACTTACCATATGGAGAGGATGAGGAATATTTTATGTCATGCATCCATCCAAGTATAAACATTTAAATATATGTTGACATTTAAGTATGGAAATATAAATTATGTAACAATTAAAAATACTTAAACTTAGCTTCCATAAAACTTGTCCTCCCCCTATGGTAAGACATGGTAAATAATTCAATTATGTATCATTTTACTTTGACACATGCATACAAAACCACATGCACACATCTAATTAAGGGCATTATGTAGACAATCAATTTTGGTATAAGAATTTTTATTACAATATTTATGGGCACTATTTTATGTATATGGGTCATCACATTGAATTGGGTACTTATTGGCACCTATTCATTTTCCTCCTTTGTGCATTCTCATGACATTATATTACTCTATATTTTTTGTTCTGTCACATTCCTTTTGTGACATGAACCTACTTTCTCTCTCATCTCTTTGTCTATGTCCATTTTTTCCTTTAAGACATGAACTATGGTCTACTAATATTTCCCTAGGCATGATAAATATGGCCATTTATTTTATCCTCTTTGTTCTTTCAATCCATTCTACCTATGGTCACATACTTTTGGTTTTAGATCCATTTTTTGTTGTATTTATTTTCCATTTTTTGATTTTGCATTATAATATGAATTTTAACTCAGACCATGTGAATCTTATACATATAGATCATATATGAGAAGTTTAATAATCATAAATCATATGGAAAAAGTGTTATTAAGGTTTTAAATGCTCCACACAAGTTTACAATGTATTTCTAGTCATTCAAGCTTCCAATATATTTATAGTCATTAATTTTTCAAGTTTAGTCTCAATCTATGTTGATTTATTTCTACTCAAGGACTTGCATTAAATCATGTGTCAAATTTAGCACTAGAAAATGTGCATATAATTTCATCTCAAATTTAAGGATGATAGATTCTTCTCTTAATACCATATTCAAACCACTAATTAACTATAAGGGGTTTGATTTTGGATTGCAAGATACAAAGTTGCAACACTTTTTTGGTTTCTTGACCCAACTATTTATTCCCTTCTATTTTTATAAAAACTCTTTGAAATCTAGGTCAAGCACATTGAATAAGAAAAATCAAATAGTGATTTCTATGAATTTTTAAAAGTGAAGATAAAAAAAGGTATGACATCTAGTGGTAAAGCAACACAAAAAGTTACATAATGCCAATAGTTGATTATGACATGAATGACATTGTAGGATATAAAAAAACATATCATAGGTTAATATAGATCATGCCTAGGACATGAACAATGTAGACACTGATCTCATCCTTGTACAATCAGACACTCATATTTTTTCACATAGACAACTACATTCCTACAAATTCTATATCCAACTCTTATAATATTATTTGCTTGTTGTCAAATTTGTAAATTGATATGTTTACAATTTTTAACCACTAAGGTCGATCTAAAAGTACTATTTTATTATTAAATAATGGATGTTCCTCAGGAAATAACTTTACCTTATTATTAATGGTAATTCTCTAAAACTAAAATAGGGTAAGTCAACCACCTGCCTTCTCACACAAGTACCAAATCCTCATAGCTTACTAATTGATCCATCATGTTCCTAAGAACATGGAACATGTCATGGGAAGGTAGGATCATATTTATATTTACTTACATATATAATTTATGGGGTGATATATATACGTCAATTGTTATCCCAAACTCACACATTTTAGGTGTTCTCTAGATCCTTGATGTTGAAAAATCTTAACCTTGCCCACTTGATTAGTGTGACTTTTCTCCACTAAGATTTTCACATAACCCTTGTTATGTATTTCATAATTTTTTTCATCTTACATTTACAAATATCCCATTTACAAATATTCTTGTCATTGACAACTTCCCTTACATATATACCCATTTTTATCTCTTTACTTCAAATTTGGTTATTTATCTTCGAATTTTATGCATCTTAGAATTTAATTTGTGTGTTTCATATTAAGACCTTGGATAATAAAACCAAATCCACCTAAAAAAAACCCATCACCTTCACATATACATCATATTTATCCTAATAATTATGGTTCTATATGGTCGTGTCCTCCTCTAATTGATTCTAGTGCAAGCATTGATCTAGGTTTAACTCATTTCATTTCTTCCATTTTTATAATACTTATGTTTGACATAGATTTATTTTATCTACTTAAATTTTATATCATTTTACAACCATGTTTATTACACATATTTTGTCTATGGAGTTTTTCTATCCACTTTCTTTAATTGTCATTTTTACATTGTATTTCACTCTTTTTATATATAGATGCTCACATTTGTTATAAATGAATGAAAAATGCTAGATTACTCATTAAATAATGCTACAAAAACATCAAACACATACACATGTAGATTAAAAACATGAAAATCCATCTCATATACATCAAATATTTTTATACATCATATATAAAAAGTAAAAATATATCTTATACATGAGGCTATAGGCCATATTCATCCCTAAATGGGTGAGGTGTACACTATGTTGTGACCTGACCTCACTAAGGGATGAATCTAAGGATGAACTCTTTAAGTTTAATCCACACATATTTCCATATAAATTGACCAAATGCCTCTCTATCTCTACAAATTGAATTGTAATTTTATGCTCTCTCTCCATGCCTACTAATGTGTTCATGTGATGTGATTACTATTTCACAATTTTTAGGGTTTGTCATGATGTTACCACCTATTATATTTATGGAAGGATCACCTTGAAAGACTATTATTATAGTAATTGATGAAATTGAATCCAATATCCCTTATTATGACACTAGTTTATCCTCTTTAAAAATCCTAAATGATCCAATATGACTTCTCACAGATGGTGTTATGGGATCTGATGTAGTCATTGTTTCATGCTGATAAAACATGTAATCTAATGTCTCATCATGTGTATTCTTCATCAATGACCACCACCTCATTGTCTCATATATAAAAAAATACTTCTTCAAGTTGTTCAATCACATTAACTAAGGGGAAAAAATAGGACATCTTCTAGCATGCTGAAGACATTAGTTAGAAACACACAAATATGAATAAGTAGAGAACAAAGGGAGAAAAAAAAGTAAATTCCAAATAAGTAGATGATGATAGGATATGGATGAAAGAATATATAATAGATGATCTATAGGGAATTTCTTAGAAATTACCACCAACTAACTCACCTCGATCCACATGCACTCTTTAGGATGTGTACTCAAGAAAATTTATGCATCAAAGATTATAGTAAGATAAATCATCAATAATTGAAAAATGATGTGTATACATATTGTTCCATTAAAGTCCATAAGATAGGAAAACAATGTTAACTGATTATCCTATCTAAATGTCCATAATAAGCTATCAACTTATCTTCATGATTAAGATCCAAAAATATCATAGATCATGAATATAATGAGTCATATGCATCATTAATAATAATCTAAAGGTAATAACTATATACACATAATAGTTTTATAATTTATCATTTAATGACACTTTCTCTCATAACTTGTTGAGTTTCAATGTCTTTGATTACATGCCTTAAATGTTACATCAGGAAAGGGGTGGGTAGACCATTGGTGCTTCACAAGATTATTGTTTAACCATAACATTCCTACTATTTTTTAGATTCCTTATAGTGTCCATCCATTTATATCCTATGATGTCTCCCTAGAATCTTGAAACCCTAAATTATGGATAAGTCTAAAATATTAAAATCCTAAAAATGGCTAAGTCTAAAATCCAATAGGACCCTCCAAAACCTAGAATTTGCATTATAACTATTAGAGGTTCAAAACCAATCTCAAACATCCTAAAATTCTATGTGTGTGTGTGTTTATATATAAAATATAACTTAAAGTCAACAATCTCCCTTCTTGATATCCCCAAACTATGTTAGCCATTGTTTTTATAAAGTTGAACTGGTCAACCCTATCATTCAGTTTTCCTACTAAGTTAACCTAACCAATTTTTTAACCCAATTTTACTAATAAATTGTCCTAGTCAACTTTGTTATAAATTTTTTTCCACAAGTTATGAAACTAAGTCATCTTGGCCAACTTAATTCAAGGCCTAATGATAACTTTCTCCAAAATAGAGTCATGCTAGCCAACCTTATCATCTAAAATTATGGAAGGGGTAAGACTAATCCATTACTAAAAATACAACCTTCACTTCTATCAAATAGATAAAAAACATCCATTTTCACATTATTACAACTCTAAATTCCACTAAATCTACATTTGAATGAACCATTTCTTAGGGTTTGCCTTGGAGGGAAGATAACTTGTCTTATAGGAAGTATTGAATGAAAATTAGGAGTCTTTTAGCCTAGAAATAATTTATATAGTGTGATCCTTACAAAGCCAAAACAACCTATTCAAAAGCACCATTGTCCAAGGGAGAGATTGAGACTTGATATGTTTGACTAAAGGTAAGTATCTCTAACTTTTTCTATTTCATTTGATAGATAGATATTTCACAAAAATAATATGTTTTGAATGTATACCTCCTTGCTTAGATTACCTCTATAATTAAACTTAGTATAGATATAGGGTCTTTTTTCCTGCCATCTTCCACTTTAGGTGATATAGGCACCCATTTGCCTATCGTGATCCTTTGATTATTTGTTTGTGTTAAACCATCTCCATTTTTGACACAAGATTTGGTGAGCACTACATTACTTTAATTTTATGTATTATAAGACCTATCTAGGGTTATTACATAGTCTTATTTAATTAGAGGCTTTTTAACCCTCTCCTTTAGTGTTGTTTGATAAGACATCCCTTGGTTAGGTTTAGTAGATCCAATTTAGTCATGCCCCCTATATATACAAAGTATCAAAATAGATGTTAGTTGATTACCTTCTCTGAGATTGGATTTACTATGTAGGATAAGTTGTAGATTTATCTTAATCTATTGTATATATGTTTCATCCCCCATGTGTGTGTGTGTGTGTGTGTGTGTGTGTGTGTGTGTGTGTGTGTGTGTGTAGTCATTTTCAATCAAGTTCATGGAAAATATGGGTATGATGCCACTATAGCTCTAACTATCCAAATAAACAACAAGACTTGGAAAAATGGTAACAAAGAAAAAAGCTTATGATTTAGGTGAAAGAGCTAAGAGCTTGTAATCACTATCTAGTTTATTAGATTGCATGAACTTAAGGTTGGACTGTATAAGAAAAAAAGGCTAGACACAAATGCATAAAATATTAAAATTAGTGAAGCCAAATATCTATAATCTCCTAACCACATAATTGAAATTAAGATGATAAATGAAGTGTAATTTGTAAATAAAAAGTGCATTGTTTTCAACTATAAAATGAAATTTAATAAGAAAACTACAATTTTGATATGGAAATAATGATTCTAAAGTATTTTAGACTAGAATTACAATACAAAGAGAAATAACACTAATTCAAAATGTAGAAAATATTTTTTTATGAATGAAAACTAATGTAGCATACAAATATAAACCTAATAGTATATCAAATATTTTAAACAAATTTTTTTGATATTAATAAAATCATGGAATATATTAACATATAAATATATAATATATACACACATAAAAATTTATATACCAAACCAAATAAATAAATAGTATAGGGATTGGGATTCTTACCTTGAGTTGAATTTTTAGTGCATTGATCTACCCCTTTAGATCAAGTGGTAGCTTGTGAGAGATGTTGTTGATCAAATCCAAATGCAAGGAATAAGATCTAAGTGTTCTTAGTTTGGGACTTTAAAGACTAGTTGTACCTTGAAGGCTTAACTTCCATTCTTATGACCTTAAAAGATATTGTGCAGACTAAACCTCCAAGTGTAAGATATTAAACCCTAATTCCTCTTCTTCTTACTAAGGGTTTAATTTCATGTGTGCACAGATTAAATCAACTATATTTCTTCACTTATATAAAATTTTGATTGATAAACCTATATATACATATCCAAATCTTAAAATTCACCTATCAAACTTGGCCAAAAATTCTAGGAGAGTGTCAAAAAGATTAAATTAGTTAGTATACATATAAAATAAACATTTAAGTATAATTTTACATTAATTATAATTTAATTTATATTATATATACATAATTTTAGGATGTTTTAGAATGATTTTGGACCTCTAAGAGCTATAATCTAGACTATAGATTTTGAAGGATCCTATTAGATTTCAACCATAGCCTAATTTGATGGTTTTAGGATTTAATAGTTTCAAGAAGACATCATAGGAGGAATGAAATATGAATAAATATATGATTAATGAATAATCTCTCAGAAAGTACCAAGAACTGACCCACCCCAATCTTGGTGTGCTCCTTAGGACATGAACCTAGGGAGATTGATGCACCAATAAGTCGTATAAGAGAAACCATCCATAAGTAAACAAATATATGTGTACTCAAATTTTAATCTTTCCATATTTAGATTAATTTATGTTTGTTAGTTCATTTCTATCTTTAAATGCTCTTTATTTATAACTCATTATTACTATTTAATGACACATTTAGATTAGATAACTCGTGCTTACCTCTCAATGGCACTTTCGTTACCTATAAATATTTATTACCATATAATTACACCTTGTATATAGTTAGGTTCTTCACTCTATATTCCATGTGTATATTCCACTTTTAGATTCCTTATAACCTCTTGCAGTCATAACTCTTATATATACCACTTTGTGGACTGACATTTTATGTGTGGGGGAATCTATAATGAACATTATACCTTGTCCTATTTTATAATATCCTTATGTTTTAGGATATATAATGTGTATATATAGTTTATTAAACATGACATAAATCTTATCCCACCACTAATTAGGTTACATTCACATTTTTATAACATTTTAGCTTTACTGATTTGTTAAGCATTCATTAATTTCCAAATTTATTTTCTCCCTTTCACAACCTTAAATATTATTTTATTACTACTATAATGGAAAAATTTAATAATACACAAGATGAAACTATTCAAGGTTTCTATTTTCCTTAATGAAAATACTCATAAGGGTTTTGTTGGTGTAGACTTTTATACTATGGGTTTTGTCTACACGGTTCTTTATGTTTGATTAGAGTCATAGAGGTCATTTAGGTCATTTGGGAAGATTAGTCCCACATTCATTAGAATTTGGGGTTTCACTCTCTCTCACACCTATATATGTACCTCTCTCCCTTTGTATTCTAAATCCAATGTTAATGAATTTTTTGGCTTTCTCCATTTTGATTTGTCTTGTGTAATTCTCTTTTATTATTTCAATTTTCTATAGCTCTTTGGTGGTGTGCACTTGCTTCTTGTCTCATGTGACCATTCAAACTTCGCATTATCCTTATCTAAATTGGGATCAAACTTTGATATGGTATTAAAACCACCCATGGTAAATATTTTTCTTGTTATCTACTACTAAGCTTTCTATGAAATCTTGAGATTTTTTGCATAAGCAGGATCATAGATCTGTATTGTTTTCTATTAGATCTATCCATTATTTTTATCATATGTTTGCATGATTTGTAATGTTGGTATATGGAATATATTTAGATATATAATATTCTTTCATTTTGATCAAATTCTCAATAGCTTGGAAAAAGGAATTTTGGCTTGAGGAAAAATGTTTTTCCTCCACATTGTCTTTTTTGTGGCTTCATAGTTCATATCTGATTTGTCATTCTCATACCTAGTTTTCCATCCACATGTTCAATATATTATTGATATCAAACCACAATGAATCACATAGAAGTTTTTCTAGGTTTGGTGCATCTAGATCTTATCTTTCTAGATCATTTTGAATTTATGAATTTTGTTAATAAATATAAAAGTTATGCCATTTTTAGTAACTACTACTAAACAAAAAATCATATCATATAATTTAGAAATTGTTTCTAAAGTTTCTTCCAAAACAAGCTAAGTCTATTCAAGTTTTCCCTAATGTTTTTAACATGTTAAATTCCTTTTTTTTATAGCTTGATTTAAAACAAGGGAAAATAGGTTACTTTTATTTTAATGCACAAGTAATGCATAATAAGATTGGTCAAGTGTAGCATTGTTAGTGGATATTTTTTATTGTTTTTTTATAAAATAATATTTTTTGGGAAATATTTAAAAATAAAGTATTTTTCATTTTTTTACTTTATCACATTGTAATTTCTTCCTTGGATGCATTATTGGTTGAGTCTAATGTCCTCTTTTGTTTTCAAAGAATTATCTTTTTCAACACATACACTGATTGCTTTAGACACACTATCGACTGAGACCGATGTCTTTTGAACATATATTTGCAACATTTAGGGGGGGGGGTTCACCATTTAATAGTTTAAGGGGTTTAATTTTCCTTTTTGGTCCCTGATTACATTTTAATTGCACTTTCATTTCTTCAACAACCTCAACTTGCACTACTATTACATCTTATTTCTGCACTAATGAATTCAAGTTCAATTAAACCACTAACTCCATTTAATTATCATGAATGAAAAATCAAGATGATAATCATTCTAAGGAGTAAGGGTTTGTATAGGATAACCATGGGTAATGAAACTAAACCTAGCATAGATGGAGAGATAGTTAAATGGTGTAACCATAGTGATGAAGCCTATGGGCTATTATGTCTTTCTGTTGCACCTAATGTTTTATTTCACTTAGAGTCTACCAAATCACCTCATTATGTATGGACTATTTTGGGTAAATTATTTAGGAAGCAAGATGTGATGAGAGGTTAAAATCTTGAGAATGAACTCATTAGCCTAAATCCTAGTAAATTTGACATCCTTTAGGATTGATTCACTAAGTTTAAGTCCTTGAGATTGTAGTTGGAAGAATGTGGGATAAATAAAGAAGATTACCAACTTGTTTTTAATATACTATCTAAACTAGGTCCTAACTATTCAGTCTTTGTCTCTAATTTTCATTCCACTAAAAGTGATTTAGGCACTACATAGAAAATACCCTCTTTAGATGCTTCCATTATAGACTTAACTAGGGAGAAAGATAAGTTTATCTAAATGGGCACATTGAAGTCCAAAAAACATCAAGCCCTAATTTATAGGAATGTAAAGACTTACAACAAAGAGAAGAAGAAGACTAAGGATCAAGAGAAGAAGAAATAATCAACCTAAGTTAAAACCAACACTGAAGCCTCCTCTTCCAATGATAAATCTAAAAAAGATAAGGTTAAGTATGTCTACTATAAGAAAAATGGGCATGATGATGAAGAAGTAAATAGATCCCCTAATCATCTCCTATATAATAAAAACATAGGTGTTACTAAATCCATTAAGCATAATTAATGTACCTAAGATTATATTAAGGTAAAGGGCAAGGCTCTTCTAGTAATTGTGTTGGAATCACAATGACTAAGAGGGGGGGGGGGAATAAATATTCAAAAATTTTCAATCAATTACCATGAATCATTCAAAGAAACTTGGTGATCTAATAATGTATTAAGAACCAATCACATGAGCATAAAATAAGATAACACATCACATATGTGGAAAACCCTCATGGGGAATAAAATACAATAAAATAAATCTTGGACAAACTATACTATAAGATAATGTATCAAATTTAGTTGAGCACCAACCCAACATAGATCACCAACCCCAAATTTATCAAGCACCCACTTGACTTTAGCGAACACCCACTTGATGGGAGGTTACAAACCCCTATGACTAAGAAACAACTTAGTTAGAGGATAATTATGTAAGAAATAACCTTAAAGGAAAATAAAAATACCTCTTGACCAAGCACTAACTCAACCAAGACTAATTCTATAAGTACCAACCTACAAGGAAACTTCAACTCCCTCTTTGACCAAGCACCAACTCAACCAATCACACTTCTTTCTTCTACTCTTCTAATCAGCTCTATATCTTCTCTATCTAAACTCTATCCACTATAATACATAAATAACACATATATTATATAACCTGATATCCTCTCAACATATGATGATCACTCTTTCAACTCTACTCCACTTGATCTCTCTCAAAACTACCCCTAGGCTTCTTCATTCAACTAGCCCTCTTCAAGACTAAATACGTTAGATGACCTTGATATTAGACTAAAAAAAACCTATATGATATTAATTAAATTCTTCTCTTTTATCTATTAAGGGTTTAAAAAATATTACCCAACCTCTTTAGGATCATTGATTCATCAATCCATTTGCTTACTCTAAGCTTACACAAATAGGCCTAAAATTCATTGCTTATATACAAGACTCTTACTCACACACCTCTTGTTTGGATAAACACACTCAACAACTTTTATTGATTAAAAAATAGGTCTTATCACACATTAAAAAATTAATAAATCATAATTATTTGGCCATAACACCTTATAAGCCTTATTCCTCCTTTTGTTCTCATGGAGACCTAATTGCATTAGGCCTTCTTATTAGCATGTTACCATTTGATCCCTTAGAAACAATTATATCTCCATACACAGCACAAAAATTTCAAAAAAAATATAAATATACCTTATCCAACATATTTTTATCTACATAACCACTTTTATGTCCAACCCTTCATGAAACCCCTCAATAGTACTGTCTTATTAGGCTTGTGTACACTAAAAAGTCTACCTTTCAATATTGAAGCTCAAACACACTTAATAAACTCAAAAATGATAAAAAAAATACATATAAATAATATAAATTGCCTCATGTTCATTACCAAATTCATTAGACACTTTCACTCAGAGCTTAAGGCTTGAAGACAAACTCATCAAAACACTCACCCAGAACTGCCAAAATACTCAAAACATAGGCATGAAAAATTTGACTTCCAATACCTATATGGACACTTTAAAAGACACTAAATGAAATAAAAATATTATATAACATATTAAAAACATACTAATACACAAAAATCATATGGTCTAATAGAAAAATATTGCTCTTTTAAACCAATCTCATGACCTTATATCTCACAGACCAAACTGAACCAGACATATCATTTTGGCTTCAACATTTTATCATATATTTTCATGATATAAAAATATTATTAAAAGAATTAAAATGAAATAAAATTCCTAAATAAAATCTCCATGTATTTGGTTTCATCATTATACCATGAAAACACACTCAAATTCATCTTCTCATCTCTGCCTAGGTTTTGCACTATTTTCTTCATTAGGCCTATTAGTGACTGGCCTACATGGATAACCATGAACACATAAATAATATAACCTATAAATAAACCATAATAGACATGAAATGTGAGTCTATAAATTATTCCTTCATCAATTTAGCTATTTTTACCAAGTCAACTTTTGATTGGTACAACAAATTATTCACAAATAAGCCCTTTCCTATAGGGTCTTCTCACTCACCTGACAACTCAATACCACCTAGAGGTTTATAAGAGAGTAAAATAAAATATAAAATAGGTTTCCTAATAATTTAAATTCATTATAAGTTTGTTTGAACAATATCTTTCACACTGGGTCCTTATTAAGGTTTTAGAGAGGTTTAACACAGGTTTTGGTGTTATCGATTATTCATAAAGGACTGCTCCTTAAATCCAAAACAAATGATTGTATACATTATATAGGAACCTTACCCATCTCTATTTAATATCTACAGTTATAATTCAAAGGTTACATGTGTCGAACATATGAAAGTCCTTCTTGGGTTTGAATACCTTCATTCTGTACACTCAAGAGACCTCAAAACCACTTTCCATGCCTTTTCCTACAAACCATAACCTCATAATTCATGATCAATCCTTTAAAATCTTGAATTAATTTTATCCATTCTCTCTTTCACACATTCATCTTTAAATCTGATCCTAATGCCTCATTAGGCTAGGTAGGGCTAAAGAAGTCTAGGTGTAGACCAAGACTGAAGGACCTACCTTCAAAGACTCACTTTGAAACACTTATGAGTGTATCCACACCTTATTATTATGATCACACAACCTTAAAAAACTCTCACATGTCTAAGTTCACTCACCTTATTATGCCACTAGCTCATACCTTCACCATGACATAACTAGGCTCAAGCTTCAAATACACTTAACACCTTGACCTATTCCTTCCATGTCATGAACCCAAAAAAACATCACAACATAATCATATCACCATACCATTCTCTTTTTGATAACAACAATATTCCATAGCCTCATACATACCTAAAACCACATGACCAAGCTTTGTATGACTTGCCATCTCTCTTCAATGCACCTGAACATTTTTAACACCAAACCTCACAAGATGAAAAATTAATGACAACATCAAACTTAATCACTAATTAAATTTGAAAAAATAATGATACCAACTAAGAACACACTTTTAATAGGCTACTCATATCCACAATACTCACTCAATGATCAACACTCTCTTTATACCACTACCATGCTCAAGCACTTGACCAAATAGAACTTTGACATCAATGAAAATTCTCTCTCAATGCTCATTATCAAATCACATACCTTTGTTCATTCATTTAACCATTATTCCTTAACATGGCTCACCACAAAAATCTTCATGTTATGACTATACCACACTATGCACATACATTCATCTTCATATCATGACATTAATGACTTGTACAAACCTCTTTATACACTATGCTTCTTATGCGGACATTAGTTTTCTTCAAACAATATTCCATGACCTATACCTTCCATGCTCACAATATGCATGATAACTCTCATCCATGCAACACTCTCTCTTTCATGAATGACCTTACTCATGACAACTTTCATGATCACACTCTTATGTACCTTGAAATATAACATACTCTCATCTATCTTTAGTCACCTTTGAAATCAAACTTAAAATCAATGACCATTATGCCTTTACATGATGCACTCTTTTGACATCAATTGCAATAACATGCCAAAAAACTAGCCCTTTGTCATTGATAGAAAAAACACAAAAATCTGAAATCACTTCAAAATGGTACTTTTTCCCATCTACTCATTCTCCCCCTTTTGACATTAATGATAAAAGGTCTTCCACAAATTTCCATTTGATCCTTAGACCTAGATTTCAATAAACAACACAATGAAATGCTAACAAAAACTCACTTTAGGCTTGTACTAGTTTTTGTAGACAACTTCTAGAATACTTTAACTATACCTTAAAAAACCATGCTTCTTATTACTTCTACATCATTGTCTTGACACTTCATAACATAGAAATACAAAGATCCCCCTAAATCCATACATACCTTCTTAAAATTAATTTAGATACATAGGAACACTCACTTTTTCCTTAATATGATTGATATAGATCAAAATCTTGATCACTCACCAAGATATCCCACTTTTGACACCAACTAAAGAATTAAGGACTCCCCCATAGTCATCACATCTTATGCTCATCACTTGAGTCATTAGGACTCTCAAACCACCCTTAACTTCCTTTGAACAACTTGATACCAATACCAATTCTTAACATAAATCAATCTATCAACTGTTAGAAACATAGAACAACTTTTTTCTTACCTCTCATATACCAATCAAACTACACACGCTTTCATCACACTTCCATCTCTATAAAAAACATCCAACTTATCTCTATGACCATATTGGTCTTTCAGACCAATCCATATTCCATGTCTCTAGACACAATCCTATATATAAACTTGGATTCCATACCATGACTCTTCATGAACTGAACTCTAGAATCAATGCTTATACTAACCAAAACTGCTTTCACCTTATCATATACATACAAGCTACAAATAAAACAACTCATACCTTATAACATAGACAACCTAGAAACCTCTCAAGATGAATCCTTTGACTATAATCTAATGCTTCTACTGATAGAAGAGTGTCTCCATGAAGCCTAATGGAGTCATCCCTTTCCATAAGGATCTCAAAACTCCATGAACTTAAGAGATTCCTAGATCTCCAAAACCACTCTTCTCAACCATCTTGCAATTATGAGACCTATATTCCCTCCTTATAATCTACTTAGGCTTTACTAAAGCATTTGACTCATCCACCTTGTCATCCTTCTTCTCTTTAACTACCTTGTCAATATATGCAGATAATAAGTGTTCTTGACATTCCTTCACTTTTTGATCTTTACTCTACCTTATAAAATAATCCATCTTGACTCTTGGACTCAATTTGAATAGTCTTGAATTTATTTAGATTACATACCAATGTTTAACCCTTATTATGCACTCTAGGAGATCTATATAATGTGTTAAGTCTTGAGGGCCTTCTAACTCTACTAGGACAAAATCATACAATGTGTCCCATATTATGAAAACTACAACAAACAACATTACTATACTTACCTCTTGACTGAACAATCCTTCACCCATGACCCCATGATAACTCATCTATTAATACCATTCTACAATCACTTGATCTATGACTAAAGCTATGAAATTAAAACAATAACCATTGAAATAATTGGAATACCTCATTGCATTGGGCTGCCTGATTGGTATCTTCAAGTTGACGTTCATGTTGGTACTCTTGACTTGTTGATGATCACTTTGAGTCTCGGATTTGAGAGTTTTTGCATAGGCCTTTGAGGTCTGAATCTCATTTTTATCTTTTTGATATTATTTGAATCCAAGGCATGCCATTTCATGTGGATACCTTTGAATACTCAAAATATCACCAAGAACTTTAGTACTCTTTTCCAATTTCTAATGTGTCTTTAACTTGAGTATTTCTTGATCTAATTCTACCTTCAAGGACTTCATTTCTATTCTAAACTTGGTGCATTCCTCCTCCTTGGTCTTAAAACTTGTAGATACAACATGAATCTAAGCTTATAATTATTTGATGATCTTCTCATGTTCATTGGTGTTTTTTATTAGTCTCTCTTCAAAGAGATTGATTTGATGTTCATAAATCTTAACCAATGATCTTAGTTTCTGATTATTCCTTCTTTTGAACTTCAACTCTTCTAGAGCACTCACCAATTCTTCCTCAAGGTTCACTTCAACCTATTCTTCATCTTATTATTCATCATCCATAAGGATTTTCCCTTTTGAGTAACCCACATTGTCTATTTCTATAGTCATGAATAATGTTTCATTAATATCTAGATATTACTGTCATCATCAATATCAGATGTACTAGTGTCACTTACATTAGATGAACTTATGCCTTCTTTCATATAGAAACTTCTCTTATTCTTCACTGACCTTTATTACCTTCATACTTCCTAAATCTCTTTTTGCTCTTATTAGGCTTATACATATTCTTATCATCACCATTATGTTCATCATCTTCTTCATCATACTCAGTCTTATCCTTTTTAGGATATTTAAAGGAAAAGTAACCAATCTTACCATAGTTAAAGCATTTGAATGGCAACTTTCCTTTATACTTACCTGAACCTCTCCCTAGGTTTTTGACAAACATGGCTTCTATCTTGTCATCATCAATGTCTATGTCAACGTCATCCTTGGCCTTCTTACCTTGGTATTTTTTCTTAGTTTTGAATGCAAATTCCTTCTTATAAGGTCTTCCATCACTTGTTCTCATTTCATAGGTAGTCAAGATGCCATGAATCTCATCCATCTATAGTATTTTAAGATCTTTTATCTCCTCTATAATAAACACCTTTGAATTAAACTTAGATGTTAGGGATATCAATACATTTTGTACTATTATTGATTCTTCCAACTTCTCCCCCACCTTTGATGACATTTACCACTTCATCTACTCTTAACATATAAGATGCAATATTTTCATCCTCCTTCATTCTTATACTTTTAAACTACCTTCATTGGGTCTATAACTTTTCCAAATTTACTTTGGTGTCTCCTTCATAAATGGTTTATAACTTTTCCCAAATCCCTTTGGTTGTATCATAATGCATGACCTTTGTAAATTATACCTTTGATAGACCACATAGGATGGAATTCATTGCCTTAGAGTTGTTCTCACTTGACTTCTTGCTTGTCAGGTGGAGTGAATCCATCAACAATAGATTTCCATATGTCATAATCCAAGGACATTAGATAGTTTTTCATTTTGATGTTCCAAAATGCATATTTAGTCCCATTAAAGATAGGAGCCTTATTGGTTGAAAAACCTCCTTGTACTTGTTAAATAGACATGCTTGTGCTTCAAGGATCTCTTTCAAGCTATTAGGCCTGATTCAAAAGACCAAGCTCTAATACCAATTGTTGGAAGAATAATGAATGAGAGTGGGGGGGTGTAAATCAATCTTCCAATTTTTTTAATCAATTACCATGAATTCTTTAAAACAACTTGGTGATCTAACAATGTATTAAGAACCAATCACATGAGCATGAAATAAGATAACACATAACATATGTAGGAAATCCTAATGGGGAATAAAACCCAATAAAACAAAGATTGGAAAAACTATCCTATAATACAATGTAGTAAATTTAGTTGAGTACCAACCCAACATGGAACCCTAACCCCAAATTTATCAAGCACCCACTTGCTAGGAGGCTACAACCCCCTATGACTAAGCACAAACTCAATCAGAGAAAATTTATATAAGCACCAACCTACAAGGTATATCTAACTCCCTCTTGACAAGAACCAACTTAACCAAGACTAATTTTGCAAGAACCAATATGCAAGGAAGCTTTAACTCCCTCTTTGACCAAGCACCAACTCAACCAATCACACTTATTTATTCTACTCTTCTAATCAGCTCTATATCTACTCTATATGAACTCTATCCACTATCATACATCAGGAACACATCTATGATGTAAATTTGATATATTGTCAACATATGATGATCACTCTTTCAACTCTACTCCATTTTATCTTTCTCAAAACTGTCTCTAGGCTTATTCACTCAACCAACCCTCTTCAAGACTAAATAAGTCATATGACCTTAATCTTCAACTATAGAACACCTATACGATCTTAATGAAATTATTTTATTCTCTATCATGAGGGTTTAAAACATGTTACCCAACCTACTTAGGCTCATTGATTCATAAATCCATTCACTTACTCTAAGCTTACACAAATAGACCTAAAATGCCTTGCTTATATACAAGACTCTTACTCACACACCTCTTGGTCAGTTGCACAACTCAATACCACTTGGAGGTGCATGAGAGAGTCCACTACAAGATACAATAGTTTTCTTGATAATTTCAATCCATTTTGATCTGATTTGAACAATATCTTTCATATTGGGTCCTTATTAGGGTTTTATAGAGGTTTAACATAGGTTTTATTGTTAACAATTATTCATAAAAGACTGCCCCTTAAATCCAAAATCAATACTTATAGATATTATATAGGACCCTTCCCCATATCTCCTTAATATCTTAGGTTCCCATTAAAAGGTTACATGTGCCAACAAACACCTGAAAGTCCTTCTTGGGTTTGCATACCTTCATTATGTGCACTCGAGAGACCTCAAAGCCACTTTCCATGCCTTTTCCAACAAACCATAACCTCATACTTCATGATCACTCCTAAAATAAATTGAATTAAATTTATCTATTATCTCCTTCACACATTCATCTTGAAATCTAATCTTCATGCCTCATTAGGCTAGGTAAGCCTAACGAATGATCTAGGTACAAACCAAGACTGAAGGACCTACCTTAAAAGACTCACTTTGAAACACTTATGAGTGCATACACACCTTAGTATTATGATCACACAACCTTCACAACCTCTCACATTCCTAAGTTCACTCACATTATTATGCCACCAACTCATACCTTCACCATGCCATGACTAGGTTCAATCTTCCAATATACTTGACATCTTGACCTATTCCTTACATGTCATGAACTCAAAAAACATCAAACAAGTAGACATAAGACATCAAAACATAATCATATCACTGTAACATTCTCTTTTTGATGACAACAATCTTCCACAACCTCATATAGACCTAAAACCACATGACCAAGCTTCATATGACTTGACATCTCTCTTCAATGCACCCAAACACTTTTGACACCAAACCTCACAAGATGCAACATTGATGATATCATAATCATTGATCACTAATTATCTTTAACAACATCATTCTACCAACTAAATCACACTCTTAATAGGCTAATTATATCTACCATGCTCACTCACTAATAAACAATCTCTTTATGCCAATACCATACTCAAGCACTTAACTAAATAAACCTTTAACATCAATGACAATACTCTCTCAATGATCATTATCACATCACATACCTTTGTTCATTCATTTCACTATGATTCCTTCACATGTCTCACCTTAAATCTCTTCATGTCATTACTATGCCACACTATGCAAATACATTCCTCTTCATATCATGACATTAATGATGTGTACTGACCTCTTCATATACTAAACTTCTTATGAAGACATTAATTATCTTCAAACAATATTCCATGGCTTATACCTTCCATGCTCACAACATTAATGACAAATATCACCCATGCAACAATTTCTCTTTCATGAATGATATTACTCATGATAACTCTCATGATCACACTGTTATGTACCTTGACATATCACATACTACCATCTATCCTTAGTCACCTTTGACATCAACGTTGATAGAAATGATCATTATGCCTTTACATTATGTACCCTTTTGACATCAATGATAAAAAAATGCTAATAATTTATAGCTTCAACATATTCATGGGTCATTGACTCGGGTGATTCTCACCACATGGGCTCTTCACTAGTTAATTTTTATTCTTTAGAGCCTTGTAGCATGTCTTCTATTAGTTTGGGTGTTGACACTTTTGTACCTATTATAGGGAGATGGTATATTGAAATGGAAGGAGGAACATTTAATAATTTTCTAAGTGTCCCTTCCCTTTTAACCAATCTCCAATTAGTGTATCAAATCACTCATATCAACAATGACATGAGGGTTGAGTTTTTACCAGATTCAGTTATCATCAGGGAATTACATAGTGATACTATGGGGGCAATGGATAGGGATAATCACCAAGTCAGGTTGTACACCTTCTCATATTTTAAACCTAATTCTTCTCTAACAACATTACTAACTCATAGTTGGAGTTAACAAATTATGGCATGAGCAGTTTGGCCACCTTAACTACCATTACCTTGAAAAACTTAACAAAAATGACATGGTCATAGGCTTGCCTTGAGTCCAATTCTCTAAGGGACTTTATGAGGGGTGCTCTCTTAAAAGTATCCAAAAGCAAAATTTGATAAAGGAAAAGCTTTGAGGGATTCACAAGCATTGGAGTTAGTACACAATGATGTATCTGGTCATTTTCCTACTCTATCTTTTACAAGGGGTAAGTACATTCTCACTTTCATTGATGATTTCTCGAGATATACATGGGTCTAGTTTCTTAGGAAAAAGTTTGAAGTGTTTGAAAATTTTTAAGACTTCAAATCACTTGTTGAAAAAATATATGAGAAATCCATCAAGGTTCTTTAAACTAAAAATGGAGGTGAATATGTCAGCAACAGATTTGAGTAGTTTTACACCACATAAGGGATTGATTTGTAGTGGATAGTTACTTATATTCCTTCATAGAATGGAGTTGTAGAATGCAAGAATAGGTCCTTAAAATATATGGCTAGTTATATGATTCACTCTAAATCTTTGGTACCTAATTATTGGGTCAAAGCCATTAATTATGCTTGATATATTTAGAACATGGTTCCTCACAAAGCTTTGAAAGGCATAACACCCTTTGCAGCTTGGCATGGAAGGAAACCTGATGTTGAGAACCTTAGTGTTTTTATGTCTCTAGTTATGACACGTATATAGAAGAAGATACATAAAGCTATGAAACCTCAGTCTAAGCCTTGTATTTTTGTAGGTTATCCAAATGGTGTTAGGGGGTACCACCTTCTACATCCAACCACACATGAGTTGTTCATAGAAATAAGTGTTTAATTCAAAGAGAGTCCCATAGACTCAACACTTGACATTTATCTTTCATTAGATTCACTTAGACTTGATGATTATTTTTCTAAATCAGATCATCCAAAGTAGGTTCTTAAGCTAGGGTCTTCTTCTTATTCTAGTTATGACAATGAGGGAAGTGATGGGAAATCTTATACATCCACATCTAGTCTTCAAGATGAGGAGTTAGCATTTGACTCACCCACATATAGGCCTATTTGGGCTAGACAAACACTTAAGAGTGAAGGCACTTGGGTAGGGCATCTAAAAAATGATAGATGCACTTGAGTAGATTATCAAAGTGGTCCACATGCTTTCCTTTATTCAATTTCATATCTGTAAAGATTTTGAGAGGCTTCAGGCATACCTAAGTGGGATAATGTTTTGTAGGAAGAATATTCTTCCTTGGTCAAAAATCACACTTGGAATTTAATTTCACTTCCTAAGGGAAGGAATATGGTTTGATGCAAGTGGATACATCGAACCAAGTTTACATCAGGTGGGTCAGTTGATAAGTATAAGGCATGATTAGTAGCCAAGGGTTTTTCATAGGTAGTTAGAGTTGACTACTTAGAGACCTTTACAACTATTGTAAAGATGATTTCAATCTAAATCACACTAGCTATAGCCATAACATTTGGTTGGGATGTGTCCCAGATAGATGTGAAGAGTGCCTTTATTCATGGAGAGCTTAAAGAGGAGATCTACATGAAGCATCCACCTACATTTATTCAAGATTCATATTTAGTTTATAGACTTAGGGAATCCATATATGGAATCAAATAGGTCCCTCAGTCTTGGTGTACTAAAATGGATCCTTTATCCTTAATTTAGGTTTCACCAAGTGTCATTAAGACCCTAATGTATATTTTTTATAGTAGGATGATTCTTTACTGATACTGGTCCTTTATGTTGATGATCTTTTGATCAATGTGAGTTCCTCATTGGCTATTACAGTGGTGAAGACAAATATACATGATATATTTAACATGATAGACTTAGGTATTCTACATTACTTCCTTGGCATCAAGATTTCATAGTTTGATTTAGGGATTTCACTTGCACAACCCAAGTATGCTCTCAATCTTTTAGCTCGATTTCACATGGCTGATTATAACACATATTTGAATCCCTTTCTATTAGGAGTCAAACTTGAGTTTGATTGTTTTACACCTTTATTTTGTGACACTTAGTATAAAAAAATTATTAGCAACCTCATTTATCTGACTCATACTAGGCTTGATATTTCATATGTAGTGGGACTTGTCTTTAGATTCATCTAGGAACCCCATGAGTTGCACTAAAAAGTAGTTAATAAGATCTTGCACTACTTTCAAGGATCTTATAGATTTAGGATTCAGTACAAATTTGGCACAAAGGTTAACTTGGTTGGTTTTACAAATTTATATTGGGCTCATGATACTCAGAATCATAAGTCCACTTTAGGTTACAACTTTTTTTTGGGTTTTGGTCCCATCAGTTGGTCTAGAAAGAAGTAAAATCCTATTACTATATCATCCATAGAGGCAAAGTATAGGGGAGTTGTCAATGCAACTATTGAGGCCATATAGATTCAGGGTATTCTATTTGAGTTTAGCATTCCTTTTAGGTAGCCCACCATCATCTATTGTGATAACTAGAGTACCATAAAGATATGAAGGAATTTGGTTCAACACTAACAAACCAAACACATTGAGATTCACACATTTTATCTAGGAGTTTATTCATGGTCAGGTCATTAAATTGAGATTTGGCTAGTCTTCAGAGTAGGTTGTAGATATATTTACCAAACCCTTCACTGAGAGAAAGTTTATTCATCTAAGATCTCTTCTTAGGGTGCAGTCTACATCAATAATAACATCATCTTTAGGGGGCCTTCTAGCCTCTTCACTTCTTCTATATATCTCTTTTTTGGGGTGAGTTTTTCCCATGGTTTTTCTCTTTTTCTCTACTTTATGAGATATTTCTATGTACTTAGTTACCTCATTAAGCCTCATTGTAAGGACCCAATTCTCCAACCCACCTAAGCTACGCTAAAAGGGGGTATTGGTGTATACTTTTATTCTATGGATTTTGTCTACATGGTTTTTTATGCTTTCTTAGGGTTATAGAGACCATTTGGGAAGATTAGTCCCACATTCACTAGAATGTGGGGTTTCACTCTCTCTCCCTCCTATATATGTACCTCTCTCCCTTTGTATTCTGAATCCAAATTTAATGAATATTTTGGATTTTTGTATTTTGATTTGTCTCTTGCAATTCTCTTTTATCTTTTCAATTTATAACAACTCTTTGGTGGTGTTCACTCACTTCTTGTCTCATGTGACCATTTTACCTTCGCATTCTCCTTATCCAGATTAGGATCAACATTTGATAGGTTCTCATTATTAAACAACAATGATTATAACATGGCTCTTACTGTTAGTGTATACACATAGCTTTGGTACCACTTGTCAGGATCTTAGAATATAATTGATTACTTTTGTATAAGCAACTAAACACGAAATTAAACCAGAAGTAATAAGTAACTAGAAATCAGAAACAACAAATACTTGGAGATATAAGAAACAACCAATCTTGTATTAAACTCTTCTAAAAGGAAATACAATGAATAAATCTCTCTCTTCTCACACCTCTCAGATGTACATTAATTCTCCTTCAAGAGTTCTCTCTCTCTCTCTCTTAATCAATTACAACCAACTCAACAATTGAGTTGTCTTCAACAGATCTTCTTGATCTTGCACCTTGCAGATCTTCTTGATCTTACACCCTATAGATCTAATTGATCTTGCTCACCCCTCTTACAATACTACCCCATGGGTCTCTTAAATATAATTAAGAGTAAACAATAATTAGAAAAATAGTCTCAAGACTAATTTTAGTCTTTACATGCAAACTAACTATTTTCCTAAAAATAGAAACGCTGTCTAATTCTAGAAACACACAGAAGCCAGTGTCAGTCTGAAGATGACCGATGCCAGCTGACCCCTAACCAATGTCAGTTGGTTCTGACCGATGCTGATCGATGTCGATCAACCCCTAACCAATGTCAGTTGGTTCTGATCGATTCTGCCAATGTCAGTTACTGTGTAACTCATTAGTGAAGCTTTTAGCTCCACAACTCAACAATCTCCCACTTGGAGATAAACAGTTGCACTTGTACCTGTACAAAAACATCCTCTAAACATCTCTCACTTATTTCTCCCTCTTCAAGTTCAATCTTGAAGACCAACAAAAGTTGAATGAAGATTCAACTTCTCCTTTGTTACCAGCTTTGTTAACATATCAACAGGGTTCTTATCCGTATGGATCTTTTCTAGCTTCAATTGTCCATCCTCAAATACCTATCTAATGAAGTGGTACCTAAGCTGTATATGTTTGGTTCTTGAATGAAAGGCTAAATTCTTTGTGAAATGAATTGCACTTTGACTATCACTGTACAATCTACAACTCTCTTGTTCCTTTCCCAACTCTTCCATGAACTGAGTCATCCAAATCATTTCCTTGCTAGCCTCTATGACTGTAATGTATTCTACCTCTATAGTAGACAAGGCAACAACCTTTTACAACTTTGAAATCTAGCTAACCACCATTCCACCAACAGTGAACACATATCCTGTGGTGCTTCTCCTGCCATCCAAGTCACGTACCATATCTGAATCTACATACCCATGTAGAGAAGTGTTTGACCTTCCATAGTATAAATGCCTACTTCTGGTCCCTCTCAGATATCTGAGAATCCACTAAACTAATTTCCAGTGTTCCTTTCTTGGATTGGCCATAAACTTGCTGACAACTCCCACTGCTTGGGTAATATCAAGTTTAGTACATACCATTACATACATCAAGCTCCCAACTGCTAAAGCATATGGAACTCTACTCATGTACTCAACCTCATCATGTGATTTAGGACACTGTTCTTTGCTCAACTTGAAGCATCTAGCCATAGGTGTGCTTATCAGTTTTGCATCCTACATATTGAACCTCTCCAACACCAACCTGGCCTTATGTCTCATTTGTCCATTCTCTCCTTCCTTTAACCTAGAAACCCATTTATTTTTTAGTGCTTTCTTTTCGGCTAAAAACTCAACCAAATCCCATGTATGGTTCTCTTCCAAGGAATCAATTTCCTCATTCATGCCATGCTCCCACTGTTTCCTGGATTCTACCTGCATTTCCTCAACAAAACTTTTTGGTTCTCCACCATTAGTGAGCAACAAGTAGTATAAAGAAGGGGAATAATGAATTGGAGGTTTACTTACCATTTTAGACATCTTTTTGGGCATTTGAGACTCATTTATAGCTTGTTGTCTACCCAAATTTCTTTCTGATAGTGACCAATCCTGGTCATCTCTGATCGATGTCAGTCTGCACCCAACCGATGTCGATTCCACCTAACCGACGTCAATTTTCACCTGATCGACGTTGGTTTCCACCTGATTGATGTCAGTCTCTATGTTTTTTTGTGAATGATGATTTTTACCCATGAGCTCATTTTGGATCATAACCTTTTCCAAATCAAGATTGCCCTGCTCAAAATTATTCAGCCTCTTGATCTGATCACTGTACATCACCTTCTCATTGAAAACCAAGGCTTTCCATTTCTTAAAAGTGTCAAAAACATCAAATTTCCTCTTTATGCAATTAACCCATACCTTTCTTGTAGCATCATCAATGAAAGAAACATAATACTGTGATCCTTCAATATAAGCTACCTGAGCTGGTCTCCACACGTCTATGTGAACAAGCTCTAACTTGTGCTTCTTTTTTGTTGACCTAGTTTTGAGAAACCTCACTTTCTTCTATTTCCCAAAAATACAATGCTCACAAAAATCTAGATCTATGCTTTTCAAATCTGAAAGCTTACCTTTTGACTTAAGAACATCCATTCCCTTCTCACTCATGTGACCAAGCCTACAGTGCCACAAATTTGCATCTACATCTGAATTAGATAAAATAGGAGAATAATCAGTAATACAAGTAGATAGATAAAGTGTACCTACTCTCTTACCTTTTGCTAATATAAGTGCACCCTTGGAAACTTTCCAAGATTTAGCTATGAGAGTTACTGTGCAACCCTCATCACCCAACTTTCCTGTAGAAATCAGATTTCTCTTTAAGATGGGTACATGCATGACATCCTTCAACACCAATGTGTTGCCATTCTATAATTTCAGCTGCACTTTTCCTTTGCCAACAATTTGAAAAGGCTCATCATCCCCTAAATAAAATTTTCCAAAGTCTCCATGGACATAATCATTGAAAAATTCTCTATTTGGGGTTGCATGGAAAGAGGCACCAGAATCTAAAACCCATGATTCTACTTTATTATCCAAAGAAAATATAAGAGCATCCTATGCAACAATACCTACAACTTTTTCTTCTTTATTACCTTCATGCTGATCTTCTTTGTTATCCTTCAACCAACAATATTTCTTTGCATGCCCTTTCTTTCCACAATTCTAGCAGGTTATCCTTCCATTTCTGGATTTGGATCTACTTCCCATCTTTGACCTTGTTTTCCTTGCTTATCTTTCTTTCTTTGCTTTCCCCTACTTTTAACACTTAAAGCATTACTTGATGTTTCCCCTGTGCTTTTCCTGTGAATTTCTTCATCCAAGATTACACTAACAACATCATCAAATTTCAAGATATTTGAAGCAGATGTAGTATTACTAACTGCCATTACCAAACTATGCCAACTTTCAAGTAAAGAGCATAAGATTAAGAGAGCCTTAATTTCATCATCAAAAACTATTTTGATTGAATTTAACTGATTTACTATCATATTGAAATCATTAAGATGACTAGATATAGATCCTCCTTCCTGCATTCACAAATTAAATAATTGCTTCATAAGATATACCTTATTCAAAGCTGAGGGTTTTTCATATAAATTTGCCAAAAATATCCATTAACTCTATCATTGTCTTTGCCTGTGATAAGTTAGAAATCACAGAAGCTGCCAGACTCAACCTTATATATCCAAGAGCCTTTCTATCAAGAACATTCCATTCTTCATCTTCCATATCTATGGGCTTACTTGAAACCCCACCCAATGGTAAATATAAATCTTTCTGATACAGATAATCTTCTATCTGCATCCTCCATAATTGATAATTCTTGCCATTGAATTTCTCCATTCTTGGTTTACTTTATTTTGCCATTGCTTTACTCCTACTCAATTAGAAACCCCTATGAGTGAATTTTGTAATCAACAAACACTAACACGCTCTGAAACTTGTGCTCTAATACCACTTGTTAGTGTATACACATAGCTATGATACCACTTGTCAGGATCTTAGAATACAATTGATAACTTTTGTATAAGCAACTAAACACGGAATTAAACCAGAAGTAATAAGTAACTAGAAATTAGAAACAACAAATAATTGGAGATACAAGAAACAACCTATCTTGTATTAAACTCTTCCAAAAGGAAATACAATGAATAAATCTCTCTCTTCTCACACCTCTCAGATGTATAGTAATTCTCCTTCAAGAGTTCTCTCTCTCTCTCTCAATCAATTACAACCAACTCAACAATTGAGTTGTCTTCAACAGATCTTCTTGATCTTGCACCCCGTAGATCTAATTGATCTTGCTCACCCCTCTTAAAATAATACCCCATGGGTCTCTTAAATAGAATTGAGAGCAAACAATAATTAAAAAAATAGACTCAAGACTAATTTTAGTCTTTACATGCAAACTAGCTGTTCTAAAAATAGAAATGTTGTCTAATTCTGGAAACGCACAGAAGTCGGTGTCAGTCTGAAGATGACCAATGCCGGCTAACCCTTAATCAATGTTGGTGGTTCTGACTGATGCTAATCGATGTCAGTCAACCCCTAACCGATGTCGGTTGGTTTTGACCGATTTCACCGATGCCGGTTACTGTGTAGCTCATTGGTGGAGCTTTTAGCTCCGCAACTCAACACTTACCAACACTAGGGAAAATAGAGAATCCATTCCCACCCACATGGTTAACATGAGATAAAAAACCAATCAATAAAAATAAAAATAATTACTATGCCATGAGGAGTTAGAAAAATAGGGATAATAAGATAATATCATTGAGATCACTCTTGAAAGGTAAAATTTGTTAGGTTATAATCCTAAACATGTATGAAAATCACATATAAAAAATAAAGATGTCATGGTTCCTAATTCATTTAATACCCATGCTAGGGTAGGTTTTCTCTTAGGAATTAGGAAAATTTAAATTCATACATTTCCATATCCCATCCTCTTCCATAGTCACAACTATGCTCCAATAATGGTAGGTGATACCACTAGTACCTTATCCCCTCAAGACAAAAAAAATTAGGTAACCAATAAAGCTAATAACTAATAAATCTACCAATGTTACTTAAGACAATAAATAAATTAAAAATCATAAAGTGGTCCCACTTATATGATAATTTGTCTTAGATCAAACAACCCACATGAAAACCAATCTAGGCAAGTGCAAAAAAAATCATGCAAATGCAAACTCAATTATTGTAAATGTTAAATTGACTACAACAAATTCATTGGGGAATTCCAAATGAATGACCCTCCTATCCCATTAAGGATTATCAAGGGAACCTAGTTCCTTAGTCACCCATTCATAATATATTTATCCAAAACTTTAAAAATGAATTATTAGTTCTTAAAATTATACTTGTAGACATTGGGGGAATCATCCCAACCATAACTTATGACATGTTTTTCTTTTTATTTGTCTCTTATATAATCATGTGTATAATAGACTATGTACAATAAATAAAATACTCCCTACATAACCATATCAATTAATTTAAATAATTAAGCACTTACTCAAGGAATAGTGACATATTATAGAGATACCCATTATAAGAATAAGATATAAAGATCACCAAATGCATATAAAAACTCATACAAACACTAGCTCAACTATACTAAAAGTAAACTATAAATAAATATTACACATCATACATATATCAAATATAGTTTTTATTATCATATAAAATATCATTACATATGTACACTAAAGTGAATCCATGAATGAAAATGAGTGTGCATTCATATTACAAAATCCATTAGAATAATCTTGAAAGACTCAATATGTTTATCAAATAATAAGTCTATTCTCCAAAATTTATATGAATCATTGTCCACAAATGTGTATGTTAAACACTTAGTATAAAATGAGAGTTTTGGAGGTATATTTATATTTTTATACACCCCCTCTCTCTATTATCTTTTTATGACTAAGACCCACACATCCTCCTTAGTAAACTATCACTAATTGTACTCCACCTTTCCATCTTCTTGATGCTTCTAGAATATTCTCAATATTTCTCCCTATGTGATTCATAATTAGATTCTTCCATGATAATCCAAACTATGTTACAATACTTAATTTAAAATTTATCATTGTTCACTCTTTGTATTTTTTTTTAAGATTTGCATGTTAGTATGCACCCACCTCAGACTAATTTGTGCATTGTGAGGAACTAAGAAGGATTTTAGGTGTCTCATCTATGTATGATCATACTTAGTCATTTATTGAAAACATCACCTTATGAACATAACCATGGGTCAATAGTCCCTCATACCACCTCATTTTTTGAAATCATGAAACTTCCATTTACTCATTTTAATATTTCATAATTAGTAATTCATGAATGTTTGCCTAAAGCTTATTTTAAAAACTTTCACATTGTTATATTGAAACATTTATTGACTCTTTGATTTCTTGTGTAGTTTTCAAAAATGTTCCCAGTTCATCAGTACATTCACTCTTCTTAGCATATGTATTTTTAAAAATTTATACCATTTATTTTAGTGGATCATATATATTTCACACATTTCCATCTTATTCTAATTCTTTCCTTTGGTATTCATCAAATATCACATCCAATTTTGTGCATTTTAAATCCATTACATTCTCCCAAGAAGTTGAATCATTCAAATTATTTTGATACTCTACGTTATCTTTATCTTGAAATATAATTGATATTAACTTCATTTATCTCATCATATCCATTACACCTAGCATTGATATACTCATGTGTGTTCTCATACCTTTTGAACACTTGACATGTTATGGTTGCTTGATTTAGTTCATTTATTCCATGATTTTTTAGCCTCCTCAACCTTTTTATTTTGAAGTTCCTATTATATAGGATGCATAATGGCAAAATAAATCAATGTATCACACAATAATATGAAGATACTTGCATTGAGATTCTCATTTGGTTCCAAACATTTTATCATTGTCTTGTCTTAAAATTTTTACCTTTCTTTCTCAATTATCTCTATCAACTCATTTATTTTTTATTGTACATGCTCATTGTATTTTATTTACTTAGCCAATATTTATTTTTCATCCTTGATAAATCCATTAAAATAACACACTTAAACTTTTAAATACATATCATTTGGTACTACATCTATTTATAATATTATAAAAACCAAACCCAATTGTCTCAATTTCAACTCACATAGATCATAACTCATACCTCTTGCACTTTCTTTAAGTTATACTTGCATTATTAATCATATTAGAACTTGAAATACTATATAATAATTATGTTGTGCAAACATAACATTTAAGTGTCACATGGTGATATGTTTTACATCTTCATCATTCTTTTTCTTTGTGTTATACTCTCCAAAATAAATATTTATTGGTAACTTTTCAAACATGTTCAAAACCACTGATCTCTAACATTCTACATCCCTCTCACAAAATTTTTGTATCAATGGTTATTTCCATAATATTTGTGTTACACTCTTAGTCATGTGAAATCTATTTCTTTCTTAGGATCTTCTATTATGTGCAACATATGTGAAATCACCATATTCTTCTAATTCTTTCACTTCTTCTCACTCTTACCCTTTGATTATTTTTGTAAGGGTTATTATTTTTTCTAAAAGCTTTATTCACCCTCAATTATAAATTTATATCCCTCATATTTTAATTTCAAGTTATATTCATGCTATTATTCATATTTGTTTCCTTCCATATCCTCTTATGAGTTATATTTTTATATCCTTTTTATTTATCTCTTAGATATATGTTTCATTTTATTCTTCTCACCTTGCATAAGAGAATATTATTCTTACATTTATTATTGATTAACATCAATCATTGGAGGGCTCACATATATTGGATTGAACATGCATGCCAACAAATATTACTCCCTAGATACATCAATTTCCTACTTGGGATTAATTTCTAACTTTTCATCCTTCGATTCTACATTTTCTTTGATGACCTTCTTCCCACAATTATGAATATTTTCCTTAAGAAGTTTAATTATTTATCCACTTATTCTACCTTTACAATTGTTCATGGAATTATTTATAGCCTATTTAGTGCTCTCTCAAAATAATGTGTTGACACTATATAAAAAAAATCATCTAAGGGATTTATTTTTCCCCTTATCCCTTCACCTTCACCAATGTGTAATGAGCCATTAAAAAATATGTAGAAAATGTATCATATGTATCCAATAGCATCTTAGAGATCCCACTCTCTATTCTAAACATTTAACTCGTGTTATTATACCATTTATTCATATTATCCTTACAAATTGGATTTATCCTACCCAAACATTAATGAAAATTATACCTTATTTCCATCAATCTGATATTTGGTGGTATCTTGAACAAGTGACTCTCTAGGATGCCTACATCCTTTAGTATCATCAACACCAAGTACATTCCCCATATGAATGTATCACCCATTTCTAAACGTTTTCCTATACAATATTTACTTATTTTGATATGAACTTTGGAAACTTTAAACTCACTTGATCTTTTATTTATTTGTATGCAACATACACTATGTATTTGGAAGAACACCCCTAACATGTTACCATAGTTAGATTCACATCAATCAAAATTTTAGATACTCAAGTAGAAAACATATGGATGTTAAAAAACCATAGTATACCCTCCTTATTTCAAATTTAACTCTTCATCAACCTCATTAATAATATCCAATTCTCTCATCATTTTGTGCATATCATATACATCATTTATTAACATTATATTTAATCCAATTCATGTAAAAAAAATATTCATAATTAAAAAATTGAATTAAATTCTCCCTTGATAAGTCCTTGACAATATCCACTTTTTCAATTCATTTGGATTTATAAAATATGAAATATCATATAACTACAAAACCCTAATATTCTTCAAGTTTTTCTAGGCTAAAAATTTATTGTTTTTATTCTTGTCATATCCAAATCATCCTTGAATACCTTTAAGTATTCCTCATTTTTATTATTGAACTCCTCAATCATACATTCTTCACACCTATGTCCATGTTTTCTCCCTTCTAAACCACATCAAGACATCCCATATGTGTAGCCATGAATAGTACCCTACGCTTATTTTTTTCATTCTTATTAAGTGTTTTTTCTCTACATATTTTTATTCTTATTATAACTCTAATTTAATTACTAATCTAGTTATCTTTGAAAAGTTTCTCTCCTCTATTGGTTCAACTACCATTTCCATAACCTGTCATATCACCATTACTGCAATCTTCATTTCCCTTAACAACACAGTACCATAAGACTAGTTTTTTTAATCTCCAATCCCTCTTCCTATAACTTCTCAATTCATATTTTACCTATTTTCAACCTTCACACTCCTTTAATGGCATAAAATAATTTCCTCATGATGACCTAGTTTTGTGCATCTTCCCTTAGAAATCTTCCCTAAGTTTTATTCACTCTATTCACTTAATTATATTTGTATACAAATTATCTTTCATCAAATATTATCCATCATATATAGACTTAGGTGCATTAAATTACTCACTTATCCATGGACATTTTATTAGCTATCATTAATTTATATCCCAATGGTCATATATGTAACCATTCCATGCTCTTTCCTTTTATCTTTTTGAATCTTCTCATTTTATCCAACACATAACTCACACACAATATATCTTGTTTCATGATTTAACATTATTATGTGCATAATCATCTTATAGATAAAACTATTCTTGTACATCAATATTCATGCACAAATTTTCAAAATTTCACTAGTTAAAAAATTCAACTTCACTCTTCTCCCACAATAAATATGAGTTAAGTCATCTTGCACATTTTTCCTCTTATCAATTTCCTTAAAATTTTGTACCATTTCACTTTTTCCATGGATTAAAAAACACTTATTTGTGTAAATAACATGCACATAATTATTCTTCCCAAATTTTATTAGACATTTGGCATTAGGATCCCAAGGAACCCCACCTTCAATTTTTTATTTGAATCTATATAATAATTTACAATATTCACTTATTAACATAAAACAAATCACCCATTAATAAAAAAATGCAGTTTTTTTTTTTTTTTTTTTTTTTTTTTTTTTTGTGTTACAACATTTTCTTGGCCATCATCTTCATATTTTGGTGCATTATTCTATATGTATTAATATGAAGTTAACTTAATCTAGATTATTTATGCTATTTATGCTTAGTAGGATTATAATAAGATAAGTGAACATTTAATACTCCCATGACTTATCATTACCACGTATAAGTGGGTCAATGACATATCACTTAAGTCACCAATAGGGAAAGGGGAGATTTCTCTTGCAAAATATACTCGTACCCCTCATATCCCTTTGTATATTTATGTGTGCCAAATCATACCTCTTGATGTAAATATCTTGATCTCTTTATTCATTATAATGTTGATAAAGATGGTCTATGGAGTAATATATTTTTATCCTTTCCTTATTTAGTTGCATAATATTTTATGTCCAATTGAGTGAGTACAATTCAAGGGGTTTTTAGGCCTTCATGCCCTTATATTTATTTACCACATGGTCATTAAAGGTATTTACTAACATGATATCAAAGTCTTTCTATTTATATGTTCGATGTGGATTTTTGATAGATGTAATCATGTTAATAGTTCCCATACCCCTTGTCCATTGTATATCATGTTTTTGGGCCTCCTATGTTTATAGGTTTTCAAAAGTACCATTTGGGTTTTTTTTTTTTTTTTGTTTTGGGTAAAAACAATATTTTTTTTGGAAATTTCATGTGTTTTTATTCAGATCTAGTATTTTTGAAAATATTTTGGAAAAAATGAAAAGTAAAAAAAGAGGTTTTTTTGGTCTCGCTATTCATTTTTGGTAAATTTTTAAAAGTTTAACACTCCAAGGAGAAACAAGGACCAATAGGCTCTTTAAAAATAATTTGCATTTTTTGTGTAGGATGAAGACTAAAATCATATATAATAAGATTTATGTTTCAATATATTTCTAAAAAGGTCCAAGATCATATAAAATTAATAAGCATGAATTCTATGGCATTCATTTGAAGTTTGGGTTTGTATGGAAGATCTTCTATAGGCTTAACCTTATAACAATTTACCTACATCAATTGCATCAATTGACTAGTGCAATAGACCACTAGACTAACCAACAGTGGTAATGGGTAGTGGCAATGTCCAAATGTGCCATGTGTAGATTAAGAATCCAAGAGAGGTTAGTCAATTCATAAGTAAACAAAATTAAAATTAACTTGAAGACATAACATCTCAATCCTAATCCCTAGGTTTAGCTATGTGGAAAACAAGCAAGAAATACACATTAGAAGATTAAAAAAAACATTTATACCTTCCTAAAATATTTTCTTGAGAACTAGTCTAAAGAGCTTGAGCTTGGCTTGTAGATGTATAAGTATTTTTTAATGTTTTATTCCACATGTGGGAAACATCTCTCCTTGTCTACACTTGATTTTTAATTTGGATTAGCATGAGGGTGTTGAAGCTCCTTATATAATTTGGTAGAGTAACTTTGCATTAAGTAGCTTGTCTATAATAGAAAATGAACCTTCAATAAATATAATTTTGGGATAACCTATGAGTCATCCATATCATATCCAAATGGAGGGTGGAAAATGGATCCTAAAATTTATGATTACACATGTGGATTGTGTAAGATATTTCATTTAAGGCCTCTTTGGAGTGTGGAAGATATTTGGAAGGAAAGTGCAGTCATTAGTCCTCTTGGAGTGTGTAAGAGAGGTGTAAGATCTTGCTTTCACTCCTTGTCTTTTCCATTGATTTATTTTAGTGACATCACCAATGTGAGGTAACTAATCATTTTTTATTTTAAGAAAATAGAATAATTCTAAACCCATGAAATTTATTAGTAGAGGAATGATTAGGATAATTAATCAATGTGATTAATTGGCAATTAGAATAATGGTGGATTTTTACAATGTTTCTTTATCAATCAAATATTCACTTAATTACCTTATGAAGACACTTGTAAAGGGTTGATTTAATTTAGGATGCATTAGATAAGATTAATGTTGTAATATAATCCATTACCCCAATTAGGAATGTATCATTGTGATTTTGGATTAAAATGATGATTATATGGGTAAATTAGGTTAAATAATGATTTTCAATCAAATTTGAATGCAATTTTAAAAATCACTCTTGATTGCATTTAGACATAGAAGTGGTTAAAACGAAGTGTTTACAATTTACCCCTATTTGAGAAGGCATTGTAAGACACTAAGCATAATAACATATTTTCAAAGAAAGAAAAAGTCATTAAGAGTAAGTTTGATAATGTTTGAAGAATGATGTGTTCACATTTTTTTGAATATTTTTTAATTTAATAAAAATGAGTCCACTAAGAATCCCCAAACAACTTTTGGGAGGCCCATGATGCCCCCTCAAGGGAGTGGAAAAAAATAATAATAATGGATAGGCCCTTGAAATGAATAAAATAGACAAGAAGAAAAGGGAAATCAACCCTTAAATGAGATTAATCCATATGAACTAACAATTTCACACAGAATTGAATTGGCCCCAAGGTGGGGGGAAGTGGGAAGGATACATTCCAAAATAAGATACACACTTTGACTTTCCTTAAATAGAATTAAAACTATAGGCTTAGAATTAGAAAAAAGACTAAATAATGGAATTGGCCCTAAAAGAGGATAGTATTGGATTATCACAATAATGAGCCCTTAAAAGGTAGATTTGATCATTGATTGGTATGATTAGTTTTGCCCAGTAGGGTAGATCTGATTAACAACCATAGATCAAGGTTATACCATGTTACATAGATTAATGATGATATGAATGACACAAATTCAGGTGTGATGGTATAATAAATTTTCTAAATAATTAAGAAGCCATAAAAAACATGCACATACGAATGCTCAAAGATAAATAAAGATACAATGAATGGTAATAATTGAAGAATGATGTGATTGGGTTGGTAGATAAGGAGATTCTTTATTGTAACATTACCTATAAGACTTCTTATCACTTGATTTTTATGTAGCACCAAATGGTATACACCATGAGAGAAAACACCATGATGATTTGATCAAAATGTGCATAAGGACTGATTCCCAATGTAATAGATAATTAACAATAATGCACCAATGATAAAAACTATGATGACAATGCTAACATATGACAATGGATGGACTCAAGTATTATTGTGTGATAGGAAGCACCATAATGATGAAATTGTCAACATAATGGATTGAGTCGAGGTGAAAAAGGAAATAAACAATTGAAAAAGAAACCAAACACAAACTAAAAATAAAAGCAATAGAAATCATCATATTACTCAAGAAAAGTAAATGCACCAACAAAAATGAAAGATAAAAATATTAACAAACGCACAAATAAAAGTGAATAATCAATTTATTAACCATTTGTGTGTGTCTGAATGTAAGGCATTACTCTTGGATATTTCTCCCCTAGGTTCTAGAGAATAATTAATATATGAAGATAATAATGTGACCAGTAGGGGAATAGAAGAAAAAGGAAGGGGTGGTCAAGCTGAATCCAATTTCCCCATGAAAGTAAGCATTGCTTACATATTAATATGGAATTCAAGCCAAATATAATTCTCCCAAGGATGTAGGAAAGAAGAAAATGGAATGGTAATAAGATTGGCCAAGCTAATCTAATATTCTCCATAAATCCAAGTACTACCTACATAGTCTATGTGGACCTAAAGATGATGTACTTATCCTAAAAATGGAAGGGTAAATGAAGGAATGGCAATGGTGAACTAGAAATGATCATGGTTGGAAAAGGGGTTACCACTTGTCAAATGTGGTAAATCATGCTAGCCAAAATAGATACAAAGTCCAGTAGTGAACAAGATGACAAAACAAGCATAAATTTTGTGGCGTAATATCTCTCATGGAGATTTTAAGCCCCTTTTCTAGCATTTTTTTATTTTTAGGTTGTTTTTGGGATTTTAAAAAAAATTAAGAGTTTTTTCATGTTTTTGGAATAAGGTATTTATAGGAATGGTCTACTCACAAAATGATAAGAATGTGGCTTAAATTGATCATAAAATAGTGAGAGCATGGCATAAGGTCGATTGAGCTGACCCCATAAACTAAATGCTTCCTATATATTCCAAATGGACTTTATATGAAAGTAAAAGTGAAGATGATCTACAAATCAATTCTAACTTGGAGAAGATGAATCAACTAATTATACCACTAGAAATACTTAGATAATCGAGGTCATGACCAATATGGATTTACTTTACCTACCTAAGGGATATCTTATCATATAATATGAATAGATAGGGTTCTAAAGCCTCTATTCAAGTAACATAACACAATAACCCTTGATAGGTCTAATAATAATTCAATAATAAAATAAATCTAATCTAGTGCTCACTAAAGCTTATGATACAAATAGGGGTTGAACATAGACTACTAAACATACAAATTAAAACTCTATTAAAGTTAATGTAGAGGTAATCCTAAGAAAGGAGAGATGATAAATTCATTATCCATTATTTATGAAAATATATCTATTAAAATAGAAAATTAAGAGTTAGGAATACTTAACTTGAAGATGAACACATGGAGCCTCAACCTCTCCTTTGGCCAATGGTGATTTACAAGATTTTGTTTTGTATTATTTAAGAAGCTAAGGATGGACAAAGGACTATAGTCTAGCCTAATACCTCCTAGTGAATCTCAAGGCTTCACAAGATAAAGGTTCTCCTCTAAGAAACATAAAAACTTAAGTAATGACTCCTCAAGTATAATGGTGTAAATGTAGATAAAGAAGTGTAAATGAGTGATTATCTCTATTGGAAATGAGGTAAAAGAGGGGTATATATAGCTTAATTTTACCCTAAGCCCTTCTAAAAATTTAACTGATGTAGTTAGCCTAGTCAATCTTGTTAGATGGGAAATAAACCCATTAGGTCATTAACTGAGTTGGCTTATGTTGAGTTAGTCTTGTAATGTGCATTATTTCCAAAACTAGGTTAACCCATTCGATTGTGTTTAGAAACTAGTAAAAAGGGGCTTTACTTATGTAGGGGTTATTTCAGGAGGTGAATTGATTATAAACATGTGTGAGGGAAGTGTAAAATCTTAGGAAAATGTATAGGATGGGTTTGTATTAGTTTTAAGTGGAGGTATAGGGAGCAATAATATTGTGAAGCACCAAAGTTCTACCCACCCCATTCTTGGTGCACCCTTTAAGGTGTGCACTTAGAGAGATTGAGATTTGACAGGTTCTTGAAAGAGAGAAAACATCAATAATTAATAAATTTTAAAAATATTGTGTGTATACATATGCCCCACTCTAAGCTCATCACATGTCACGTAGTTATAACAAGGGATGGTGATTCAAAAAAAGAACATAGCAACCAACAAAACTGAGCTAACTAAATTGTAGTATAAACATGAGCTGAAATGACAAATAAATAAATAACTAAAATAAACAAGTAATATATATGTAACTTGACTTACTTGTATCACTGAATGGTTATCTACTGTATTCATAGTTTTGACTGTGGAAGGCACATAGACTACTTTGGACAAACCCTAAGGATACAAAACTAACGATAAAAAATAAACAAACACAAGGAAATCAAAATAGCTAAAATGTGTAGGCATGACATACTTGGTAATTTGGTAAGCTAGGGTGATAATTTCAAAGTTAGAACAAAAAATGAGCAAGCCAAAGTTAGAGTAAATCATGTAACCAAAAATCCAAGGCTATTAAATGACTGAAAAACTCAAACAAAATCTAATTTTAGGTAAGAAAAATGACAAACTAAATCAAACCAAGGATGTGTAAATAAGATAAGTCTAACATCAATGTTTAAATGAGTAACAAACCAAACTTAAGACAAAGATGGAAAATAGACATAAAGGAAGACAACATTAATGAATGAGAAGTAACAATCCAAACTCAGTAATTAATGGAAAAAGTAAGTGGAGTAAAAAAATAACATTAGTGAGTGAGAAATAACAAACAAAATTCACTCAACAATGGAAAAAGTACAAAAGAGAGATACATATGTAGTTATCTATAAAAAAGGAATGATAATTAATGCTATAATTTTTAAAAATGAAATGAGGAAATTCTAGGAATGTAGATTAATGGTGTAAAAAAAATAAATAGACACTTAAGCATACTATTTTTCTCTAGAAATAGATAAAACAAAAATAAAAAAAATGCTAGCATGTTTTAAGATGTGAAGAATAAGGAATATATAAGTGCGTAAACAAATTTAGAATGAATCTTTCCTATCAAGGGGGAATAAAATGGGTGGTGGGGGAAAAGTAGGAAGAATCAAGGTAGATAAAATCTTTATCGAATTAAAAACACTAAAATCAAATTTGTCAAAACAAGAGGACTTTTGACATTAAAGATTATGAAGAACATTTTCTAACCACAAAAATCTTGGGTTATCTAATGAAGTATGAATATCATCCCATGAAGGTTATATGCACAAAAATTAATATGTACCTACCTTTCCACAATGTGTTCCCCATTTATCGGGACCCCTTACAGAGCCATAGGTCTATTACAAAGATTGGGTACTTACGTGAGAAATTAGGTAGCATTATAGATAATTTTGAAATTTCATATCCCAATCTACTAGCCTAGTATACCCCAATGGACCTTGGATTTATTATGAGGCCAACTATGGAGTTTGAACTTTGATTAGGAATATGACATGTGCTATGAATCATGTCTCATTATGATTTTTAATTTTTAATTTTTATATTGCTTTTTTATCATTACCTTTTATAAATGATTTGGATTTTAAATTTTTGATGGATTTTTCTATTCCTCCTCCATACAAATTTAGAGAATCAAACATGGGTGCTAAAAATGACCATCATTAGAAAAATTTAAACTTGGTATCTAAGAAATAGGACTTAAGGAGCATGGTGTTTAAGAGTATTGTTTATTAATGTTAAATCAAAGTGCTATCGTGACCTCAACCTTGTTTTGTCCAAAGTGGAATGAAAGTAAGGGAGACAAAAAGAAATGAACTTGAAAATATTTGAATTACCTCAAATCATAAAAAATGTGACAATGGGAAAGGGATACAATGATAGGTAAGCATGATTCCATATCATAATATTGTATGTAAGTGTAGGAAAACACGCTAATATAGTTTATTATGTAAGTTTTATCCATAAAATAAACAAAAATCAAGGTTGAGAATATGAAATCAAAAACTTTTAACTATTTATTTAAATTCTAAAAAGAACACTCAGTTTGTAAAAATAATATATAGATTCTATGAGGAAATTTTGGTCCTATCTATGGTCTTACATTTAAAATCATAAAAAATAGACCTAAGTAGGTGTAAAATATGAAAATGGTATTTGTGAGGAATGCTTGGTCCTATCCATGGATCTTATACTACAACTCACAAAAAAAAAAGATGAAAATGAAAATATAATTTTGTAAAATAATAGACTTATGATCAAAGAGAAAAATATAAAAAAAGATGTATGAAAGAAAATATATTCATGAGGAAGATCGGGTCCTATCCATGATATTATGATGTAACTCATAAATTAAATAAAAGTAATAAATAGAAACCAAAAGACTAAAGAAAGGGGATAAGGTTTGTGTATAGAATAGACTTCTAAAAATTATAGATCATTGGAGAAGTCCTACAAAAAAAATATTTCTTCAAAATTTGTGCATTGGTGGGTTATTTGAAAACAAATCCTTCACTAGTTTGTAGATGATAAGTAATAAGACCAAGAATGTCTTTTACTAAGTAAAGGCCCTACCATTTTTGGGAATATTTTATTTTATCATGTGTATAATCTAGTTTGAGGACTAAATCAACAACATTAAATGTTCATACTTTGACCTTTTTATTATGTTGCTTACTAATTGAGCCTTGCATTGGTCATTGTATTGTAAAGAAGACATATGATGTTCATCAAGAAAATCTAAATCATGAAGACAAGATTCATGTAATTATTCATCGGGAATTATACTATGAAGAGATATAGAAAATGATGGGAGTTTAACTTGTAATATTGATTTAGAACTATATACAAGTGAGAATGGTGTTACCCCAATGGCAGTACATATGCTATTGTAATAAGCCCAAAGTGTGGGATATCAATGAAGGTGCCAATCAATATGGGTTTATTAGATAATTTTTTATAAGATTTTATTTAGAATTTTATTAGTAACCTCTACTTAGAAATTACACTAAGGATGGTAAGGTGTGAAAAATTAATGAATTTTTTTAAATTTGGCACATAATTGTTTTATGTCTTTGTTTTGAAATTGACACCATTATCAGAGATGATGGTATGGGGGAATCCAAAATAAAAAATGATTTAGTTAAGAATAAATTTTAAAATTGTATTTCCTATGAAATTAACAAGAGGAATGGATTCTACCAATTTGGTAAAATATTCAATAGTAGTAATAATAAATACACATCCATATTATGATCGAGGTAATTTGGCAATAAGGTCTAATCCCTAAATAGAGAATGGCCAAGGAGACTCCAATGTTTGGAGCTCAACTAGTGGTGATTAGATTAGATCACCATGGAGTTGACAAGGATTACACTTTTTAGAAAAATTAATAGCATATTTTTCTAGATCAGGTCAAAATTAACCTATACATAAGTATTTATAGGATGTAACATGTAACATGTCCTCTATAGTGACCAACACAAATGCATCCATGTGCTTACTCGAGGAGACTAGTAACCTCTTATTACATTACACAATGAAGTATGGTTCCTTCTACATTATGATAGTAGAGGGTGTTGGAGAAAAACACACACTTGAAAGTTTATTTACATATTCAATTCTTTTTATGAGAATCCATGTCTAGAGGGTAATTTTGATGTTCAAAAAATTGAATTATGTTTTTATGGCTTGGGATTTGTCAAATAGTGATAACTTCAATGTGACATATTAGTGAATCATTTTGTTGTATAGAAGAAGGTGATTTTTTGATTTGGATAATAAATTGGGAATCATGAAGTACTTAATGATGGTGAAATAAAAATGTTGATGAAGTAAGAGAATCTACCATGGCACTTTGATCCTTAAAATTGGTTCAATGGTAAAAGAAGGAAATTATTTGGCAATTATAGTGGCCATTTGATGATATGTAGTAAATTTTTTAATTTTATATTGATAATCACCATTAAGCTAGTGATAGATAGGTTATGAGTAACCCAAATCATGTAAATATGGGATACCTAAGTTGATTGTAGCTTTCATGCCTAATATTAGAGCTTTATATTTAGATATATTGTTAGTGATATCAAAAATTAATAAACATTCTAAAGGTATGATCTTACCATGTGGATTTGTTAGAATATATCTTGCCCCAACTCCTTGGAAGCATTTGGCACCATCAAAATGGAATGTCCAAGTGGTTTCATGTAAGTCAATGGTAACTTCAAGTGTTTATTTGATAACTACTTTAGGTTGAGTATTAGTGGAAGTGATAGAAATATATTCTTGATTATTTTATTGTAAATCAATAGTGAAATTATGAAAATAATCTTTGAGGGAGATATCTTGGGTAAGACCTTCAATAAAAATAATTTCTTTACTGGGGAGATTATCTCAAAGGTGATTTGTGGCTGGTCATGAAGCCACTGCAAGTTGGTCTATGATGACTTGTTCTTTGACATATTTTTGTGTAATAATACGTAGATAAAATTCAATCAATAGGACCATCTATTTTCCAATTCTATCTCCAGGTAAGAATGTTTTAGAGAATAAATGACTAAATAGATCAGAATGAATAATGACATAATTGGTCTGATAGAGCATATAATTAAGGAGATTTTTCGCAGCAAAATGTTGAAAATATTGTCATTGATGTCAAAGGTCTAGCATTATTGGTGATAAAGGCCCCATTGCATTTAATGATGTTTTTAATAGTAATATCTTGGCTAATGTGTGTTAATATTTATTTAATATTAATGAATATATTTTTGGTTTCATATAAGTCAAAAGAGGGCCCATGGATAAGTAAAAGAGTCACAAGGTAAAGACAAAAGAAGAATGGGATGCATTTTCCCATGAAGAGTCATCTTGGGGAATTCCAAGAGTCACCAAATGAAGACAAAAGAGGAAGGTCACAATTTATCATGAAGGGACACTTTGAGGAATATGAAAAGTCACCAAGATAAAGACAAAAGAGGAAAATATGCTTTTACTTATGAAGGGTCACCATATGAATTTTCAAATGCAAGGATATGAAGGGTCATGCAAGTTTGATACCATTTTCCATGAGGATTGAAGGGTCACAAAGGGTGAATGCTAAAGGTCATTTGGAAAGTTATAAATAAAGGCTTGAGAAGCCATTTTTAATATGTGAGAGTGAGTATGATTTGTATTTGTTGTATCTAGCTTAGAAGAGCAAGGAATAGAGAGAAAAGAGATATTGTAATGAACTATCATTTATTGAGATAGAAACATTGAGAGATAGTTATGTGGTATACACAAAGGGGTTAGTTTTCTTATGTGTTAGTGCTCATGAATTGTTGCTATGTTGGTGCCCAGCAAAGGGGTTGGTGCTCCAGTGGGTTGGTGTTCATGAATTGTTGCTATGTTGGTGCTCAAAAAAGGGGTTGGTGCTCTTATGGGTTGGTGCTCATGAATTAGTGTTGTGTTGGTGCTCAGCAAAGGGGTTGGTGCTCCTGCAAGTTGATGCTTGTGAATATTGTAGTTTGAGTTGGTGCTCATTCATATACTTGAGATTGTTCTCCATGGGTTTTCCCACATTAGGTTTCCACATTAAATCTAGTGTCTCTTTCTATCTTGTGTGGTGTCTATTATTTTAGTTTTTATTTCATATCTTGAATGTTTGGTTAAGTGGAAATTGATTAAGGGAAATTTTATAAGATTTATGATATACTGATTCACCCCCCCTCTTAGTATATCCTATGCTTAACAATTGGTATCAGAGGGGGTTCCTTTTGAAAAAGTTTTACAACTTGAAGGTAGATTGGGAAAGTATGATGGCTAGATCACATGAAGGATTTTATACAAATAAGGCACCTTTGTTTGATGGGATGAATTATGTTTTTTGGAGAATAAGAATGAAGACTTATTTGATGGCCCTTGAATTCAACATATGGTAAGCAGTGGTGGAGGAATATGAAGAGCCACATACACTTATAATTACTCTAGCAAAAAATAAGGCAAGTAAAAATAATGCTAAAGCTTTAAATGTTATTTTACGTGGTTTATGTGAATCTAAATTTGTTAAAGTTATGTAATGTAAATCTACTCATGAAACTTGGGTAAAACTTAAGAATATTTACAAAGGTGATGGAAAGGTTCAACAAGCTAAGCTTCAGACTTTTAAAAGATAGTTTGAGAGTTTGAAAATGGAAGAAGAAGAAGATATAGCAAGTTATCTCTTATGAGTTGATCAAATAGTAAATCAGATTCAAGGTCTTGGAGAAAATATAGAAGATTCAATGGTGGTACAAAAGGTTTTGAGATCTCTACCAATGAGACATGATGCAAAGGTTTTGACAATCGAGGAGATGAAGAATTTAGCCAAGCTAAAGATGGATGAGCTTCATGGTATTCTCATGGCATATGAGATGTGGACTGAACAAGATAAACCCTCAAAGAGAGAAGTGGCTTTCAAGACATCAAAGAAAGAGAAAGCTAAGATTTAATAATTAAGTGATAGTTCCAGTGATGATGAAGATGACAATGGAGCTCTTTTCATTCGTAAGCCAAAAAGGGGAAGAGGTAAATATCAAGGAAAATTACCTTTTAAATGTTTTAATTTTGGAAATATTGGACATTTTTTAGATAAATGCCCAAATAAGGGTAATGATGATGAAGAAGAAAAGTCTACATACAAGAAGAATTTCAAAGGTAAATTCAAGAAGGGATTCGAGAAGAAGAGCTTATATTCTAAAGATCCTAGCCCATCTGAAGATAGTGGAGTTAGTGATTTAGAAGAAGAAGAGATTTTATTCATGGCCATACATGAAGATGCCTCTACAAGAAAAAGTATAGATGATCAAGAAGAAGAAGATGATGAAGTCAAAGTGAATTTGGAAGGAGAACTCATTTGTGCCTTAGAAGAGTTAGAAGCTGTTGAGAAGAAGAATCAAAGATTGAAGCGCTAGATCGATAAAAATAAAAAGGAGTCAAAGGAAATAATGATCTAATAACACACTTTGAAGAAGATAAAAGGAATGAAAATGATCTAACAACACAGTTGTAAAAATTAAGAAAAGAATGTGAAAGGTATGTTATTGAAATTGCCTCTTTAAAAGAAGATATTGAGAAAGCAGTCAATGATAAAGTAGTTAGTGATTTAAAATTTGAGGATAGCACTAGCATATTGAATAAGATATTAGAAAGCCAAAAGGCAAATTTAGATAAGACAGGTTTCAGATTTGAAAAGAAAAAGAACTATGTTGAAGATCTTACAAAAGAGTAAACAAAAAGGGAAGAAGTGAAGAATACAGAGGACATTTGAAATAAAGAAGGCTGGAGGGAACAAAGCTATAAAAGGTAATCATGTTAGAGATACACAAACAGGTCCTATTTTTATGGTTACTATTTTTATTGTAATGGATATGGTCATAATAAATTAGAATGTTAAAAAAGAGCTAATAGTTTCAAAAATAAGGTGAAGGAAAGTCATGTAGAGTCAAGCAGAAGCTACAACTCTTTTGCTCCTCTATCAAGATTTGATGAAGAGGCCATAATATGTTACAAATGTAACAAATTTAGACACATAGATCAGTACTGTAGAAGCATGTTTGAGTCAGTCAAGTAGGACCAGAGTTTCAAGGCTCCATTCATCAAGAAGAGGGTTCAGACATGTTCATGATAGAAGAAACAACTTGAAGATTCTATATTGGTACATACAGCTTTGCATGCAAGAAATTAAGAGCAACCATGGTTCATTGATAGCGGATGTTCAAGGCATATGACAGGAGACAAGAGTAAGTTCATAACTCTAAATAAGATCAATGGTGACATAATGAAATTTGGAGATAAAACCACTACTAGGATAGCCATAAAAGTTACTTTGAGTTTGGATAATGGTAGAACCAAGACGAAGAATGTTTTGTATGTAAAAGGTCTTAAGCATAATCTATTGAGTGTAAGTCAAATATGTGATTAAGGATATACATTAAAGTTTTATGTAGAAGGTTGTGAGATTAGAATAAAATATTCAAATGAGTTGATTACAGATGCTCAAAGGATAGGCAACAATTTATATGTATTATTAGATATCTTCTCAAAGGCACTATCGAAGGACACATTCAAAGATCTACAAGAGGAGCTGGGAGTAATTTATTTTACTTCTTACCATTGAAGTTTAGCATCAATTGAGGGGGAGCTAAGTGTTAGCTCCAGGTAGGCCCTTTTCCATTGATGTCAAAGGGGGAGAATAATAGGTATAGGTATAGGTGTAGAAATAGGTACAAGGAACAGGTACAGGGTGCTATAGCAAGGGGGAGTTACTTTATATTTTTTAGATGATAGTATGTGCAGGTTTCAAGATGTGGTAGTTTCAAGATTGAGGTTTCCATCAATGATAAAGGGGGAGATTGTTGGAAATATTGTCATTGATGTCAAAGGTCTAGCATTATTGGTGATAAAGGCCCCAATGCATTTAATGATGTTTTTAATAGTAATATCTTAGCTAATGTGTGTTAATATTTATTTAATATTAAAGAATATATTTTTGGTTGCATATAAGTTAAAAGAGGACCCATGAAGAAGTCAAAGAGTCATGGGGTAAAGCCAAAATAAGAATGGGATGCATTTTCCCATGAAGAGTCATCTTGGGGAATTCCAAGAGTCACCAAATGAAGACAAAAGAGGAAGGGCACAATTTATCATGAAGGGACACTTTGAGGAATATGAAAAGTCACAAAGATAAAGACAAATGAAGAAATGATGCTTTTGATTATGAAGGATCACCATATGACTTTTCAAATATAAGGATACGAAGGGTCATGCAAGTTTGGCACCATTTTCCATGAGGATTGAAGGGTCACAAAGGGTGAATGCCAAAGGTCATTTGGAAATATATAAATAAAGGCTTGAGAAGCCATTTGTAATATGTGAGAGTGGGTATGATTTGTATTTGTTATATCTAGCTTAGAAGAGCAAAGGAGAGAGAGAAAAGAGATATTGTAATGAACTATCATTTGTTGAGATAGAAACATTGAGAGATAGTTGTGTGGTATACACAAAGGGGTTGTGCTCTTGTGGGTTGGTGCTCACAAATTGTTTCTATGTTGGTGCTCAACAAAGGGGTTGATGCTCCTATGTGTTGGTGCTCGTGTAAGTTGGTGCTTGCGAATATTATAGTTTGAGTTACTGCTCATTCATATACTTGAGATTGTTCTCCATGGTTTTTCCCACATTAGGTTTCCATGTTAAATTTGGTGTCTCTCTCTATCTTGTGTGGTGTATATTATTTTAGTTTTTATTACATATCTGGAATGTTTGGTTAAGTGGAAATTGATTAAGGAAAAGTTTATAAGATTTATGATATACTGATTCACCCCCCCTCTCAGTATATCCTGTGCTTAACACAAAATATATAGAAAGGAAATTGTTAGTAGTGGTTATTGAGGGACCTTAGAACATGATAATTATAGGAATAGTATTTAGACTCACATAAAGGAGAGCAATGAATTAATGGTACCAAGATAACACTATTCTATAGAGTTTCACAAAGATTCATACAGTTACAACTTACTAACTATAACTATTTTCAACACATATGTTAATACCAATCATATCTTAATCAAAAACATAACTCAAAATTAATCTTTAAATATTATCTATGACATAAAATTTAATTATAAAAAAATGACATCAAACAAACACAAAGTCTCATAGGATATAAATAACTCATTCAAATATTTTAGAGCTATCTATGAGCCTGCGTTCAATTACAACTTGTAATTTCATTCCTTACTTTAATATTGTCTAATAAGAACAATGATTAATTTAAAATATTAAATAATTCCTACATAACAAGTGATAATTTAATTTTATTGAGAATAACATTAATAACTTAAAACATAAATAATAAACAATCCTATCCTCAAGTCTCAACATCATGTGGCAGTCCTTTTCACAGACGTGATTGACAATAAACAATGGATTCTATCTAATATATATGATCCTAATTCTATTTCAGCTCGCATAAATCTTTGGAAAGATATTAGATTTTTTAGAAACAATTCTAGAGATATTCCTTAGATTTTGGCAGGTGATTTCAATTCTCCTTTGCATCCTAGAGATAAAAAAGGAGGTAATCAAGTGTGTATGGATAGCATGGAGGAATTTTCTTCTCTTATTTTTTATATAATTTTGTTGGATTTGGAATTAAGAGGTTAAAAGTTTACCTAGATTAATAAGAGACTAGGCAAAAATCTTATTCAATGAGGGTTAGATAGAGTTTTTATTTCTTTAGATTGATTAGAATCTAAGGATTTGTCTCTTAATTCACTCCTTAGGATTGGATCTGATCATAATCCACTAGAGTTGAGCATCAAGGATCATATTTCTAAGGTTAATAACTATCTATTTAGAATGGAACATATGTGGTTTGCTCATCCTAATATATAGGATAGGATTTTAGAATGGTGGTCTCTAAATGGAAGTGTTCAACTATGTTCAACTTGGCTAAAAATTTGAAAAAGTTTAAAATTAAGTTTAAACAATGGAATAAACAATTATTTGGGAATGTTCATCTTAAAAAAAGAGATTTAAAAAGCATAAATTTCAAATATTGAAGAATATATTGAGGAGAAGGGTTATGAAATATAGATACAAAGTAAAGAAAGACATCTCTTATGCGACTATCACACTATTGCAGCAAGAGAAGAATTGCTACGGAGACAAAAATATGAAAATATTTGGCTCAAGAAAGGAGATAGAAACACTTATTTTTTTTTAAATGTCCACTTTGAAACATAGGAAACATAATTCTATTTAAATAAATAAACAACAATAAAGGTCATCGTACCTCTGATGTAGATTGTATTAATCAAGAGAGTGTCAAATTCTTCAAAAATATGTACAAGAATGACTTCTAAAAAATATCAGATTTGAGTAAGAATTTTTCGCTTGTGATCCTAGAGTTGGTAAATTAGGAGTATAATGAAGTTCTCATAGTAGTAATATCTAATGAAGATATTAAATTTATTCTCTCAAATATGAATCTAGATAAATCCCCTACCCTAGATGGATTCTCCATAGCATTTTCCCAAAATTTTTGGGATATTATAGGAGATGATGTAGTTGTAGTCATGAATGAATTCTTATCTACCACTCAGTTATTAAAATAATTCAACCATACCTTTTTATTTCTTATTCCTAATAAGGAAGGGGCTATGAATTTCTTAAATTTTCAGTCTATTAGTAGGTGTAATTCTTTTTGTTAAATTATCACTAAACTATTTTTTCTAAGAATACAAACTATCATCAAAAAAATCATTCAAACTCAGCAAGGAGGATTTATATCAGGTAGACAAATTCAATATGGGGTGATTTTAGTGCATGAAGCCATCCATTTAATGGAAAATAGCCAAAGAGTAATAATGGTGTTAAAATTGGACATGGTTAAGGCATATCACAAATTAGATTAGAGTTTCTTGGATAGAGTTATGTCTCAATTTCAAGATAAATTGAAGAAAACCATTAGATCTTGTATTACTTCATGCATGTTCTATGTTATGTTGAATGGGATATCTCATAAATTTTTTAAGAGTGCTAAAGGGGTAAGATAAGGGGATCCCCTATCCCCTTTTATTTTCATCATTATGGTTAAATATTTGAGTAGATTCATTTCTAATGCTATTGTTTCATTGGATTTTAAAGGTTTTAAACCAATCCACTATATGAAACTGATAATGCATCATAAATTTGTGGATGGAACCATTATTTTGGTTGAAGCATCTATGCAAGAAATAAGAATTATTAATTTTTTTGATGATGTATTAACATGCCTCTAATCAAACAATTAACTTTAAAAAAATCTTTGTGTATTTCTTCAATATGCCAATGGATAGAAAAGATAGAATAAATCTTCTCTTAGGTTATCAAATCAAGGATTTACCCTCTTCATATCTGGGTATGCCTCTCTTTAGCAACCAACTCCTTGTGATAGTGTGGAATAATTTGATTGAGAGATTTCAAGAAAAGCTTGTAGGTTGGAAAGGCAAGCTCTTATCTCAAGAAGGAAATGTCTTTATTATCAAAATTGTGTTTTAGAGCCTTCTTATGTATATGATTTTGATTTTTTGTTTGCCAAGAGGAGTTGAGGACAAATTAACTAAAATTTAATGCAATTTTATTTGGGTTGGAATGGAAGAAAGAAATAGATTCCATCTTGTTGCTTAGAATAAAGTTTGCTCTAAAAAAGATATGGTGGGCTTGGATTAATGAACATGCAAATGATGAATAAAGATATCATTTCAAATTTTGTGTGGATATTTATTAGGTTGAACATGGTTTGGGATAAAATTATTTCTTTCAAGTATTTAGAAGGCAGGTAACCAATTAATATTCTTGTAGAAGATGGAAATTTTCATGGCTAACATGTCTGGAACTTCATGATCTCAAATAAGGTTTTGATTATAATAGGGTCTAAATGATAGATCAAAATGGTTATAAAGTCAATTTTTGGAAATACACTTGGTTCTTAGAGCATCCTCTTTTTTAGAGTGACATAGATCAACAATTGCAAGAAAATATCCAAAATAATATGGGTATAAAGTACATGAGTATTGGTAGGAGTTGGAAGAAGTTAAATGCTATAAATATTTGAGTTTGGATAGCTTAAATTAGGAGGATATGTTGAGGTTATCAAATATAAATAATTTATTGAAAAAAATCCATATATCAGGCACTAATAGAGAAGATCAAATTATTTGGAAGGGCTCTTTCAATGGTCACTACAAAGTTAAATTAGGATATGATCTTATAGGACGAGAACCTAGAGTCAACTGTAATTGGGAGTTGCTATGGGATAAATGGATAATTTATAAAATTAATTTATTTATTTGGGTCATGGTTCATAATAGAATACTTACAATTGATAACATAAGAAGAAGATGTTGTATCTTAACCAAAATATGTGTCTTATGTGAAAAGGACAATGAATTTGTATTTCATTTACTCTTGAGCTGCTCCTCTCAAAAGATATGGGGCTATTTTTTAAACAAAACTAATGTCTCCTAGGTATAATTTGGTTCTCTAATGAAAGTTTAATAGTCATAAGGGTGCCCCTTTCAATATGCCCTTCTCAAGAAAATTTTAAAACTTTCATTGCCACATATCATATGGGGTATTTGGGGAGAGCGCAAAAATAGAATTTTTCAGGGGGAAGAGATGTAGTAGTAAAATTATTTCTAAAATAATATTTAATCACATATTGGAGAATGAAAATATTGTACCAATAAATAAAGGTAAAATTCTACTTCCACATGAATAATTTCTAGCTCACAACTAGTAAATTGATACTTTTGAGATGGGAAAGCTGGATCCTAAATAAGAAATTAGGAAAATAACTAAATGGAAACCCCCCTTTGGGCTAGATGAAGATCAAATTTGGTGGAGCTTTGAAAGAGAATCCATGCGTAGATAGAGGAGGTGGAATAATAAAATACCATCCAGGTAATTTGGTTACAACATATGTCAAAGATATGGGAGTTAAATCTAACCATTGGGCTAAAGCTCTTGCAACTATATGGGGGATTAAATTGGCTAAACAATTGAGAGTTCAAAAAATCATAATAGAGGGTGACTCTCTAAATATTTTTTATTTTTTATCAAGAAAAAATGTTATCAACTAGTCCATTAAACAATTTTTAGAGGAAGTTATAGGTATTATCGACTCCATGCAACAAGTTATTATTCAACACATCTATAAGGAAGGAAACCCTATAGAGGATTGGTTCCCAAGTAAGGGTGTAACCTCTTTAGGACAAAAATCATGGATGGACTATGAAGATCTTCATAGGGATCTTATTCTAAGGATAAAATATGAAGGTACTTCTAATGAATAAATCTTTGGTCATATTGGGGAAGCCTCTAACTCATAGAGGAAAGAGATATTGGTCCCTTTATTTTAGCTAGGGCTTTATATTGGTTTAGTTAATATTTTTTGGCTTCTTGATAAGTTTTTATAAATGTCAGAGCATCTAATAGATTGCACAAATACCAAAAGTAGAAAAATTACTTCTCACTCTATTTTATGAATCCTAAAGTTTGGAGTAGGGAAATGCTCTTTCACCTCTGTGTTTTCTATCCTTAGAAAAATATGGGATTACCTAACAAAATAGAACAAAAAATTCCACAAAAAGTGAAAAAGATTGAGATAATTGGGGAATATTTGTAAGTGAGAGGCTTTGCATGTTTCATGGAGAAGATAGAAGGGCACAATAGGCACATTTAGATCATGTTTGTAAATGCTTGGGAAGACAAAATAGTCACTATTAATGGAGTTAACTTAGAAATCAAAAATGAACTGATTACTCACATAATTGGTTTGTCTATAGAGGAATCTAAAATTTAAAAATTGGTAAGAGACTACAAAAGGGATAAGGAGATATTCTTGAAGGAGGGAGAACAACTAAAATTATTGCATAATGGGTTTGATCAAGAATCACTGCCTAGGCCATATGCAGAGGTCACCTACCATCTGATGCAATATGTAACCCTGGAAGGTAAGTTTAAATTTTTTAGATGGTCTCTATTTATGATGTTATATTATTTTAGACATGTCATTCCATTCATCTACCTTTCTTCATTCTACATTCATTTGAAGTTTTGGTCCTAAAGTTCAATCATGGAAATTATTCTACCCCAAGGCATGAAGGGGTGATATATATCATTCATAAATACTTTAAGGGTATGAACCAGATTAACCCAACTATTTGTCAACCTCAAAAGAAATCTAAGGAGGGTGCTCTTGTTGACATTAGAAAAATAAAAAAGTATGGATTAAATATGTTGGAAGCTCAAGTAGGACTACAGAGGTTAAGACATAGGTCAATAATACCATTAATATTGTTGAGAAAAAGACCAAGGTTTCTAAGGGGAATACCCCTAATATACAAGATAATATCAAAAAATGCCTTCAGAGTGCATTAAGGTCTTTATTTGATATTTAGGGGAAACATGATAAGCAAGGTAAAGCAGGTTGTTTGGTAGGAGATTCTATTAATGTTGAAGATGACATAGATGTTCTTGGGGAGGCATAAGGATGAGGGGTAGGGAGTTATGGTGGATCAGAATGAGATTCCTGAGGCTGATAAAGGAGTGACTAGAGATGCTTCCAAACAAAAAGGTAAGAATTTAGTGGATAAGAAATAAATATATTTGAATGAGAATTTCAATAACCTTGTCAGTTCCCTTAAGGGAAACGAGAATAATGATAAGATATTTGAAGAATTGCCTCTTTACTAGTTCATGGGATCTCATAGATCTTAAAGGGAAAGTGAATTTCTTTTAATAGGAGAACATTAGATTGAACCAAACCTCTTCGACTAAGGAGGATGAACAACAATTATAGAGCTTTCAATTTAGGGTAGATATCTTGGATAATGAGAAGATTATAAATAATATCAAATTCTTAGTTAATTTCAACAAGACAACCATGTATGAGGGGATTCAGAATGTGGAGAATCTCAAAGCTCATCTCAGGGAGCTATTTAAATCTAAGATGACTGGTAAAGGGAAAGGTAAGTAAGGCTAATGTAGTGGATCCTAGAATGTCATGGACAAAGAAAAATTGTTGTTTCAAATTGATTATAACCTTAAAAAGATGAAAATATACTAGAGGATGTATTAGGAAATTTATACTTGTATTAGGCCCTAATTTATTTATAGTTGCTCTTTGTTGTTACTTCTATTATTTTTGGGTTATATTTTAGCTATCTCTAGGCCTATTTTTTCTTAGTTTCTCACTTGGTCTATGGTATACCTTTATCTCTCTTTTTTTAATACTTATCCTAGGGTTTGGGGACCTTAGTTAAAAAAATCCCTCCCTTTAACCTCAATAAAAAATAACTTACAACATAAATAACCTATTACAATCCCAAAAGGTTTACCTATATTATATTCATAGTTTTTTATAACCTCCAAGCTATTTCTATCTCAAGAAACTACCAATGCATCATTCAAGTTATTATAAAAAACATATATTTAGATCAAGTCCAAGAATAAACTAACAAGAAACAAAGTACAAAAACTATGAACCAACCGATGTGTCACCTGTATTCCATTGCTATGATGTGCACACAATCTCTTACTAACACTCTCTCAGACTTAAACATGTCATTTGAATATGTAGAAAGACTAGATTTCCCTTGCCATATATAGATAGGTAGATAGGGCCCATACTAGGTTCTCTCCTCATCTCTATTCAAGGGTAAAAACAAACATATTACCCACTTCAGTCTTTGGTCAAGCATGCGATGCAACCACTCCCCATATGCAGCCACTCTATTGTCTCATCTTGAGATAAATTCATAGACATGAAGAAACCATTACATAAAGAGAGTGATTCATACCTAGAGATAAAATGAGCAAGAGTCACATAAATTTCATGAATCACCATTTACTAGTTTTCACTCAATGCACACCACTTATCTATCCTTATGGGTTTTTAACTAAATGGTTTACTAGTCTACCACCCTTTTGAGTTTTTAATAGACTAGAATATCTAGATGGTTTCCCTTTATGGGTTTTTAACCATCTTATTCCTACAAAACTTTGTGGAGATATCTCATAATAAAACTTCAAAATTGGAGATAAAATTTCAAAAGTCACTGTACATTACCTAGATGGATGGTGGTAAAGGGGTCTAAGTGAGGAAAAAGGTAGAAGTTTGTGATGTCAAGGAAGGAGCACCTTGAGTGGCATGTTTTTGTTATTGTATACTCACCATAAGTTTCATATTGAAATAAATAAGGGAGTATTAAACTAAGGGCCTGACCAAAGAATTAAAAGCAGTGAGGTTGACCTTATATGCCTTCCAATCCAATAAGAATTCCTGGATAAGGTGTAGAAGAGCACATAGTAGAGCTTGATCTAAAAAAATCTAAACCAAATCATCATCCTAAGTGATGGGAACATAATCTTTAGCAGTGTAAGCCTTCTTATTGATATCCTATTACAAATCATTGAGTTTGTCTATGTGCCTTTAAGCTTAAGCTACATTGAAGCTATATCATAGTAGTTAGTTTTACCAAGTATAGAAATAATGCATAACATTATATTGTGCACTATTATAGGATTGTAAAGCTACATCCATTTGAATAAAATAGGTCACATTATCTTCCATGGTTATCTTAGCTATGTATGGCCGTGCAAACTCTAATTGGGCATTTCCCCATGTATCATCCGGATGTTACTTCTACTACAACATGCATCTTGTAACTTGAATTTATTGAGTTATAGCTTCAAACACATAATGTTTATAAACTATGAGTGACTCAAAGAGAGTCTCAATTTTGGCCTTGGTAGCTTGGCCCTATGCTTGGGGTTGGTTAAACTTATAAATAGACAACCAATCAACAACTAACTATATGAGTAGGAGTGGTAATTATTCCTAATCAGAAAGAAGATGACCCTTGATAACCTCTTTAAATAATATAGGATAGGCATCCTCAATAATTTCATTGGACTTTCACAACTACTAGCATAAGTGGGAATTTTCTTGGCCTAATATTTGAACTTGTTATTCCAAGGCTGTAGCTTGTTGGGTGATGAACTCTTAAAATACAACTGCCCCTTTAAATTTTTTAGTTAAAAAAATATAAAAAACATCCAAATAAGCCTTAGTAATGGGGGTACAAAAACCAAAGTGGTTTTAGCCATGGTTTCCAAAGCCTATTGTAGGAGAGTGATGGGAAATGAAAATGTAGTATGTCAGGATGAAGATGTCGAGACATCCCAAACCCAAAGGCTCTAACTTAGTGGTGTTGTAGAAGGGGTATGATGTGGGGGTGCAAGGATATTTTGTGATTTTTGTTTAAATGCATTTTATACCTCCAATTATAGCTATGTTTGATGCACAACAACTTGTGTTTCCTTCTCCTTCATTGCTTCCTCAGTTTTCCTTTTCTACATTGCTTATTTTTTCTTATGCATATCTTTAGTGGTAATCATCTATTTGGCTTCTTCCTTTGTGGTCCTCTGTATTTATTCTTCCTCTTTGGCTCATTTCTTCTTTTTCTCTTCCTCCCTTCATTTCTACTCTTCTTAATATTTCTTATTCTTTTCTTCTTCCTCTTTTATTCTTCATCAACCTTTTAATTGGCTATGTCAATGATAGATTTTTATTTCTTTTCATCCTCTATGGTCTATTGCTTTATTGCCTCTATGGTGGCTTTCTGCTTCTTTCTTTCTTATTCTATAGTAATCATTTTATCGTAACTCCTCAATCTCTTACTTATTCTTGGCCTCTTTCTCTTTATATTATACAAACAATGCCTCTATGTCTTTATCTTAATTTTGAGACTCAACTTCCTTGGATATTTGTTGTACCTTAGTCTATTTTTTATATTATTCCATAGCCTCTTTTCTTCTAGATTCTTCCTTATTTTTTTCTTTTCTTTCCCTTCCTTCATCTATTCTCTATGGCCCATTATACCTCTTTAAGTGTATCCTATTGTTCCTGTGGAATCTACGAGTCCAATGCTACTTCCTTATATCTATCAATAAATCATCAGACTGGGACGATGAAGGTGTTAGAGCTGATGCTTGGATAATTTATTTCATAACATTGGAATTTTTGTGACCTATATACTACATAATTTAATTATTACAACATGGTATAGTTTATAATGATGGAGAGGTAAGTGATGTAGGTGTATCTTCTGGGGCTTGTTGTGTAGAGGTGTCCAGTGTTATTGTTTATTAGTCTTCTTCAACTACTTGCCTGTATAATCTTTGTGTGTGTTTCCTTTGATAGATCACCTCTAGGGGAATTTATATCAAGGGATATAATGGTTGTGGGTGAGATGAGCTTCCATATACTCCACCTTTAATTAAACCTTATTAGATTTACTATAATTGATCCTCTATTGTGACATTTCAAATAATAATAGATGGTTGGCAAGTAGGGAGCTCTACCCAAATGTGTTTTGGTAGCTGATTTTACACTTGCATAGTGCACACTACCTTCTAAATGAAATATTATTTTTTAATTATCTCCTTAATATATATCTCTAGCCATGCCAACCTTCATTATATGATATACTTATTGATCATCCATCTTAAACTTATGTCAATGGCATTAGATGACAATATTGGGAACATATAGATCCTCTAGCCATGATGTGCTATGAGTTTGACATCTTATAGGTGAAGGAGGCCTGATTCCTTTAGAAACCTTTCACTTTCCCCAGTCTAATGGCATTATAATAGTTGATGTGGGTTCCATAGTGGAATAAGTGGTAGTAGGGTCATCTATCCTAATTATTTGTAATGGTGTCACTCTACAAATAACTTATGCCTTTTGATGTGATCTTGCACTATGAAGTCTCCATATCAATGAATAAAGGTAGGGCCTCACTAGGTACTTGAGGTATCTCATGTATGCTTATGAAGATTATGTGTGGTAAATTTATCATGACCACATGTTGGACCAGATATTTCATCATATTTTATGGGATACAAGGGTTAGACATCACCAACTCTACCAAATATTCCCACCATGTGCTAAATTATTTATGGTGCATAAAGTATCTAATCTCTACCTATTTCTAGATGAGAATTTATAATGTGAGGTCAAGACAAATGTTTACATATGGATAAACAAAACCCTCTAGTGATTTCCATTTCATAAATACCAAGAAAAAGTTTAAAAATTGGTATTAGAATGTTTGCTTGGTAGTGGTCTACACTTTTCCAATGTTCATGTCTAGTTCAGATACAAGGAACCTAGGCTAATTAAAGTCTTTACCCTTGTGAATCATTTGAGTCACAATGTTGATGATGCCATTTGTGGCTTCCTTCATGCCTATAGAAATTTTATAGAACCATTTGTAATGCATTTATTAAGAATATAAATAGGAATATCTTCAATTTCTTCCAATAGAAACTTTCATGCACCTCTACTATACACCACTTTGATTTCCTATAGAATGGATGAGATATTCATTTGTACATACCCAATGACTTCACCCATGCTTATATTTCTATCTCTCTAGCCATGGTAACTTCATACACATAAATGGTGACATTAGAGGCAAGATAAATCTTTTTTTCATTGTATCTTCCAAGATATCAATTGAAATTTTTTGTTGAAAACATTGAATGTAGGTAGGCAGATCAACCTCTCAACATCCATATTACAAAATTGGTGTTGTTGTGGGAGATTTAGGGGTTGTGCACCTTACAGTCCTTGTAACATGAATAAGTTTTCATCTATTCTTTTGATAAAATCATAGGCCTTAGGGCCTAGAAATTTGGTTTGGTGAAAATTAGTGCCAATTCCTATGTCTTCCTTCTGAGCCACCATGAGTCCCTTGAATCTATCAAGTGTGGCCATCATCGATATCTATGTATAAATGTGAAGTTAAAAAATAATTAGATTATACAAGACTCTATGAAATTTGGAATACCCCTAAGCTCAAACTCACCTAAATTTATAATGGCAACTCATCCATTGTGATAATCTATTTATAAGTTTTGGCATGCCTATTCACCTCCCTTTACTTTAATGTGATGAGATTTCATTTGGTCACATGCATGGGAAAATTTAAATTCAATATTGTTTCTTGCTGATTTGGCATCCACTATCTTGAGTTGGTGAGCCTTGGTACTCTTTCTTGACATTTGATTTGATGAATCATCATACCTTTATTCATCCATACCTATCTATTCTCTTGGTGATGTAGATGTAGAATATATTTTTGGGATATATCATGATCCACCCACTTAATTCATCATTAATGTTCCTAAATAACTATTAGCTATTATTTAATTAATATTTCATCTCACGTATCTTATCTTAGACTTAATATCTATCAGCTATCATTCTTTTTGTTCTACCACGTGTCTCTACCAACCTTGTCATCTATGGATTGAATTGTTTGTGATATTGTTCCTTATTCTATCTATTGTGACTTCAAATAGAATCAAACAATAACATAAACACATGACATGAAATAACAAACCCAAATGCACAAAAATAGAAACCCTAAACTAAAATGGTGTAACATAATACCTCCTCAACTTTGTATACCTAATTCATCAGTGGTAGAAATTTAACCTACAACCATTCACGTAGACTAGTAGAATACTCCCTTGTATATACTTCAAAAACATAGTCCTAGGTTGTAATATTTTATGAATAATATACAAGACTTTCCACCTAATATTGATCTTAATCAAGAATGCATAGAACTAACTGTTATACAATAAAATTGGTTGTTATACATGGAATTCCTTAGTACACAAGTTTTTGTCATACAATGATTTCTAGTTGTGTTTATGTATTTCTTATGTCTAGAATAATCTATTTAAATATTCTTCCATCCTATTTAACTCTATCATTTGATTACTCATTTAATCTTGGTCATCGAGTTGCATAATGTTGGCTATGTGTAGATTGGGGACCATGTATTCTAAGGGCATGATTGTCTCCATTCTATAGGTGAGTTATAATGGTTTGAATCTTGTCACATGTTTTTAATGCATGAAATATACCCATATAATTTTAGGAATTTATTCCTCTAAATCCTCTTATGGCACATCACATATTTTCATAATCATCTTCCCTAAAACTTTATTTGAAACTTTTGCTTGGCCATTTGCCTATGGATGATAGGTTGTAATTTTATGGTGCATAATTAAGAATTCATTAGTGAGGGTTTTGATTATTTTGTTTAAGAAGTGGGTACTTCTGTCACTTACCAATTTGATCAGATAATTAAACCTGGTAATAATGTTTTCATACAAAAAATTTATGGTGTCTTTCACATCATAATTGGTCATTGTAAAATCTTCTACCCATTTCATGAAATAATCTATTGTAGTAATGATATATCTAACCCAAATGAATTTCATGGAATATTTATTGTCCCAAAAAAGTTTATCCCATGCTACTCAAGTGGTTGCTACATGAGTATTGACTGTAATGACATTTCATCCCACTGGTTCATATTTCCCATGAACTACCATACATCACACTATGATGCAACTCAGAGTACATCTTGGAACAAGTGGGGCAACCATAAATCACTTTTTAAATCTTCCTTCTATTAGAATCACTTTCAAAATTACCCCCAACTTTTTCTTGGTGTGCTTCTTTAAGTAACTATGGTCATTCATGTTCTAGAAATACTCTGTATAGAACCTCATCCTTGATGAAATGATATAGAAATACATTTATGATGGTATATGGAAAGGCTCTTATGATTAAATACTTATTTTATCTTTCCAGATAGTGTGATTGGAATATCCTCTACTCTAAAAATTATACAATTTCTTCCAAGTGTTTTGGAATTACATATACTCAAAAAATATGTGTGTTTGGAGATCCATCTTGAATTTCTTTTGGTTGCTCACCATTACATAGTTTACTCATATGGTCTAATCCTAAATCATCTCATCTAGGTTTAACATTTATGAGGAACTAAAATTCCCAAAAGACCATCATCCATGTAGAAATTCATCCTTTAAGCATAGGATTATAGAACAAGGTATCATAAAGCTTGGTGATTTGTGATAAAATCAAATGGTGTCACCAATTGGTAGTGTCTAAACTTCTACAATGTGAACACTATCACTAAATCTTCTTGCTCTATTTTAATTTAATTATTTTCTATGTCTAATAATGTTTTTCTCATAAAGTATAGGGGTGGTCCACTCCTCCCTCTCCTATTTATGATAACACAACTCTCACTACTATCCTTGAGGCATTTACATGCACATGAAAAGGTTTAATCCAATCCAAAAAGACCACTATTAGAATAGTCACCAGTCTTTGTTTCAATTTAATTAATTCATCTTGACATTCCTCTATCCATAGGAATTACTTTCCTTTGGAGAAGAGCTTTTTCAAAAGTGTGGATATAGCTACATACCCTTTTGATAAACTTTATATACTATCAAATGTGGCCCAAGAAAGATATTATGATATTATTGGTGGTGGTATCTCGACAATCACTATGATTTTAACTTGATCTATAATAATTCATTTATTACATATTACTTGTCCCATTAAAACCCTGAAGGGTCTAATAACAAACATTTCTTTAAATTTAGGGTAATTCATAATGCCCTACATCTCTATACCATCAATATAAGTTTGGATAGGTGATTCTTAAATAATGAAAACAATGATTAATCATCCAAGTAGACTTCTAATAAGTCATGGATAATATCCTTGAATGTAGACACTATGACTCTAGAAAAAACTGTAGGTGTGTTCTTCAATCCAAAAGGCATCACCTTGTAAGTGAATAAGCCCCATTCTATGGCAAAGATGGTCTTATCTATATCCTCTTTTGTGATTGGTATCTAATGATAGCTAATGAAGCCATATTTGAATAATTACATCTCGTGTCCTATGATAGCCTCTAACACTTCATCTGTGAATGGTATTAGGAAGGGATAATTGACACAAGCATCATTCAGACTGTGATAATGTCCATAAACTCATATTTCACCCATATTATTTAGTTGTACTATAATTTTAGTTAACCAATCAGCTTTATCTATTGGGAAGATGATTCCTACTTCTTACATGTTCTCTATCTTAGCTTTAACCTTCAACTTCATGTTGGGGTTTAGGAAATATGGTATTTTATTAATAGGTCATGCACACTCCTTCAATTAGATGTTCATTTATCTTAAGGAAGGATCTACACCCTTGAATTATAAAAAAATTATAGGGAACACATCTTGGTATTCCCTTAAAGGCTACATGACTTCTGAGATGTCTGCTTGATTCCAGTAATCCCCTATGTGTGCCATTTTTTTAGCATCACCTATGCCAATATTTTCAACATATTCTTTCAAAGGTTACTAATAATTTTTTTTCTCCTCTTTAAGAATGGATTCCCTTAATGTCTATTGTCCTTCCTTATCTATTTTTTTAATGTGTCATAGTCTATCTTCTTCAATCTAGCCTGTGATTGGCTTTGGTAACTACTAAACTTCTCTTTCTAGCAAAAATAGGTTTAAAATATACATATCTTCTTCAATTTATAAGTTATATGTGTACTAATCCTATTCTTGTATTAAATGACATGGTTGAACCCTATTTCACTATTTTCTCTCGCCTCCTGATAGATAGGGCATCATTCAAGTCATAGGCTATGTTTTAATATGAAGTAGAGTCCATCAAACTATCTATATCTTCAACCCTCCCATGGAATATAAACACTTTTAGCTTTTATAATACCTGATGTTCCATTAGGTTATCAATATCAAAGATGAATGTTTAAACTAAATCACTTTGGACATGCATTTAATGCTTAATTTTTTTATAATGCTCTTGGTTTATATACCATGATGTTAGAAAAACACCTAGGGTATACTTGAAATAATGTAGCTAATACTTGGAAGACATATCTTTTGACTTTCAAACTTTAATTCACATAAAGATATGAATCTCCAGACACTCTCCCTCTTGAAATATCATCCAGTCTCTTCTAACTCCCTCTAGTAACTAAAACTAAGCTATCATCATTTCACACACTTCTTCCTAGTCTAGTCTTTCATCTTGATGAACCAACCACTAGTTTGTAGTGGTTCCTTTTAGTGCATATTTGAGTGCATTAATACTTTGATCAATGTTTGACACATAATATTTGAATCACATAATGAACTAGTTTATATACTTAGTTTTAAAATAGTAAGGTATTTGACATTTAGTTATGAAGAGCATAATCAAGGTTGTATTTCATGGTATCCTTTTTCCCAATCAATAGGTGGGTATCTGAGTCACCACTAGTTGAGGATATTGTATCCCAATGTAACATGCCTTATAGAGTAGGATCAACATAGTCCTTATTGGTGTGAATTGTTTGATATATAATAAAAAAATTTAAAATGGATTGGGGACCTTACTAACATAGATTTTACATCTGTCTTGTCTAGTTAAATCATATATGTATAATGCATCATCGGTTTATATTTAGGTTGTATAATATGGTATGGTAGTTTTTCACTTTGTATATATTGTAGTGAATGTTTGGAAATATCATACAAAAAGTTGTATTCCATCCCTCACAATGCCTATGGTTTCAATTATGGATTAGCTTTAATCCAACTATTTCCTATAGGATAGTATGGTGAATCTAGTTCCTTAGGGATTATATAAGGTTTAGCATCTATTTTGTTTAATGGGATCACAATGATCTTGTCATCTTGATGAGAATCCAACTAGTCCATTATCATGTTGATTATCATTCAACCATTATAGGCCCACTTATTTTTTAAAAATAAGATGAATGGGTGGGTGTGAATTAGTATTCAAAAATTTTCATTCAATTTCATTTAACCTTTCATGAACCATTCTAACAAGTATGCATATCTAAGAAAGCATAAGCATTAAATCATAAGAGCATGAAACACATGAACACAACATATATGTGGGAAACCCTCTTGGGGAATAAAACTCACTAATGAAGTAAATGGAATATAGTCATATAATACAAACAACACTATTTAGTGATACATCAACTTCACATGGAACACCAACGCCAACTAGCTCAACACCAACTTAGCTAGGCTTTAACAAGCACCCACTTATAAGGAGGCACCAATTCCATAGATGACTCAGTACCAACTCAACCACCTAATTATTTGATCACCTTCAAAAGCCCTTGTTTCTTCTATAATTTATGATGATATACTCCTTCAGTTATTCACTCTCTTTTATCCCTCTCAAACTGGCCTTCAACCTTCTTTGCTCAACTAGCCCTCTTCATGGCTTGATTAGGTCTTTTAAACTTGATCCTCATATTCAAAACCTTTATTATATATTCATAAAATGTATTTGATGTTTTTAATGACCTCCTTATACTCAATAATGATCTATATCATTTTCTTATATTTTTCATTTTCCCACACTTAACATCCTCTAAACATACCAAATAGGCCTAATGTGCCTTGCTTTTATACAAGACACTTGATCATATCCTTATTAGTTGGATGCATATTAAAATCACTTAGATTATCCATTAATAGGTCTTAAAATATTAAAATAACCTTCTTTAATCATGAATCAATCAATACAATAGGTCGGCCATACATCATTTAGCCCTTACTCCTCTTTTAGGCTTATGGAGACCTGATAGGACTTCTTAACAACACATTACCCTTTGATATTAATTGAATCATATAAAAACACCTTACATAGTAGGACCACATCATACACCACTCTAATATACCTTATCAAACTTTAACTTAGGTGTATAACACCTTTTAGGTCCAATCACCACTTGAACCCTTACTCAAATCATTGCTTATAAAAGGCTTGTGCATATACAAAAAATCTATATTGAAAAACTAAGGCATATACTCAAATTTTGAAAAAAAACCATGTTAAAAAATTACATATTAAAAATACTCATGACCTTAAGGTCATCATAAATTTTATCTGATGCTTTAACTTATTGTAAATAGGCTCAAACACTTCTCTACAAAATGTTCACTCAAAATTACCAACTGAATCCAAATTTATAGTCAAGGAAACATGAAAATATGAAACATGATTTAATATATTAAAGGGATTTCAATGCATGAACATGATCTTATAGAATCTTGAGATTAAACTCATTTAATCAGATCATGAGATCTAATAAAAACTATTGGTCTTACAAACCAATCTTCTGACCTTTGCTTTCACAGACTTTACTCAATCAAATAAGCCATTTTGGATTCAATGTTTCAACCTCTTATACAAATTTACAAGCTTATTAAAAGCATGGATAGATCACTCAAGACATAAACAACATCATAATGCATTTTAATTCATCATTCTTACATGAAAACACATCATGAAACATCTTCTCAGATCTATCTGATTTCTTTATTGTCTACACCATAGGTCTATTAGTGATTGGAAAAATTGGATCACCATATTTACACATATAAGATCTGGAACCTATCCAAAAATCTTCATGAACAATAACTAAAAGTCTCACACTTTGATCTTCATCTACTTAGCAATTTTGACTTGATCAAGTTTATCTGCTATAATAGATCTCTAAAATACAAACACTTTCTTGTAGGGTCTACTCACTCACCTGAGAAACCAATGACATTTGGAGATGATTTTGAGATTTTAATTCAACCTCAAAGCACTTATATGATCATATCAAACTATTTTAATCTCTTTAGAACAAGATCTTCAATATCAGGTCCTTGTTAGGGTTTTATGAGGGTTTAAACCATCTTATAGTCTTAATAATCATTCATAAAACTTATCTCCTCTTTCAAGAAACAAATTCTTGTAAATTTGAGCTACAACCTTTCCTAATATACCATGAATAACTTAGGTTCTCGTGTAGATGCTACACATGTCAATGCATACTTATAAAACCTTTTTAGGTAGATAACTCTTCATTTTATGTATTCAAGAAACCTTAAAATACATTTTTAAGTATTTTCATGAAAACCTTAATCTAAAACTTCATGCACATACCTAAAAAAACTTGAATCACCTTTATCAATGTTCACCTACTCACCCAAGTCATGGAAACTGATCTTGTTACCTCATCTAGCCACCATCTCTCTTCTTGCTTTCTAAGCCTTGACCTACAAGTATTATTAATACTTGAATCTAACCTTCTATCCAATTTGTAGATTCCACCTTGAAACTCTCCTATGTTTCAATGTATCTTGTGTATGCTCAATCAATCTCATACACTCACTCTTCTTTATATCTTCAACATAACTTCTTTAGAGCTACTTTCAGATCTTCAAAGCTCAACTGTAGCATCTTTGGAGTTGTATAGACATATCTTTAGAGTTGACCTTCTTATCATTTTTGAGGTTCTCAACACCTCAAGTACAACCTCGAACAATATATATCATGATAAAATATTATCAAGTATTCTTCAATGAATTTACTTCTTAATATCTCATTCAAAGCATCTTCAAGCATACTACTTATTTGGATATCACTCATTTCATCATGCCTCCTTCAAATATCATCTCAAAAGGTGTAAAAATAATAATTACAAGATGCTTTATACTTGTTGTACTTAATTGTATTTGTTAGGTTGTGGAGCTAAAAGCTTCACTATATGCAAACATGGAGGAGGTTGCTAAGGTGCACAACAACTGACGTCGGCAGCTCAAACGACATCGTTCATATCCAAAGCACAGGGCTGCCAACATCAGTCATTGATCGGCCGATGTTGGTCACCTCCAGATAGACAGGGATTGATGTTGGTCACCTGTACATTCTAAAACTGGTTGTTGATGAACAGTTAGTTAGTTGAATGGGTTATTTTCATGTAAAGACTAATTTTAGTCTTGAGTTGTGGATCTAATTATTGTAATTGGATGTCTAATTATTGTTTGCATGAGATCTATATAATAGACTCATGGGCTGTATTATAATTTGTGCTAGTTGAGTAAGAGCAAGGTTAGCTCCTTTAGAGTGAAGAGAGCAAGGTGTGTTCCTCTTAGTTCCACAGGGGTACCCAGTGTGTATGATCAGAGAGATCTGTGGGATAGCAAGATTTGGTAGAAGATCCACCGGGGTACTAGTTTAGAGAATCATAAGGACTTGGTGAGGCAAGGACAAGGGTTCTTTAGGGTGTAGAGAGATCTACATGGTAAGTAAGATCAGTTGATCTGCAGGTGTATGTGTGTGCAAGATCTAGGTTTACAGGTGTGCAGAACCAGGGTGATTTGTAGGTGTGCAAGATTAGGGAGGTTAGGAACACAACAGGTAGCAAGATCAGGGGAGATCTACTTGGAGTACATTGTGTACATGGAGTATGGTGTGTACTCGATCATGGAGTACGTGGAGTACTTGTGAACTGGTAGTAGTGATACAGACTGGTGGTACTTGCAGTAGTGATACTGACTGGTTAGAGGTGAACAACTCTGTGTTTGAGTTGTGTGTTGGGACGGTAATTGAGAGAGTGAGCTCTTGAAGAGATTTACTATTTATGCCCTAGAGGTGTGGGAGCCATAAAGGTGTGTAAGGAAGAAGATTGTGGCATCTTCTTTATTGTATTTCCTTCTGGAAGAGTATTAATACAATTGGGTATTGTCTCTCATATTCTATGTTGTTTCTAATTTCTTGTTACTTGTTACTTCTAGTTGAATTCCGCATTTAGTTGCTTGTACATGGTAATCATATTATACTCTTATTGAGGAGTTGGATCCTGACAGTATTTACTCAATGCTATTTCTCAATTATTTCACTCAAGCTGACATTAGAACATTTTTCAAACAATATTCTTTCATGACAACAACAACACTCATTATGATAGAAAAAAAATTCATTCATATACATACCTAAAGGCTTACTTGACCAAAAAAATTCATTAGAACCTTTGATATCAATGATATTAGATTGACATCAATGAAATAACCATGTATCTTCATAAGAACCTTTTACATCAATGACAACATTAGATATCAAATCTCACACTAAATGAAAATGCTCAATAATCTCTCCCTTAATCAATGACAATGTTCAATAATCTCTCCCTTTTGTCATTGATTGCAAACATACTCAGAAATATCTGTCAACCACTCTTTATGTCAATCATCTCTTAGACCTGGTTTTTGATTTTTTCTTTCTCCCTTTCTGATCTAGCCCCTTTTCTCATCTTTTTTTATCTTTTTTATCTTTCCCATCTTTTATGATCAATCTCCCCCTTTGAAATTAATGACAAAGGTCTTCCAAAATTATCATCTCTTTCATAATGGACTTATATTACAAGAACCCTTCAAAAAAAATCAAGCTCAATTAACAACTTGAATAACTCCCCCTCAAACCAAGCATCTACCATGATTTTGTTAGAAGTAGACTCAAAGATCATCTACAACTATTGAAATCATACCCTTACCTCTATGAGATGATACTATTGTAACATGAAATTTGAACTCAATAAATTAAATTATGTAATTCAACTAACTCAAATATCAAACTACATAATAAGAAGGAATTATAAAACAAATCATAATGATACAAAAGCTTACTAAATTCCTTGTTTCATATTACCTCCTTCTAGGATTTGAAAATGATCAAGTGATTACATATAGACTCAGATTGACATGGATGTTTGATCAAAGGTGATGGATTCTTGATTGAGGATTGATTTTGGCATAATGTTGTTATGGAAATTCTAGTTAGTTGATTGATAAATGGGCATGTATTTGATATGATCTTCTTAGTTGGTTTGAGGGTGGGGGGAGAGCTTGTTTAAATAGGCAAATGGATGGAATTTTAGGGTATTTTAAAATTATTTAGAAGTCTCTAGTTTAGATACTTTTAGATATTTGGAGGAGCTTCTCTAATTTTAGAGGCTTCTCATAGGTTTAGGGTCCATAACGATGTAGGAAAGGCTAGAGTGTAGGTTAGTAGGTGGGGTTATGGGAATTTTAAATTTTCATATAATGGATAACTAGGATTAGATTAGGATAATGGGAGATCTAGAAAAATTAATGAGAGAATGGGATTAGACTAAGGATAGTGAATGAAGGATAATGGATGGGGATATTAGATAAATGGCTAGGATTAGGATAAATTTGTAAGATAAAATAGGTTAAGAAGAATTAGTATCGACTAATAGAAATATTAATTGACAATAATGAAGTGATCAATTTTAGGTGCATTCATTTTTCCCCCCTTTGAAAAGGCATTTTGAGTGGAGTGAAGTGGAAGGAGTAATGGTATTTCAAAGAAAAACCATGTCTTAGATTACTGTTAGTAGATGATGTTAAGGGATATGATTCCCTCTAGAGGGGCCATGTGGGGAAGAATGAGATACATGGCTACTTGAAAGAATAAATGAGGGGTGGGATGTGATGGAGAGATGAGGGGATGGGATGTTAGATGAGTTGAACTTGAATAGTGAGCTACAAATTGATGATGATGCCCCTAAAAAAGACACATGCATAGGGATTAGAAGTGATATGTGTCATGAATGTCAAAATATCCTAAGGGGGAATCAAATATAACATGATGATGATAGGATTAAAATGCCATAATCTTTAGACATATCCCAAGCAAGGATGTATGCAATGGATAACTATTGGATAGGATAAGACTGATGATTTTATTTGATTAAGGATGGGGGTATCTCAAAGCTAAAGTTTTATTAATGATGAAGAGGATAAGAGAGAATAAATGATGTGATTGAATGACCAGAATATTGGTAGATGAGGATAAAGTTATAGTGACTGAGATATCCTTGGGAACTAAAATGTGACTGTTGATGCAGAAGATTGCACCCTTGGTAGGAGGCCAAGTTCCTGCCTTCTTCACGTAACTATGGAAACTCCCCTCTCGCCTGTGGGACTGGCGAAGCTAGAGGGGGAGAGTCTCTAGGTAAGGGCTAGATCCCTTTGATGCATCATATTCATTCCATCAAGTGCTAACACACACACACACACACACACACATAATGGGGGGGATGAAAAGGGAGAAATATTGCAGGAAAACAAACTACTCTAAGGAGGCGATGCACCAAAAATAAATCGACCTTCTCACATTCACACTTAAAACCAGACAAACACATACATACACTTCAAACTTGGCAGAAGAACCAGGCTGCAAGAAACTTGGCAGGGAGGCTTTAATGGAAAATACAAAAAAATAGAGATTCACCAAGGTGCTTTGAAATGCACACTGTAAGTAATTTCTTCTATTTTTGCACTTCCAAATACAGCTCTCCTTGTCAGCTACAGAAATGGTACCTTATAGACAACAGATATGTTGGTGTTGAACCTGCGAAAGCATCAAGAAACAATGACTAAACACAAACTAACACTCAAGACATACACATAAATATATATCCAAGATAGAGGTAAAAATGCATTTATTGATTCAGGTGAAAATTTTCCAGGATTACGCCTTACAAATGTGGAAGATCCTCTCTCAAAATGACAAGTCCTCAATATATAAGAGAAGAAAGGAGGCCTTTTGGTGCCCCTTTTACAAGTGACCCATGTGCCTTATGAGCATTAGGAATATCAGGTTGATTAAAAATAAATGTTGTGTCAGCCCTGGATTTGACTTCAGGAATTTTTTGATATGGCCGCACTATTTCCTTATTAACCGAGGCTACTTCTTGAAGGCACCTACGTAGTTTGTCTACTCATAAATATGAAATAAAGAAAAAGGGTCGCACAGTTGGCCATTTGCATCTTCTAATTTCAATTTGTAGCCACTATTTCACCTGCTAGAGTAACTTCTCGAATCAACGCTTCCCTTTGCCACTTGGACTATCTGCTTGCTCCTTGCTTGGCACTTTGTCTTTTCCCTATCTTGTCTCTTCTAGCTCCTTCGGCCCTCGGGGCGATCTTCTGGCGGGTCGCTGCATTTCTGGTCCTTTTCCATGGTTGGCATCCTTTTAGTTTGAAAGAAAATGGCTATTTCACTATATGAAATTTGAAGTTCACGTGGCCGTCATCGCTTTGAAAACCAATGGCTAATTCGCTTCCTTATATTTGACAACTTTTGAGACGTCATCGTCCTCGGCAAAAGTTCATCAGGTCTTTTCTACAGGCCTTTTTTGCTTAAAGTCCCTTCTTAGCACCTTATCAAAGGCAAGGTGACCCTTCAGCCTTTGGAAAGTGCCCCTTTATTTTGGCCGAGAGTGCCCCGCAAGGGCACCTGCCTTTCGGGGTCCTTCAGCGGGTCACTGTGTTCTTCCAAATTATTTCTCAGGTTTCTATGGACTTTTGTCCGTGGACATTTTTTGTAGAATTTTGTCCATAGACATTTTCCTGCTGACTTTTGTTCATGAACAGTCTACCCCGGCCTTTGCTTTGAACTGTGGCCCTTCCCCAAATTCCTTCAGACTTTTTTTCTGAAGGAATTCCTTCGAACAAAAAGTCTGAAGGAATTCAAGACTTTACCTTAATAGAAAATTTGAAAGTTAAAACATCCCTTTTGTGGTCCCTTTGAAGTGTTCTATGCCCTTCAACTTTGGGGGCACCTCGTTGAACCAACCCATTGAACCGAATTGGTTCAACGGTTAAACGTTGTGCGTCGATGAACTTGCCAATGAGCCGACTGATCGAACTAGGCTGATTGAACCAAGGCCAATGAACCAAGTGGTATATTAAATCAGACACTGAACCAATGTGTTGAACCAAGCTGAAGAACCATGGCATTGAACTTGTGCAACCTAAAATTGATTGGCTTCGAATAGCAAGGGAAGAAGGGGACCGATTTTTGCCTGTTGGGCAAAAATGGTCAACAAATTGGTGACTCTCAGTGGAAGCATGCTTGCTATGTTTAAAGACCAGTTGCCTTGTAGTTCATTGGGTATGGATTCAGATGGTAACTTAAAAAACCAGCAATAGCTCTGATAAATCTAGAACTAGTCACGCAGATTTACCTCCAAGGAAATGAAAACACACATAAGGCTAAGAAAACTACTACTTGTTCAACAACACTTAGGGAAAATAGGGAAAGAAAATAATGGAAAATATATACAAATGAAAGGAGACTTAGTGGTAGTGTTTTAGATGTATCCCATTAACTAGGATATGAAGTTCTTCACCATCCAACCTAGAGAGTTGGAATGCATTATGCTGCTTACACTGAGTGATTATGTATGGGCCACTCCATAGGGCATCAAATTTTTCATGCTTTCCAGGCTTAGCTTGGTCTTCATCCCATTTCAAGACAATGTCTCCTTCAAAGAAATATTTTGATAAAGATTTCTTATTGAAGTGTCTCTTTGTTTGCTATTAGCGGCTAGTCATAGAAGCCATAGCCCGGTCCCTGGTCTCTTAGAGCTCCATCAGCTTGCATAGCCTAACCTCCATGCTATTTCCTTCTTCTAATTGCAGTTGGTGAGTGAGGTCCAATGTTGGTAATTCAAGTGAGATGGGAATCCTAGCTTCCCTTCCATATATGAGCGTATATGGAGAATTTCCAATTGCTCTCTTTGGAGTGATTCGATCGGCCCACAGAGCTATTTTTAGCTTGGCATGCTAAGTCCTCTGATTTTCTTCCATGGTCCTCTTTATGATCCTGATCAAATTTTTTTTGGTGGACTCAGCCAACCCATTCCCTTATGGGTAATAATTGGATGAAGTGTTGAGATATATACCATACCTCAACGCCCATTCACTTATTTTGGTTCCCAGAAAAGCTAAGGCATTATATGAGATTATGGTGGCTGGGACCCTGAATCTTGTCACCAAGTCCTCATAAAACTCCAGGACCACACCTTCATTTGCCTTCTTCAAAGCAATAGCCTCTACCCACATTGTGAAATAGTTCATGGCAGTCAAGACCCACTTGTGTCCAGCACTGGAGGGAGGATTGATCATCCCTATGAAATCCAGGCCCCATTGCATGAATCACTGCTCCACCTGAATAGGCTATAGAGGAATGGCAGCCAACCATTATTTTCCATCAAAAAGTGCACATTTTTGGCACTTTCTTACCCAGGCATGGGTGTCCCTGAAAAGAGTAGGCTAGGAATAGCTAGCTCTCATTATCCTTGCTGCAGTAGCTCTAGGAGCAAAATAATTGCCTGCTGGCCCATCGTGGAACTCAGATAGTACCTTATCAGCCTAGTTTGGGTCAATGCATCTTAGAAGGACCTTAGAGAGATCCTAAAAAATACTTCATCAACTAAAACATAAGGGAGAGACTGGAGCCTGAAGTACCTTCTTTTAGTCTTATCAAGACTCTGTGAGCACTCACCAATGAGAAGGAAATGCCTCAAGTCTGATGTCCAGTCCTTTATGATAGTTGGTTCTTCTACCATAGCTGCATCATGAATTAGTAATCTATCTTCCCCTTTCTACTTGAAGTCTATAGCAAGGTGCTCGCACAAGCCTCTTCCCCTCACCAGCTTAGTGATCTTGATGTCTATGTCATACTCCATCACCTTGGTGATCCACCCTGCTCTCTTCTCATTTAGGTCTCGATTGGTCAAGAAATCCTTGATGCGAAGATGTGGAACCATGAGGTGAATCCTACTGTTAGACAACATATGCCTAAATTTCTTCAGGGTCTGCACTATTGCCAAGACTTTCTTCTCTACATATGTGTATTTGACTTCAAAATCCTCTAGCCCCTAGCTAAAAAAAGCAAGTCGTTACTCGAGGTCATCACCATTTGCTTGGGTAAGCATGGTGGAGATCACCTCTTCATTGCTAAAAGTGTAGAGGTTGAAGTCTTTGTTGAAGTTGGGGCTAATCAAAGTAGGAGCCTAGGTTATGGCCTGCTTGATGGCTTCAAAGTTGTCCTTCCTTTGTGTTTTCCACTTGAACTCCTCACCCTTCCTTAGCATAGAGGTTAGTGGCTTGACTATCTTTGTGAAATTCAGAATGAATCTCTGAATAAAATTTATCCTACCAAAGAAACTCTGTAGGCCTTTCTTGTGCTTAAGTAGGGACATCTCCAAGATAGAATGAACTCTCTTGGGGTCAATGGATAAGCCTTCCTTGGACATGATATGGCCAAGGAGTTTCCCCTCGTGAATAGCAAACAAGCATTTCTTCAGGTTAAGAGAGATGTCGAACTCCCTACACCTTTCAAAAATCTACCAGAGGTGTCTCATGTGTTGGCTTACTTCCTTGGAGAACACCATCACATCATCAAGGTATACCAGCACATTGTTATTTATCAAGCCTCCAAAAGCCATGTCCATGGCTCACTAAAAGGTAGCACCAGCATTAGCTAGCCCGAATGGCATCTTCTTGTAGTCGAACGTTCCCCATTTAGTAGTGAAGGCTATTTTGTGCTAGTCACAGCCTTGCACTAGAATCTAATTATACCCTGAATAACCATCTAGGAGGGAGAAATGTTCACTGCTTGTTACCTTTTGAAGGATTTGCTCCATGCTCAAGAGGGGATAATGATCTTTTAAAGAGACTTTATTAAGGTCCCTAAAATTGACACATAGCCTGATCTCCCCATTCTTCTTTCTAATAGGAACAAGATTGGCTAGCTAGGAGGAATGTTTGATTGGAAATATAATCCTGGACTCAATCACTTTGGCCAGTTCCTTCTGCATGAGAGGCTCAATCATTAGGTTGACAGGTCTCTATTTTTACATGACTGGCCTGGCACCTTCTTCTAATTCGATGGTGTGTTGGGTGAGTCTTGGGTGGAAGCCCTTTAAATCACTGTAATCCCATGCAAAAACATTAGCAAACTCCTGACACAACGAAATGAAAGCCTACCTTTCTTGAACCATGTAGATTTTTCCAAGTGCAAGCAGCTTGTCCTTGAAGATCTCAACCCTTTCATAATTCTCCTCCTTAGTTGTGATGCACGCCTTGTCATTTCTCAATTTGTCATCTCTATTGAAGATGCTCTCAAGAGTGACCAAACCTTTAGGGAGCTTATTGTTCTTTAATTGAACAGTTTGGTTCCCATATTGTTGCTACAGCTTTGCCTAGTTCTATGTTGCAAACTTAGCTTTCTCCAGCAAGAATAAAGCTATTTACTGGTCATTTTTGAAAACCTAATAGTTTGTAATGTTGTCAGGGATAGAGGGATAAACTACCACCTTCAAGTAGCGTGAACCATAATCTCAACTTATTTCCCTGGAAACATCAAACTGAGCACCAATTATTGTTAGCCTATCCACTTGTTTGTTCTACTTTCTGAGAATGGAAGTGATATTGAAAGTGAGGAAATCTTCCACCAAGTCCCAGACCCTATGCTTGTAGTAATTTAGCAAGGAATTCTTGGTCAGATTTTAGCCTTTCACTTGATTTACAATCAGCTCACTGTCTCCCAAAACTTGCAACTCCTTAATCCCTCTTTTTCTTGCCCATTCCAGACCATGGATAAGGGACTCGTATTTTGCAACATTGCTTGTGCAAGAAAATTGGAAACAAAAAGCTGAAAAGTATCTCTCCTTTGAAGGGGAGACTAACATCGCTCCACCACCAGCTCCCAGCCTACTTCTGGAACCATCAAAGCATAGCTGCCATAGACCTAGGTCCTCTTGGCTTGCCTTCATTATATTTGGTATGAAGGTGCCCTCTTCATGTATGCAGTAGCCTCCAAGGCCTGCCTCCTCTATGAACTTGTAAGGATCATGCTTGAAGTCATCATTTCCCCACTCATCCAAGAGTAGGTCTGCAACTCCTTCAAGAGCAGAGGATAGAGATTGGTCTGTTTGGGACTCTTCTGGGTCGATAATGGTGTAACTGACATTCACTGCCTTAGGTCAATATGGTTCTAGATGGTCCTTGTAGAGTGGCTCAGATTTGATCTTTACCTTGGTCCCATACTTGGTTCTAAAAACTAGATAGGACCAATTCGCTGCTAGATAGCCACCTATCTTTGACGTGAAGTCCCTGGACAAGCAAATTGTGAAATAAGGAGGAACATCTGCTACCACTATATCATGGGGAATTGAGAAGGTTGGGCAAGCATGCAATGCTAAGCTTAAACCCTTCAAAATTCAAACTATTTTTGCAAGTGTCCCATCTAGCTATAGGACTCCCTTATTCATCTCTTCATTTTTTAGTCCCATCTTGTCAGCTATGCACTTGGGCATCACTGAGGTACTAGCCCCACTGTCAATGATGTAGTTGTGCACCAAGAAATCCCCTATAACCAAGGAAACATACAAAGGGGGAATTTTCTCTTCTATCTTTACCTGACCTGAAGTGGAAGGCTATCCATTCATCATCAAGACATTATCAGTGCTCGTTGGGACAGCTTGTTGATCCAGCTCATGCAATTCCCTTTGTAGCATGTCTTTTTGTCCTGGTAGAGACAATGAATCCCATAAGGAGATGTTCATATGTAGTTCTTCATCTGGTCCACTATATTGACTTGAGGACTGCCTCCCTTCAAGTTTTCCTTAGGGCTAATTCCAATCTAAGCTGCAGGCTGAGGGGCTGAAGGTACAAATGGCTGTCTCAAGTTTGGAGCCTTTTGGTTTGAGTGTAATGGAGAGGGTGTAGCTATCGATTGGGTAGTAGCCTGGGCTTTTCCCAATGCTCTTCTCTTGAATCTTGTGTTGGCTATAACATAATTAGCCTGATGGTCTGCATCACCTACATAATTGATTGCACAAAACTCACCTTCCAGGTGGTTCATAAGAGTAGAGTCAGGCTAACTCAGACTGCTACTTGTGATGGGTTGCATTAGAGGCTCAAAGACCTGGGGTTAAGTGGCTACCTGATTGTCTACATTTTAGAAATAACCCATCATCTCATTTGTATAAATAGCTTGTTCCTGACCATATCCCATGGTCGAACAACTTGGTTGTTCTTGTACTAGGTTGTTTTGGATGGGCACCATGACCTTAGATGATGAAGGGGGGCCTAGATTATAGCCTTGAAACAACCTGGTCTGAGTAAGCTGACCCTGTCCTTAATTATAGTTTTGGAAAGGGGGTCTAGGGGCTTGACCATAATTTTGGTATCCCTGATTCAGTCTGTTGCTTTGAGCTTGCTACCTTTTAAGAGCTACAAGTTCGTTTGACATGCTCTACAACAGACTCTTAACTTCATGAAGCTCATTGGATGGAATAGGAGCTAGTTTCTCTATGCTAGGTAGATGAGCTAATGTGGAAGCAATAGCCTAAATTGGAGGTACCTTTTTTGGGAAAAGTGGCATGTGAGTTCTAAGGGCTATTTTCCTAGCCTATATTAAGTAATTTTTAGCTGGTATGGCTACGTCATAAGTAGCAGGTAGTATATGCCCTCCCATGGATTGTATCATCACAACAATATCACTATTTAATGCTCTTAAATAATATAGGAAAGCATAGTTGGGAGTCAGTCTTACCAGAATAGGGATTCTATCCCAAGTCTTCTAAAATTGCATGTTGAAATCCTGCATATACTTGTGTGGGACTCTTTTTATGGTCGTTAGCTACTCAACAAGTGAGAGGCCATCGCTCTTTTACCCAAAATAGTCTATCAACTGAGTACCTAATTCATTCTAGGAATGGATTGAATTTATAGGCAAGCTCCCGTACCAGTCAAGAGCCTTGCCTTTGAGAGACAATGCCAGTAATCTGATGGTGATATTTTCCTCTGTGACATTATGAATATTGCAAAGGTTAGCAATATTCCTGATGTGCTCGATGACTGTAATGGGTCCCTCTCCATAGAAAGAAGGCACATTTTTTAGGGCTGCTCCTAGGATTGGATCATAATGTGGGAGGTTCAAGGGGCTTTGACCATGAAAAGCCACAAAGGGTAATGCCATAGCTGGGATGGGATGTAACTACGAATCTGCTGCATATGCATCCCTTATAATAGTTCTGGGAGGGTGGCTTGTTGAATAAGGATGGGTCTTCTCAAACCTCAATCTTTTTGCTGAGTTCAAAGGCAACTCAATGAAATTGAAGGGAACCCCTTTGGAAGCAGACCATGTGGTGACCTTGGCATAGGAAGTTAAAACTGGTCTTAGATTGAAAAATTGAAACTCTTACCACTGGAGTCACCAGATACTAGAAAATAGTTAATTTACTATAACATGACCAGCATCAATCCTAAAACCTTACTAAGTTGTCAAACTAGATCCCATCAGGCATGCCAAAACTGTTGACATAGAAGATTGCACCCTTAGCCGGAGGCCGAGCTCTTGCCTTCTTCACGCAACTATGGAACTTCCCTCTAGCTTGTGGGATCAGTCAAGCTGGAGGGGAGAGTCTCTAGGTAAGGGCTAGCTCCCTTTGATGCATCATATTCATTTTAGCAAGTGCTAACACACACACACACACACACACACACACACAAACACACACACACACACACACACACACACACACACACACACACACACACACACACATATAGACATATAATATGGGGGGGATGAAAAGGGAGAAAGATTACAGGAAAACAAACTACTATAAGGAGGTGATGCACCAAAGTTAAATCAACCTTCTCACATTCACACTTAAAACTAGACAAACACATACATACACTTCAAACTTGGTATAAGAACCAGGCTACAAGAAACTTGGCAGGGAGGCTTTAATGGAAAATACAAAAAAATAGAGATTCACCAAGGTGCTGTGAAATGCACATTGTAAGTAATTTCTTCTCTTTTTGCACTTCCAAATACAACTTTCCTTGTCAGATATAGAAATGGTACCTTATAAACAATAGATATGTTGGTGTTGAACTTGTGAAAGCATCAAGAAACAATGACTAAACACAAACTAACACTCGAGACATACACAAAAATATCTATCCAAGATAGAGGTAAAAATGTGTTTATTTATTTAGGTGAAATTTTGCTAGGGCTACGCCTTACAAATGTGGAAGATCCTCTCTCAAAATGACAAGTCCTTAATATATAGGAGAAGAAAGGAGTCCTTTTAACACCCCTTTTACAAGTGACCCATGTGCCTTACGAGCATTGGGAAGAGCAAGCTACTTAAAAATAAATGTTGTGTCAACCCTAGATTTGACTTTAGGCATTTTTTGACATGGCCACGCTATTTTCTAATTAACTGAGGCTGCTTCTTAAAGGCACCTACATAGTTTGTCTGCTCATAAATATGAAATGAAGAAAAAGGGTCACACGATTGGCCGTTCACGTCTTCTAATTACAATTTTTAGCCACTATTTCACCTGATGGAGTAACTTCTTAAATCGGTGCTTCCCTTCGCCACTTGGACTATCTGCCTGCTCCTTGCTTGGCACTTTGTCTTTTCCCTATCTTGTCTTTTCTAGCTCCTTTGGCCCTCGAGGTGATCTTCTAGTGGGTCATTGCATTTCTAGGCCTTTTCCATGGTTGGCATCCTTTTAGTTTGAAAGCAAACAACTATTTCACTATATGAAATTTGATGTTCACACAGCCATCATTGCTTTGAAAACCAACAACTAATTCACTTCCTTATATTTGACAGCTTTCAAGATGTCATCATCCTCAGAAAAAGTCTATCGGGTCTTTTCTGTAGGCCTTTTTTGCTTGAAGTCCCTTCTTAGCACCTTCTTGAAGGGAAGGTGACCCTTCAACCTTTGGAAAGTGCCCCTTTATTTTGGCCGAGAGTCCCCTGCAAGGGCACCTGCCCTTCGGGGTCCTTCGACGGGTTGCTGTGTTCTTTCAGATTATTTCCTAGGTTTCCATAGACTTTTATTCGTGGACATTTTTCATGGACTTTTGTCCATGAAAATTTTATCATGGACTTTTGTCCATGGACAGTCTGCCCCAGCCTTTGCTTTGAACTACGACCCTTCCCCGAATTCCTTCAGACTTTTTATCTGAAGGAATTTGGGACTTTGCCTTAATCAAAATTCTAAAAGTTAAAATGTCCCTTTTATGGTCCCTTTGAAGTTTTCCATGCCCTTTGACTTTGGGGGTGCCTCATTGAACCAACCCATTGAACCGAATTGGTTCAATGGTTCAACGTTGCGCGCTGATGAACTTGCCAATGAGCCGACTGATCAAACTAGGCTGATTGAACCAAGGTCGATGAACTAAGTGGTCTATTGAACTAGGCACTGAACCAATGTGTTGAACCAAGCTGAAGAACCATGGCATTGTACTTGTGTAACCTAAAATTGACTGGCTTTGAATAGCAAGGGAAGAAGGGGACCGATTTTGGCCTATTGGGCAAAAATGGTCAATAGTGACCAAGTACTACCTACATAGTTTTAAAAGACCTCAAGCTGATTTAGTTATGACTAATAGATAAAATATGATGATGATGATGATTAAGGATTAAAGGATGATATTAGTGATGATAGGATATGACTTAGATGATGGGATAAAATATTGGATGTTATTCAGATGGGTTGTGTTAGAGAGAAGGATGATGAGATAAATGATGAGATCAAGCCATCAAAAATGTCAAAAGGCTCATCATTATCTAAGTAATCCAAAAATAGAGTGCTTGACAAGATACCCCATGATATAAGCATGACCAAGAAGACATTATGCCAAAGTTCATGGTCAAATAGTGAACTTTGCATCCTCGAGGGAACTTTTTCTATCCTCATAATATCCTCATTCATTGCCTAATAGACAAAAAGAGACATGATGCAAAAAAAACAAAAGACAAATAATATATATAAAATACATGCAAATGAGATAAATAGAAAAAACAAGTAATGCACATCGAGTATCTACGTGCAATATCCCAATGTCTTGTCTAATGATGAGATGAGTGATTAGGTGATGGGTTAGACTAGGGTGATCTTGATGTGATTATGGACTTAGGATAAAATTGAATTGGGGATAGATGAATGATGAGGATTAGGATTAATATGAAGTGTTTCCCTTAGTTTAGGATAGAAGAATGGATGATGTGACAAGGTCTTTGAATATAGATTTGGTCTCAAAATAAAATCAAAAAGTGGTCATGAAAGGGATTTGGAAAAGTGATGACTAAAGATTACCAATAAATAAGGTTTTTAAATAATCCAATCTAGTAAGGAGATCAGGAGATGATGGGATCAAATACCTTTCACATTATTAAGGAGTAATTGGATGGGTATTATGTATGAAGAGGCAATGATAGGAAAATGATGGGATCAAGTACCTTCCATACTAGCAAAGGGTAATTGGATGTGTATTAGGTATGAAAAGGCCCTGATAGGAAGTGATGGGTGCCAGATTAAAGTCTTTGATAAGGTGATGTATGTTGATAAGACCTAGCTAATAGGATGAGATGGAAGATATGAAGGGATGGGTGGCCACTCTGATTTGGTGCCAAGATTAGACATTGTATCCAAAGATGGGGGATAAGAAAAGACACATGATATGGAAATTGATGTGACTAGGGGATTTGGCATAAGAGAAGACATGAGGGACTATTTTTGTCTTTTTCAAAATTTTATGATTTTTAGGGTTTTTGACATATTTCAATTTTTAAGGATTTTTGGGATACATATATACACTATATAAGTGGGGTTACTAGAAAAGGGAATACCAAGCCTAGAAATGAGGATAATGATGGAGGGATGATGGATAAGATGATAAAGGATGATGGTGATGGAGAAAAAGTATGAATGTACTAAGAATAGCCAATAACCACATCATGAAGGAACCAGATGGTTATTTGCTTGAATGTTCATTTGAGGATATGCTAAGAGGAAATTTGGGATAATTATCAAGATACCTTCCATTCATTATGAAGGCCAAGATGTGATATGACATAATAGGATGCATAAAATGATGGTAGATGATGGCTAGGAATAATGGATCAAGGGATAAGATAATGGGTGATATAGACAAGGTGGACAAGAGATGTGAAAAGTGGGATGGGTGGATGAGGATATGAAATGGATGGATTTTCCCACAAGTGTTGAGGTTTAATGTAAATAATTTATTATTCTACCATGACATCGAAAGTTGGTTTTTATCATGGTAATTTCCCAAGGCCCTAGAAGAATGGTTTGCACCATTAGATGAGTGAATTTTTTTGACTTTTTACTTTATTGATAACATCTCAATTTATTAATGATGGGTGAGATGCAAGGTGTTGATGCTAGATAGAGACATTATCTAAAACCTATATTTTGGGTGTGTGATAATTAGATCATTTTATTACTACTAGATGTATTAGGGTCTATGTGACCTTTAATTATTCTTGATGGAGATCCCTCTAGATATCTAGACTAGGTGTCTTCATTGCCCTAGGAGAGATGATGCTTCCCAAGAAGGTGATGTGAGGTATGGATTTGATTAGAGATTGATTTTTATGGATGATAGGATAAGGGCATGATGGTATGATGGATGATGGAGGATAATGAATGATATAATCATGAGAGGATGGGGTGATGGGTGATGGGGGAATAAGACTAGTAGTTGTATACATCATTAGAGATGTTGTACATTCTTCATTTGATTGGTGCTAATTGATAGAAGTCTATAGGAGATCCAATACACTTTAAATTTATGGTTTATCTTTGATCTAATTATTTGATAGATGATCAACCATGATTTTATCATTATTTGGATTTTAATTTCCCCCTAGTGCCTAATTTTGGGCTTTACTAGGGGATATTGATTTTTGACTTGAAGCATTATTTTGACTTTGATATACCCCTAGTGCCTAATTTTGGACTTCACTATGGAGAGATGATTTTGGATTAAGCTAATGATTTGAATATTTTTTATTTTAACTGATGGGATCAAATATGATTTGATTATTATGATTGTTTTTTTACTATGGTCTTATACCTTTGGATTTGTGGCACTCATTGTATTGTTCAAGGAAGGGTCCACTGATGTATGTTACTATTCATCCTTATGGAGGGAGATGATTATATGATCATTTATGGGAAGAAAGGGGTCCATGATGGATGAAGATGGTGGTGAGGGTACGATGAGGTCAATGAGTGGTAATGAGGTAGAATAGTCTTCATAGGGGCTCTTAAGAGACCCAGTTTTGACATCAAATAAAATCTCCTTAAGATCAATAGGAGGATCACTAGGACTAGCTATAGTAGACACATCCAAAGGAGGATAAGATTCACTCTAATAATATTCAATAGATAAATATTATAAGAATTCTATTATGACTTCATCATTCTGATTGGAACCCAAAGATATGGTTGGTGATGGATTGGAGGTGTCTAGATTATAGGTATCCTCTAAAACACATGCATTATCAACATCTATTGCAATGCTGATAGTGGATGATGTTTTTGATGAGGAATATGATTTGGACACTAGTGTATAACATGATCCTAATGAAGATAAGACTTTTGATGTTGACATTATTACTAACTCTAATAGACAAGATGTAATTTTTTTAGTAGGAGAGTTCTTGTATGTAATTGATCTCTCATCATGGGGTATTTGATGTGATGGGTGAGAGGGAGATGAGGGATAAAGGATGGATCCAAAGAAAGGGCCATGGAAGGATTCATGAGAGATGGGTAGACTAGGTTCATGAGGAATGGAGTCAAATTTTATAGAATATTTGTCAGAGATGGGAGTGGTGTCTTGACCTTGGCTTAGAGATGAAAGGGCTTGATCATGATTTGGAAGGGGATATTGTCATTCCTTTTTTTTATCACCCAGGGATTTAGACTCATCTGGTTCATCCTTGATTAATATGTCACCATGGTTAATGATATCTTGGAAATAATCTTTGGAAAGGATGACATCATTTAATGGTATGCCCATAGGTTTGGTGATATGCACAATATTGGTTATCTTTATACCAAGAGGGATTGGGTTTGGTGGGATAAAGATGTCAAATAAGTGGATAAACCATCATGTTGGTAGTGACTAGTTGTTTGAAAAGGGATTCTAAGGACATAAGAAGGGGAGTATAAGGGCCCACTTCACTTTGTGACCTAGATGTGGATGCAATGGACTTTTGATCAGATGGTTGTTGATGTGATTGGGTGGATGGATTGGTAGGAAGCAAGGTGGCCAAGATTGGATTTCCTTTACTAGTATAAGAATGGGAAGTTGATTGTTTATGACTAAAGGATGAAGGATTGGTATGGGACTCACATGAAGGGGCTTGGATGGGAGGTGAAGTGAGTTTAAGGGGGTCAACACCTTTATGAAGTGTTAAAACCATCAAAATAAGTCACAAAAGGATATCATCTTTGTTGGTATGTATATATTGATCAATGAAGGTGGGGTATAGTTCCATAGTGATGGTTTATAAATGATGGAGGTATACTAAGGATTATGGATGAGTCATAAAAAAATATATTGAAAGGACCAAGATAGTATGATAAGTGATGATGTGGATGAGGGAGACTAATGGATTAGAGACTATGATCAAATTTCAAACCAATAGTGTAATAGGTGCTAACAACATATCGACAATGCCTAGTAGTCAATCTAGTAAAAGGATTAGGGATTTTATGGGTGCCTAGATTCAAACTAGAAAAATGATAATATGAAGGGTGTGTTAGTTATGAGTAGCAAGGATGATAGAGACTAGATTTATATTGATGGGTTGCTAGTTTGAAATCAATAAAGAGATAAGATTATAATATTATATTGAATAGGTATGAGATATAATTGAATGATAGTGGACTAATATGATAGGATGATGTGGATAATAAGACTATCTCAAGAGTCTTAGACCAATTTGCTCAAGATGGGATAGGGAGATGATGATGTGATAATGATAATTAAGATAGGAGACAAGTTTGAATATTATGGTGTAGTGATGAAAAGGGTAATGTAAATGAGAAGATGATGGCTAGACCCATATGTGACTTAAAGAGCCAATTAGGATAAGAGAGGATGTGGTTAAATTAGATGGGTGGTGAAGACAAGGTCCAGATAAATGATAAGGGTTAGAGTAGACCTAGGATAGAATATAGATGATGAGACAAGATGTGATTATAATATGAAAGGGGGATGATGAATGATAAGTGAGACTAGGATATGATATGACTAGTAGGATGTACAAGAGAATAAAGATATATATAAGAGGGTGAGAAAATAATATTACAAGATGATGTTCAATGCATGTGAGTGATGGAAGATGATCAATGATGGGGCAATTAGTTGATGATGCAAACTTGGGTAAGGATCTAAGATGGATTAGGGTCTGTAGGTGATAAGGGTATGACTAATGATGGATGTATGGGAGGATGATGAGGAGATACAAGATGAGATATTGGTGATGGGGGTATGACAGTTAATAAGTGTATTAAATAATATGGGAGATGGGATAGGATAATGAAGAGGATATAAAAAGATAATAGGTACTAAGGGATGATGAGAAGGATGTGAAAGATAATTTGGAGGGGATGGGGGATGAGACCAATGATAAATGGGTGTGGTTGGACTAGGACGGGATGAGGAAAAGATGGGGGATGAGATAAGGATAATGAAAAGGATATAAGAGGGTAATACATGCAAGGGGATGATGCCAATGATGAGAAAAAACCAAGACTAGATGATATGGGAATGACTAGGACAATGGTAGAACTAAGACAACAAGTGGATAAGATAAGGTCAAAGTGACGGGGTCTTAGGAAAAGGTGTGACTAGAATGATGAGTGGATGTGACTAAGATGGGAGATTAGGATATGACTAGTAGAATGTATAACATAATAAATTATGTACAAGGGGATGAGACAAAGATTATACAAGATGTGATTAGGATTGAATGGATATGACTAAGGATGGAATCAAGATGATGATGATGATGATGATGATGATAAGATGGGGGATGGTAGGGGGTATGATAAATGATAAGTGTATATGGTTAGGGAAGATGGGAGATAGTATATGACTAAGACAAGGATAAACAAAGGCAATATGTATGATAGGATAATGACTAGGATGTTGATCAATATATATACAAAGGATGATGAGATAAATTTATGGTAAGGATATATAAGATGATATGTACAAGGGACCTATATGGGCTTAGATAGGTTTTGGGTGAAGGTTGACTCAGCGCACAAGCAACATAGGTTTAACACAACACACACCTAAATAAGCAATCTACAACCTATGCTTAGTAAACTCAAAGGTGTGTAACCCAATGCCTGTACCATCCAATAGATTCATGGGTGAGGATGTAAGCCAATGACCTATTATGGTATCAACTAAACCTTATCAACCTCACTTGCACTTGATAGCTACTTTAGAGATGATACTGACTCCTATAGTGGTATACCTTTTACAACCAAAAAGTCCTATGCTAGGTTGAACAAACTCTCTAAGGGAATCCTTGATATACACAAAGGTACACTGGGGCCTAAATCCATGTAGGATGATATCTAATGCTTGGTTTAGAGAGTTAACTCTTCCCCTTCATAAATGACCTATATGGGGTCAATCGCTTAGCCTAATAACATTTATCTCTAATTTTTAGACTTCACCATAACATGGAGTTTGGTTAGTGCATGATGATGAAATCCATGACACTAACCCCTATATATCAATCCCATGCATGGGTGTCTATTCCATTTCACATGTTATCCTAGAGGGGAGGGGTTAACAAATAGGCAAAACACACAATATGATTAATTAACTGATTTAATTACCTATGTATGAATAACATGATATGATAATTATTTACAAGAAATTATATACAAGGAAAGATTTTCCATAAGAAGAAAAAATAGATAATCAAATTTGATTTTTAAAGTGCCAAATGGATTATTTGACAAATTACCTACATATATATATATATATATATATATATATATATATATATATATATATATATATATATATATATATATATATATATATATATTAGTAGTTTAGGTGGCACTCAAAGAGGGGTCCTACATGACAAAGATTAGTAGTTTGATTGACTTATTGTAAATCCAATGGTTACCTACAAAAAATTCAAGTATTAGATAAAAACATGATCAAATTCCTATAGAGATGTTGACAAGTTATCTAGATGCCAAAAATGTCCACTTATATACAATTAAGAACCAATTATGGTGTATCAATTTTTTTTATAAAAATGATATTAAGCCAAAATATTTATAAAAAAGTGACATAATATAAAACTTTAAATGAGTAATTTCAATCAGATTCAATCCTAAATCTACCCTATGAGATAATAATGACTTATATAAACCTTTAGTTATGTATACTACTAAATACTTTTCTCAAGATTATAATTATAAAACTACTCTTTTGGAATTAAAATGAAATGCCTACAAAGGTTTATATTCATAATGGCATGGGACTAAAACATGATTAATTATTATATCTTGGCCATAGCTGAAATATAATAGCTCATCAGTGCTTAGAAAATATTAAATGGTTGAAAGTGGCATCTTTATGTGTACACAACACAATGATATTAAATCCATTTTAACAACACTTTTGCCATTATTTAACTTAAAAATTATAATTTATTTATACCACCATAATATAAAGGCTACTCTAAACAACAAACACTATCTAAACTTGAGAAAAGGTAATGCACTTTAAAGGATTTCCAACATAAACAAAACATATTACCTCTCAATCAAATCAGCATGAATCAGTTAAAAGTTCATGGTCTACCATGATATGGATGATACTACCCTATGTAATTAACATGCATTCACCTAGTCTGCGTTAAAATGTTTTAGGTGCTATATCTTGAACCAAATAATAATTTGAAAATTTATAATCAACATCTTCTAGTATGTGCTAAAATGGGGATTTTGAATTAGGGTAAGATCATCCATGTGCATGTACATGAGGCTAAAGGTGACATTATTCAACCTTTAATTTCAATAAGCATCAGATCTTAAGGCCCTATCAATGAATTAATTCAAGATTTTTATCAATCTAATTGGTTTTCAACTACCATTATAAATGTGGTGCTATTTTTTTTATAACTGGTATTCATCTTGGGACAACAAGCAAAACTAATTATAGTATCTTGGTTTCCATCAAAATTAGTTACCAAAAACTTTATTAAAAAAATCCCCCTCTCAAAATTTAAAAAGGTGTTCAAAATCTTATTGCTACAATAAAGGTGAAAAGGCTAAAACATAAATTAGTTCATGAATTTCACATGGAAACATATTTAGGGGGCATCAACCATTTTATGGAAGGTGCCAATTCTCTTTCCAACATGCATGGAAATGGGAGCTCTAAGATGGTGCAACCATTCATCGAGGCATACAAAATTTTGAGAACCGTTTGGTAGAAAAGATGTTTTTGGAAATGATATGTATGATATACACAAAATGATTTAGATGAAGATGTTTAAAAAACTATTCATTTGAATGCAATGAGTGTAAAACCAGACTCTACAACCCTTTCCAATGCCCTCCTAACCTATGCTTAGATGGGATTTTTTGAACAAAATATAGATATTTATTATATCATAATGGAAACAAAATTATTTGCCAAGATCATAGACATATAATAAGGGTTAAAAAGAAAACAAGAGGAAAATGCAATAAATCTAAATGTGCATTATTTGACCAAACACTTCAAATGAATGTGATCGTATGATGGATAAAAGGCTTGAAATGTCATAGACAACACTAGTAGGTAGCAAAAATGTAAGAATAATAGATTAATAATGCCCAGGTCATAATGCCCAAATCACAATATATTGATCAATATATAATTAAAAGGAGAATTATCCAAGAGTTAGATTTAAAAATAAAAATAAAGCATAGAAAACTCTATAGATATCCATACATTATTTTGAAACCTTTACTCCATCAACTTTTTCTTCAATCCTCATGTGCAAAATTAAGAAAACATTATTGAAGTAGAAAAATGTCAGTTTGAGAGGAGCTTAGTCCCACCTTGGTCACCAATTGTAACATGAAATTTGAACTCAATAGATTAAATTATGTAATTTAACCAACTCAATTATCAAACTACGCAATAGGAAGGATTTATAAAATAAATCAGAATGATACAAAAGCTTAACAAATTCCTTGTTTCATATTACCTCCTTCCAAGATTTGTAAATGATCAAGTGATTGCATATAGACTCAGATTGATATGGATGATTGATCAAAGGTGATGAATGATGGATTTTTGATTGAGGATTCATTTTGGCATAATGATGTTATGGAAATTCTAGTTATTTGATTGCTAAATGGGCATGGATTTGATATGATCTTCCCAGTTGGTTTGAGGGTGGAGGGAGAGCTTGTTTATATAATGAAATGGAGGGACTTTTAGGGGATTTTAAAATTATTTAGAAGTATCTAGTTTAGATACTTATAGATACTTGGAGGAGCTTCTTCAATTCTAGAGGCTTCTCATAAGTTTAGGGATTAATGAGGTTTAGGGTCTATAGGGATGTATGAAAGGCTAGAGTGTAGGTTAGTAGGTGGGTAAGTGGGGTTATGGGGAATTTAAATTACCATGTAATGGATAACTAGGATTAAATTAGGATAATGGGAGATTTAGAAGAATTAATGAGAGAATGGGATTAGACTAAAGATAGTGAATGAAGGATAATGGATGGGGATATTAGACATATGGCTAGGATTAGGATAAATTAGCAAGATAAAATAGGTTAAGTGGAATTAGTGTCGACTAATAGAAATATTAGTTGAAAATAATGAAGTGATCAATTTTAGTTGCTTACAACTATTTATAAAAGACACTAGATAACACAATATTTAGAAAATTTGACAACCAATTATGACAACCATTCTAAAAATCTTCTCAATTAGGTCACTCTCCCAGTTGATTTATCAACAAATCAATAAATAGAGTCTATGAAGTATCTTAGGCACAATATATCCTTAACTCCATGAATATCAAAAGTAATTATTTTATTGATAAATAACTTAGAGCTACCAAGCTCCCCCATAGACCAAACATATCTTCTTCTTTATAAGAACTAGGGACTTAAGATCACATACCTTTATTGAAGAAGATCAAACTCTTGACCACACACAAGGTTATCCCATACTAGATACCAAATGTATAAATAAGGACTACCCATTTGTATTCATAGATATAGATCAACTGATAATAAAAAATAGATCTTAGAAGCTTACCTCTTATATACATATTTTCTACACTTTGATTTCATATACCTAATACTAGCCTTAGATCTCTCATCATGATGCCTTCTTCTTTTACTACACCCTCATGCTTTTGCTAATAGAATAATACCTCCATGAAGCTTAATTGAGACACCCCTTTCTATAGGTCTCTAAAATAAGATAAAACTAAGATATTCCTAGATCTCCATACTCTTTTCACAAGATTGAATATTCTTCAACATTCTTCTAGACTTGATTGGTACTATAGGTTTGATCTCATCATCAACCTTGTCATCCTTCTTCTTTTCTTTGACTGACTTGTCAATACATGTAGATAAAAAGTGTTCTTGACATTCCTTACTTGATTTCTTATCTAAGGTATGATCTATATTAATAAGCATTCCACTTGAGCTTGTATACTGATCATGACTTATCTTTTCTGCCTTTAGTTTCCATACATTCATTTGCCTTCTTTCTTGAACTCTAGGATCTTCAAAATTTCTATTTTGACTTGATGATCTTCTAACTATATTAGGAAAAAATCTTGAAATGTGTCTTACATTATGACAGCTATAAAAAACCACCTTATACATACCATTTGACTGATGGTAACAATGACTCCCTTTAACCAATTGATTCTCCTTCCATAGTTCCATGAGTAATCATTCTTGGAGGATCTTCTACATTCTCTTGCTCTATGACTAAACTGACTGCATGTAAAATAATAACCATTAAAATAACTAACATACATTGTATAATTGGACTATCTGATAGGTATTTTCATTTTGACCTTCTTGTCTTGAATAATACTATTTTAAATTTGAGGTGTCTTATTTTGGTCTTCTTTAAATCCAAGACCTATCTTGTCTCTTTTAGTCTTCTGACTACTCAAGATATCATCTAGGGCCTCAGTGCTCTTTTTAAACTTCAAAAATCTCTTCATCTTGATAGATGATTGATCCAAATCATCTCTCAAAGATTCTATTTCAATTTCATATCTACTGTAATCTTCCTCTTTAGCCTGTAGGCTTGCTACCATAATCTCTATCTAGGTTTCAACTTGTTTGATGAACTCTTCATACACCTTAAAATTTTTGCTCAAACTTTATTCAAATAATAAAATCTATTCCTCATAGGCCTGGGTTAATGAATTCAATTTATTGTTCTTCTTCTTCAAAATATTTAACTCTTCTATGGTACTTACCAACTCTGCTTCAAGATCCACTTCAACTTCTCCTTCTTCCCTATCATAGTATACTTCATTTGATCGTACATTAATTAAAATATCTTTCCCATTTGAACAACCCTCATTGTATAAATCTATTACTATAAAAAAAATATTCATTGTTGTCATATTTAGACTCATTCCTATCAACATCACTATCGGATGTAATTGAATCACTCACATCAGATGATTTATCTTCTTTGGTATAGAAATTCTTCTTATTCTTGAATGATCCTTTCATTCATTATTATTGAAGTCTCTCTTGTTCTTGTTAGACTTATAGACTCTTATGTTATCTCTATGAGATTCATCATGTTTTTTATTATGCTCAGATCTATCCTTGTTAGGACACTTGGTTGTAAAGTAATCAATCTTGCCACAACTAAAAAATTTGAGGGGTAACTTACCCTTGTATTTTTATGAGCCAAACCTCAAATTTTTAGAAAACATAACTATGATTTCATCATCATCAATATCTAAACAAATATTATATTTGATCTTCTTTGACTTTGAATTCTTTTCAACCTTGAAATCTGATTTCTTCTTGAGAGGTATTCCTTCATTGGTTCTCATCTAATAAGCAATCAAGATGCCATGAAGCCCATCCATCTCTATCTTGTCCAACTCTTGCATCTCTTCTACTATAGACACCTTAAATTCAAACTTAAGATTTAGTTATCTCAATACCTTTTAAACAAAAATAGAATATTTCACATATTCTCCCACTCCTCTTATGATCTTGACAACTTCATCAACCCTCAATAGGTAGGATGTAATAGTTTCATCTTCATTCATCTTTAGACTTTCAAAGTATCTTTTGTGGGTCTGTAACTTGGCCATATTTACCTTTATCTTTACAATCTTTATCTTTGATAAGCCACATAGAATGACATTCATTGTCTTGTAGTTATTTTCACTAGCCTTCTTACCTGCTACATCTATTGGTGTAATTAGAGGTGAAATATAGACATCCATAACTAACTTCCAAATATAATGTCCTTGTGAGATCAGATGTATATTAATTCTAACATTCCAAAAGGCATAGTTAGATCCATTGAACAATTGAGACTTACTTGTAGAGAAACCACCTTGACCTTGCTGACTAATCATCCTTGTTTTTGAGAATCTCCTTTAGGTTTTCAAGCCTAATACAAAGGACCTACTATATTAAAAATTGTTGGAAAAAAATATGACTAAGATGGGTAGTGAATCAATCTTAAAAACTTTTCATTCAAGTTAATTTAAACTTTCATGAATCATTTTAATAATCATGTACATCTAAGCAATCATAAACATCAAATTATAAGAGCATGAAACACATGAACACAACATATACGTGGGAAAACCTCTTAGGGAATAAAACCCACTAATTAATAAAATGAAATACAATATTATAAGATAAAAATCAATCTTTATTGAATTACCAAATTCATATGGAGCACAAAACTCAACTAGTTTATCACCAACTCAGCTAAGCTTTAGCAAGCACCCACTTGTAAGGAGGTACCAACCCCCTAGATTTATTAGCACCAACTCAACCACATAATTATTTGATAAAATTAAGAAACCCTTGTTTATTATAAAATATATGATGATCTAATCCTTCATATATTCACTCTCTTCTATCCCTCTCAAACTAGCTTTCAACCTTCTTTGTTCAACTGGCCCTCTTCATGGCTTGATTAGGTCTTCTGACCTTGATCCTCATATGTAAAACCTATGTTAGATATTCATAAAATTTATTTTATGGTATAAATGATATCATTATGTTCAAAAATTATATATATCATTCCATTATCCTCTTATTCTCTCCCATACTTAGCATCCTCTAAACATACCAAATAGGCCTAAACTTCCTTACTTTTATACAAGTCACTTGATCATATAATTATTAGTCAAATACATATTCAAATCACTTAGTTTGTCCATGGATAGGTATTATCATATTAAAATAACATGCATTAATCATGAATCAATTAATACAATTGGTTAGCCATACATCATTTAGCCCTTACTCCTCTTTTAGGCTTATAGAGACCTAATATGCCTTCTTAACAACATGTTGCCCTTTGATATTACTTGAATCATATATAAACACCTTAAATTGTATGAAAACATCATAAGAAACTCTAATATACCTTATCCAATTTCAATTTATTTTTATAACACCTTTTGGGTCCAATCACCACTTGAACCCTTAGTCAAATCACTGTTTATAAAAGGCTTGTGCATATACAAAAACTCTATCTTAAAAAATTGAGGCATATACTCAAATTTTTACAAAAAACCATGGAAATAAATTACATATTTATAATCCTTATGACCTTAGGGTCATCAAAAACTTCATTTGATGCTTCAAAATAGGGTAAATAGGCTTAAACACTTCTTTGCAAGATGTTCACTTACAATTACCAACTAACTCCAAAACATAGTCAAGGAAACATGAAAATCTGACGCATGAGTGAATATATTAAAGGGATTACAATTCATGAACATGATATTATAACATCCTCAAATCAACCTCAATCAATCATATTATGAGATCTAATAAAAACTATTGGTCTTACAGATCAAACTTCTAACCTTTTCTCTCACAAACTCTACTAAGTCAAATAAGCCATTTTGGATTCAATGTTTCAAACTATTACATAGAATTCAAAGCTTATGAAAAGCATGGATAGATAATTTTATACCTAAAAAACATCATCATGAATTTAAATTCATCATTATTTCATGAAAACACACCAAGAATCATCATTATACATCTATCTAATTTCCTTACTATATGCACCATAGGTCTATTAGCGACTCGCTAACTTAGATCACAAAATTTGCACATCTAAGATCTAGAACCTATATAGAAATATTAATGAAAAAAACTACAAGTCTCACACTTTTATCTTCATCCACTTATCAAATTTGACTTAGTCAACTCTATTTACTACAACAGATCTCTAAAAGACAAGTACTTTTCTATAAGACCTAATCACTCACCTAAGAAACCATTCACACTTGGAGATGCTTGGGAGAGTTGACTTCAACCTCTAATTACTTGTCTAATAATATCAAACCATTTTGATATCTTAAAAACAATATCTTTAATATCAAGTCCTTGTTAGGGTTTTTTGAGGGTTTAGACCATCTTCCAATCTTAATGATTATTCATAAAATTTAGCTCCCCTTTTCAAAATTAAATGATTAGAAATTTGATATAAAAACCTTACTCATCTACCATGAATATCTTAGGTTATCATGTAGATGTTTCATGTGCCAATGAGCATTGATAAAACATTTTTAGGTAGACAACTCTTCATTATATGCATTCAAGAAACCTTGAAGTACTTTTTCAAGCCTTTGCTTGCAAACCTTGATCTAAAACTTCATGAACATAGTTAAAACAAATTGACTCACCTTTTTCAATGTTCACTTGCTCACCTAAGCTATAGAAATGGATCTTGTTACCTCATATAGACACCATCTCTCTTCTTTCTTTCTAAGCCTTGAATTATGAGTCTTATTAAGCCTTGAATTTGACCTTCTATCTACTCCATATATTCCACCTTGAGACTCTCCTATGTTTCAATGTATCTTGTGTATGCTTAAGCAATATCATACACTCACTCTTTTTTAGATCTTCAACAAAATGTTTTTAGAGATGCTTATAGATCTTTGAAGCTTGACTATAGCATCTTCAAAGATGCATAGATAGATATTTGGAGTTAAAATTCTATTCATTTTTGAGGTCCTCAACACCTCATGTACAACCTCAAATAATCTATCTCATGCTCAAATACTGTCAAGTATTCTTTAGAGAATTTACTTCTTTGTAGCTCATTTAGAGCATCTTTAGAACTACTTACAAATATCTTCAGAGCATATTGATTCTTATTCAAAGATCACTCATTTCATCATGCCTCCTTCAAATATCATCTCACAAGGTCTAAACAAATAATTATATTATGATTTATACTTACTTTACTAACCTGTATCTACTCAATCCTGAGTCTCAATGATTTCACTCAAGCTGACATTATAACATTCTTCAAATAGTATTATTTTATCACAACACCACTCATTATTCTAGCAACAAAATTAATTCATATACACACCTCAAGGCTTACTTGACCAAATAATTTCACAAGAACCTTTGGCATCAATGATATTATATTGAAAACAATGAAATAAGCATGCATCTTCATAAGAACCTTTGACATCAATGACAACATTAAATATCAAAGTTCAACTCTAAATGATAATGCTCAACATATTCTCCCTTAATTAATGACAATGTTAAACACTCTTTCTAATCAGTGTATGGTAATGTGTGGTTGTCTTCATATCGAGGAATTCAAAGTCTCTTCATAGGCTCATGTCTATGATTTTGATATCTACATCCTCTAATCACTTGATAGGTTCCACTCTCCCATAATTTGCAAGACTGTGGGTAACTAGACTATATGTCAATGTATGTCCTCTAATCACTTCCCATGTTGATCTAGGAATTATATTTAATATGTTAATGAAGTCAAAGATTACATTTGGTATTTAATACCAAACCATTTCAATGTCAACCAGACCAGTTTGTTCATTCTCTATTGACCTTTTTGCACACACTCCAACAAATTATGGAATGGCTAGATATGTTCTATGATATATCCTCATTTTGTAGGGTACTAAGTAGTTTAAGTAGATCCATAAACATAGTCATAACTCCATCTTGACAAATAATACACATAATTTGGTTTTACATCTATTAATTAGTGGTGGCATCATCTACCTCTATATTCCCCTATTGATGGATTATTTTTAAGATATGTGAAACTTCTCTCATTAGTCATTTCTTAGTAGTAAGTCTAAGATAATTATCTTGGTGAACCTTCTTTATGTCATGATCCTATGAAATTTCAATAGTAGGTAGTCCTTGTTCTACATGTTATTATCACTTTAATACCTACATAACAACATCTTCCTATGAATTTTCATTGATTAGGTTAACATTCTATACTACCTTGTCTATGCTCTATTTTTCTAAGAATAGATAATATTTGGTGTCATGGTTATCTGACAATCAACAATAAGCACAATAGACTTGTTGTTAAGGATTTAAGGGGTAATTCCTCTATACATGATTGAATTATCTATATAGATAACACTAAATAGGCTATCTATGGGAAACATTTCCCCTTCCTCTCTATGCACCTCCTCAGTAGCCTCCCCTATATCCACCTCTTCCTTTGCTATCTTGGAATCCCCAATTATAGGACTATTATGGTCTAAAATATATAGGATTGGGTTGGGAATTCCATGATTATGTTTATTACACACCTGTATATCCACCATATTGGGATTGTGATGACTACATTTCCCAAATAGGCTATTATGGCTATAAAATCACTAGATTCTAGGAATTTTAATTCTGTGGAGTTGTCCAATTGTAAATAAGAGGATTCTATCTAGGCCTTTCTATAGGATGATAAGCTAGTACCTTTAGTGCTCATGGTGTGGTGTTAGGATTGGGACCTTACCTATTGAATTTAATAAACTATATTGGCTTGAGTCACAATAGTCATTTACTATGTAGCCACTACAAATACATTTTTTGTGGTCTTCTTTTAGTTATTTAAGATCTTTGTAGATCTTTTTATCATGATTATATGATTTGCATAAGTTATATTACAATGTATGTGGATTATTCACATACTATTTTAGAAGGTGACATTGAGATGTTGCATGTCCTAATATTATTCATAAATCATAGAACTCAATTTTTACTCAGGGACACTCATTTGTGTGATGTCCTTCTTTGCCAAACTCTATGCACCATAGATAAGATCTAGGCCTTTTTGATACATATTATTGTTGTTCTAACCTTTTTATGAGGAATTTTAGGGTATTTTCCATCTATGAACTTGGGGTTGAAGCTTCTCCATAGTCTTCAATATTTTATACATGGATCACAACTATTCTTGACTTTGCTTTTTTAATGAACTTTGTTTGTACAATGGAAAACCTTATTCTTGATCATATAACTTATATGAAATAGTTATATTTATCATTATATTCCAAGATAAATTTAAATTTGTTCATTACATCAAATAATCTATGGTCATTTTCATGAATAATATATTTTGTTCCATGCTAAATTTCTTTGAGGTCTTGTATGGTTTGGCTAGAACACTTCTTTATTTTAAACTCTGTGATAAACCAATTCTTCATGTCTTGCAGACTCATTTAGGCTATGTCATTGTGAAATATAAAATCTAAGGCTCATCTTGATAAGGCACAAATCAATTCACATTTATTCACTACCTCATCATGGATTCCTTTGGCTTTCCACTTCATGTCATAGGTTAGTAGTTATTATTCAAGGTTTATAGACCCATCATGCAGTTTGAGATTAATAAGGCACCTAATTGTAGTGACATTTTGGGAGTCATTTCAAGTGTAAAACTTAGTTGTTAGATCAAAAGTATCTATGAAATAATAAGATTTATGTATGTTTCTTATGTTACCTTAAATGGTGACTTCACTGTCTATTATGTTTGGTTTTGACTCGATGATGAAGAAGTGTCCAAATTATTCCCTTCTTATTATTCTTATTTTAAAAATTGTATTTATGTGATCCAATCATTCAAATGTTCAAGAATATGTAGGCTAGTCTATGTCAATGCTATGGCTTTTATGACTCTCTTTTGTTCTCTTGTGAACCTTGACTACATGTTTATATGTTTTCTCTATAGCTTTCCTTGTTTTGATATGGAATTATTTAGTCAATAGTCCTCACCACCTATCATCTTCCAAAACTTATATATAACTCTTAGTACATTGAAAAATTGGGTTGGGGGATGTGAAATCCTAGGTTGAATAATCAGTACCTACATCCTCATCATTTTTGGAGCATAAACTTATGCTTCTTCATCTATGAATTCCTCTCTATTCCTTTAGTGATAAATCTAGTTCTTCAATATGGAATACTTTTCTATATGACTATGATGTATAACTATTTTCAGCTTGATCTACTTATACATTACTAGTTTCATCTTCTATTCTTTTTTTGTTTCTTTTCCTCTCTACTTTACTCATCTAGGGCCCACGCTCCTCATTTTTTCTTCTCTAATATCACTCTACTTCCATTTCTCTATCCTCACTCTTTTATCCTACTCAACTGATCTTCTTACTCCTACTTGTAGGTACATAATTAGTCCTCAAGAGATTCCTCCTCCATTATTGTCATAGTTCTTGATCTAATTCTAGGGTCTTCTTTCACTCCTGCTCTTGTTGACCCTATATTCTAACCTCAAATTCAAGCTCCATCTGCATATTATTTCACCATTCAAGCCTTTATCACACACATCCCCATGGTTCTTAAAGTGACTACTCCATCTTAAAATGATTAGGTACCATTAATTTTTCCACATCCAACATCTTAATTAGCATAGAGAGTTACTACAAAAAATTCATATTATCCCTTGCATAAACAAATCATTTGCTACTTAAAATGATATGTAACCTTGTACTACAAAATTTGTAATATATCCATCAATGGTTATGGATAACTGATGATATATCACATGAGTCCAGCTGTTATCTAGGCTCTAACGTTGTTCTATTTTATCCTTATCCCATTAAATGTCAATGGTTATTCTAGATTTGACGTAATGATATTCCAGATGAGACACCTAATCATATAACAATCTAAGTAATTCACATTAGAATATTTCATCATAAAAGTGTTCTTGAATGATCTGTCATTCAAAATGCCTATTTTCCATGCTTGTTTTTCTATTAACTTAGTGATTTTCTAATCTAACCAATATTTGATATCTCTTTGGCTAGGCAACCATTGTAACATATTTGCAACAATGAGTTCCATGCTCACCACACCATTATTATCAATGGTTCTTGAGGGACCTCATAACATGATAATTATGGAAATATATTTTAGAATCATAAAAAGGAGAGTAAAGAACTATTGGTATCAATAAAACATTATTATAGATATTTTTGTAGAGATTCCTATAGTTAAAACTTACTAACCATAAGTATTTAGAGCACATATGCTAATACCATTTGTATCTTAATAAAAAACATAACAAAGACTTAATCTTTAAATATTATCCATGATACCAAATGGAATTATATTAAAATTACATCAAACAAACACATAGTCTCATAGGATGCAAATAACTCATAAAAATATATTATAACTATCTACGAGCTCATACTTAATTACAACTTGTCATTCCATTACTTACTCCAGTATTGTCTAATAAGAAAATGATTAATTTAAAACCCTTTAATAATTACTATAGAATAAGTGCTAAATTTATCTTACTAAGCATAACATTAATATCTTATAATAACAAAAACCTATTAAAATCCCAAAAGGGTTACTTATACTATATTCGTCATTGTTTGTAACCTCCAGGCTATTTATCTCACAACCAACTGCCAGTGCATCATCTGAGTTGTTGGAATAAACATATATCTAGAGTGAGTCTAAAAATAAACTAATAAGAAACAAACTAAAACCAACTATGCACTAGCTCACATGTCACCTATATTCCACATGCTCCAATATGCACACAATCTCTCACTAATAATAGTCATATTCTAATTTAGTATAACATTTTCATAATCAATGAGTCCTCGATTGATGTCATAAATATCATATTCTCTACTAGCATAATTTTTTTGGTTAATTATTTACCTAACTAATATGGGGTATAGGAGGTATATAAAATTAAGGGATAATTTTTTGAAGGTGGTCAAAGATTAAGATGATGGGGAAAAGATTATTTCATATTATAAAATGATTTTTGGCATGAATCTGTCCATTATAAAGCATTACCCTTTTTAATAAGTGAATTGACTGAATATATAAGGTAAGCCATTTCTAGGACAAACTAATGAATTGACCTAAGTTTTCTAAGGTAAGTGTGTATGTCAAGAATGTAGTGATGAATATGCATGTTTATTATGGCCTTTATTTTGGCTAGATCGACATCAATACCTCAAATAGAAACTAAGAATCCTATAAGTTTACTAGATGTAACTCTAAATACACATTTTTATGGGTTAAGTCTAACTTTATATTTAATTAGTTGAACAAAAAATGATATCTAAATTAGTGAGGTACAATGTATAACTTTTATATTTAGAAATGTGGTCATCAACATAGGTTTTCACTATCTTGTGTATAAGATCATGAAAATTGTGGGTCATTGCATGTTGATAGGTTGCTCTGATATTTCTCAGACCAAAAGGCATTTCAACATTGCAATAGGTGCCTAAATTTATAGTAAATATTGTTTTATGTTGTTCTTCAAGATCTATGTGAATAAGGTTATATCCTAAAAAACTTTCCATAAGTGATAACATTTGAATCCATTGGTGGAATCAACTATAACATCTATAAATGGTAAGGGAAAGTTGTCATTTGGAGATGCTAAGTTAAGATTATGAAAATCAATGCATATATGAATAACTATGGCAATTTTTTTATGAATGGGAATGATGTTTGATACCCATTCCAAGTAGTCAATATGTTTGATGAATTTGACATCCAAAAGTTTAATGATTTATTTGTGACATAAGGTAGAAATTTCAGGTGAAAATTTACATTATTTTTGTCTAATAGGTTTGGCATCTGGGTAAGTGATGATATTATTCACAATAATACTAGAGTCAATACCTGGCATATCTTCATATTACCAAGAAAATGCTTCTTGATACTTTTCAAATAACAAAATAAAGTTATCATATTCTTAAAGAGTGAGTTTTTTAGAGACAATAATATGTTGAGAACATGTTGGTGTATCATATTCTATTTTTATGGTTTATTCAATGAGCATAGCATTTATATCTTGGAAATGATATGGAGTAGGAGGGAGTGAAGAAATGGGATTTATTGTAGGATCCACATTGGTAATGAAATTAGTAAATTAAGGAGATTTTTATGTAAAGTTTCCAAGTTTATGATGTTATTATGGAAGCTGAGGTTCTCGAGCATGGAGTAATTCAAGTATAGATTCATCACTAAAAATCATAGGTAATGGTTCATATTATTCAATATCTATTTTGAGATTAATGATTTGGTTACCATTACAATTATATTCATAATGTATTTTTCATACATCTATGGATTTAAAATATAAGGTAATTTTGGGTGTAGGTTCAATTTAAAGCGTATTAGGTTGAGTGGTGTCAACCAAATTGGGGATGGGTGTGTTAGTTTGTATCATAGGTAAACCTTCAGTTGTATTGAGCTAGATAGCCTCAATGGTATCAATGGAAGGAAAAGGTTGTAAAAAGTGTAGAAAGTGTAGAAGGTTTAGGAGTTGAGAGTTATTCAAGTACCCATGGGGTATATAATAGTGGAGTATTAAGGGGAGATACATAGCCTTCAATTTCTAATTCAATATCAGTTGATATGTGAATGACATGGATATCATAGTTGAAGGCATGTATTTTGGTTAATGTCTTTTGATAATGTTGTATAATTAAGTCTTGTGATTAGGCTTGGGACATGATATAATTATCATCATATGTATGGGAAATAGTGCATACATCTATTTCTATGGGGGAATCAAAAGTGGATGCGCTTAAATCATTAAATTTTCAAGGAGACATTATTAAAGGATCTTGGAATAATTTGGCCACTCCATACTCATCACATGTGAAATCAACTTTTATGTAAGAAGATTCATATGCATTTCATGTAGGAGGATTTTCAATTATATCATAAATTAGATTAATGGTATGATCACATTCAATTAGAAAAGGAGGAAGCCATTCTACAATGTAAGGATGTAATTTAGTGTTATTAAAAGTATGTTATAATTCATTAGGTTAATCATCATTGGAATCAGTGAGAGTGACCTAAAAATTTGGATTTATGTTAGAAAAGTTAGGTAGAGGTTCATGGTTAATACATGGGATGGTTAAAATATGATATTGAGATTTGGGGTTACATAGTTGTATACTCTATGTATTGGGATCAACCTCATATTTGTATCATTTGCCATTATGGATGAATTTAATACATTAACTACTTGATGAGGCAATATCTTGCATACAATGCATCCATGGGAAACCTAGGAATAGATTATAGGATAATGGTAAATCAAGAACTATGAGCGTAGTGCATATTATCTTGTGTCTAATAGTGAGTGGGATCCAAATATAACCAAGTGGTTTTTGATTTGTTTTATAAAATTCTCTACATGTGAGATGAGTTGGTTTGAGATTATCTTCAGTATATTTGATATATTTTATTAACCAAGAGAGGTGACATTAATTCTTGATCCTTCATCTACTAAGAATTTTCAAATAGGGGTATTATTGATTACAATTTTAATAAAGAGGGGTGGATCATTGGTTTAAAAAAATCATTATTAATTATGTCTTCTTCAATAGATTCTATTGATGGTTTAGAAGATGTAAAAATAGTCTCAATAACATGTACTTATGTAGGGGAGGCTCGTTGGGAGGATTTTAAAAATCAAGGTATGGTGGTTCTTCAATGTCTTATAATTGTTAGATTATAAATTTATAATGATATGGAGAAGTAAGAACTAACTCCATGAGAGGAATTTTACAAGGCATTGAATTGAGTTCTTCCAATAAATTTCAATGTGATTTAAAAGATGAAGAATTAACACAAGGTTTATGAGGTATAATGTTTTTCATAATAATAGGAGAACTAGGGTGGGGTTTTGGTTATGGGAGTGTTTCCTTGTTGGATGGTAGAGCTTGATCTTATTATAATGCTTGGTTCTCGATAACGAGGTTGTGTGGGGGGGGGGGAATGGCTCCTCCCCCACCCTCCCCACTATAGTCACCATGGGGGTCTAGGGGGGTAGTGAGCTACTTGGAAGCACCCCCTGGTGGGGGTTTGGGGGCAATGCCCCTAAAGTAAAATTTAGTTAAAAATGCATTGTAAAATATTGTAATTTTGTAATAAATCTAGATTGCTCACTATTAGGTTATAGATATAATAGTAGAAAATATGCTTATGTATTTTTTCCCTATATGTAACCCTCCTTTTGATATGAGGGTATTATAATTATGATGGAACATTATATGTGAGTGAAGAGGAGATTTCAGTGGATGTATTTTAGGTTTTATCCCTTTATTTTATTGGACTAAATAAAGAGAACTGGTTCTTTTATGTGGTTGTAACCCATATTGGGTGAACCACATTAAATATGTGTCTATCTATATTGTGTGTTCTATATTACTAACAACTGGTATTAGATCCAAATGTTTATTTGGTAGATAAACTCGTAGGAAAAAAGGGTTCCTAGTTTGATTAGGAGAAATGGAAAAAGAAGGCAAGTTTAAGGTTGATAAGCTCAATAACCAAAATTACTAGCTATGCAATATAAAAATAGAGGTCTATCTATATCATAAGTATCTTTTTCTACATTTGGGTGGAATATCAAAGAAACTAATGACTATGAAGGATGAAGACTAGGAGGTTCTTGATAGAAAGGCACTAGGAATAATATAACTATGCCTAAAATCATTGGTGGCCTTCAATATTTCAAAATAAAAGACAATAATGGATGTGATAAAGGCATTGGATAGATTGTATGAAAAACCCTCAAAATCTAACAAGGTATTTCTTATGAAGTGTTTATTTAATCTAAAATTTTAGAATGTGGGTTTGTTATTGATCATTTAAACAAATTTTAAAACAGCCATAAATTAGTTAAGCTCTGTAGGAGTAAATTTTGATGATGAGGTTAGGGATATTTAGATTTTGTGATCATTGCCAAAAATATGGAATGGATTGGTCATGGCTATGATTAATTATGTCTCCGGTTCAAACAATTTAAAGTTTGATGACATTATTGGTGTTATTCTTAGCGAGGAAATGTGATAGAAAAGCACAGGTGAGACATTAAGTAATTCTTTGACTATGGAGAATAGGGGAAGACAAAAAGATAAAAGAAAGGGACCAATGAATTGTGGGAATTCTAAGAAGGTAGATTTAAATCCATAGGAACATTAGTGTGCTTGATTTATGGGAAGAAAGGACACCTAAAAAAATATTATTGGTTTCAAAAAGGAAAACAAGGTGATGTATAAAAAGATAAAAACCAGGAAACAAATGTAGTAGGTGATGTGTTACAAGATGATTTAATCCTTTATTTAGATAATACTAATGATTATTAGGTGTTATATTCAAGGGATTCATTTCATTCTATACCCCATAAAAAATATTTTCAAGACTATGTTCAAGGTGATTTTGGATAGGTTTATTTTGGTGATGGTGAAACCTATAAAATTATAGGAAAGGGTAAGATATAGATAGAATTATATAATGGGAACAAATGGTTTCTAAAAGAGGTGAGGCATGTTCCTGAGTTGAGAAGAAATCTAATTTTATTAGGGTAGTTGGGAAGTGAAGACTGGACATTTATATTTGCAAAAAAATTGTGGAAGGTCACTAAAGGATCACTGGTAATAGTAAAAGGAGAGAAGGTAGGTACAATATATTTATCTAATGGAAATGTTGAATCTTATATTACTTTTTATAGAAGTGGATACAAAATTATGGCACCACAGACTTGGGCACATGAATGAGAAGGGGATAGTTTCTCCGCTCAAGGAATTTGTTGCTAGCTTTGAAGAAGTTGGATTTGGATTTTTCTGAGAACTATGTGTATGGAAAATACAAGAGAGTTATATTTCTTCAAGTTGGGAAGACAAATAAGGATGGAAATTTAGAGCTTGTGCATAAAAGTATATGGGGACTAGCTCAGGTATCATCATTTGGTGGCTCTTCTTATTATGTTAATTTTATTGATGATACAACTAGAAAAAATTGAGTTTATTACATACAAAAAAATATAATGTTTTTGATACTTCTAAAAAATGGAAAGATTTGGTTGAGAATGAGACAAGAAATAAGTTAAAATGTGTCAGATCATACAATAGAGGTGAATATTGCAATAAATAATTTGATAATTATTGTTCATCCCATGGGATTCGTAGAGAGAAGATGGTTCCAAGAACACCATAACAAAATGGTGTGTTAGAAAATATAAATAAGACAATCATGGAGCATGAAATGAGTATGAGATTACATGCAGCGTTACCCTTACAATTTTAGGTAGATGCTATGGATATTGCTATTTACTTAACAAACAGAGGGCCTTCAAGTCCTTTGGATGGTTGTATTCTAAAAGAAGCATGGATAGGTAAAAAGGTAGATTATTCCTTTTTAAAGACTTTTGGTTATGAAGCATTTTTCATATTTATAAAGAAAACAAAACCAAGCTTGAAGCAAAATCCAAGAAATGTATTTAATTAGATATGGAGTTAATGATTTTGGTTACATTTAATGGGATTTTGAAAATTGTAAAATCGTTAAGAGTAGAGATGTGATCTTTAATGAGAAGGTCATGTACAAGGATTAGTTACAGGGAAATAAACAAGAAAAGCCAAAAACAAAATATGTAGTACTTAATGAAATCACAAGAAATGAAATTCCAAAAATGCCAAAAAATTAGAATGTGCAATAACTGCTACAACAATAATAAGTACCTCAAACTCTTAAAAGTGTAGTTAGAAGATCTACCACAGTAAGTAGAATCCCTAAATGATACTATCCTTCACTTTATTAGTTATTATTTATTATTGTATAATGGTGATGAGCTAGAAAGATATGAAGAAGCAATGCAGGTAAAAACTAGAAAGAAATGGGAACAAGGCATGAAAGAGGAGATGGACTCCTTGGTACATAACCAAACATGGGACTTGGTTCAATTGCCTATAGGTAAAAGAGCATTGTAGAATAAATGGGTTTATAGGTTGAAGGAAGAATATGGAGGAAAAAAGAGGTACAAGGCTAGACTTGTTGTAAAGGGTTTGAATAAAATAAAGGTATTAATTTTGATGAAATATTTTCTCTAGTTGTAAAAATGATTCCATAAGAACTGTTTTAAGTTTGGTGTTAGTAGAATATTTTCACCTTGAATAGTTAGATGTGAAGACTAATTTCCTTCATGGTGATTTGGAGGAAGACTAATTTACATCAATAAGGTGTTAGTCAAGTTCAATATGCAAGATGCAAAATCTGTAAGTACACATTAAATAGGGTACTTCAAATCAAGCAAAGAATAGTGTCCTAAAATATAGTTAAAAATCAATTACATGTCTAAAGTTCCATATGCTTCAGCAGTTGGAAGTTTAATTTATGCTATGGTGTGCATGAGACTAGATATGGCTCATGCAGTGGGTGTTGTCAATAGGTTTATGAATAATCCAAGAAAAGAGAAATAGGATGCAGTCAAGTGGATTCTCAGGTACTTGAGAGGGATCACTGATAGATGATTATGATATGAAGGTTTAGATGTTACCTTAAAAGGATATGTTGATGCCGACATGGCTGGAGATTTAGATGGCAAGACGAGTACCACATGTTATGTTTTCACTATTGGTTATATAATATTTAGTTGTATTTCTAAATTATAGAAGATAGTTGCTTTGTCAACTACAAAGGTAGAGTATTGTGCAGCGATAGAATCTAGCAAGAAGATGATATGGATGCAATGGTTCATGAAAGAGTTGGGACATAAGAAGAAAGATTTTAGGTTGTACAATGATAGCCAGAGTGTAATTTATTTAGCAAAGAACTTGACATTCCACTCAAGAACCAAACATATACAACTCAGGTATCACTTCATTCATTTAGTTTTGGAGGATGGTCAACTGAAGTTGGAAAATATCCATACAAGTTATAATCCTATAGATATGCTAATAAAATCAATCACAAAGGAGAAGTTGGAGAGTTGTTTAGCTTCAATAGGTCTTTAAGGATAACAAGGAAGATTAGAAACATGCCAGGGTCAAAGTTTAAATAAAATTCTAAGAGTTATAGAAAGCAGTCTCCAAGTGGGAGATTGTTGGATGGTGGAGTCTTATCTTATTATAATGCTTGGTTCTCAATAGGGGTGTGTTTGGGGGGGGGGGGTAGATCTAATGGTATAAATTATGTTTGTGTATTTTCCCCCTATATGTAACCCTCTTTTTGATATGGGGGTATTGTAATTATGATAACACATTGTATCTGAGTGAAGATGATATTGCAGTGGATGTATTTCAAGTTTTATCCCTTCATTTTGTTGGACTAAATAAAGAGAAGAACTAGCTATTTCTGTGTGGACGTAACCCATATTGGGTGAACCACATTAAATCTATGTCTATCTTATAGTTTGTTTTATGAATTTTAATTCTATATTTATTTCATTAATATTGCTCTATGTTCTATATTTCTAACATTCCTCATTTGGTTTAAAAGGTATGGGTGTAGTAGTTGTGGCATCTTTAAGTAGTTTTTCTTTGGTTGATGGTTTTGTAGGTTTAGTGACTAGATCTTTGTGGGTAGGTTTGTGTCTATAATTGAATTTGGCTACATTCACATATTGAGAATTGGTATAATATTGGTCGTACTTAACATCAATTGCATATATATCCTCATTTAAATGTTGTGGATTAGGAATAGATAAAGATTTTTTAGGTTTAGATGATGGAGGTTTGGTAAATATTTCTTTTAAGAGGCTTTGATATAATTATGATGATGTAATTTGATCATAACATCATGGTCAAATGTATCTCCTAACATAAAAGAAGTAGTGAATTTAATAAGTCCATGAGATATTTCATGAGAATGACCCACATCAACATGGAACAAACATAATTTATTAGGGTCATACCATGTAGGTGGGGCATTACTATAAGTTAAAGGTTTAAAGGGAGATAATAATTGCTTTATTTGTTGGACTATTAATGGTGTATGGGAAGAAATAGGATTATCAATTTTGAATACTCATAATTTTTTTGGAGGAGGATTGCTAGTAATTTCATTAGTTAAATTTTGGAAATATCCCTTGATGGATTTATTATTTGGACCAAATTGTTTCATAAGAAAATCTTGTCTTTTAGCTTTTGATAAAGTGCACCATTTAAATTTTTTGGATAAAAATTTTGAACCCTATATTGAATTAAGGGTGTTAACATGGTTATAAATATTTTAAATATATTATCATCATTCATGTTATGATCTGATTTATGAGCCAAATATTTCCATCGTTTAATGAAATCATGAGCCAATTTGGAGGGTGATTATTTAGCATTAATAAAATGAATAAGATAGCTTTTGGGAAGGTCATTTTTTAAAAATTAATTAACTAATGCATTAACCAAATATTCTAATTTTGAAATAAAATGGTGAGGTTAGTGATTATGCCATTCTAGGATGACATCTCCTATAAAAGTTTTGACTAGAAGTTTGGTGGTAGCAAAGGTGTTTGTTTGAATCCATTCTTTGTAGAGATTACCAAATGCCTTAAGAAAAGACATAGGGTCTTTATTTCCATCATATTTAATAGTTAGAGATATATTTCCAATGTCAATAGAAATAATGAAGGGAGCTAAAGGTTCATTTTGGATATTTTAAAGCATCTTGTTATACATAATGGGTTGTGGAATGATATTTCCATTGACATCTCTAAGAAGAGGGACAAATTTTTTATTATTTTGAGGTAAAATAAGAGGAGGTTGATTATTCATGTGTAGTATTTTTGTTGAATTTGCATCATTTGATACATATTTCTTTTCATAACATTAATTTGTTAGACTATTTACGTAAGGATTTGAGTAGTAATGATTTGTGCATTTAGATTATTAGGATTTATAGGTGGAATATTAGTGTTGTTAAGAGGAGGAATGTTATTATTTGTATGAAAAGCATTCCCATTGTTAGGAATTGGGATGTTTCTTATTAAGGTATTTCTTATAGGTTCATTTTTTTATGATTGTATCAATTGTTCGTATAATTTAATAAGGTAATTTGGGTAGGGGAGTGTCTTTAGAAGTTTGAAATAAATTATATCCATTTATGTCATCATTTTGGGTAATTTGAACCATTGTGAAATCTATAGATGAAGGGTGAGATAAGGTGAAACAAGACTGAGTATCCTCTTGGTTAACTAGGGAAGGAAGGAAAGAAAAACCTATGTATCTTCTAAATAGATCAAGGTTAACCAATAAGATTTTAATAGGGGATTTCATGATGATTAAAATAGAAATCTAGGAAGAATGAAAAAAGGTATGAAGTTTGGACAAAGGCATCCAAGTACTATATGGGATTACTAAATAGTAGTTGAGAAAAATAACTAAGTCAACCATAGGGTACATAATCAGCCAGATGGTACAAGGCTGAACTGATGGACTATGTTTAGAAATACAAATAATTAGAATATCCTATAAGATACTGAGTCAACTATGTTCTATAGGTAGGAGAATTTTTAAATGTTATAAATCTAGAAGACTGAGTGGTAATGTGCAGAGAAAGAAGTTAAACACACAGACAACTAGGTCAATTGGGTCAATCTATTTACATCACACAAGATAAAACTTATACTAACAATGGATTATACAATTTTTATAATACAAAATATAATTTACAAATAGTAAAAACACTACAATGTAAATGCTAATCTAATAAGTGAACATTCTTGATGTATTTTAAATTATGATTTAAATGTGATATAGTATTTGGATTTATAAAAGAACTAAGAAGAGGTAAGTTAAAGTTGGGTTTAGGTTTTTAAGGATGAAATGGGTTTGTATTGGTGATGGTATGGGCTTGGTATTAAGTCCTACCCCCTCACTTCATAATCCCATAGTGATAAAGGTGTTAGGTGATATACCAATATACCATAAACCAAATATTTATACTCAGCCAAAAAATTGAGTCAACTTCCCCCTTGATGATGAAATCCAAGTAGATAGATCTGGGTAGAATTTTTTAAATGTTTATTTTATATTTTTTTGATTTGGTAGTGTGTGAAGGAAGAATGCGACTAATCTAGTGAATTGACCTTCCTAGTCATACTATGTGCACTACTCTAAACAAGCAAGAAAATAAATGAAAAATGAATTAATTACTATCAATATGAGTTAACTTAATTTGCTTTGAAAAATAGATAGTAAAAGATCAATTGGGTTGATCTAGTAGAGAAATAATACATAAAAGAGTTGATTTGGTCAACTTTGTTTATTGAAAAATAATCTAAAGAAACGTAGTTGAACAAGGCAATTGAGTTTACGAGGAAAAATTAGTTATAAAACTAAGTCAAGCCAACCAACTTAGTTTACTTAAGGTTACAATATTATAGAAATAAAAAACTAGGAAAAATAGGACTAAAATTTGATTTTTTTTAAAAAGAAGGAAAATAAATTCGAGAAAAGGAAATAACTAGGTTGGTTAGAATGAACCTGATAATTAAAATGAAGTTGATTGGATCAATTTAGTAATGTGTTGAAGATGTTGAATTGATATTTTTAAATTGTGTTGTCTAGATGAAGGTTTGAACTTGTAAGATAGAATGTTAAAATAGAGTCAAACCAATTGACTAAATTTACATAAAATTAAATAATTAAAATAATATAAATAGCTATGTCAATAGAATCGATCTAGTACTCTGAAAAGAATTTGTTATTAAATTTAAGAGATGGGATGAAAAACTAAATCCATAAGGTTGATCTAGTGTGCTAAGATGGAAGTTTTAGTCATAAAGAGCCAATCAAGATTGATAGGCTAACCTCAATGGAAAAACCTATACAATGATTAGATCAATGAAGTATAATATGACCTATAAAGAGTATTGAACTAGGTTGATCAGATTGATCAAGTTATCTATAAAAGTAAATGACCTACACATAGAGCCTAACTAAGTTCATTAGATCAAATGAGTATTAAGACTTTTACACAAACTATTATACTGAGTCAACATAATCGATCTAGTAATCTAAAAAACAAAAATTAGAAATTTGCAAGGGTTAGTTCATGTTGGGTTCACTAGAATGTATGCAAGTAAAAGTGAAGTTGATCTACAAATCAAAACTAAATTAAATAAGATAAATCAACTAAATTCTCCACTATAAATAATTATATAATTGATGCATGACCAATATGGATTTGTTAAACCTACCTAAGGGATATCTTTTCATATAATATGGCTAGAGAGGGTTACAAATCCTCTAGTCAGGAAATGACACAAAACAACCCTAGTTAGGCATAATGATAATGCAATAATAAAGTAAATATGATATAGTACTCAGGATTATCTAAGTATTGCCACCCAAAATACATCCAAAGACCACTGGTGAACAAGATGACAAAACAAGAATAAATTTTGTGGCATAATATCTCTCATGGAGATTTTAAGCCCTTTTTCTAACATTTTTTTATTTTTAGGTTATTTTTGGGATTCTCAAAAAATGTAAGGGCTTTTTTCATGTTTTTGGAACAAGTTATTTATAGGAATGGTGTACTCAAAAAATGATAATAATGTGGCTTATATTGATCATAAAATAGTGAGAGCATGGCACAAGGGTGATGAAATTGACCCCAAAAATTGAACACTTCATATATAGTCTAAATAGACCTTATATGCAAGTGAAAGTGAAGTTGATATATAAATCAATCCTAACTTGGAGAACATGAATCAACTAAGTATAATGCTATCAATACTTAGATAATTAGGGTTATGACTAATATGGATTTGATAAACCTACCTAAGGGATCTCTTATCATATAATATAGATAGAGAAAGTTCCAAATAATTTAGTCAAGAAACACCACAATTAACCCTAGCTAGGTCTAATAATAATTTAATAACTAAGTGAATCTAATCTAGTGCCACTAAAACTTGTGATACAAATTAGGGATAAACATAAACTAGTAAACATGCAAAGTAAAACTCTACTCAAGTCAATGTATAATTAATCCTAAGCAAGGAGAGACAATACATTCATTATCCATTATTCATGCAAATATATCTACTAAAATAGAAAAGTAAGAGTTAGGAATACTTACCTTTTAGATGAACCCATCGAGCATCAAACTCTCCCTTGGCAAATGGTGCTTTGCAAGAGGTTTTTATATATTATTGAAGAAGCTAAGGATGGGCAATGGAATATAGTCTATCCAAGGACCTCCTAGTAAATCTCAAGCCTTCATAGGATAAAGGTTGTCCTCTAAGAAATATGAAACCCTATGTAATGAATCCTCAAGTAGAATAATATAAATACAAATAAAGAAGCACAAATGAATGATTCTATCTATTGAAAATGAGGTGAAATAGGGGTAGATATAACCTAATTTGACCCTAAGACCTTCCAAAAATTTAGCCAATGTATTTGACCTTGTTATGATGGAAATAAATTCATTAGGACTTGATCTAAGTTGAACTAGGATGAATTAGTCTTATCATGTGCACTATTCCCATAACTAAGTCAACCCATTTAACTATGATAAAAAACTAGTAAAATTGGTTTTGCTTAGGTAGGGGTTATTTGAGGTAGTCAATTACTTAGAGAATCATGTGAGAGAGATATCAAAGCTTAGGGAAACATATATGATAGTTTTGTATTGGTTTTAAGTGGTGGTAGAGGGAACAATAATATTGTGAAGCACTAAAGGTCTGCCCACCTTTTTCTTGATGCACCCTTTAAAGCTTGCACTCAAAGAGATTGAGATCACATGGGTTCCTACAAGAAAGAAATCATCACTAATTAATAGAGTTTAAAAATATTGTGTGTATACATAACAAAAGTCAATGTAGTTCCCCTACAATAAAATATACTATGAATCAACAATAGAGTGGAAAATAGGAATGACATAGGAAAATAATAAATGTTACAAAATTTAACAAGAGTTAGAAGATGCACTTTTTAATAACTGCCATACGTGGAAACCATACACATGAATATTGAGAGACTATTTTCAAACATGTGTTGATGATGACCAAATATTAATGATATTCTTGAAATTTTTTCTAAATTATGGCATCTAAAACTATCTACGGTACTAATGAATTAGAATCAATATCAAGAATGAGAATAAGATGGGGAAATAAGATCATGATGGACTAACTCAATTATAAATGGAATGAAGGGAAAGTATAAGGTCATGCCCCCAATCAGGGGTCCTCATAGATAATGTTCAAGTAAATTAAGTGTAAAAATATTTGAGATACATAATATTCATGGGCTCATCTAGCTCTTCCCCATCTGGTGTAACCAACTTTTATACTTCAGATCCATAGTTAGTTTTGATGATGAATGGGACCAGCCAATTAGGCTCAAACTTTTATTTCTTTTCATGGGTGACATTAGTATGTTAATGTTTCTCTTTTAGGACCAAGTTACCATGTTAAAAGTCTCCATGTTTGATACATTTATTGTAGCTATGATGCAACCTATTTTGATATGGTTAAAGGTTATTTAAAGTAACTACTTGGTTTTCATCAATTCAGTCTAATTCTTGTAGTCGAGAGACTATGTATTCCTCCTCATCAATGATATACTTCAATGAAATATAAAAGGAAGGAAAATTGATATTGACAGGGAGAATAATTTCAATGCCATAAATGAGTATAATGTGGCTCTTGTTGGAATTCAGGTATTGGTATGGTAGGCCTAAAGGGAAAGAAATAGTTGTAAATGCCAATCACAACCAAAAACATTAAAAATATTTTTAAGGATATTTACCAAGGTTTTATTATATGTTTCATAGTATCCATTACTATGAGGAAAATAGGTAGTGGAAAAGTGTTACATGATATGGTATTTGGCATAGAGGGATTTGATGTCCTTATTTTTAAAGAAGCTCCCATTGTTAGAAATGAGATCATAAGGAATGCCAAAGTGGAAGATGAGGTGTTTCAAGATGAAATTGGATATTTAATTACCCATTAAATAAGTGAGGGGAATATATTCAACCCACTTAGTAAAATATTCAATTGTAGTGAGCATATGTTTATGGCCATTAGAAGAAGTAGGATTTATTTTCCCTACGAGATTGAATCCCTATTAGCCAAAATTGGCCACCATGAATGAGTATCATTAAAAAATTTGATGTTATTGATATTAAATTTGTTATTATCCATTATAATGGTCTTTTATTGATCATTAATGGTCTAAAGATGATAGGTAGTGTGCCTTCCTTAGCAATTTACAAAGCCTTATAATATGGTCTAGTTAGTAACCAGGTTAAGTCACTTTGTCTTATGATCAAATGCTCATTCATTATAGTATTATTCATGTGTTTATCATTTGATTAATGTAAGTTTAAAAATTTAAGGTTAAGTGTGAAGTCAAATCAATATTGAATAATATTTTAGAAAGAGGCAAGGTGGTGACCCTTACAAGAAGAACTATGATCTAAGCTAACCAAATTGATCAAGAACCAAAACTCGTAAGTTGACCATGTCATATTTTCAATCAATTTGGAGATATTAAGGTAGTTTTTATAATATTAAGTTATTTAATTTACTATAATCTCATTATATACTCCAATGTTGAGATGATACTTGCTAGGAAAGAATAAATGTGAAGGTTTTATCATTGAATATGTGTATTTCTAAGTCATTTAACATCTATGTAATGACATCATGATTGTAATTATCTACAAATATCATCCAAATGTCTTAAATAACTAATTTATAATGTTTGGATCTATTTATAAATGCCCATTCATTAATTTCTTACACATGAGGAGATATTGAAAGAGTTACATGAAAAAAAAGTGAGAAACGTTTTGGCATGCATGCACCTCCAAATAGGTCAAAGAAAGTTGCATAATCACCTAGTTCATCATCTCTAATATTTTTAAAAGATGTAAAAATAATAATTTCTTCCACTTTGTGGCATTGGTTGTCTATTTAGGCTCTTTAACTATATGAACAGTCATTAAGAAGTTAAGGGTGTAGAAAGAGGACTCAAAACCCCACTACGGTCAGTTTTCTATTGAAATAGAGTTATGAAATTTAATAAATGAATGAAAATGATTTTTTAATTTATATTTAACACTCTTTTAGATTATAAAAAACATTTTTCCTTATGTTTCTTCATGCTCATGTATGGATCAACTCCAAATAGTCTTAATTTATTAGTTTAAACATGACAATCATAGTTTGAAGGAGTTGTGAGGTGTATTGGTGAATATAATGAATTAAATGAGGTGTATAGTAGTTGATAAAACTTCCATAAGATCCATAAAACCTATATAAAATATAATTTAATGATTTAAATTGAATAACACCTGATAACTAAGCATGCATAGTTGAGTTATTTGAACTAGCATACATGGTTGAGTTAGGCCTGGTCAAGTATGGGTGTGTTATCATTGTCAAATACCATTGAATGGAAATAATACTGTTAAAATGGAATTTAAAATAATTCTAGGAGGTATTCTAAGTGGTAATCCATGAGAGTCAAAGATCTAAGTGTCTTTCTTCAGAGCCAATTCCAAAAGGAGTTTTGTGAACTTATAGGTCTACAAACCTTTAGGTCAACATTGTCACTAAAATGGGTGTAGGGGAAGTATATATGGATTTATTGAAAACATTATATTATTTTATAATTAATTTAAAATATATAAATAAGCCTTGAGATTCAAATTTATTAGATTCATGGTGAATGGATGAAGTTTAGGTGTATATAATGCATGCAACATGCATAATTTGTGTTTCTAAAGGAAACAAACATTTATAGTGATTTTATAGAATTAAAAATAAACATATAAAGGATAGAAAATACTTATAAAATAATAATAAACATATATGAGGGGTAAAAATTTAACTCACTTTGTATACATGGACTATGTGAGTTATGATCTACTGTGTGAACCTAAAAGGACTATGAGGGTCTCAAGTGAATATCCAAGGTAATTTGAGACCATTTGAGTGATGGATAAGATATAAAAACAATTATTCACTTTTTATGCAATGTTATCATGGAAAATAAATCTCAAGAATATAAAATAAGAAAAAAAAAGGTTTTAGGCCTAATGATTACATATAGGCCTATCAGAGGCAGTAAGAGCAAAAAACATGTTGATGATGGTTATTTGAAGAGAAAAAAGGTTTTATGGGTAAAAATAAAATATTAATAAAGTTTTAATATATAAAAAAACATATCAATAAGGCTATAATAGTTTGGGGAACCCAGTTGGTAAGCCTAACAACTAAGGAGGCCTAATGACCACCTATAAGCTAGTTATAGGTAGATATGAGAAAAAGACATATGTGTGATGTGGAATGAGGTGTTAATAAGTATATAAAGTGTTAATAATGATATTATGGAACTATAAAACACTTTTAAAAATCATAAAAGTTCCAAAGAAGCCAAAGGAAGAAGATCCACCCTCAGAATTATAGTTAAAATCCCATAAACACCTATAGGCCTGTTATAAGTGAATTGGAGAAAAAGTGTATTGGTTCTTGAATTAATTAATTTAGTTATATGAGAGAGTAAAAATTACATATACATTGGATTATAATTTTATAATAAGATAGACACAGAGTTTTCAAGGTGATAAAATGCAATGATTGGACTAGGAAGCCTAATCAGGCCTAAAGGTCCAAATGACCACCTACAAGCAAGAAAAATTAGGTTTGAGCATCATGAGGTATCAAGGTATATGGATAAAAATATATGGAATGGGAAAGGTTTTCTAAAACATTTTAAAAGCAACTATAACCAACAACATGCATTTTGAGAGCTTATAAGCCTAAAAAACTCTCTCTTGGCCTAAACATGTCAATTCTGCCAGTTAGAGAAGGTTATTTAGGTGCTTGGAAATCCCTTGAGAGTTTTCATGGGATATTGAGAATAACGTTATAGGTTTATAATTTTAGTAAAATGATAATATTTTTGTTATTTCATCCATTAAAGCACACAACTTTATGAACAATGCTTAAGAAATGAAGTCACTCAAAACCCTCCTACCACCTTGTGAAAAGTTTGAGAAGCCTGCCAAATTTGCATTCAAAATGCAACATGAATTTTCATGGATTCCTATGATAAATTTTTAATATGGTAAGGTTTTTCAATAATAATTTTTGGTATTGGTTTTAATCTCAAGGCTCTAGGTTTTATGAATCAACCCTAAGAAGGTTACAAGCCTAAAACCCTCTTGATGACCCAATGACTGCGTTTGCCCTCTAAATGATCTAAAATACATTTTTTTGGTTTTTAAATGATAAATTTGAGATACATAAGTCACATGATATCATTTTTGAGCCTTTTTTTGGCATGTGTGGAATGATGAAGTATAGAAAATGATCTATAAATGGCTTTTGTAGGTCTAAAAATGCAGGTTTTGGTGGTTTTAAATGGAATTTAATTGAGTAATACCTAATAAGATAACTTAAAATAAAATATGACCTATATAATATGGTTTAATATTATTATAAATACCCATAAGAAGTTTTAAAATGATTGCAACACTATTTGGAGATTTTAAGACACCTAGTGGTAAGCAAATATGCCATCAAGGGCTCCTACAAACCTAATACACCTATGTATTAGTCTTGGATATGGTTTTGAGCTTGAATAGGAGTGAAATGATTATATATATGGTGTTTAAGAGGTATTAAAGTTGTGATAATATCCCTTAAGTAAAGGACTAATCCTAATATGAAATGATAAACTTGTCATTGTGGTCTCCATTTGAATCAAACAAGCCTTAAAATGAAATGTAGGTTCTTATCAGTTTGAAGAAGCTTGAGTCTAGATTATCATCCTCACCAAGATGAGAGATACATTAAAGTGGACAAGGATTTCATGGGAAGACTCCAATAATCATGATAAAGAGTGCCACATGTAAATATATAGACTTGTAACTCCTTTTAAACCAAGAATGGATAGTTTTATGAATGAAGTTGATGAGTCATCCAAGAAGGTCAAGAGTCACCCTATGCCACCATTGATGATGAATAACACCATATAAGTATGACACATGTTAGGAGATTTTCATGACTATACTTTGGTAGTTTTATTTCTTGTAACTTACTTTTTCATGAGATGACATTTTTCATGGACTTCTCCAACGTCCACCTTCTCTCTCATCATTATCTTCTATATATATGCCTAATTTTGGCATTGTAAGGAAAACCAAAAATTATATATAGAAAATACATACCAATTTTAATACTTATTATTTACTTTTAAATCAATTCAATCAGAGTTCTACTATTTTCATCTTGCATATAGTGAAAGTGAAATTATTTCCTTGCATTTGCCCTTCTCTTTCATGCATCTATGTAAGTTATTCTTCTTTTCACAAGTCATATGATGTGTAGTACATGGTTTTATGAGTTTAAGTGTTGAAATATAATTATTTTATACTATTATTCCTATTTAATAATCACCTTAGTTATTTTAATATCCATATCTATCATATATAAACATTCATATGGTAGGAGTAATTTGGAAGCTGTAAAAATTAGATTGTAACTTGTCATTTCATAATACAAACATTAAAATGTAGATGACATTAAATTTGGTTCATCACCTCCATGTTTTACTATTATTTTATCTCCTTTATATCCATTTTTATTGCAATTGAGGTAGATTAGTTGTAGTTTTGGGTGAAGCATCAAGGGAGCTAGCCTAATCTAGAGGTTCATCCACTCATTAGGTCACCCACAACCTAGGATTATTCATATGATATCATCTAATTATGAAGGATTGAAAAAAATTCCTAAATGTGAAAATTAAATAGATAATAGTTTTGGCACACTTGATGGGACTAAATTTGAATAAGTTTATCCAAGATCGATTCTAGTCTTGGTAAATTTACAGTTGTAATAACCTCCTTCATGCAACATCTAGCGACTCCAAAAATTTCTTAGCTCTTGGATACAAACTATCAAACTAATTTTTATGCCAAAGGTATTCCTTTTTAATTTTTTGAATTACCTTTATTTTTTGTCAAGAGAAAGATATTTCTTCATATTCTTCCTTATAATAAGATACCTAGAAGAAAGTTTCATTTCCAATATACTCCAAGCTCTTCCAAAGATAGAAATATGTTTATAAATCTACCTTTTGTTCCTTTCAATTATGGTTCTCTAAAAATTTCCCAATATGATGGAATCCCTATTATAACCCTTAAGAGTGTCCCATACTTTAGTATAGAAAACACCATTACTCCCATTGAACACATAAGAAATATGGATAATTTTTGCAATAATGAAAATGCCACCTAATAGAATGTAGGCATTAGTTTATTGTAAATTTCATTCAAAGGAAAATATTTGTATTGGTATAATAAATTATATCCTAATTCAATCAATTCATGGAATGAATTGGGAGAGAATTTGAGTAAGATGTTTGAAGAGAAGAGTGATCATTTGTCACTAGCTAAACAATTGACTACTATTAAGAGGAATCCATAAAAATTCATATAAGACTTAAATTCTAGGTTCCAAAAAACATGGGATAGTATACCAATTCTTGTGAGACCTAATCTAAATTATTCCTTCCTCTACTATCTTAAGTCACTGAATAGTGACATAGCTATTATGATACAATCCATGAGAGGAGAGACATTACCCAAAGCTTATGACCTTGCCATTAAAGCTAAAAATAATCTCATACATGATAGAAAGATATATCCAAGGCCTCCCATGTCATTATTTATTAATATATATCCCCTTGATACTACTCTTTCTCCCATGCCATTATTTACTAATATATATCCCCTTATTCCCACTCTTGTTTCTTGATATACATTAACTGATTAGGAGTTAACTGCTTCTAGTCAACCAAAAAAATCAAGTGATGAAGATAGAGCATTACTCAAATACTCTTTAAAATGATATTATGGTAATTAATAGGTATCTAAACCATACCTATATACCTTATCAATCTTAATATCAATCCAATCACTCCTATCAACCCAATATGCAACCTTTCCAAGACAATGCTCAAGGGTAAGGTAAGATTACCAATGTTAGACCATATAGTAACTACAATCCCAATCTTTCCTCCTGGGTGATCTAGGTGACCTTCACTTGGTTGTGCAAGGATTGCACCAATAGCCATACCATATGCATAAATATGAACATGAAATGGCCTTATCCAATTGGGGAATTAGAAAATAGGAGTAGTGACCAACTTTTTATTAAGTATTTCAAAGGCCTCCTTATAAGAACAAGTCCATATGAAACTCTCATTCTGATTTAGAAGTTATTTGATGGGCACGAAAATCTTTGCATAACTGTGAATAAACTTTTTATAATAACCTATGTGACCCATAAAGGTGTGGACCTTACACTAAGTCTTGGGCATTGGAAGGTGAATAATAATAGATACCTTCACCAAGTTTACCAAGAGTCCTTCCTTACAAATAATATGTCCTAATAGCACACAAAAAGGTGTTACAAACATGAACTTCTTTAAGTTTAATGAGATTTGTAAGACCCAACAATGCGAAAGCATAAACTTGAGGTTAGCACAATGGTCCTTGACCAAACCATATATTATCCAATCATCCAAATAGATTTGAAATAATTTGTGGATGAAGTCCTTAAAGGCTTCAACTATTATTCATGAAAACACTACTAAAATCATCAACATAAAATATCACTATAAAAATATATTATCCAACATATTTGATACATACTATGGTATGAGTGGTAGTGAACAAAGTTAGTAGAGAGAAGAAAAGAATCCATGTTCTCATACCAAGCTTGAGGGACCTATCTAAGATTGTAGAGAGACCTTTGAAGTAAAAAAACAAGAGAAGAATAATGAAAAATCCCATTAAAAATTTCCATGGATATTTCCTCCTATAAATTTCCATGTAAGAAGTAACTCTTAACATCCATCTGGTACATAGTACCTAATAAAAATAACTTGGTACAAGATAATTATTGTAATTATCAATGGGTCTAACCTCTTAATCAGTCCTCTAATCAAAATGAAGTGTTTAATCAAGCTTGTATGGCACAAAATAAAACCATTGCTTCTCTGATACAAGATGAAATTATAAATTAGGTTATGACTAATGCATAAAAATTTCAATCCAATGATAAATTTTATAATTGGAAATATGGATATTGGTGTGAAATTAATCAATTGGGAAGCACAAGTAAGGCCGGTGATACTTTTATAATAGCCAATATAAGGTCTAAAAGGAGAGTAGTTAATTATTCTCAAGATATAGGTAAAAGTGTAGCCACTATGCTTTCTATGTCCCAAGGAATAAGATATGTAATTCAGCTCATAAGGCCAAATAAACTCAAAAAAATAAGAATGTGAAGGGTGCTTTCATACCCCAAACTATGTAGCCTCAAAAAAGTATGACTACTCCTAAATGATAGCCAAGAGTTAGTAGCTATTGCATCAACATTGTAGACAAAACGAAGAGGGTGAATGTGAAAATTCATATGTGGGATACATTGTCTCTTCATGGAAAAAGGGATATACTTCAAGAGGAATTATCAAAGCTTAGCCTTTCAAAAACATCAACTAGAAGAGAGAGTTTAATTTTTACAAACAATCCTACACTTACTAGTGGGTAACCAAGCAAAGATCGTAAGCCACCTCCTTTTTATGTTTTAATGATAATTGTATATTACCTAGTACAAAATTTCATGATATATAGTGGGGAAAGTAGCTTAGTGATGCCTAAATAAATAACTTATAAGTTAGGCCTAACGTATGAGCCTAATGCCAAATGCGTCTTGTAATTAGATAGTTAAACTACTAAGACCATGGGTGTGATCAAAGGTTTGAGCCTTAATCTTCATGATTTTCCTAATTTATCCATTTTTCAAGATGTTATTTTTCTCTTTGCTTGTCAAGAGTCTTCACCACCAAGATTGGGGTTACTTATCATCTGATTGGTCATTCATGGCTTTCAAAACTAGATATGTCACTAGGGTTATAATTATATGTAAACCTATGTCTAATTTTCATCTTGAGCCATAAAATCCAAACATTTAAAATTTAAATTTCACCGTCATTGATGAGGAGGATCATCCTAATTATCGAGAACTAATTGTTCCTCTTGAAGACATATCAGATCTTTTCATTAATGAGTGGGGAGTGTAAAATCATGAGTATGACCCATATAGAGGTGTTCAATACGATGGTCTTGGTATCTATTATTTTCATGAATAATGTATAGCCATACCCTCTCTCTAATCCAAGTGAATATAGTGATGTAATATGTAAGTTATTATTTGATGGCTCAAGAAGTTAAAATGGAATAGGGTCAGGTATTATGCTAGTTTATTATTCAAATAAAAGGTACTATTATGCAATTATATTTCAATTTAGTTGTAATTATAATCTAGCTGAGTATGAGAATATTATACATGGGATTGAATGGGAAATAAATAAAGGAGTGAAGTAATTACATGTTTTTATAGATAGTGAACCAGTTGTCCACCAAGTAAAAGGTAAAAGTGACACCAATAATCCATTGTTGAAGTCATACAAGCATAGAGTATGGGAAATTATTTAATATTTTAAGGCCTTAAACATTGAATCAATTCCAAGGGAGGATAATAAACATGTTAATATTTTAGCTTTAGTGGGAGCTCAATTTGGCATCCTTATTGATGTCAAAAACTCAACCACGTATCAAGGTGGTAGTAAGGCCATCAATACCAGATAATGATGTCAATTAGAAAGTTTTTGAGTGTGAAAAGTAAATAATATGTTTCCTTTAGAAATAATCTAAGTTTTATTATAAAAACAAAACCAAATTACAACACCAATATGGAGATCAAATTGTATAATTGAGGTCTATTAAGATTCTAAAGAGTTGGTAACTCTTGAAAACATATTCAATAAGAGTGATCAAATGAAAAAGGATAAAGTAAGCATGTATACCAAAGAATAACATCATGAGATGGTGGATATATTCAAATATAAGCTTATTAATCTTGGAAATGTATGTAATTTATCTCAAAGAGATACATTTGTTGAGTTATGTAGAGATTTTTTTGATGTCTTTGTTTGGGAATATAGTGATCTTAAGGGGTTTGATCCCACATTAGCCAAATATACTATATATATTGATCAAAATTACAAGAATATAATGAAAATAAAAATTCACATCAATCCTAAAGTTGAGATGCTAATGAGAAAAGATCTAACAAAGTTTTTAGAATAAAAAAACATAGTTCCTATTAAGCACTCTGCATGGGTTGCTAACCTAGTTCTTGTGAGAAAGAAGAGCAGAGAGATAAAATTATGTGTGGATTTTAGAGATTTAAATAGGTATTAATTTAAGGATAATTATACTTTACCTTTAATAGAGAAAATTATTCAAGTGGTTGTTGGTTCCCAATGCTTCTCTCTCTTGGATGGTTACTCAGGTTATAACCAAGTCTTGGTGAAACAAGAAGATCAATATAAAACAACTTTTTATACTAAGTGGGGCACATGTACCTATAATAGAATGAAATTTGGGATATATAATTTATGGGATACATTAAAAATAGACATGGATATTAATTTTCAAGGTTTGATCAATCAAATGGTGCTAATCTACTTTGATGACATAACATTTTTCTTAGAGAATGCTAGTGATCAACTAGCTCATATTAGATTGATTTTTGAAAGGTGTAGTTAATATGGAATCTTTATAAACCCCAATAAATGTGTTTTTTTAGTTCATGAGGGTAAATTTTTAGGCCCAATCATCTCCAAATATGGTCTTGTTATAGATCCTAAAAGGGTGAGTGCCATATTGGCTTTGTCTTTACCTAAGCATAGTAAGAGTTTGCAAAGTTTTCTTGGGAAAATCAAATTTATTATAAGGTTCATACCTGATGTTACTAATATTATGAATCATATCATATACATGTTTAATAGGAACCAAGGTTTTAATTGGACTAAATAATATAAAAATAGTTTTGAGGCTATTAAGCAAGCCATTGCATAAGCACAAACATTAATCAATCCTGATTTATCAAAGGATTTATTCTTGTATTATTTTGATAACCTTAACACCATCTCATCTATGTTAATGCAATATAATAGTGAATGACTTGAGAATCCTATTTCAATATTTAGTCAAGGGCCAGAAGAGTATGAAGAGAGATATAACTTCATTGAGAAGCAAGTGTTGTCAATCATAAGGATCCTTAAGAAGTTTAGGAACATGGTTTCTAACAAAAATATTCATGTCATGATGACCCACCAAATCATAAGATACTTAATTTTGAATAAGGACTTGAATGATAAAATGGCTAGATGGATAACATAACTAGAGTCATAGACTATGAATAGGAGATCAAATCTACTAAATTGGTAAGAGGAACAGGGATATGTGAACACTTGGTATCAAACCTTCCAGAAGAAAAAGAGGTTGTTTTAGCATTACAAGATGATCCTAATGTATCTACACCTTCATGATTTCCAATTTGGACATAAGATATGGTAATATTTATTCAAATAGGTGAGTTTCATATAGGTTTAGATAGATAAAAGAGAAGATACTTTAGATTAAAGTCCATTCCCTATGTTCTTATGGATGGACTTATCTTTAGAAGGGATCTTAAATGTATGTTTTTGAGATGTGTTGAAACTAATCAAATTGACAAATTATTGGAACAATTCCATGATGGATTATCTATAGGTCACTTTACACCTAAGACCATAATAACAAAATTAGTGAGGGATGGTTATTATTTGCCTAGTTTATTTAAAGACTCTTATGCATGGGTAAGGAGGTGTCAAAAGTGTGAATTTTTCATAGGCAAACAAAGGATTACAACCCTTACTCTTAATATTATTAAAGTGGATCATCCATTCATACAATGGGGTATTGATTTCATTGGCATGATAAATCCACATTCAAGTGATGGCCATAAATGGGTGATTACAGCCATTGATTATTTCACAAGGTGGGTGGAAGAAATATCTCTCAAGGAGGCTAATGAAAATTTAGTTCTTGACTCCTATGAAGGCATAGTTAATATATTTAGAGTGCCTTAAATAATAATTTATGATAATGCATTGGCATTTAGTGGTGAAAGAATAATTGAGTGGGATATCAAACATGGAATTTATCTAAGTTCTTCCAATTAATACCCTTAAGGGAATGGGCTAGCTGAGTCCACAAGTAATAACTTGATCATAATCATTAAGAGAATAATTTAATAAAATCAAAGAGCTTGGCACACCAAGTTAATGACTAATCTATGGACTTATAGGATCACACCTAAGAAGGTTGTTGGAAACTCACCCTATATGATTATATATAGGAGAGAGGCCAAACTACCTATTTATCTTAAACTACCAACCCTTGAATTATCTCATCAACTTGAGATGATGGGGAGTGATCTTATGGAGATATATTGACATAATTAATGACCTTAGAGGAGACAATAAATCATGTTATGCATATCATGGAATATCACCAAGCCCAAGTGAGAAAAACCTTTGATAAGAGAGTTGTTTCAAGATCATATTAAGATGGAGATTTTTTATTGAAGTGGGATGAAGATAGGGATAAACCTGAAAAGCATACCAAGTTTGATGCATTGTGGAGTGAGATATATATTTTCATTGGTTGTAAAGAACATAATGTTTTTTAAGTTTCAAAGCTTGACAGAGAAGAGATGAGTATTCTAGTTAATGGGATACATTTGAAACCATGATACTAAGGTTAGATTTGTAATTTTGTAAATAGTAGAGTAGGTATTTATTTTTCCTAAGTTCTTTGTGCACATGTTTTTTTTTCTTTTAGTTGTTTTCCTTCTTCCAAGTGTCTTGTGACACATGTGTGTGTGTATTATGTGTTTTGAGTTAGTTTAGTTTCAATTTGTGTCAAGTTTGTTGTCAAGTCCAAATTTTAGTATTCCTTTAAGTTAATTAAAATTCATGACCACATAGACTAATGGATGGATGAGGCCATTAATCTAGATGCATAGCAAGCATGCAATCCTATGAGGTTGCCAAAGATGTTAGCCAAAATTCGCCACCATGAATGAGTATCATTCAACACTTTGATGTGATTGATATAAAATTTGTTGATATCCATTATAAAGGTCTTGTATTGGTCATTCATGGTTTAAATATGATAGGTAGTGTGCCTTATTTGGTAGATTACATAGCCTTCTAAGATGGTCAACTTAGTAGCAGGATTAAGCCACTTTATCTTATTATCAAATGGTCATTCATTGTAGTCTTCTTGATGTGTTTAGCATTGATTAAGGTAAGTTTGAAAAAGTTAAGGTTAAGTGTGAAGTCAAGTCAATATTGAATAATATCGCTCAAAGAGGCAAGGTGGTAACCCATCCAATAATAATTATGATCTAAGCTGGCCAAATTGACCAAGGAGTAGAACTAGTAAGTTGGCAGCTTTGTATTTTCAAGGAATTTGGAGAGATTAAGGTAGTTTTGATAAGATTAAGGTATTTCATTTACTTTAATATCATTGTATACTCTAATGTTGAGATGATACTTGTTAGGAAAGAATAAATGTGAAGATTTTATCATTGAATATGGGTATTTATAAGTCATCTAAAATCTATGTAATGACATCATGCTTGTACTTATCCATAAGTATCCTCCAAATGTCTTAAATAATTACTTTCCAATATTGGGATATCTTTGTAAATACCCACTCATCATTTTATAACATCCACATGAGGAGATATTGAAAGGGTTTTAGGATAAAATAAGTGGGAAACATTTTTGCATACTTATACACCTTTGTATAGGTCAAGGAAAGCTGAATAATCACTTAATTCATCATCTCTAGTAGTTTCATAAGGTAGCACAAGTAGAATCTTGAAGAAAACATGATTTTAGAGGCCTTTTGTAGATATTTTCATTGATGGTAAATGAAAAAAATCCTCCAAGTTTCCCCCTTGTCTCTTTAGACCCAAATAAGGCAAAAACCTCCTTTTCCATTGAGTTTTTTAGCATCCTCAAATGGCCAACTGGTTTATAGATGGTACTTAGAAGAGAGAGAGATATGGAACCCAAGATATTGGGTAGAGAAGGGGATCCTAATTAAATTCCATTTTGTTTCTTTGGTTGTCTTTTTAGGCTCCTTAATTATGTGAACAATCATTAAGAAGTTAAGGGTTTAGAAAGAAGACTCAAAACCCCACCAGGGTTAGTTTTCTCCTAATACATAGTTATTAAGTTTAATGAATGAATGCAAATGATTTTTTAAGGTCTATTTTAAACTATTTCAATTTTTAATCAAAATTTTTACTTAGGTTTCTTCATGTTCATGTATGAATCAACATCAAATAGTCTTGATTTGCTAGTTTAAATGTGATGATCATAGTTTAAAGGAGTTGTGAGGTGTAGTTTTTCATATAATGAATGAAATGAGGTGACTATTAGTTGATAAAAATTCCTTAGGATCCATAAAACATATAAAAAATATAATTTAATGAATTAAATTTAATAAAACATGATAACTAAGCATGCACAGTTGAGCTCTTTAAACTAGTAGACATGGTTGAGTTAGGCCTGGTCAAGTATGGGTGTGTTGTCATTATAAAAGACACATGATTGGAAAGTAACATATTTAAATTGAATTTAATATCATTGTCACTAGGTGTTCCAAGTGGTAATCCATGAGAGTAAAAAATACTAGTGTCTTTCTTCAAAGTCAAGTCCAAAATGAGTTTTGTGAACCTACAGTTTGTAAAATTGTAGGTCAACATTGGAACTAAAATGGGTGTATAAGATGTATATATGGATTAATTTAAAACTTAATATTGTGTCCTCATTAATTTAAAATATCTAAAAAATCCTTGAGATTCAAATTTCTTCGATCCATGGTGAATGGATGAAGTTTAGGTGCATATAAAGCATGCAATATGCATAATTTTTCCTTCTACAATAAATCAACATTCATAGTGATTTGGTGGAATTAAAATAAATAATATAAAGGATATAAATGATTTATCCAATCATCCTAAACATCTATGAGGGATCAAACTTTAACTCACTTTGTATTCAAATGGACTGTGTGAGCTAGGATGGACTGTGTGAACCTAAAAGGAGGACTATGAGCATCTCAAGTGGATATACAAGATTATTTGATACCATTAGAGTGATGGAGAATATATAAAAATAATTATTCACTTTTTACAAGATTTTATCATTTGAAATTTAGGCTCAAGAAGATAAACCAAGAAAAAATAAGGTCTTGGGCCTAGTGACTACCTATAGGCCTATCAGAGATAGTAGGATCAAAACAACATGTTGATGATGGTTGTTTGAAGAAAAAAATGTTATATGGGTAAAAATAAAATGTGAGTAAAGTTTTAATATATAAATAAAACATATCAATAATTATATACTAGTTTGGGGAACTTAGTTGGTAGGCCTAACAACCAAGGAGGCCTAATGACCACCTACCAGTTGGTTTTAGGCAAATATAAGTAAAAAACATGTGTGATGTGAAATGATGTGTTGATAAGTATTTAAAGAGTCAATAATTATATTGGGTATCTCTCCAAAACTTTTAAAAATCACCAAAGTTCCAAATAATTTAAAGGAACAAGATCCACCCTTAGAATTGTAGTCAAAATCCCATAAGCACCTACATGCCTATTATAGGTGAATTGGAGAAATATTTAATTGGTTGTTGAATGAATACATTGATATATATGAGAGAGTTAAAATTAAATATAAATTGTATTATAAGGTTATAATAATATCTACACAAATTTTTGAAGGTGATAGAATGCAATGATAGGACTAGGAAGCCTAATCAGGCCTAAAGGTCCAAATGACCACTTACAAGCAAGAAAAATAGGGTTTGAGAATCATGAGGCCTCAAGGTATATGGATAAAAATATATTGGAATGGGATAGGTTTTTATAAACCTTTTATAATAAATTATAACTAACAAAATTCATTTTGAGAGCTTCTAAGCATAAAAAACTCTCTCTTGGCCTAAACATGCCAATTCTGCCAACTCGAGAAGGTTATTTCAGTGATTGAAACTCTCTTGAGAGTTTATATGGGATATTGAGAATAATGAGAGAGGTGTATAAGGTTAATAACATGATAATACTAGTGTTATTTCATCTATTAAATAACACAACTTTATGAACAATACTTAAGAAATGAAGTCACTCAAAACCCTCTCGCCACATTGTGAAAACTTTGAGAAGCCTACCAAATCTGAAATAAAAATACAAGGTGAATTTGCATGGATTACTATGATATATGGATAATATGAGTAAGGTTTTTAAATCATATTTTTTGGCATTAGATTTGATATCAAGACTCTAGGGTTTATGAATCAACCTTAAAAATGTTACAAGCCTAAAACCCTCTTGATGACCAGATGACTGTTATTCCCTCTAAATGACTTAAAATTATTTTTTTTGGTTTTTAAATGATCAAGGTGAAATATATATGTCCCATTATAACATTTTTAAGTCTTATATTTTCATGTATGGACTGAGAAAGTACATAAACTGATTTAGAAATGGCTATTATAGGTCTTAAAATGTAGGTTTAGGTGGCTTTCAATGGAATTTGACTGAGTAATAACTAATGAGATACCTTTAAATCACCTATAACCTAGATAAAATAGTGTAATATGCTTATAAATACCAATAATAATGTTTACAATGATTTTAACATCATTTTAAGGTTTCAAAACACCTATTGGTAAGCAAATATGCCATCAAGAGCTCTTAACATACCTAATGCACCTGTGTATCAATCTTGGAGATGGTTTTGAGATTTAATAAGAGTGGATTGATTCCATATAGTGTATTTAAGAGTTATATAAGTTGTGATAACATTACTCCATAAAAATACTAAGCCTAATATGGAAAGATAAACTCGTCATTGCAGTCTCCATTTGAATCAAACAAGCCTTTCAATGAAATGCAAGTTTTTATCAGTTTGAAGAAGCTTGAGTCTAGATTATCATCCTCAAAAAGATGAGATAGACATTAAAGTGGTTGGGAAGACTCCAAGAAGCATGATAAATAGTGACACATGTTAAGACACATACTTGTAACTATTTCTAAACCAAGAATGGACAATTTCATGAATAAAGTTGATGAGTCATCCAAGAAGGTCAAAAGTCACCCTACACTGCCATTGATGAAGAAGATCATATCAAGATGACACACATTAAGGAGAGTTTCATTGATATACTTTGGCATTTTTATTTATTATAACCTTATTCTTCATGAGATGACATTTGTCAGGGACTTCTCTAATATCCACATTCTCTCTCCTCATTATCTTATATACATGTCTTATTTTTGCATTGTAAGGCATCCTCAAACTATTTATGCTGAAGCCTTGACAAATTTAAGATATGTAATTTATTTTTAAATTAATTCAAGATGATTTATACTATTTTCATCTTATATAAAATGATTTTGAATGAATTTTTGATGAATTTTTTATGATAGTGAAATTATTTCTTTACATTTATCCTTCTCTTTCATGCCTCTATGTAAGTTAGTCTTATTTACATAGGTCATATGATGTTTAGTACATGTTTTGATGATTATAAGTGTTTAAATATCATTAGTGTCTAATCTTAGGCCTCTTTAATAATCACCTTAGTTGTTACAATAGCCATAGCCATCATATAGAATCATTCATATGGTAGGAGCTGTTTGGAAGCTATAAAAATCAGATTGTAACTTGTCATTTCATAGTGAAAACATTAGTAAGTAGAGGAAACTATATTGGGTGCATCACTTCCATGCTTTTCTATTAGTTTTATCTAATTTTTATCCATTTTCCTTGCAAGTGAGGTATATTATTTTTAGTTTTTGGTGAAAAATCAAGGGAACTAGCCCAATATAAAGGTTCAATCCACTCATTAGGTCATCCACAACCTAGGATTGTTCCCATGCTATCATCTAATTAAGAAGGCTTGAAAAACCTTCTCAAGGGTGAAAATTAGATATATAATAGTCCCCATGTGTAAAATGGCCATAGTGTGGTGATTAGTTATAATTATCAAGCTATAAAATGAATAAGATTAACATGTTTCTAATAAGACACACACTTTTTATATAATTAAATGCATCAGTCTCCATAGTGGGCTAGTAATACCGTATACACATAAGTTTATTGGAAAGGACCATTCTATTGGTGTGGGATTTTAAAATCCCTTTGTATAACTATTTAATCACTAATCATGGCTTTGAAAAAGATAAAAAATGAAGTAAAGTTCCATCATATCCTCTTAAATAGAGTGTGACATTGAGTATGGTATAACGAGAGGTATTATGAATGAAGGATATTTTTTTGTTATAGGAAAGGTTATGAAAGAGAATTTTGTCATGGATGTAGGTGTATATGGATTACTAAGGTGAGATAGTAACAATAATATCACATACATTTTATATTATGAATGTTCATGAGTTGGTCTCAAGATATGTTCAATAAAGAACTGGTAATATATAACATGATCTATGATTTCTATTAGTGAACTAATTGTGTCTATTACATCCAAAATAGTATTACTAACCCTTATAATCTATTAAAAATAGATGTGATAAAAATTATATTTCATATTGTCCACCATGTTTTTATAAGGTACAAAATTTTCATCTTTGGTTTGGTATTGCTCTTCATCTAGTTAATGATCAACAGAGAATCTCCATGAACATGAAAGTGTTTGATATTACATTATACTAATAGGTCAAGCCCTATGATGAATTCTTCATATTTTACTATATTATTCGTATAAGTAAAACCAATGTGAAATGAATTGGGAATAAGATCCCCCTATGGAGTTATGAATAGAATACCAGCTCTTGATCCATGAGAAGTGTAGGAACTATTAAATTAAAGGGTCCAATATTGAGGCTTAGAAGATTTTTCATCTAAAGTCATGATTGACTCACCAAGAAAATTTAAAAAGAGTGGTCTAGAATCTAATAAAGGTGATTTAACAAGCTAATCTATAAGTGCATCCCCCTTAATGGCCTTTTTTTGTACACATTCAATAACAAATTCATTTAATATCAAGATTAATTTGGCCATACAACTAGTCAAAGATACCTTGGAAAGTAGGTATTTGAGTGGGTCCACTTTGACAATGACAATGGTCATGTGTTTAAGCATATATGGTGACAAATTTTGTGTTGTAAACACCATTTCTAAGCAAGATTTTTCAACTGAGTTGTAATTATGTTCATATGTTACCAATGTGGGGCTTAGGTAATATATATTTCTCTCTTTCCCTTGATCATTATGCTATGCTAGGAGTTACCCTAGGACATATTCAATTGTTGAAATGTAGAGAAGAAATGGTTGTCCAAGTGTTAGCAGAGCTAGAATAGGTGGATTTTTTAGATATGATTTTAACTTCTCAAAGGCCTTTTGAAAATCAGCATTTGATGATAAAGTGGTTCCTTTTTTTTGAATATGAGTGAAGGGATAACCCCAATCTACCAACTGAGAATTGAATCATCTAGTGGATTGGATATTGCCTTGAAGGATATGGAGTTGATTTAGATTAGAAGGTGGAGGCATTTTTGTAAATGCCTTAACCTTGGATGGATTGAATTCAATGCCCCTATAAGAGACAATGAAACCTAGAAATTTTATAGAAGTAACACCAAAAATACACTTTTTTGGGTTAAGTTTCATGTTGTGTTCATGAATCCTTTCAAAGATTATTTTTAATATATATGAATGTCCTAGTTTTGTCTTATATTTGCCAAAAATATCATCTAAATAATCTTCAACAATATCATGCATCATGTGATTAAAAATGGCATTCATTGCACATGGTATGAAACACCAAAATTCTTGAGTCCAAATGATATCACTTGATAATAAAACGTTCCCCACAAAGTGATGAATGCTATTTTATGTTGATATTTAGTTATTATCTTGATCTGGTTATATCTAGAGAATCAATCCATAAGATATAACATCTCTTACCCTATTTTGGAATCCATAATCATATCATGTTAGGCAAATGAAATTCATCCTTTGGGCATGATTTATTGATATTTATGAAATCATTAGATAATCAGATTCCTTGTGGCTTTTTTTATTGGGACTATTTTTGATATCCATTCTGAATAATCTATAGGATGGATACACCCTACCTCCAATAGTTTTTATAATTATTTCTTGACAACTACTACTATGCAAGGGTGCATTTTTATTAGCTATGATTAATTATCTTAGAATTAGGGTGTACAACAAGGTGATGTACAACTAAAGTAGGGTCCAATCTAGAAATTTCTAACTAATACTTGGAAAAATTATAAATAAACTCCTAAAGGAGGGAATTAAGAAATTCACATTCTTATTTAGTGAGGATGCTCCAAGTTTGATCCATTTTGGATTAGACAGTGTTACAATATTAAATTCTATGGCATTTTACATGATTAATGTGGAACCATATTTGATAATAGTATGTACTTTGGTACATTGGTCTTCTTATTCATCTAGTGGGTCAATTGACTTGTAAATTTCACCCATGTAGGAAGAATATAAATCACCAAGGTTTGGCAAAGGCTATTTTTTAAAAGAATGTGGGAAATCTTGAGATAATTGATCAAATATTTTTTGATCCTATAAACTGATTCCTAAGAGGCATGAAATTATCATACTGGAGGAAGCCTGGGCTTCATTTGAAATAGGGTGAACTTCCCCATCAAATGGTACTTGAAACAAGTTTTCACCATGGGAATTATCTTTATCTTTACTTTTTCACTAGTCTAAAAGTTCCTCAAAGAGGTTTTCACTTTGGGACCTCAATGTTGGATTTCATTTTTATTTTTGTTTATGACTAAGGAAGTTCACTTGCTTTCTAAAATAAGAAGAATGGTCTAATATAATGCAAAATCCTTATTTGTGATTGCCAAGTGGTAAATTATCTCTAAGGCCCAAGAATCCAAAGATTTCCTCATCATTTTGAAAACTCATCTAATGGTATGTATGAGTCTTTTTGGTCCCAATCGATCAATTTGGAATGATGAAGGAAAATAAGGGGATAAGATGGCATAAAAGTAATGGTATAAATAATATTAGGGTTAAATAGGTTAGTGTCAACCAAATCATCATAAATTCTATAGTAGGAATCTATGTTAATTTTGACATGTTTAATGTTAGATGATAAATTAATATCACTCTCAAGCTAAAGGGTCACCCTAGTTAGTTTGTATCCAATAACTCAAGTTAATTTATTTTTGGTTACTAATACTAGCTCAATAGGTCCTTATTATTTTTCCCCTAGGCCTTTTCCCTTATAGGCTTTGTTATCTGTTATCTAATTTGGAATATGATACTTTGTGTTTTGGTAACATGTGGAAAAATCATCATATAACCATGAATCATAATCAACCTTGATCGATTATTGTTCTTAAAAATTAGTTTTGATGAAAAACCTACATCCTTTCTGAAAAAAATCATCCTTATTATGCTAATCCATTTTATGAGTTTTTACTTTAGGTCTATCCTAGGATTTAGGCATCTCAGGCTGCTTGGCAATGGAAGGCATTGCCAATTTTTTATTAACCGAGGTCATTATCTTGAATAGTAAAATTATTGGCTATTGTAGTAGGTAGTGTAAATTAAGTGGAGAAAAAAGTGATTGGATATACATAATTGGACTCAATTAGTTGATTAAATTTATTCTTCTCCTTTTGGGGGACATGCTCTATGACAAAGTGATAGTTGTAGCTTTTGTATTCTACTTATAGATGTTTATATAATTGGTATAGATGTAGGTAACTTGGAATAGTAAATTCTAATCCAAAATGGGGAGATTTGATACACTAATATAGAGTATAAGGTACACCACATACTTCATAAATCCATCATCACCCAAGAATAAAATTGTATTATAGTTCCAAATTAAGAACATGGAAAAGAGTATCATGGGTTATAGGCCCAATGATAATAGGAAAACAAATGGTACCCTAAAATTATTACTCCTCATTATCATATGATTTGATAGTAATGATATCTAGATAAAGATATACTATTGTGTAGCCCAAGTGTTTGACTATATTTCAAGTTATAATATTTATCCCTGAACCATTGTCAATGAGGACTCATTTAAATTTATGTTAAGAAATGATTACTTCTATCTAAAGTGGGTTATTATGTAAAGGTCTAAGGGATGGGATATCAGTATGTTCAAATGTGAGTTGTGGGCATGGAGCCAAATGACTCAAAATCATTTGTAATTTATCAGGTGTAATGTGATTTAGGACCTTAGGTTGGCTGATAAGCTCATTAATATGTTCTGATAGACATTTGATGTATGTAGACAATATAAAATATAAATTTTATCTAATGTATTTTGTAGTTGTTATAAAATATCATATAGTTTATAATTAATAGGACAAATTGGCTTAGTCTTATGAGGTAGAGGACCTTGAGTCAGTGAAGGGTTGCATACATGCTTCTCTATGCATTGGTTACATCCCTAATCATTTGGATCCTTCTGAAGTGAGCCATCATTGCATGTAGTAAAAAAAACTCTTATTTCACTCACCCCTCATACTTAGCCTAAAAATTGGATTCATTTTTCCATGAAAATACATACAAGGGAGTGATTGACACTTGTCAAAACCCTCTATGGACTGAGATTACTTAGGTACACCTTAAATAAGCTCCCACTTGAAGTTTTCATACTTCTCACTATCCTACTCACTTTGCTAGTTTGACTAGTTGATATAAAGCTACTATCAAAAAAATTTAATAGTTTTTATCTACATAAAATGGTCATATTTAGTTATTCCAAGTCTTGATCTCTCTCCCAAAGTTGGTTGCATCAATTGAAACCTTCTAGAACCTAAAAAACACCCAAAATAGTCAAAAAAATAAATTATGTACCCTATTCATACAAGTAAGGAACACTTCAAGTGGATGGGAAGGGTCTCTAGAGAGTCCCTTGAAAGTTTCAAACACTTTCATTCCAATTATAGTCTATTAGGTTAGCCCTTCTCCTTCATTTCCTTCATTGGGTCCTTATTCAAGGTTTTATAGGGTTTTAAGTTCTTTTTGATCTTAATATGTGTTAATAGAGATGGGAAGTTGGAGTTGTATAAAAATTACAAAAAATTAGTTTTTAGTACCCCTTATAACTTGCTCAAACTCCTTATACCTCCATGCACACTTTCCAATAAGATGTGAGCTTTCAAAGTCACCCTATTGAGCTTGATTCCTCATGTTGCAGAGGCCTAATGTAGCTTTAAGCCCAAAAATGATTTTTTTATGATTTATATATAATATATAAGCTTATAAAAATTTTGAATACCCCAATAAACATTTTATAATTCATTATATTACTCACCTAAAGTTAAAATTGAGACTAACCCCCATTTGAGATTTAGGCCTAAACCCTGCCTAATAGACCTATCTACATTCTTGAAGGTTTAAACCATCTTGTTGAGATAATTAACTATATGAATGTTTTATCATGTTTTTTTAGATGTAATTAAACATTACACACCTACTTAAAATGTCCAATCATCCCTTATCTCATCCCCTAATTTCCATTCTCCAAGACTGCATGATTTGCACTCTAGGGAAGTACCCTCTATTTGAGACAAAATAGAGGGTACTTCCCCTATTTCCTCAAGAAAAACTAATGTTGTAGGAGTTTATATAAGTGAAATACATTATCTATACCAATTTACAATCCTTGGTCACATGAGTATTCCCTTTAACTCTTTCAAGACCCAAAACAGACTGTGATGGAGAGGACTATGTGTAGGGTTTTACCGTATGACTATAGATTTCTTGATATGAGTCCTTTCTCTAAATGATTTTTATATAGTAAGAGATTATTAAAAAAAAATTATCATGATTTAATTATTATAAATATATTCATCACTTCAAACTCCCATGTACCCCTTCATACACCTTGATTGATCAAGACTATATGCATTTCCTAATTGTGTTTCCAATTTTTGAGGGGCACCTATATGTGCATACTGCATGGTTAATCTTGAATACAATGTTTATAGACCTAATTATATTCCTTTATGTTCATAATATATATTTTTTTACCTATTTGTCTCATTTTAATGATATATTAACACTTAGACATCACTCCTCAACGCACTGTTACCTACAGTCAACTACAGTTGATTGTATTAAAACAAGTAGGACCCTGTTGGTGAGAATTCATTTAAAACATGTGCCAAATCACCTTGAGATATTATGAGTAATTTGGGAGAATCATCTATCAACCAATTTTGGTGATTCCATTCCATTCTTAAGTCCTCATCATGGATGATGTAGGAGATTGTCCTTAGCTGTAGGTGAGTAGTTTCAAGTAACAAACACCTATAGGTATATATGGGCTCAAAAATTTACATATAAACCTATTTTTAAGATCTTTGTGTTCATTGGTATTAATTTAATATTCATAAGATATTTAAATCATGAATACATACCCTATTTTAGCTTTGATATGCTAGAGTCATCTTGAAATTCTAAACCCTGAAGAAGTCATTGTCTCAAATTAGTGGTCAAAGTACATCTTGGAGCCCTTAAAAAACCACTTTACACTAACCATACACCTACTTAATTTTCACAGGTCCATATAATATGTGGAGGATATAAGGTATAATCATTAAGATTCATCAAATCTCTTTGAAACCTTATCGCATTATATCCACAAAATGGCAAGGTAATCTATTTTTGTGTTTTAGGGATTTGGTCCCTAAACATAGTCATTGAATCTTAAACATGAATTTTAACCTCTTTAGAATATTTTATGATTTTTTCATGAATTTCAAGGCATAAATATACTTATACAATGTTATGGGACCCTAAAATCATGTTACACTTCTCTATGACCATGTTCCCAACCTCTGAGTACGGTCACCTGTAGGTGCACTTTCATGTACAAGTAGTGAGTATAAGTGTGGAAAATGTGCATTTTATTTGACCTTCAATGAGTTTTAGACCTATATAAGAGATTAAAAATAGAATATTTTAATTATCAATAACCTTTATTAGCTTAAATACTCCCTCTCAACATGGTTGATCCTCATGAGGTACCTATAGGCATACATGAGTTGTAGACATGGAATGAATAGAAGATTTAGCCAATATGTTAAAGGAAGATGGCCTCATAGCCAATTTATGTTCCCTAAATGTATTTAAATTAGGGTTTAAAACTTTTTATGGATTGGAATAATTTCAAACATCCATTTTCAATTTTGGGGTTCTTTGAAAGCACTTATAGACATGCATATGCAATGGGATAACTATGTATGCATACTGTCACAATCCATTTATACACTCTTTAGAGGATCTAACTTTATTGTTCTTACTTATAAAGACATGTTAAAAATATTTAAACCTTGAATACACCTCCATGAACATGATATATAGTCTCCATACACGTGATTCAACATGGCTGCAAGTAAAAGTGAGTAAAAAGCTGACTAAGTATGATATGACTAAATATTTGATCAATTGATGATGTTGTAAGGTTAAACATGGAAACGATGTGATTATTATGGAATTGAAACATGGAAATTAGGTTATTATTATTTAATTTAAATATGGAGAACATCATATCCCATTCACATGAAACCCTTGCAGAGAATCCAAATTTTTATAAATAATGAACTTGACTGCCATTTCACCTAGAATATCAACTTGAAAAATGAACTAATTAGCCCATGATATATTTTAAAAAAACTTAAATAATAATTTAAATAATTAAAATAGATATTAAACATCATATATAATCAATATCATCAACTGGATTGTACGGATTAGCTCAAACAAGAGCAAAACTTACAGGGTATGGGGTTTGACAAGTAGAAAAATATAGTCAAATTGTTAGAGATGGTTAATTAAGCACAAGTGACAAATCCTTGAAAATATTTTATGAAAATTAATTTAATTTATTATACTATCATCTCCCAAATGTGTTTGACCTGGAAGCTCTTCAACTAGTTGTACCAACCAAAAACCCATTTACTAGTTTTACATGTCTAAAAAGGAGATGAAGGACCAAAATAGTTTTAGCTCAAATTTGGAACTTCCAGAGTATGTAAAGTGTGTAAATTATTTTATGAATCTAAATATCCATTACATGACCTTATCCCACGTGTCACTCTCTCTCATGGGGCGTGCAAGTTTTAAACTCCTTTTGCAGTTATTTTCTTGATTTTTAGTAAGGAAACCTACAATATTTAGATGCAATAACGTTTATGACATGTAATATGACACCTTTGACGTTTTTAAGGAAAATATAACACTTTAACACCTTAAAAATTATGCCACTTTCATATAATGCTCTAAAATGACCCCTAGGTGACTCAAAATGACATATGGACTAATTAGACCATGACCAAGGATAATATAAGATTAAATAAAATAAAATGAAAAATTAAACACCTTAAGACATTATATTACCCTTGAATAGTTTTTTTACTATAAGGATTTGACCCATTTTGACTTATGGTCAAAATGGTCAACATTCTTGGTGATTTCCCAAGGGAGGTATGGTTGCTATGCCATGAATAATTGCCTAATCCTATCCATTGTGATATAGAGTCACATGTGCACCATATTGAAACACAAATTTCCTTTTATAACACACCAAACAATTGAAAACTAACAAGAAACAACTCACAAGATAAGAAACTAAACCAAGACACACTTGTGCTTCATGAGCACTTATGGAACACACACTAACATAAACCAAAGTAGCTAACTCAAACAATAACTAATGTAAGATAAAAAATTCATCTTGGATCAAATGATAAGTTTTAAACCTCTCTTGATTCATGACATAGAGTAAAAAATGAGGCATGTATCCTTTTGATCCTCAGAATTATGCCTCTATCTCCTTCATGGTGTTTGTCAGCTTCATTGGCATGGTTTTCAATGAGAACCAAGTATCTATAAATAGGATAGATATGGAAATGAAATATTATTTCATACAAAAAAAATCAACTTTATCATATGGATCCTCAACTATGACCTCTAATGGTGGTTCAACAAGACATACTTTCTTGATCTCCATGGTGCTCTCAATAAGACTAGGTTTCTTCTTAGTTGCAAGTTCTTCAAGATCATCAAGGAGTTTTACATATTTTATCCAATCCTATTAATTTCACTTCATGGAAGACTATTTATTCACCTTGTCATGTATTTGACCCTAAACTTGGTAAATATATTTAAGCTCTTGAAAGAGCTTCATTTGCAACTGCCAATCATCCTTATCTTCATTGTTTTATAAGACCACCACCTCTTCAATATTCTCTTCTAGAAGTATGAGGTCATCAATATGGTTTTCTTCATGCTCCAATGAATTTTAGGGTGGTTCAAAATTAGGCTGATGTATTAAGTAATATTCAAATACTACCCCTTCTATCTTGGTCTCATGAGACCCTTTTAGGACTATAACTTCTTGAGGAGTGACTTGATCTTCACTTTCATATTTGACAACACATTCAACCTCATGCTTGAGATGGTCACCCATAGTTTCATGATCAGATATGGAGTCTTATTCAAACACTTATTTTTAAAATTCTTGGCCACATTCCTCATGGATAGGTACAAGGGAATATTTGACATGTTTCTCTTTATTTAAGAAAGTAGAGTTGCATTTGTGTTCACTAGGGGGAGTCCCTATGGTGATTTATTATTCATAATCACTCATGACATCTTCTTGGGAAAATATGGATTGATATTTTTCCTCTTCATTTGCTTCCCTCAAAATGGGCTCCTCTTTAAGAAGGGGTGATGTGGAAGACTGATGGATAGGTTAATGAGTTTGAGATGGAGTGTGGGATGGAGAGGGATTGTGAGTGGATTTATGAAAGAGGAATGCACTAGTAAGCTCATAGGGAAGTGAATTTTTGGGTTGATTATAAGGAGATAAATCTACATAAGCAAGATTTTCATCTTACTAATAGCTTTTTTGAGACTCTTCAATAAGAGCATGTTTATTTTTAGGTTCTTTGTCTTCCCACACCTTTAGTCTATCTATTGAGAATTGAAGGAATTTCTTTGCCAAGTCCATTTATTCCTTGATTTCTCATTTATTTCATTCTATCTCTTCAAACATCTCCAACATCCACATACAAATTTGGGTAGCACCTCTTAACCAATCCATGAGATGATCAAGGAGCACATCATAATCATCATCTCATGTTCTTATACCATCTTCATTAACTAGAAACTCTGGTATGGATGCCAACAAAGAACTAATATAAGATGGAAAATATGGAGCAAGAGAGTAATGATGGGGATCAATACCAGATTCAACTTTTTTTATTTGAACTTGTAATAATTTAATTCTTTCTTCTTGATATCTTGATTTAAAATATATAAAAACATCTTGTTGGGGTTGATAGTCATCATATTATGAATGATAGGGTTCATATTAAAACTAATAGGGAGGCATTTATTGATAGGTTTCTTGGTAGCCTACCTCATAGGTATGTTCAACAACATGGTGTCCATATGGAATGGGAAGTGGAGGACTATAGGGATGACATGGATCATAGGATTGGTAGCCATTGTGATAGGACTATTGAGGAGTAAAATGTTATTCATATCAATGTTAATAAATAGGTTCATGATAAGGGTATCCACCATATCTATTTATATCAGCCTAATATGAAAATTAGATACAAAAATTGATCAAAATATTTAATGGAATATACCTAGGTTGCTTACAACTATAAGTTATCATTCAGAGATACCATTGGTGTTAACTTGCTTCCAAACGCTGATTAGAGGAAAGACGCGCCAATAATCTTTCCATTCTCTTAGACCTTGGTCCCATAAGGTGTGAAAAAACTATTGTCACCAAATATTACAAATTAGAAGAGGGTGTTCAAACATCTTACATATTTTGGCAACATGGAAACACTTTTAGGTATGTGGGTGTACCTATAGTGGAGGTGAGCTTCTAGATTTAAGGGATAACTCCCTAAATGTATCTTGAAATGCTTATCACCTAAACTAGTACTTGATTATGGGGAAAAGATTTAGGATTTTGCATGAAAAAAATATTCTCTAAGGGTGTGATACACCAAGATTATTTCCATATGACCATTATACTTCTTGCACTAAGAAACAAGGCATACAAGCTAACTTCCAAATCCTAAGAGATTCTAACATGAGTATTTCAGTATGGAGGTTAGATGCATGAAATATATCCAAGGTAAGTGAACCATAAGATAGTTTCATGCACTAAGTCTCATCATACACTTAAAATATAGACCCATACATTTGACAAAACTTCATATGACCTGCTAGAATAGTAACTCTTGTATAAACATGAGAGGATAAGAATAGAAAGGATAGAAGATTATCACTTTGCATCACCATACATAACTTTTCACACTTATAAAAATGTTCATTAACTCAAAAAAAACTTGAATTAATTGTTTAAAGGAAAAATATAATGTCATTCCAATAGGGCTTCACCATACATGGAGTGGAATTAGATTATAAAGGCCAAAATGGTAGTTACTTATAGAACTTGAGAGAGAAATGGGAAAATAATGAAGTTCAAAGGTCACTTAGAACACTTATCATGATAAGAGAATTAGTTACACATGTATGAGAATGAGTGTGAGATATACCATGAAAGGTATGATAGGAATAATGGCCCTCCAAGTCATGACACTTATGAAATGTGGCATTGGAGTTCTCATTCTACACAATAAAATTGCCTTCATCAATTAACCCCTTTGGAACATCTCACAACTAAAAAGGGATAGATCTCATGATTTCATTTATATGGAGAGGTTGTATACATGCTTCCCCATGCATTAGTTGTATCCTAATAATATAAATTCTTATATAAGTGAGCCATCACTGCTTCCAGTCAAAGAAAATCCTCATTCACTCACCCCTCACACTTGGATTTAATTTTCCATGAAAATATATACAAGGGAGTAAATGACACTTTTCAAGACATTCTATTGCCTTATATTTCTCAATTACACCTTAATAGGATCCCACTTAAATTTTTCACACTTCTCACTATCTTACTCACTTTTCCAATTTGACTAGCTAAGATGAATCTATTGGTAAAAATACTTAGGAATTTTTTAGCTACATAAAATGGTCATAGTGAGTTAGTCCAAGTCCTGAGCTCTTCTCCTTCATTTCCCTCATTAGGTCCTTATTCAAGGTTTTATATGATTTTAGGTCCTTTTTCCTCTTAATCTTTGTTCATAGAGATAGTACATTGGATTTGTAGAAAAATTTCACAAAATTAGTGTTTAGGACCCCTTACAACTTCCTAAAACTCCTTGGAGCTCCATGTACACATTCCAAGACGATGTGAGCTTTCAAAGTCACCCTATTGAGCTTGATTCCTCATGTTGCATAAGTATAATGTAGCCTTAAGCCTAAAAATGGATTTTTTTATGACTTATCTAGAAGATATAAACTTATAAAAGTTTTTAATACCCTCATAAACATTTTATAATTCATTTGAGTTCTTGACTAAGGTTGAATTGAGATTGACCCCCAGCCCAAACCCTACCTAACATACCTATCTACATTATTGAAGGTTTAAACCATCTTGTTGAGATCCTTACCTCTATGAATGTTTTATAATTTTGGTTTATATGTAATTCAACTTTACACACCCCCTTTTAAGGTCTAATCAAACCTTAGTTCATCCCCTAATTTCCATTCTCCAAAACTATAGGATTTGTACTCTAGGGAAGTACCCTCTATCTGAGATAAAACATAAGGTACTTCCTCTATTTCCTCAATAAAAATGAATGTTTGAGAAGTTTATGTAAGTTAAATATATTCTATGTACCAATTTAAAACCCTTGGTCACATGAATATACCATTTAACTCTTTCAAGACCCAAAATAGACTATGATGGAGAGGACTATGTGCAGGGAACTTACCATATGACTATAGATTGCTTAATATGAGTCCTTTCTCTACATGATTTTCATATGGTAAGAGACTATAAAAACTGATCTGATAATTATGTATGTATTATCAATCTATTCATCACTCCAAACTCCCATGTACCCCTTCATACACCTTGATTGATCAAGACTATATGAGTTTCCTAACTATGTTTCTTGTTTTGGAGGGGCACCTGTAGGTGCATATTACATGATTAAGCTTGAAGAATTTTTTTATAACCTCATTATATTCAATTAGAGTCATCACATATTTATTTGGAAATATTTTTCTCATTTTCATGCTATATTAACACTCAGACATCACTCCTTAGCCCACTATTACCTATAATCAACTACCATTGATTGTATTGGAACAAGTAGGAGCATGTTGGTGAGAACTCATTTGGAACATGTAACAGATCACCTTGGGATATTATAATTAATTTGGGATCATCCTATATCAACAAATTCTTGTTTTTTCATGCTTAATTCCTTATCATGGATGATGTAGGAGGTTGTCCTTAGCTATAGGTGAGTAGTTTCAAGGAGCTGACACCTATAGGTATATATGGACTCAAAAATATGCATATCAACCTATTTTGAAGATCTTTGTGTTAATTGGTATTATTTTACTCTAAATAATATATTTTAATCATGAATGCATACCATAATTACACTTTGATATGCTAGAGTCACCTTGAAATTCTAAACCTTGTAGATGTCACTATCTGAAATTAGTGATCAAAGTACATCTAGGAACCCTTGAAAAACTAATTTACACTAAACATACACCCCATTAATTTTTATAGGTACTTATACTATATGGAGGATAAAAGTAATAATCATTAAGATGCATCAAATCTCTTGGAAACCTTATCACATGGTATCCACAAAATGGCAAGGTACTCTATTTTTGTGTTTGAGGGATTTGGTCCCTAAACACAATCATTCAATCTTTAAAACATGAATTTTAAACTATTGAGACTATTTGATTATTTTTTCATGATTTTAAAGGCATAAATATTCTTTTACAATGTTATGGGAACTTTAAATAATGTTACACTTCTCTATGACCATGTTCCCAATCTCTAGGTACGGTCACATGTAGGTGCACTTTCATGTGCATGTAGTGAGTATAAGTGTGGACAATGTGCATTGTATTTGAACTTAAATGAGTTTTAAACCTATCTAAAATATTAAAAATAGAATATTTTAATTATTAATAACCTTACTCATCTAAAATACTCCCTCTCAACATGGTTGATCCTCATGAGGTATCTGTAGGCATACATGAGTTGCAAACATGCAGTGAATAGAAGATTTGGCCATTATGTTAAAGGAAAATTGCCTCATATCCAATTTATGTTCCCTCAAGTCATTAAAAATAGGGTTTAATTTTTTTTAAGATTTGGAGTAAGTTTAAACATCCATTTTTAATGTGGGAGTTCTTTGAAATAACTTGTAGACGAGCATTTTCAATGGGTTGACTATATATGCATATGGTATTGAATGTCACAGTCCCTTTATACAATATTTAGAGGATACAAATTGATTTTTCATACTTATAAATACATGTTCAAAATATTTATACCTTCACTACACCTCCATGAACATGCTAGATAGTCTCCATACACGTGATTCAACATGGCTGCAAGTGAAAGTGAGTAAAGAGCTGCCTGAGTATGATATGACTAAATATTTGATTAAAGAATGATGTTGTAAGGTAAAACATGGAAAATAGGTGATTATTATGGCATTAAAACATGTAAAAAATAATATCCAATTCAAATTATACCCTTATAGAGAATCCAACTTTTTACAAGTAGTGAGCTTGACTGCCATTTCACCTAGAATATCAACTTACAAATTGAACTAATTATCCCATGATATCTTTGAAAAAAATGAAAATAATCATGAAAATCATGATAGGAGAGAGAGTCAACATCATATATAATAAATATCACCAACTAGATTGTATGGATTAGCTCAAACAAGATCAAAACCTGTAGGGTATGGGGTTTGGCAAGAAGAAAAATATAGTCATCTTGTTAGAGATGGTTCATGAATCAAAAGTGAACAATACTTAAAATATTGTTATGAAAATTATGTACACTAAGTTTAGTATCATCTCCCAAAGGTGTTTGACCTGGGAGCTCTTCAATTGGCCATACTAACCAAAAACCCATTGACTATTTCTACATGTCTAGAAAGGAGATGAAGGAGTAGAATTGTTTTATCTCAAATTTGGAACTTATATAGTATTTAAAGCATGGAAATTAGTTTGATGAATCTTAAAAACCATTTCATGACCTTCTCCCATGTGTCACTCTCTCTCATGGGTCATACAAGTTTAAAACTCCTTTTACAATTATTTTCTTGATTTTTAGTTAGGAAACCTACAATATTTAGATGAAGTAACATTTATGACATGGAATATAACACATGGGACATTAAAAACGAAACTATAAAACTTGGACACCTTGAAAACTATGCCACTTTCATATAATGCTCTAAAATGATCCCCAGGTGACACAAAATGACATATGGACTAATTAGACCATGACCAAGGCTAATATAACATTTATTCACATAAAATGAAACATGAAACAACATAATACATTATATTATACCCATATATAATTTTTTGTCTAAAGGGGGTTGACCCATTTTGACTTTTGTTCAAAATGGTCAACAATAACTCTTAGATATTGATTAGCATTTGGGCTATTATGAACCAAAGGAGGATTATCAAAAATGGTTATGGAGGTCCTAAAATATGTGGTGAAGGTCATTATATATTATTGGTAGTTGTCTTAGGATTGACCTTATTGGTAGTGATATGTCTACTAATGATGCAAGCTACAACATTGTAGTCATAAGGGATATTATTATAGTTGACTTGATTGGAATGGGAATCTTGATCTTGATTCCAATTTTGTTGTTGATTATAGCTTTGAGTTTGATTATGAGGAGGTCTATTATGATTATTATTGGTATTGGAATTATTATATGAAAAAGGGTTCTGATAGATACCCAAATCCTGATTAGATGTTGTGGCCGCATAATCCAATGTTATTTAACCACTTTCAAGAAAATCTTGGATGAGATGGTGAAGCTGAAAATATCTATGAATAGAATTGCATTTAACCTAATGATAATCTCAAATTTCATTCTCATTATACCACTTAGGTTTAGGATAGTTTTCTAGAAATGCTTTTGGCACTGGCCAAATGATCATGTTAATGACAACTAGCTTTTAGAAAACCATCTCTATAGGATTATCAAGGTTACTAAAAAATATATTATGATAATGACCTCTTCTTGGCTGTGGTATTTTAAAAGTGATAGGTTGATTAGGTTGGTTTCCATGAACAATCAGTGGTTACACTATTTACACATGTCAAAATTTGGTTACCCCATCTCCTACAACATTTATATTCCTATTAAATGGTTTATGCTTATCTAATGTACTTGATTGTGCTTGTGCATGAGCTTGTGTCTGAGCCTTGTTATAAGATAAAATATTGATTATCCATTTATTGATGAGGGATTTCTCAATTTTTATTCCCTTATCAATAACTTATTCAAATGTATTACTGTAAATAAACTTGATATTATGAGCTACATAAAATTACTTATTGGCAGTGAACATTGCAGCTACTTACTTACTAGGGAGTGGGATTTAGATGGCTAATGAATGCCATCATTGTAAATAGGTAGTAAATATTTCTCCTCCTCATTGTTTAGTCTAACATATATCAACCATAGTTAGTTCATATTTTAGATTAAAAGAGAAGTGTTGTATGAATCTTTCTATCAAGTCATCAAAATTATCAATAGAATTATTAGGTAAATTGAGGAACCATTCTAAGGTGTGTCTAGCCAAACTGCTGAGAAAAAAACAAATTAGATATATAGGGATATATGCAATTTATTAGCATGCAATAAAAAAATATTTTATATTATCCTTGGGATCACCTTTCACTTTGTATTTTTTAAAATTGGGAATCTTAAAATGATGTAAAAAAAGTATCTAAAGATAGCTCATATCAAAGGGATAAGAGCATATGCCATCTAATTTAAATTTCTTATTCTAATTTCTTTATTATTTGGCATAAATTGCATCTTTGACCTCCTAAAAATCCTAAAAAGTGGGACCCAAGTGAGAGGAAGTGGGTAATTAATTTTTGGGTATTCAAAGGTATACCACCTTGAACTAGATAAATATGTGGTATAAAATATTGAGGAATTTGCACATGATTAGTCCTACCAAGAATATTTAATCTTTGGCTAGAGTTTTACTACTGATAGGGGATTTGTTTTTGGTGAGGCACTTTTTACTGAGTGGAACATTAATTTAGATGGGACTTAGGCATGGATGGAGGAATGTTTTGTTTGGAATTAAATGGAACTTATTCATATTAAATAAGAATAAGTTGTTAATTCTTAAGAATATACCACATAGGGGGAACATGTTTTTGACTCAAAGAGGCCCCTTGTTCAATAAAAAAATAACTGGTTGATTAATATACACATGTTTGGTTAGACAACGTGGGTTTGCAATTATTACACACTTGTTGCAATGGAATGTTTGTTTCTAACTATTGAGGTAAGGATTGGTTTTTGTAAACATAATATTTTCAAACATTATCAATTAATGATGATTTCTCTCTTGTAGGAACATGTTAAGTCTCAATCTCTTTGACTGCATGCATTAAATGTTAAATCAAGAAAGGGTTAAGAATACCATTGGTGCTTCACAGGATTATTGTACCCTATACCACCACTTTCTATCTACACAACCTTCTCCCATGTAGTTCCCTAAGCCTTGCTTCCTCTCTTGAACACTCCTCCAAGATTTCAATGCCTTCAATAGACCCTTCCTAAGTCTAAAACCCTTCTTAAAATATTCTATTACATTTTTGGCCCCATCAACCCTATATTCAAATTGATAAAAGCACAGTATGAGTCTAGGTTAGCTGTGGCTAACCTAGATTGAGACATAACTTATTTTTAGAAAATAACAATACAAATTCAATTGAGTCAACCTTGTTAGCTAAACTTTTAGAAAGGTTTAGGGTTAGATTTAAATATATATACATATTCATTTTTACATTTCTAAGAGAAGAGAATAACGAAAATAATATATTGCACATCTTCTTATCCACCATTCTACTTGAGGATCATAGCTTAGGGTTTCAATACTTTCTTTGGAGATATGGATCTTGTCTTGTGGAGAAGTCTTTTGGATGCATAGATAAGTTTTGTAGCCTAGAGCTAACTTATCCTTGTTATCCTTACATACCACAATAACCTCTTGTGAATCACATTGGCCAAGGGATAGATTGAGGCTTGGTGGGTTTGTCTTCAAATATAATTATTCCTAACTTTCTTCCTCCTTTGTAAGAGTAGATAGATTAACATTTTTAATTCTCTCCCATGCACTAGGATTTCCTATACATTGACTTGAAGATAGATAGTCTATGCATGTTTATTTTTAATGTTTATTACCCCTACTTTGTGCCACAAGTTTTGGTGAGCACTAGATTAGAATTTACTTTATTTGTCATTTATTTAGTGAATATGAAAGCATAGGACCTAACTAGGTTTGTTACATAGTGTTGCTTGAATTGAGGTTTTAGAACCCTCTCTAATTATGTTATTATGTTAATATATCCCTTAGTTAGGTATAGTATATTTATCTTGGTCATGATCTTAAATATATAATGTATCAATAATCAAAAGTGTAAGTAGGATTTATCTTCTCCAAGTTAGGATTGACTAATAGATCAATTGTATTTCCATTTATATACATTATAGTGTACCCAATTTGGATAAAAACCTTATAGGTTTTATTTAACACTTCAATTTTATCATTATATTTTTTTTATTGTTACAATAATATATCAAACCTATCAGTATAACTATAACAGTCTATGCACATATTTAACACACAATCACTCTAAAATGACTTTGTTCTATCTATGTAGGTATATTTAAAATATAGGTGATTGATCAGTTCAACATCATCTTATTTTTTAGTTCTATATTTGCATACATATTCAAACTAGTTGACTCTATTCACAATTTTATTCTTTCAACATATAGGTTTACAAACATAGTCAACCTAGTCGACTCCTTTCGTAACTTCTTTTTCAACACATAGGTTTTTCAAACTTCATCGAAATAATTGAATTTGTTATCCAAATTTTTGGATTATAATTTGAGCATCACAACATAAAAAATTTCAATCTAAACATCTTTCAACCCATCGAGGTTCATTCTTACTCTCTCTATAATTTTAGTTCTTTCTTTTCATTACTATTTTTCATAAGTTTGTAGTCTATAAAATTGTAGGCCTACCACCAACTAGGTCAACCTACTCAACACAGTTGACTTGTTTGACTATGTTCTTCTAGATCTTGATTTTACAAAAAAATAGTGACCTATTCGACTCTATTCTACATTATTTGCATACAATGTCATCTGAATTGATTCTGTACTCCTCACAATCAAGGAATTAACCTTTTTTTATATTAATTAATTCACCTTTTTTTTCATTTGATTACATGCTTAGAATAAAAAACATAGATTAATTATGTGGTTTTTCAAATTACCATTTTAGTCATACTATTTTTCCCCTTTTCACACATTTCCAAATCACTTTACACATAAAAAACATTAAACATTTATCTTCCCAAGGCCTATCTACTTAGATTTCATTACCAAGGGGGAAGATAACCTAGTTTTATAGCCAAGTATAAACACATGGTTGATGGTATATATTATCAAAGCATCTGACACCCTTATCATTTTGATATTATGAAGTGATGGGGTGGCCCCAATACCAAGCCAATATCATTACCAATATAGATCCCTTTCAACCTAAACTATTTGAAATCAACCTTAGATTACTTTTTAGTTCCTTATTATAGCCAACTTTCCAATAACATTAAAATTAAACTTATTTATAGCTTAACAACACTTAGAATGACCAATTAGTCAGCATTTACTTTCAATTTGTTGCTTGCTCTTCGATCCATCTATTTTATATTTCAAAACTTACATTAGATAACGTTGGTGCAAGGTTTTGTTGTGTATTCCAATTTGATCATTTAAATTGATCCAATTACTTATGTGCTTCATTTCATTTTCTTATATATTATATTGTAAAAATTTATCTATTTTTATAACAATATCATCCCTATTGACATAGTCTCCCATAGACTTTTTAGAATACTAGCCTCCAGTACATAGTTGACCTATTCGACTGTGTCTCCTTATCTTCTTGTTCAGCCCCTATCTAAGCAATATGTAATCAATATATTTGGTTATCTTATTTATTTGAATTTTACTTATTAAATAGTATAGTCAACCTATATAATTGTGTTATCTTTTTCTCTATTCTATTCCATGGTTTACATGACACAGTCGACCAATTTGATTATGTATCTTATTTTTCAATTTTTCTTTTCATCACCTATTTAACACTTTTTGTCATCATGAACTTCTTGTTTGAGGATAATATAGAGTTAAATATAACAAACATGATGAGTCTTACCCATCCTAATAGGTTTCCCTAAAAATGACTTGTGGATTCCACTTTAGATGAAATCAAGGTGTATGTTACCACTCACACTACCCATTATAAGACTCCTCCTCATTCATAATCAATTAATAATTCTCTATAATCATTATAATATGAGATTCATTTAAAGTAAACAATTAAAATAATCTTCTTCAATAATAGATTTACTCAACATAGAGGAAAGGACCCTTCAACCATCTATAATATGTTGATTGGTGCTCAAGTAGAAGAACCTATTTCACCCTCCCTTACATTCTCTCATAGATTTAGGGGTGAAATTTTATTTGATTCTCAACCTTTCCCTTATATTTTTAATCCTTACCACACCATGACCTCTATAACCTCTATGCTTTATACATATAATATTTTCAAACTTTATCAAATACTAATGATTTCTATCTTGTAAGAACCCATCCAGTCTCATTCTCTCTAAGTGCACACCCTAAGGGGTGCATTGGGAAAGGGGTGGGTATACTATTGGTGATTTCTAGGATTTTTGTCCCTTTTTACCACTTGATATCAATCTAACCAACTACTAAAAACCATTCCCTTAAGCTTTGCCTCCTATTTTGCAACCTCCTATAGTCATTTAACATATTCATTAGCTCTTTCCCTAACATAAACCCCCTTTTGGTAGTTTGCATTACTATATTATTATTTACAAATCTTACTAGGAACTAGGTCAAACATGGCTAACATAGTTCATAACCTCATTAGTTTTTACCAATTTCAATACTAGGTCGACCAAGTTGACCTTGTCGGCCAAAATTTTTGGAAGGTTTTAGGGTTAAAACCACCTATATAAACACATCCATTTTTCCATTCATAGATAGAGAGCAAGAGTTAATTATTCATTTATGCTTATTTACAATTTTCTCTTCCACCATTGTACTTGAGGAATCTTAGCTTACGGTTTCTACTTGGAGAAGAATCTAGTCTTGTGGAGAAGTTTTGGATGCTTTGGAATTTCTTGGTGATCCTTACAAACCACAATAACCTCTTGTGAAACACCTTTGGATAAGTGAGAGATTGAATCTCAATGGGTTCATATTTTAGGTAAGTATCTCTAACTTTGCTCCTCTCTTTAGTAGATAAAGGTAGCATAAGTAATGACTTTTGAATATATTACTCTCCATACATTAGGGTTTTACCTATACAGAGATTAAATAGGATTATCTTATTCATGTTTACTTTTATTATTTACTAACCTCACTTTTTTACACAAGCTTTGGTGAACACTAGATTAGATTTTGATTTATTTGTTATTAGTATAGTGAATATGAAAACATAGGACCTAGTTAGGGTTATTACATAATTTTACTTGACTGGAGGATTTAGAACCCTTCATAGTGATATTATTGTGGTAAGAGATCCATTGGATAGGTCTAGTAGATCCATATTGGTCATGAACCTAATTATCTAATGTATCCCCAATCACAAGTGTAAGTAGGATCTATCTTCTCTGAGCTAGGATTGATTTGTGGACCTGTTGCATTTCCCATTGCATACATTCTGGTGAACTTGATGTGAATCTAAACCTTATAAATTTTATTTCATGATTTCATTTCTATAATTTTATTATTTTTCTATATTTGTGATACTATGTAGACTAGGACAATATAATTTTAAATTTTGTGGACAGATTTAACACAATCATATCAAAATGACTTTATTATTTTTATATAGGTCTTCATTAGATATAGGTTATTGGATCAGACAAGGAAAAATAATAATCTTCTTTAGTATCAAATAAAAAACTATGTGGGATAGGTCAACTTAGTATTCCAATAAAAAAACTAAGTTGAATAGGTTAACTAGTCTTTCAATCAGCATCTAAATCAACAAATTAAGTTGAACCGGTCACTTAGTCTTCTTATCCTAATTCAACAAAGAGGGTTTTATAAAACTAGGTCAAACCAAATAAATTAATTTTAGAACTTGAAAGAATCATCCATCAATCCTCACCATCTTCAATTCTCACCATCTTCCAACCCACCAAGGATCCTCTCTTTCTCTCTCTATCAGTTCAATACTTCTTTACAATTCTTTTTTGTACAAGTTTATAGTCTTTAAAACTATAATCCTATAGAAAAATAAGTCAGCTTGGTCAAGTTAGTTCTATATCCTATCTTCTATTTAAGAGACTAAGTTGACTTCATTGACTTTGTTCTTAAAATACTTTTGATTTCATAAAATAGTAGCGACCTAGTCCACTATGTTTTGTTCTGTTTGCATACAATGTTATCTGAATTGATTATGTACCATTCTTAATGTGGGAATTAACAAATATTTTATAGTAATTAATTCAAACTTTCATTTTTATCTATTTTCATGATTATATTATCTCACATAATATAATTAGGTGGTTTTTCAAATTTCCACTTGTTTGCACTATTTTGCTCTTTTTGCACACACTATCAAATCACACAATATTTAAAACACATTTAACATTTGCCTTCCCAAGGCTTACGTACTTGTATTTAATCACAAAATGGGAAGTTGACTTGGTTTTATACCCAAGTATAAACATGTGGTTAATGGTATATATTGGCAAAGCACCCGACACCCTTATTGATACGAGATTGTGAAGTGAGGGGGTGGGCCCCAATACCAATCCAATACCATTACTAATACAAATCCATTTCAGCCTAAACATCCTAAAAGCATCCAAAGATTGATTTATAGTTCCATGCTATCAATCAACTTACCTATCACACTTAAAATAACACTTTATAGTAATCTAACAATATTCAAGATGACCACTTAGTATTTACTTTTCAGTTGACTACTTGCTCTTTGATCATTGTGTGTTGTATTGAAAAAACTTACATTGGCCAATGTTGGTGTAAGGTTTTGTGCTATGTGCCCTAATTGGATCACTCACATTGATCCAATTATCTATGTGTTCTTTTATTTATTTCTTTAATCATATTACAAAACTTTCCTTATTTTTAACACATTATCATTTTATTTGACATAATCTCTTATAAATTGAGTTTTCCTCTATCTATAGTATGAAGTCAAATTGGTCAAAGGTTAAACTTGTACTCTCTTTTACCAATCAAGTTACAATACTAAGTTGACCCAGTCGACCTTGTATCCTTATTAGAGTATGTTTCTCCCTGTCAACAGTACTAAGTCAACCCAGTCAACCATGTATCCTTATCAAACTATGTTTTTCCTTGTATGCATTACTAGGTTAACCTGGTCAACCTTATATCCTTATCAGACTATGTTTATCCCTTTCTATAGTACTAAGTTAACTCAGTTGACCATGTATTCTTATTTTAATTCTATTGAATAGTACTAAGTTGATCCAGTCGACTATATACTCTTCTTAGCTCCCTTTTTAATAATACATAGTTGACCCAGTTGACATTGTATCTGATTGCTGACCTTGCTCTCTTATCTAGATTACTAAGTTCTCTATTTCTCATTCTTTAGCATTTTATTCATTTCCTCAAAGCATCATGAAATCCACTATTATAATCTTCTTGGACAACTTAAATCCATTTAGGCACTATATGGGGTATTCTTTTCTCCCTTTATTTACCTCCTAAGAGAACCCTCACTCTTGGATCACCTCTTCCACTCCTTTTATGGATTATAACATGGTTCAAATCACACCTAAAGATGAAGTAGGTGGATCTGATCCTTTTTGTAGCCATGAAGACATAATGTGGGTGCAATTAAAACAAGTCTATCCAATAACCCCACTAGTAATCCACCTTCCAATAACCCTCCCCCTAATACCAATTCGATGAGTTCTCCTAAAAACACCAACCTACTAATTGGCATGACTTAACTTCTTACACAAGTCATATAAAAAATGAACATAATGCAAAATTCTAATACCTCTCAAATGATGCAATTATAATGTCATTTGATTTATATGGCTAATCAACCTTTAGTTCTTAATCCTAAAGCTAATACAAATTTTATTCCTCCACCTCTTAGAGATGCTTCAACAAATGTTATTCCTCAATTTATCATGAATAAAAAATGCTTCAAAGCATAAAAAAGGAGCCTTTAGACCTTTTCATCATCTCCATTGATATTGGTAATATATCTCCAACTATGAAGTATGATGGGGCTAAATACCCTACATCCTTCTTAAAGCATTTGACAATATTTATAAAGAGTGGATCCAAACTAATACTTTTTCCACAACTAAACTTCTAGTTAAAACCTTCACTGGTAATGTATTGGAATGGTAAAACCAACTTCCCAAACATTCCATTTGGAAACTTGATTATTTGGTCAATCCTCTAGTTAAAGATTTTCAACATAGTGACCTTCTTGAAAATTTCCTTAGCCATTTCATCAATGCTAAGCAATCTCCCATCGAATCAAATCATGATTTTATCAAACGATGGAAATATCTAGTCCATAAGGCTAACCATAACATGACTAATGATATTTTTTTCAAACTCTTTATAATTAATTTAATTCCTTAACTTCAATATAAAGTTCAAACTTTTTCTCCTCAAATGTTTAATGAAGCTCTTGACCAAGCCAAATATCAATACTTCCTCTTGAAGCAATTTGACCCTAATACAAAGTTATTTAAAGGATATTTTCAAACATATACTAATTTCATCACTATAAATACTCCTCAAGCCAAACCCATAGTTTCCAAAGCTGACACTCCCCCATCTTCTCACATACCACTAAATGAAATAATTCTTACCACCCTCTAAACCCTTTACTTATCCTAATAATCCTCCTAAATGGTATGACCCTAATCAATTTTTTTGATTCCATGATGACATTGCTCATTCCCATGAAACTTATTGAGGGATTACTAAAATTTTTATATCCTACATGCTTGTTTATTCCTTCAATCATGAGTGTATGATCCAAATCTATCATCAATAGTACAACACCAATTCTCAAAAATGACAAGCTCAAAAATCTTCTTCTAATAACCAAAAATATTTTTCCACATATAATCATCAAAAAAATACTAAGGATGTTTGTGTTATTGATTTCAATTATGACCAATATTACACAATTCTCAATACGTTAAAATAGCTAAGGTCAACTATTATCACAAATCAGCTCATAAATATCCCATCATAAAACCTAAGAAACCATCTTTAGAATAACAAATTTTGAAAGATACTATAACCACTCATTTATTTTAGGAAGTCCATGAGGAATCACCTCCTTCTTCCAATCCCACAAAAACTTCCATTCCTTCAAAATCTACCTTACCTTTTAAACATTGCACTGGTTCTTATTTTAAATCCCATTAGAACTTTCTCAAAGAACTTAACTCCATGCCTTGCAAGATTACACTTATGGAGTTAGTTCATACTTCCCCTTATCATCTCAAGTTCCTCATGAAACAACTATAATATATTGAATATCCATCTCATATGGATGAATAACCACCCTCTATTAAACCTCAACCTACAAATGTGCATACCATTGAATCCATTTGTCCTTCTTCCAAGCCTTCTATTAATTTTTTTGAAGAGGGATTAATGATTAAATCTTTTTCCACAATGATGATCCACCCTTATTAATTAAAATATCCATTAATACTACCCTTATTCATAAAGTTTTAATTGATGAAGGGTGCAACATTAATGTGACATATTTATGGATTATCTAATAAATTTAGATATAATAAGTATAATCTCAAGAAAACCCATCTCACATTTTATGGATTTGATAAAACTAATCAAAATCCACTTGTTTGTATTTGGCTTCCCCTAAAAATATGACCTAAGACCATTCAAACTAAACTTATGTTCCTTGATTTGACCTTATCTTATAACATACTCTTTAGTTTCCCTTGGACTCATATAATGAGAGCCATTGCTTCTTATAGTAGATAATGCATAAAATTCCTACATAAATGAAAATGGTATAAGCATGAGGCCTCTCCCAACCCTTGGATTATATAACTTCCTAATCTGAAATCTCAATATCACATTCTTACTGTTCCTACCATCAACAATGTTTTATTTCTTGAATTCATCAACATCATTCCAGACTTACAAGTCACTCTTTATAATTTAGATGATGATGATGATGATGATGAACATAATGAATTAAAACATAATTGTAAAACTACTAATCTACGTCCTTATATCTTGGAGTGTCTTCCTCCCTCTTTATTACCTCATGATCACATTATTCTTCTCATTGATGAGATCACTAATTTCCCCCTCCATGCAATGTTAAGGAACCTTCTTACCCAAAATATGCCTTCAAATGTAATGATTATGGAGTAGCCATATTATTCCAAGATCATTTAATCATGTCTCCACACAAGTTTAGTGATCTTAGAATTTCACCTTCTAAAACTCCCCCAGTATCTCAAGCATGTATCATCTTTCAAACTTATGATGATAACTATATCATGGCCCAAGTTCAATCTCGAGACTTGGATGTTCAATATTATAATTTTTTTTAATCTCAAATACATGATTTCAACCATAATTTTCATACCATTTCCATGGATTTTGAATTTGCTCATGATGGTCATGTACCTACCATTAATTCTCTACTTCTTGATACTCCTTGGGTGATCAAACAAATAATACCTTTATAACCTCCAAAATTTCTTGCATCTTCTCTACTACCTATAGATCCCATCATTACATATGATTGTTCCCCCATCAAAGAAGCTAGTGATACACCAATCTCATCCAGTAAATAGACTCTTCCTAATCTTGAGATTACATTAGATTCCAAAGCCATACATGTCTATCATATGCATTCTATATATGATCTCCATGTTAATAATATTCTTGATCTTGAATTAGATGTTGAGTATTATGGTTCTCTTCCCACTTTACCTAGTAATGAATCCATTATTTAATTACTTCATGCTTGAAAAACTCAACTTCCTTGGCAACATCACAAACTTAGGAACTTAAAAAACAAAGCCCCTTATTTCAATAGCATCCTTGCTAGCATTGAGTCAAAAGTTAATCCAATATATTCTTTACCAAATGCACCATATCACTTCCAAGATGTCAATGTTATGCTTATCAAAGAAACTAATCACATTGAATATGGTAATCCATCATGCCCTCAACCCATTATAATTTATCATGAAATCATAACTACTAAGCATGATAAATTTAGTTTATTTTTTGACAAATTTCATGAGATATTTGCTTGGTCGTATGAAGACATGACTGGTATTGACCCTAAAATTATGGTGCAGAATATCATCACTTATCCTAATGCCTAACATGTGTGCTAAAATCAATACAAATTTCCACCCAAGTTTTTCACCTTATTTCATTAAAAAATTATCAAACTTCTTGATGCTAAGTTTATCAAACCAGTGGACTATTTTGAATGGGTTTCTAATATAGTCCCTATTTGGAAAAAGGTCACTATAGACATTCACATTTGCATTGATTTTCATAACCTTAATCTTGCTTATCCCAAGAATAATTTCCCTTTACCTTTAATAAACACCATTGTCGATTCCAGAATTGGTTATGAAATGTTATTTCTTATGGATGGTTTCTCAAGGTATAGCCAAATTTATATTTCCCCTAAAGACCAACATAAGAAAAATTTCACCATAAAAAAGGGGCACCTATTGTTATGTTAAAATTACCTTCAACCTAAAAAATGTTGGAGCTACCTATCAATGGGAAATGACTCATATCTTTCATGATATTATTCACAAAATTATATAAACCTATGTGGATGACCTCATTACTAAATCTAAATGTCATAAGATTCAAATTTATAATATTTCCATTATCTTAAATCACCTTCTTAAATATAAAGTTAGACTAAATCATAAAAAATGTGTTTTCAATGTCACATCTAACAAACTGTTAGGATTCTTAGTTTCTCTCTATGGCATCAATGTTGACCCTACTAAGATTAATGATATTATCAACATACCCATCCCTTAATCCATTTTGGATATTCTCACTTACCTTGGTAAAATTTTGGATATTAGATGATTCATCCCCAAAATGGCTTACCATATCTATTCCATCAATTCTCTTCTTAAAAAAGGTAATGCTTTAGAGAGGATGGATCCCTATAAAAAAGCATATGATAATATGAAAGAATCATTAATTTACCTACCTACTTTTCATCCCCCTTGAAATGATTGACTTTTGATCCTATATACCTCTTCCATACCCATATCAATTGGGGAAATGATTGCCCAACAAGATGATACTAAAAGAGAATATGCCATCTACTATATTAGTTGAGGCCTCATTGATTATGAAAAATGTTATATAAAATTTGAATGTGATTGCCTCACCATATATTTTTCCACTAAAAAACTTTGAAATTATATGCTTTATCAAACCACTTACATTATCATCCATTTTGATCCCCTCCACTTTTTATCTAAAGCCTTTATTCCTAAAGACACAATGGGTAAGTGTATGGTCCTTCTCATGAAATTTGATCTCTAAATTATTACTCAAAAATCTATCAAAGGATAAATCATCATTGATCAACTTGTCATATCTCTTTTACCCACTACCAACCACCTTCAAGATAGTATTCTCGATGATAATATCCTTTATATTTAAGGTCTCAACCAAGCCATATCCCTTAAATATTACTTCTATAACTTCACTACTGATATTGAAGCAAGTAATCCTGATGAATCTATTATCCTACCTGATACTTCTAAACCAAAATTAGTTATAAAAATACTTCCTAAAATTAATGTTGATTAACATAAGGATACTTGGACCCTTTATTTTCATGGTTTTAAATGCCTTAAAAGAGCTAGGGTAAGTTGTATCATTATGATCTCTCTTGAAAAAATCATCCCATTAGTTTTTCACCTATGATTTGATGTCACTAATAATATGGAAGGGTACTAAGCTTTAATATTAGGCATGAGAGCTACCCTTGATTTAGATATCCAATACCTTCATGCTTTAGGTGATTCCAAGCTCATTTATCACCAAGTAAATGGTGATTACCAATGAAAAAGAAAGAATCACATTTCTTATTATCATCTTACAAACACTCTCACTAAATATTTCATTTATTTCACCATCAACCCTATCCCTCGAGATAAAAATTATATTGTTGATTCCCTTGCTTATTTATCATCTCTTTTTCATCTGCATTAAGTTCTTATCGATCCCAATTTTATTATTCAAACAAAAAAATCTCAATCTTCTACTTAACCAAAAGATTCAATTAACTACCACATCTAGGCTATCACCATTCGATAAAGATCATGGTATAAAGACATCATTCAATTTATATAACACCAAACTTATCCTCCCAACCTTTATTCCCATGAAAAGACTCACATTCACAAATAAGATCTTAAGTATGTATTTAGATATAACATCCTATATTATCATAATGCTATAGGTACCTTACTCTGTTGTGTTATGAAATATGAGGTTCCTCCTCTTCTTGAACAAGCACATGGGGTCATTTATGGTGGCCACTATAGCGGACATGTTACAACCCATAAATGCTTACTTATGGGATAATTTTATCCCACTCTTGAAAAATATGCCATCAAATTTTATAAAAACTATACTCCTTGCTAGATTCATGATAATTTAATTCATTCACCTCCATCTAAATTTAAACCATAGAATCTCCCTGGCCATTCTCCATGTGTGGATTAGATCTCATAGGCATATTACCTCACTCTCAATATGGGCATGTCTTTATAATCATATCCACATAATATTTCACCAAATGGGTTGAGACTATGACCCTTATTAATTTCACTGGTACCACTATCTCCAAATTCATCCTTAATCAAATAATTTTCCACTTTGGTGTCCCTCATACTATCATTTTAGATAATGGTGTTAATTTAAAAAATAAAAACGTCAAACAACTCTATGTTAAGTTTAAAATTAATCACAAATTTTCCACACCCAATCATCCATAATGTAATGGTCAAAATGAGGCCACCAAAAAAATTCTTAATAAAATTATCTTAAATAAAATTAATGAAACTTTCACGTATTGACACCTTCATCTCCATCCTTCTCTTTGGGTCTATCACACTAGCATATGCACTACTACTGGGGTAATGCAATTCTCTCTAATCTATAGTTCTAAATCAGTCATGCCACTAGAAGTTGATATGCCCTCTTTACATATATCTCTTCATGATATCATACCTAATGAAGAGTTACATGAATCTTGACTTCATTCTCTCTATCTCCTTGATAAGCACCATATTTTTTCTTTACAACACAATCGTCAATACAAGGCCCCTATTGCCAAATAACATAATAAATGAGTTAAAATTTGCACATTTAATATTGGTGATCTTATCCTTAAATTAGACTACACTCATGATAAATAAGGTAAATATTCCCAAAAATGGTGGGGCCCTTATTTATTTAAAGATATTATTAGTCTAAGTACCTATCACCTTCAAACTAATGAAGGCCATATTTTCAAAAAACCCACCAATGCACAATTCCTCAAGAAGTATTGTGCCTAAATCCTTCCCTTATTTTTCATTCTTTATATATGATATCTATCTAAAATGTTTTGTAAGATACTTACATGGGTATTACTCTCTGAAACAATTCTCTCTTTTAACAAACCTTAGTCCTTCCTCTTGGTCTTTTGGTTTCCCCTTTTTCTCACGAGTTGCACAATAAAAATGTAGATAGGACCCACTCTTCCTCATGATTTTCTTTTACCCTTATTGTTTTCTCACTTTCAAAATAATTTTGGCACCCCTTGGGTTTATATTTATGATTTTTAGTATAAGACCATGGATATGACCTTTCCTTCCTCATAAAATCATCATCTTGTCATTCCTTTTCTAGAATGTGTTTTACAATGGTTACAATCTCTTGATCCTTTATTCTTAATTTTAGATTTTTCTTCTTTTCATATATGAAATTTACACAAAAATATATGTTAGTATGTTTTCTTCCATTCCCCTAATTATTATGATAAGGAATCACACTTTTTTGTCATTGTATCCCTTTCACCCTTTGTCACATTTTTTGCAATTTAAAATAATTTCATGTTTAATTCCTCTTGATATTTCCTTCAACTCCACATGCAATAAAACAATGTTGAAGTCAAGATAACACTTTTATTTCATATAAATTTATGAGACTCTTAGAAACCATGCTCTTTGAGTTCTCTCTTAGTAACCAAGTCCCAAATATTCAAATGAAAGTCATCTTTAACACCCATGTTTGGTTCTCCAAATTCATATGGAGGAGGAATATAAAAGGCCATAAAGAAATTTAAAATAAAAATAATTTAAAACAAAAGGAAATGATATACAAAAGGAAACATATAAATATCAAAAGTTAAAATCATACCAAAAGACATGATTATAAGCACATCTTATATCTCCAATCAAATCTCAAACTTTATAGTTGGCATCACACTAGAGCCTAGGTCCATTAGGGTGTCGTAGTTTATTAGATTGGAATAGGAGAATTAATTTTTTTTTATGGTGCTACCTACTTTCTCATGCAAGTAACCAATCTTTGAAGTAGATCGATGACTCTGTAAGGGGTCTTGAGGAATGGGGAACATGTTGTGGGAAGGTAGATTCATTTTAATTTTCATGAAATATCCTTCATGGGATGATTTACATACTTCATTTGTTGACATAAGACTTGTGTGGCTAGGATAATTTATTCAGAGTCCTGTCCTTTTAATTTGACAAATTAATTTGAGTGTCTTGACTTGAATAAAGAGTTCCTCTACCTTGGTTTTTCATTAATTCTTCCCTCCACCCATTTCATTTCCCCCATTGACAAGGATGTGTGATTCTAAATCTATTTCCCCTTCTTCCTAACTTCCTTCTTATTCACATCTTACAAAACATGCTAGCACTACTTTGTTCTAGTTTTATCTACCCTTAGAACAAAACAATATGCTTGAGCAACTATGGATTAATTTATTTACAACATGACTCTACATTTCTAGATGTGCCTTGATTTATTTTACCATTTGTCATTTTTTTACCACCCTTTTTATAGACACCTGCATCAATTTCTACTTTCATGCACTTTTTCCATTATTGAGTGAGTTTGGTTTGTTACTTCTCACTCATCAATGTTATTTTCCATTTTATGCACCTTTTTCCATTTATGACTAAGTAAGGCTTGTTACTACTCACTCATCAATGTTGTTTTACCATTTTTCTTAATATCAACCTTCCCCAAATTCTACTTCTACCTCTTATATTAGTAGACACCCTGTTGGTTGAATATTTTGTCGATCAGCGTACTGATAAACAAAATAGGTTTGATCAGCCAAAGTAGGAAGATTGGTCATCCAAATGTGTAGGTTTACCACATCAAAAGGGGACTAATCTCTCCTCTCATAAAGGGGATGTTCCCTATGGATATGCTATATATATATATATAAGCATAAAATAATACTTAAGGGTAGGACAAACCATTCATCTCTCTTTTTTCAGAGATGATGTGTGCAAATCAAAGGAAAAAACAAGGGAAATGACATAAATCACTCCTCTTCTTTCAAAAGTACTATTCAACAAACCACAAGAATACTCCTGGTAGTAACAACAAAATGTAACCAAAGATGTAGTAACTAGCAAATTGAGATGCAGCAAAAAGTCTCTAACTAAATTTCTCAAGAGTAAGATATGAAGGACAATGAGGGCACAAAGTCATCCCAAGGTCCTTTACATAGAAATGAAAAGAAAACACACTGAAGGCAATTACGGGGGCACAAAAGTCTCTCCACAGTTGACTCTTTAGGACACCATCCTAACTACTTTCACTAATTCTTCTTGTTGAATTAAAGGAACATAAAATATATCAAGGAAAAAGACATAAGAATAGTTTCCCCAATAACAAAGATATCACAGCACAAATTCTGAAAAGTCACTTGCTTTCTTATTCCAATAACAAAATATGATCAATAATCTAATCTCAAATTCTCAATAATGCCTTCCAATTTGGGTAGATTTTCGGTTCTAATTATCAAAAAGAGATATATTTACAATAAAAGAGAGTCCCTTATATAGCCTCTTCAAGAAGGACTCGAGAACAGTAACACATCATGTTGCATTGAAATATATTAAGAAGATAGGCTAGAATTTAGGGTCATATACCCATTTGCTTTTCTCAATGTAGAGAAACAATTCACGCTATTGAAAGTTTGCATCTTTCAATGTCCACCTGGCAATCTAATCCTTCTTCATTGTTCCTCCTTTTCTGGTTAATTAAATCAGGTCCTGGATTCAATTTGATGTTCTATTCTTTAGTTGCTTTTTGTTGGTTTTGGCTTTAAAGCCTTTGAATGCATTCAGGTCTATAGATTACAAGGATCAACAACTATTTTATGAGCTTTGAAATTGACATTTGCGCACCCATCAATACGTTTTTAATGGCTAGTTCATTATTCTTAAATTTGACGTCTTCAAGCACGTCACCACTTGGTCCTTTTTCAAATTTCCTATTTTGCATCCTCCTGAAGGGAAGGTGACCCTTCAGCTTTGGGTAAGTGTCCTTTAAGTTGGTAGCTGAGAGTCCCCCATAAGGACACCTACCCTTCAGGGTCCTTCAGCGGCCTTTTCTTTGGAGTCCTTCCGAAAGTTTCCCACAGACAATTCCCACAGACTTTTTCTCTAGGCTTTCTCCACAGGGATTTTCCCATGGACAAAAAGTCCACAAAAATTTTCCATAGAATTGTTTCGATCGCTTTGCCTCTTTGAAAATTTCTTCGAGCTTTCTGCCCGTAGCTTCTTTCCCGAATTCCTTCAGACTTTTTATCTGAAGGAATTCCTTTGGACAAAAGTCTAAAAGAATTGTTTCTTGCCTTAGTCTTTTTTAACTGCCTTAAACAAAAATTTGAAAGAATTTACCTTTGCGGCCTTCTTTGAAAATTACCCTTCTGAAGGGTACTTTTGTCGATCAAGTGTCCTTCGCAAGGGCACTTATCCTTTAGGAGGCTTCTTTGAACTTTTGCATTTGAACCGCTCCTTTGAACCAAGTTGATGATCCCTTTGATTGAACCAACTGAGTGAACCATTTGATTGAACCAAACCCTTGAACCACTTGGTTGAACCAAATGTTGGACCAAGCCGATGAACCAAGCTTTGAACCAAAATGGTTCAAGCTGATGAACCAATTGAATGAACTAAAGTATTAAACCAACCATTGAACCAAGCTTTGGTTTAATGGTTCAAATGAAGCCTTTGAACCAAATGAAAAACCATTTGATTGAACCAAAGTGATGAACTGAGTAGATGAACCAAAACATTGAATCGAGCGAATGAACCAACTGAGTAAACCAAAGCATTGAACTGCTTGATTGAACCTGTTGAATTGAATGAGTTGAACTGCTTGGTTGAACTAACTGATGAACCGAACGCGTTAAACCTATTGAACTTGTTAAACCTTTGAACCAAAGTGGTTCAATGGTTCAAGCCTTATTTTCTTAGATGTTTGTTGATGGACATGTTTGATTAAACCAAGGTACTGAACTAATGCTGAAAATGACCAAGTGTTGAAAACTGATTCTTTTAATTGAACCCACCTGTAGAAGCCTTTGAACCTATAGAAATGAACCTACCTATAGAGTTTGTAGAAATCAAACCTGTATAAATCAACCTGTAAAGTCCATTGAACTTGGCCTGCAGAGTCCATAGATTCCTGAGAAGATTGAAAAATGAGGAATTTGAATACTTAGGACAAATTTCAAAAAGGGAAGAGACAATTTTGGTCTGTAGGACCAAAATAGTTCAAATGTTGTCCCAAAAATGAGTGATATTTTTTGGGGGACAATAGTTGGCTCCAGTTGGGGAACTTCTATCAATTGCAAAAAAGAATTGAAGGGAGTAGAATCTAGAATCTCCAGTGTCTTCATGTGTACCATTGGGCTACATAGTCATGCTACCCAAAAATGGAAGGCATAAAAAATGGAAACAAACAAAGCAAAATAAAATTAAAAACTATACAAATATACATATGTACAGACGTAATGATCTGATACTTCAAGAATTGAAGTATTTTAGATGTTGCTTCTTGAGAGATAGTGAAAATAGTGTGCCATCTTGGTAAACCAATAGGAAACCATTTTGCCCCCAAAAATGGTGACGGGTGAATGGATCTCTCCACCAGGAAACCAATTTTTTGTGTCTTTCTCTTGGCTTTTTCTTCTTCTTGTCCCATGGCAGGATGTGGTCTTCAATTTGAAATCCACAACTCCTTGCTTTCTTGGCAAAGGGTTGTTTTGCCTAATTTTGATTTACAACAGCATGGTTTATTACCATAATTGATTATTCTTCTGGTTTAGTCCAACACATGATTGGATTGTCCACATCAAACTCCTGACAAACTATCAACTTAGCATCTCTTTTGATATGGAGGAGTTTGATCTCTTCATCTTGAACAATCTTCAATCTAAGCAATAGAGATTCACATCTAGCTATGTTGTTGGTGTTGTTGACTTACAAATTACATGAAGGAAGATATCCTTGAGGAGATATCAACATAGTCCTAAATCCATCATTGGTGGAAGAATTACTACTATTGGATTTTAGGATCCAAGCATCATCAGAAGCTGATCTCATATCAAATTTCTCTTCATTAGGGATGGAAGATCCTTCCTTATTTGTACTACACCCTACCAATTCTCCTAAAGTCTTGTTTGGATCAATTCTTGGATTGTCAGCTATGGGAATTTCATCTATAGAAACATGAAGATTCTCTGTGGTCAGGAAATAATTACCCTTGCCTGAAGACTCAAATAGAATTTGTGTTGTAGGGGTTGATGTTTGGGTGACCACGTATTTTACCTCCTTTTTAGGGAGCAATCTCTTCATCACACCTTGGGCAGGGATCCTTACCTCAAATAGGTCCATGCTTAGTTTTCTTCCCACATCCTTACAAAAATTTTGTCCAAGCAAAATTCCATAGGATGCTGGGACATCAGCCACCAAGATAGTCATCTTGATTCTCTTGTCTGGAAAGGTTGCCAATGTAAATTGGGCATCTTTGATTTGCCCTAGCAATGGTACTTGCTTATTCTCCATGGATAAACATCTCCCAAATGTCTTGGTCAGTGTGAGGCCTAGAGACTCAGCTACTTTATTAGGCATGACATTGTCAAATGCCCCAAAATCAATGATGCAATTGTTGAGCTGATAACCATTTATCAATAAGGAAATATAGAAAGGTTATATTTTCCCAGGGGCAGTTGGAGGAGTAATGACAAGATTATTTGGAATGGGCATGTTCTTTGGGGAATTAGGAATTATTTTCTTAACCTCTTGTCTTGTAGGGATGGTTTGGTTCTTGACAAATTGGACCAACTTATCCAATTAATCAGGATTGGACTGCAAATATTTACATTCAGACATTTAAATTTTGGTCTTCTTGACATGATCAATTATGTCAAATGGCTAAATTGGACTAGGAATAGCGGAAAGCATTTCAACCTTTTGGGTTTTAGGAGGGATGGGAGGAGGGCTGGTTTGTGAAATTGAAGTAGAAGGTGAAGGTGAAATTGATGTACTTACATTTTGGGTGATCACCAGATCCTTTGACTAGAAAGGCAGAGTGGTTCCACACTTAGCAATTGTAATTGCTAGTTGAGGTTTCTCCTCTATCTTCTTTCTATCAACTTGCTAGACTGATTGGTTATTGGACCTAGTAAACACTGCATATGATCCATCAATAGCTTCTCCTTTGCTTCTGGGTTCATCTTAGCAGTTCAGGAAACTAATGTGGGAGTCACCAGCTAATTCTTCTTGATCCTCCGTGAAGAGATCAACATCATTTTCTTGCTCAAACTCAGGTTGGAAAGAGAAAGCATGTTCTATTTTCAAATATCCAACTATTGAGTTGGTTGGAGGAGCTTCAAGGGCAAGTTTCCCTTGTGGGGAGGAAGATGATCTAGCTGCCCTTAATTCTTGGCAGTATTACCTTGATATGACTGATTTGGAAATGTCCTTGGCATATCTCTATATGAAGGAGCATAAGACATTCCTTGTGCAATTTATCTTTTTAAGGCTTGCAGTTCATTTGCCAACTTTTGCACCATTGTATCAGTGGTGCCTGTAGATGAATATTTCGAAGATGATGAAGGTCTATTTCTATTTGGATCTCTTCTTATCTTCCCTGCTAAGATGAGATCATCTTCTACCTCAGTGTCCAAAATTTGAGCTGCAATAAGATATATTTGACCAGCATGTCTCAAAAGAAAACTAACTTTAGGTAACTGAGAATTAATGAAGAAGCATTTGAGATTCTCAGCTGTAGGTTGACCAATTATAGGAATTATGTTCCTCAGTTTGTCAAATTTGGCTATGAAGTCTCTCATTGGTTCATGAGGCTCTTTCTTCATCTGTGTAAGTTGAGCCAAAAGTGCATGTGCATCTTCTGTAGGTTTGAATCTGGCTTCAAACTTAGCTTTGAGTGTATTCCAATCAATTACTGACCAAGCCTGTAGATGATAAAACCAATCTATAGTAGCACCTTGTAGTGTTTCTACAAATAGCCTAACTACTACATCTTCAAATTCTACTCCAATTACGTCACAGACTATGTTGAAGGCTGTAATGTGTTCATCAGGATGAACTTTCCCATCACCATAGAATTTGGGGAAATTCTTCCTTAAACTGTGTGGAAGCTCATGTAGAGGTGGAGTAAGATTGAGAGGACCAATAGCATTACCCTAGGGGCCTTGAACTGCCATTGTAGGATTATGAAAAGGAGGAATAAAAAATCTCAGAGGCTTAATTATTGGCAAAGCTTTATCAACAGTAGAAGTAGATACTTCATTTGGCAATGGAGATCTGACTTTAGTAGGAGGAAAGCTCTTGGTTCGTTGGAGATGAGATGGTGAAGGAAATAGATCAAAATCACTTTGCCATACCAATTAAATATAGGTTCAACAATACCTTTAGCCATTTGGCTTCGTGTATACCTTGAATCTACTAGATTGTGAAACAAAAATGGAAAACAATTGACCTTGCTTCAATTTGAAGATTGAGGCTTTAAAATGTGCACTCTTTCCCATCAGCTCTAGTTTTGCAGACCAGATAAAATAACGGAGGTGGAGGAAGATGGTAAGGCTATAAATGGATAATGGGTAAGACAAGTAACGAAGTCACCAAAGTTTGTAATGGATAAGGGTTATAATGATAATAGGTTATATCCAAGTGATGTTTCAATATGAAACTTGAGGTTCCAAATTGCACAAAATTATGTATATCCCCAGTGGAGTCACCAAAAACTATTAGTTGAATATTTTGTTGATCAACATACTGATAAACAAAATAGGTCTGATCAGCCAAAGTGAGAAGATTGGTCTTCCAAATGTGTAGGTTTACCACATCAAAAGGGTACTAATCTCTCCTCTCATCAAGGGGAGGTTCCCTATATATATATATATATAGAAAATAATACTCAAGGGTAGGACAAACCATCCATCTCTCTTTTTTCAGAGATGATGCATGCAAATCAAAGGAAAAACTCAAGGGAAATGATAGAAAGCACTCCTCTTCTTTTAGAAGTAATATTCAACAAACCACAAGAATACTCCTAGTAGTAACAACAAAATATAACCAAAGATGTAGTAACTAGCAAATCGAGATGCAGCACAAAGTCTCCACCTGAATTGCTCAAGAGTAAGATATGAAGGACAATGAAGGCACAAAGTCATCCCAAGGTCCTTTACATAGAAATGCAAATAAAACATACTAAAGGTAATTATAGGGGCACAAAAGTCTCTCCACAATTGACTCTTCAGGACATCTTCCTGACTACTTTCACTAATTTTGCTTGTTGAATTAAAGGAACAGAAAATATATCAAGGAAAAAGACATAAGAATAGTTTCCCCAACAACAAAGATATCACAGCACAAAGTCTGAAAAGTCACTTGCTTTCTTATTTCAATAAAAAAATATGATCAGCAATTTGAGCTCAAAGTCTCAATAATGCCTTCCAATTTGGGTAGAGTTTCATTTTTGATTGTCAAAAAGAGATATATTTACAATAAAAGAGAGTCCCTTATATAGCCTCTTCAAGAAGGACTCAGGAACAGTAACACATCATGTTGCATTGAAATCTATTAAGAAGATAGGTTGGAATTTAGGGGCATCTACCCATTTGCTTTTCTCAATGCAGAGAAACAAGTCATGCTATTGAAAGTTTGCATCTTTCAATGTCCACCTGGTGATCTGATCCTTCTTTATCATTCCTCCTTTTTTGGTTAATTGAATTGGGTCCTAGATTCAATTTGATGTTTTGTTCCTTAGTCACTTTCTGTTGGTTTTGGCCTTAAAGCCTTTGATTGCATTCGGGTCTATAGATTATAAGGATCAATGGCTATTTTATGAGCTTTGAAATTGACATTTGCACACCCATCAATATGATTTCAACGGCTAGTTCATTGTTCTTGAATTTAATGTCTTCGAGCACATCACCCCTTGGTCCTTCTTTGGATTTCTTGTTTTGCATCCTCCTAAAGGGAAGGTGACCCTTCAGCTTTGGGTAAGTGTCCTTTAAGTTGGCAGCTGAGAGTCCCCTGCAAGGGCACCTGCCCTTTGGGGTCCTTCGATGGCCTTTTCTTTGAAGTCCTTTAGAAAGTTTCCAGCAGACAATTCCCGCAGACTTTTTCCCTGGGCTTTATCCGCGGGCATTTTCCCGTGGACAAAAAGTCCATGGAAATTTTCCATGGAATTGTTCTGATCGCTTTGCCTTTTTGAAAATTTCTTCGGGCTTTCTTCCTACATCTTCTTTCCTGAATTCCTTTGGACTTTTTGTCCGAATGAATTCCTTTGGATAAAATTCCGAAAGAATTATTTCTTGCCTTAGTCTTTTTTAACTGCCTTAAACAAAAATATAAAAGAATTTACCTTTGTGGCCTTCTTTGAAAATAACCCTTTTGAATGGTGTTTTTGTTGACCAAGTGTCCTCCACAAGGGCACTTGTCCTTCAGGAGGCTTCTTTGAACTTTTGCATTTGAACCGCTCCTTTGAACCAAGTCGATGATCCCTTTGATTGCACCAACTGAGTAAACCGTTTGATTGAACTAAATCATTGAACCACTTGGTTGAACCAAGATAATGAACCAAGCTTTGAACCAAAATGGTTCAAGCTGATGGTTCAAGCCGATGAACCAATTGAATGAACCGAAGCATTGAACCAACCATTGAACCAAGCTTTGGTTTGATGGTTCAAATGAAGCCTTTGAACCAACTGACAAACCATTTGATTGAACCAAAGTGATGAACTGAGTGGATGAACCAAAGTGTTGAACCAAGCGAATAAACTAATTGAGTGAACCAAAGCATTGAACTGCTTGATTGAACCTGTTGAACCGAACGATTTGAACTACTTGGTTGAACTGACTATTGAATCGAACGCATTAAACCTATTAAACCTTTGAACTAAAGTGGTTCAATGGTTCAATGGTTCAAGCCTTCTTTGCTTAGATGCTAGCAAATGGACATTTTTGATTGAACCAAGGGGCTGAACCAATCCCGAAAATGACCAAGTGTTGAAAACTAATTCTTTTAATTGAACCTATCTATAGAAGCCTTTGAACCTATAGAAATGAACCTGCCTGTAGAGTCCATAAAAATCAAATCTATAGAAATCAACCTTTAAAGTCCATTGAACTTGGCCTGCAGAGTTTGTAGATTCCTGAGAAGCTTAAAAAATGAGGAATTTGAATGCCCAGGACAAATTTTGGAAAAGGAAGAGACAATTTTGGTCTATAGGACTAAAATAGTTCAAATGTTGTCCCAAAAATGAGTGATATTTTTTGGGGGACAACACCCCCAATGTATAATAACAAGCATATCTATTTCTTGTATGGTATAGATAATCATTCTTCCACCCCATGTCAAAATCTTTGACAATATATTGACACATTGCATCCTACCCTTGTTCAGCCAAAGACAAGGCTGTACCCCTTCCCTATTTTTAACTAAGTATATCCCTAAATATGGGGAGGTATATTTTCTTTGGCACTAGTGTGGTACCCATCATATCGATCATTGTTGCATTCTCTAGTAGCACCTTCATAATCACCTTATGACAATTCCTATGTCCATTATTCATCCTTTCATAGGTCACCCACGCAAGGAGGATAGTATTTATTCACATTTGGTTCCTTCCCACTAATGGTGCCACCTTCTCATCCTACAGATAGCATTCCTATTCTAGCATCTATTCCACTCCTTGAGTATTATATGCATGAGAGCCTTCATGAACATGATCCTTTAGCTATTCATATATTTTATGTTGAGGTATTTAGAGAGAGGTTTTTTCATATATTTCTATGAGGATAGATGAAACTCTAGTTTTCATTAGGATCCAGCTTCATAGAGATATTTTAGATGTCATGGATAATATTTGTGGGCAAATTTATCAGTAATTATGAACATAACATGGTGTTCTTTCACTTCATTCTTCATTTTAATTTTTTATTGGACTTGTGATCCACTTTTATATATATTATATCATTTGAATATGTGTTAAATATAGGTTCACCTATCTATTTCACATGGATCTTTATATTATGCATTATATGTTGTATGTGGTTTCATTTTCTTTCATCTTTTTTTATGGCTTATTTTAGTCCTTTCCATGATTGCACGCTTATATTTATGAGTTCATTTATTCCATGTATGTATTTTTATTTGCTAATTATTGTTTGATAACTTATCTTAATAAATCAAATAATTATTATTGTGAATTGGTTATATAAACCTTGATCCCCTTAGCAATATTTATTTACCATGTGATTAGTTAGAAAATAGGACATCTCATTAGAATCTTATTTCACTGATCGACTTTGGATCTCCCTTTATTCCCTTATCTCCTTTTGCATACTAAGCATACATACAGTTGAAACTTGAGATAGCATATTGGTTCATAGATAAGCCTAAGTGTTTAGTCAGTCATATCTTTGGATACTTAGCTTAATTTAACCAATGTTTAAAGCTCATTAATGTGTATCACTTCTATCACTCATGTTGGTTTTTCCAAATCCATATAGAGGAGGAATCATAAAAGCCATAAAAATTAAAATACAAATAATTTAAACAAAATGCAATGATACAAAAGGCAACATACAAATTTAAAAGTCAAATCACATTAAAAGACATTATTCATAACATATATCATTTTCTAATCAAATCTCAAAATCCATAGTTGGCCTCATAATAGAGTTGAGGTCCATTGGGGTGTAGTAGGCTAGTATATTAGGAAAGAATAAAAAAATCTTTTAGTGCTACCTACATTCTCACACAAGTACCTAATCTTCATAGTAGATTCACAGCTCTATAAGAGGTCCTGAGGAATGGGGAATATTATTTGGGAAGGTAGGTACATTTTTATTTTCTTGTTCATATAACTATATGAGTTGATCTTAATATCTCACCTATTTTCCTACACAACTTTGTGATTATTGTGAACAGGTATCCTTTGTATCTTGATGGTCACTAGACTCTTAGTGTTCCTCTTATGTACCTAGTTTGCCTCATTTTCTCTAAGGTATTTTCATAGGTTCTTATGTCATGATTTTTACATTCCCTCTTTCATTTACAATATTCCTAATATTTCACCTTGAGAAATATTATTTTGTTAATTCATCCTTCCCCCTAGGGTTTCCCTTTGTGAGTTGTAGTGTAATACCATGGATAGGACCACGCCTTCATTCCCACTATTGTTTCCACCTCATTAGTTTTACCTTTGTGAGTTGAGATGTAAGACTATGGATGGGACTAGGTCTTCACAAAATTTTTGAATACCTAGTTCCTACTATAACCTAGTAATAATGAAATTACATGCATCGAATTTAAGATAATTAGTGTTCGATTATGAGTTACACATCATTGACATGATTCCTATCTTGATTTAGTATGTTTTATGCTTGCTTCATTAATATTTCACTTTTATCTTCCTATTTTCTAATCATATGTATGATTATAACTATTTTATTAAAATTTTGATACTTCCAAGCTTGAATTAGTGTGATTAGTTTAATTCATTTTACATTTGTGTCTTTCTTTTTATACTTCCCAATGTGATTTAGTAGGATTGGTTGAATTAATTGTTTTTATTTTTATACCATTATTTTTTCAAGTGCCTTCCATTTTATTTAAATATTTTTATACTTCCCAACGTGATATAGAGTATTTTTTTGTTGTCATTTGGTCAAAATATTATACATGGTTTAAAAAGATTTGTTTCTTTATTCCATCTTTGGTTTATTATATTTAGTCATCTTTTATTTTTACACATTTCCCATCATGATATAGTGTGTATTAGATTTGTTTTGATTACTTACACTTTTCCAAATTATTTTAGAATTTTCTTTTTAACCATGCATGTGTATCACATAATGCTAGAAAATAAAATAGTCATCATATATTTACCATAACTAAGATTTAAACCTTTGAATTCTAAAATGAGTTGATTTTAGCACAAATTGAATATAACTAAAACTTGGTTTTGGAATTATACTTGGTTTGAATTTGAAAGGAAGGTTGCTTAGAAATGGCACTTGGATTTGAACTTAGGTTTAGACTAAAATGAACAACACAATGACACAACATGGACAAGAAATTGAAACTTTTATTCTTGACTGGGCTTGAAGTTGTAATTTTGGTTCAAATTGGGCAGCCTAATTACAAGGTTTGGATAAATAATATATGTATTGGGACCAGTTTTAACATGTCATTTTTATTTGATCCAAAATTTTATTAGAGTAATGCCTCATTATGTGTGTATAAAAATGGTTTGGATTTGGATTTGGTTTGTTTGATTTGGTCTAAAGTATAAATAATGTTTCAACACAAAAATTAAACAAAAAAACACAAACATTATAAGGCAATTATAATAACTAATGTGGGTTTATATCATATTCATTGAACCTTTGAAATACTCACATTGAGAGAGGATTATAAAGTTTAAATGTTTAAAGAAATTATTATAATTATTGGTGGTATTTTAACCCCACCCTTATCTCAAAAGGTCCATATGAATAATTAAATATTTATGGGATGTTACTTTTTCAACCTTACATCAATGAATGATCCATGGTATAATGCGCATATAAGAAATAATCCAAAATCAGACTATTCACAAGAGGGTCTTGTCCCTTCACAACCACTTCAACCATAAGGGTTTAAATGAAGTGATAATATATTTAGGATTTGTTTATAATTTTAATTGTCTTTATAGATGGCCCCTATATACCTCATGATACATGGCCATGAAGAAGTTCAATCTTGTTACCAAGATTTATCATTTTGAAGGTACAACCTTTGGTCCTTGAGTATTGAAAATAAATACCAATGGTTCTTTCCTCATGTGATAATTTGAAATAAAAAATTCATAACTTCATGTTGAAAACACTCCTCAATTTTTATACCCCACTAGATAACTAGGGTTTGGTACTATACTACGATGTGACTTCTTAGTCAACACACCCTTAATAATGATGGGAAGGATATGAACTCCACCCCACATAGTCAAAATAAAAATAGGGTAGAAGGAAAATATTAACTTTAAATTTTTAGGTCACCCAAAAGGGGAGAGCATACATGTAAAAGAAACCCATAAGATAATTAACTATTGACCAAATTTGGACTTTTTAGTCAAATTGGGGCACCTCTAGTAAATAATTGACTTTATAGGTCTATATGGGGTATAATATGAGTGTAATGGGGTGTGTTACATGTTAATGTATCTCAAATTATGTTATATTTTCCTTGGGTCAATTAGTTTTTATGTCCATTTATCATTTTGGGTCATTTTAGGGGTCAAAAAGGTGTATTTAATGATTTTTAAAAGTTTCTTGGGAAATATGCCACTTGTAAAAGGTTTAGATATAAATATTGATCTCCCCCATTCTTATTTCCATGGTTTTTTAATCTATATGTGTCATTTATTTCTCAAAACCATTTGGCTCTCTTGTCACCCTTTTTGGCAAGCAAAAGTGACTTGCAGGTTTGCACTTGGTAGAGAAAACTCATGAAGTTTCAGAAAAAATGATATTAAGAGATTATATTAAACTAATATACCTTAATTTTCATATTATTATTTTGAAAATTTATCAACTATGCTTTATAAACCATTGATAACAAGTTGACTGTGCAAATTTGTTAGCTGTTTCATGTACCCTATAATTTTTACTCTTGTTTGGGAAATTTAATACAATATAGATAATAATGTTACTCTAAAATTATTTTTATTTCTTCCTCATATTTTTCATATGATTTTTTTCATGTTTTTTGTTGTTTGGATGAGCCAATAACCTCAAATTTATAGATTGGTCTTTTTTGAGTGCAATGTGAAATTTTCACCATTTTCAAGAACTTTAAATTTCTACATGGTTTCATAAATTTGTGTTAAGTTAATTAAAATGTTTTAAAATTTATAATTATTCATCCTTCACCTTTCATGTCCATTATTTAAATTAATTCTCATCAGTGCATTCATATAGCACCATACAGTCAACTTTGCTCACTGTTTGCTTGCAACTGTGGTTAGGCATGTGCATTAAACCTATATGGAATGTTTATATAGGTGTGATTAAGGTTTAAATTACATTATGTATCCTTTATCATTTTTGGGTGAATATTTTGTCAGCCAGCTAACTGGCATTCAAAATAGTTCTGATCACCACAGCATAAAAAGATTGGTCATCCAGGTGTGCAACTTTACTACATCACAAGGGGACAAATCCATCCTCTCATCAAGGGGAGGTTACCTATTAAATATGTGGAGGATAAATACAACATAAATATGTATAAAGTAAGACACAGGGGTGGGATGAACCATCCATCTCTCTTTTTTCAGAGATGATGCAGATAAACAAGGAAGAAATCCTAGGTGATGGGGAAGGTGCTTCTCTTATTTCAGAAGAAACTTTTAGCCAAGATCCAAATTACTTCCTAAATAGTAGAAATCTTGGTGCAATGATAGAAGGCACTTCTCTTCTTTAAGAAGCATTCTTCAGTAGGCAGCAGGAATCTTTCAGGTAGCAAGTAACCGGTAACGGGGGTACTGAGTGACCAGCAACCCGAGAGAGAAAATGAAGAACAATGGGGGCACTACATCATCCCAAGGCTATTTACACAGGAAAGGAAAATGCAAACACACTGAAGGTACTTATGGGGGCACCACGTCATCCCACAGTTGGCCTTCAAGATACCTTCCCGATCACCTCCACTAGTTCTGCTTGTTAAATCAAATGGACAAGAAAGCTTCTAGGAAATAGACATATGAAAAATCTCCTAAGATAACACAAGCTATAACAGCACAAAGTCTACAAGTAACTTGTTATCTCATTCAGATAAAATAATATTAATTACAATCTAAGCTCAAAGTCTTAGTAATGCCTTTCAATTTGGGTAGAGTTTTGCTTTTGATAATCAAAAAGGTCTCCCTTGAAATGATGCAAGAGATTACATTATATAGAGGCCTGAGGGAGGCCATGCACTTTGTCCCATGGAGTGATCCATTCAGTGCATTCAATGCCTTAGATGCATTCTGGTCTTGTCATGAAGGACCATGCTGGAGTAGGGTGGCTACCTTGACTATGGCATGTTGATTCATCTCTAATGCCTCCTTCTTAGCTTAAATCACTCATTCATTCACCTACTTAGCCACGCAACTATCTACTCTATCCTCACCTCTAAGGGGACAAGAAAATGATGCTCTCAATGCTACCAGCTCCCCAAATATCTACCTAGTGAACTGCTTCACCTACCAGTAGTAACTCCTGCTGAGTTTCCCTCTCTATCTCTTCCTTCTATTGATCCTGGCCTTAGGATTTTTGAATGCATCTGGGTTCATCTTTTGAGTCTACAAAAATTAACAGACACTTGAATGCAGTTGATTTGTCATTCATCGGTTTTTCCTTATGAAGGTTAACAGCTAGCCAGCCACTTTTAAATTTGATGTCTGCGGGCCTGTCATTCTTCCCAGCAACTTCCTCGTGTCTTTCTCACTTGCCATGGTCACTTTTCACTGTGACATGGGTGAGGACACATGGTGGCATCCATAGCTTCAAAATAGGCTTATCAAAATAAGCTTTGAAATTGGTTAGAAACTAGAAGCATGGATGTAGACACTTGGCATCTTCTGCTGCACTGAGATGGGACACATGACAAGTTTTGATGCTTTGAAATTTGACAGGGACTATGTCTCAGTATATGACACTTGGCGGCTTCTACTGCACTTTGAGGCTTAGCCTTTCTTAAAGGGAACCTACACTTTAAGATCTTCTAGGTGGCCTTCAAGCTTTAATTTCTTTGGAGGACTGTTGGTCCCTTTATTTCCTTCAGACAAAATGTCTAAAGGAATTCCTTCAGACAATTTGTCTGAAAGAAGTCACCTCCTTTTGATTTTTATGTCTTTGCATTTGAGGAGGGGGCTTCCTTTAACACATGGTGTCTTCCACCTCTTTGAACAAGTGTCACGTGTTGCCTTCCATAGTTATAGGTGAGGACATGTGGCATCTTCCGCTGTTGACACTTGTTAGCATATTCCTCCTCGGGCCTTGGTGACATCGTAGAGACATTTAGGGCTCAATCAAGCTCTCATAGATGATGACACTTGTCAGCCTCTGCCGATCTATGCAAGGACACATGGTGTAGTTCAAACACATCTATTAGTCACGTGGATGGAGACACTTGGCACATTCCACTTCATTTAGTCATTCATTCTCGAGCTCGCCATGGTCTTTGCTTGAAATAGTGAAGCAAAGGGGAGAGATTGCAGATATTCACACTTGTCAGCTTCCAACAAGCTTTAGAGGGACACATGGCATGTTTTGATGCTTTGAGATGAATACATTGGGGCCTTCCACAGTTGCCATTTTTTGCCCTCCATGGAATTTTGAAAGAAGCTTTATCGAAAGAAGCCTTGTAGCTTATAAGAAATTTTGAGAAGTAGACGCCGACACTTGTCGATTTTTGCTGAGTCACAATGGGACATGTGGCATGGTCCACATATTTCTAGCACTTATGTGGATGCAGACACATGGTGGCTTTTGACAATTTTTTTAAAAGGGACACATGGCATCTTCTGCCACTTCTTTCTTTTGCGCACATTTCTCTTTGCAACTGAGGTAGTCTTTGAACCTTTAAACTCGGTGCATTGAACCGATGAACCTTGAACCTATTGAACCTTGATGAAGCACTCAAGTGTGAGAAACTAGTCCCTTCTGATTGAACTTGCCTGTAAAAGCCTTTGAACCTGTTGAATTTGTTAGTCCCTTTACCAAAAATTTTGAGAAAATGATGAAATTGAATGTTTTAGAACAAATTTAGGAAAGGGGAAAGACAATTTTTGCCATGCAGGACCAAAATAGTCCTATGTTATCTAAAAAATGAGGAATCACTTTTTAGGGACAAAAACTGGCTCTTGTTGGGGAACTTCCTTCAGATGACAGCTCGAAATAGCTGAGGGGAGTAGAAACCAGAATCTCTAGTGCCTTGAAGCATGCCATTAGGCTATGGAGTCATGCTACGAGAAAAAAAGGCTCCAAAAATGAAAACAAAATGAATAAAATAAAACAAAATAGAACAATAGACTATACAAATATACATATGTACAGGGGAACCCATCTGATACTTCAAGAGTTGAAGTGCTTCAGATGTTGCCCATTATGAGGCAGAGAAAAGAGAGTACCATCTTGATATTTCAATAGGAATTTTTTTTTACCATTGAACTAATGAATAGTAAAAGGGCCCCTCCATAGGGAATCAAACTTTCCATGCATCCCCTTTGGTTCTCTTCTCTTGTCACATAGCAGGACTTGATCTCCAATTTAGAAATCATGATTTTTTGCTTTTTGGTTGAAGAGCATCTTCACCAAACTTTAATGGACAAAAATTCTATCCACCACTGTAGTTATCTGCTCATTCATCTTAGTAAGGCACATGATCTCTTCTCAAGTGAACTCTCATACATTTGGTCCTCAATTGCCTTAGCTAATTTCAATGCTGGCAATTCCAAGGTGATTGGTATCTCAACATTTACACCATAAAGAAGTTAGAAGGGAGACATACCAATTGCTCTCTATGGAGTAATTTTGTCTTCCCATAGAGCATCCACCAATGCCTTATGCCAAGTCCTTTGGTTGTCATCCACCAGTTTCTTGATGATAGTCACCATGTTTTTATTGCTTGACTCAGCTTATCCATTCCCTTGTGGGAAGTAATAAGAGGAATGGGAGAGTGTAATCCCGTAGTGGAAGCAGAATTGAGTGATCTCTTGGGAAGTGAAGTAGGTGGCATTATCAGTGACAATTTTGACTAGGACCCTGAACCTAGACATGATGTTTTCTTTGAGGAAATTGCATACTACTTCTAAAGTAACATGTTTGGTTGGAACTGCTTCCACCCATTTGGTGAAGTAGTCTGTTGCTGTAAAGACATAATCATGTCCAACACTTGACGATGGTTTCACATCACCAATAAAGTCAATTCCCCATTACTGGAAAGGCTCTTTAATGACCACTAGTTTGAGAGGCAGGGCAACTAGCTTGGGCTTTCCAACAAACTGCTAGCACAATTCACATCCCCTGACCCACTTTTATGCATCTCAAAAGAGAATTAGCCAATAGTACCTAGCTCATAGGATCTTATGGGTAGTCACTAGGGTAGAAAAATGTCCCCCATAGGCTGAATTGTGGAAGGACTTTAGAAGTCAGCTTTGTTGTTCCTTGTCCACACAACGAAGGAATGTTCCATCAAGGTGCCTCTTGTACAAGCCATTGTCACAGAGGATAAATTTTGTGGCTTTCAGCTTGATGGTCCTCCTTTCTTTATAAGATAGGTTTGCTAAGACATTCACCATAAGTAAGGAAATGGGCAATACCTGAATACCACTCATTTGTGGTAGAGACAAAGAGGACTGTAGGTGAGTCATCCCCTTCTGGTTCTTCATGCTCTGTCTCTCCTAGCTTGTTATCAACAATCAGCTAGCATAGCCCCTTCCCATGCACCAGCTTCGTTGGCTTGATGATTAGATCAAACTCCTAGATTTTTACAACCCAATTGCCTCTTTTCATCCCAAAATCTTGCTGAGTCAGTATGGATTTCACTGTGGTGTCGGGGACCAAGGCAGTAACTCGAGAATTGAGGATGTAGAAATGAAAATGTTTCATAGCCTTCACTACTACGTAAGCGTGCTTCTCCATATTTGAGTAATTCAACTCATGAGCTTTGAGAGAACAGCTCATGAATGAAATGGGAGATTCCATACCTTCTTTATTTTGTTGAACTAGAATTGCTGAAAGCATATGTTCTGAAGCATAGCTATAAATAGTGAATTCTTTGCTATAATCTGGGCAGGCCAGAATTAGAGCATGGGTAATGGCATTTTTGACATTCTCAAAGGCTAACTTGCCTTCTTCAGTTTAGCTGAAGGTGGCTTTTCCTTTCATCATGTTTATGATGTGCCTGGTCTTCTCAGCAAACTCAGGGATGAACCTCTATAAGAAATTCACCTTCCCAAAGAAAGAGTGAACAATAGTCTTACTTGTGGGTAAGGAAAGTTCTTAGATAGATTTGACTCTGTCTGAGTCAATCTTTATGCCTCCTTTGGACACAATCTGTTTGAGAAGTTTCCCCTTTGTTACTCCAAAAATTGACTTCTTGGGGTTCAAGGAAATGCCATTCTGGCGGTAGCGTTCCAACACTTTTTGCAAATGGTTCACATGATCTGGGTGATGCTTAGAGAAGACAGTCAAGTCATCAAGATAAACTATGATGAACTTACCCATCTCATCCTTGAAGGCAAGCTCCATTGCTCTTTGGAAGGTGGCACCAACATTTATGAAGCCAAAAGGTATTCTTTTATATGCAAACATGTGCCAAGGTGTGGTGAAAGTGGTTTTATGCTGGTCTGCTTCACCAACCTTGACCTAATTGTATCTTGAGAAGCCATCTAGCATTGATAAAATCTCTGAGCCCATCACTGTCTGTAGCACCTGATCCATGATTGGCAAAGGATAATTATCCTTCAAGGATGCCTGATTCAAATTTCTAAAATCCACACAAAGGCAAATTTCACCATTTTTCTTCCTTACAGGCACTATATTGGCAATCCAGGTGGAATGATGGATTGGGAAGATTATCCTAGCATTTAGCATTTTTTGAATTTTTGACAAAATAGTACCTGATATCTTAGGGTTGTAATGCTGAGACTTTTGCCTATAAGGTGTTGAATCAGCCTTGAGAGGGATGTTGTGTCAAATTTTATCAGGCCAAAGTGATTTCAGGTCAGCATAGGAGTACGCCAGAGCATCCATGTATTCATTGAGCAAAGAGGTGAAATTGAAATGCTCTTCAAGAGTACAACATTTCCCAATGTTCACCATCTTGGGGTCTCCCTTGGTTCCCATATTTATTTGATCAAACTCCTGGGAGGAGCTAGAATCTATTTGCTTCTGTTTGATGAATCTATCATGCTTATCAAATAACTTCTCAAGGGAAACAAGGCCTTTGGGAATTTTATTCCCTTTTAGTTGCAAGAACTCCTCACCTACACTTGAAATCAATTCAGGAGTTGGTTCAGGCTCTTGAGGTTCATTGCCTTCAAAATGCAGCCATTTGAAGCTGTCCTTTTGCACCAAGAAGGTAATGATGTGATTGTTATTATCGAATACCTACCAATAACTGGCATTATCAAGCACACTTGGTCTAAAGACCAGCTCAATAGTGTACCTATCTCCTTTGAAGTCTAGGTGGGGGACCAAGAGAGTAGCTAAAATAGCCAAAGCATCTACCTGATCATTGAATTCTCTAAGAACTGCAGAGATGCTGAAAGCATCAAAGTCTTAAAGCTGGTCCCAGACTAAATTGCAGTAATGATGCAATCTTTCATTCTTGGTTTGGTACATGTTTCTTACCTGACAAACCACTAGTTCAACATTTCCTTTGGCATGAAGGAGCTTGATGCCTTTGTCCCTAGTAGCTCTTAATCCCAGCAATAGAGATTCATACTCGGCTATGTTATTGGTGTTGCTGAATTGCAACTTATAAGATGAAGGAAAAATATCTCCCTGAGGAGATATTAACACAACCCCAGCTCCTAAACTGGTGGAAGAGCAGCTACCATCGAATTCAAGATTCCATACCTCATTTGATATTGATTTTCCTTGGGGTTCTTCTTTACTCTAAGGAGGGGATTCTTCCACACTTGCATTAGGCCCAACCAATTCTTTGGTTGTTCTACCTAACTGCATTTCCAGGTTGTCCCCTATAGGAGTTTCATCAGGTGCCTCATGAACTTCATCTGTAGATAGAAAGTAGTTACCCAGGCCTGAAGACTCGGATAGGATTTGAACTTCAGGTGCTGAGGTCCGGGTAACTACGTATTTTGATTCCTTTTTAGGAAGCAGCCTTTTCATGACACCTTTGATGGGAATCCTTGACTCTGATAAATCCATGCTCAATTCACCACCAACATCCCTACAAAAATTCTACCCAAGAAGGATACCATATGATGCTGGGACGTCTGCTACCAAGACAATCATCTTGATTCTTTTGTTTGGAAAGGTAGCAAAGGCAAAGTGAGCGTCTTTTATTTGCCTTAGCAGTGGCACCTATTTGTTCTCCATGGAAAAACACCTACCAAACATCTTGGTTAGTGTGAGATTAAGGGATTTAGCTACTCTAGTGGGCATGACATTGTCTGAAGCTCCAGAGTCGATAATGCAATTATTCAATTGTCATCCGTTTATTAGCAATGAGACATAAAAAGGTTCGGTCATACTAGGAGTGGTAGGAGGGGAAATTACAAGATTATTCCTGGTGGATGCATCCTTAGGGGGATCATGAGTCACTTTTGGAATTGCTTGTTCATTAGGGATGTTTTTGTTTTTAACATACTGAACCAATTTATCTAATTATTCAGGATGGGACTGCAAGAATTCAAATTCAGACATTTGAATCTTAGTTTTCTTAATATGATCAATTATGTCAAATGCTGGAAATGAACTAGGTGTAGAGGATGGGAGCTCATATTTTTGAGTTTTAGGGGGGGAAGTACTGGACTGTGAGTTTGAAGTAAAAGGCGTAGGGGTATTTGGGGTACTTACCTTTCTTGCAATCACTAGGCCTTTTGGTTGGAAAGGGAGAGTGGATCCCTGCTTAGCAATTGAAACTGTTGGCTAAGGTTGCTCCTCTACTTTTTCCTTATTAGCTTGTTGAGCTAATTGATTCTTAGACCAGGTGAATACAACATATGACCCCTCAGTTGCATTGCCTTTACTCCTGGGTTCATCCTGATAGTTTAGGAAACCAATATGAGAGTCGCTAGCTAAATCTTCTTCTTCCTCAGTGAAGATATTAGCGTCTTCTTCAGGATTCAACTTAGGCTGGGATGAGAAGTTTGATTCAACTTTAAGATATCCAACTGCTGAGTCAGTTGAAGGTGCTTCGAGGGTGAGATTCCTCTATGGAGGAGGAAGGCAATTTTGTTATCCCTGATTCCTGGCAGCATTGCCCTGGTATGCCTGATTCTAAAATGTCCTCTTGGGTATATCTCTGTATGTAGGAGTGGATGACATTCCTTGCACCACTTACCTTCTAAGAGCTAGCACTTCATTTTCTAGCTTTTACATCATAGGATCAGTGGTGGCAGAAGGGGAATATTCCAAAGAAGAAAAAGATTTACCTTTATTTGGGTCCCTCTTTATCTTTCCTTCTAAGATAAGGTCATCTTCGACTTCAGTAGCCAAATCCTGAGTAGATTTGAGATCTATGTGACCGGCTCTTCTTAGTAGGAAACTCACTTTAGGCAATTGTGATTTCATGAAGAAGCACTTGAGGTTTTCAGGGGTCAGCTGAGCAATAGCAGGAATTTGGTTCCTCAGCTTATCAAACTTTGCTATGAAATCCCTCATAGGCTCTTGGGGCTCCTTCTGCATTTGCATGAGTTGGGCCAAGAAGGCATGTACATCCTCTGTAGGCTTGAATCTAGCCTCAAATTTGTATTTGAGTGTGTCCCAATCAGTTACTGATCAGGCTTCTAGGTGGTAAAACTAGTCTACAACAGCACCTTACAGTGTTTCCATGAAAAGCCTAACTACCACGTCCTCAAATTCTATGCCTATCATGCCACAGGCTATGCTGAAGGTAGTAATGTGTTCATCAGGATGGACTTTTCCATCCCCAAAGAATTTAGGGAAATTCTTTCTTGAGCTTTGTGGAAGTTAATGCAAGGGTGGATTTAAATTAAGCAGGCCAAAAGAGTTACCCCAGGGGTCTCGAGCTACCATGATAGGATTATTGAAAGTAGGGATAACAAATCTTTGTAGAATTGGGATAGGCAAGGCTCTTCTAATCATAAGAAAAGTGGCTCTTTCTTGTGTTGGTGTCCTAGTACAGGTAGTCGAGACACTCCTAGATCATTGAACTTGGGGTTGGGGAGGAAGCAAGTTGAAATCTCTTTGCTGCACCAACTCAAATACATGATCAACAACACCTTGAGCTCTCTGGCTTCTGCTATAGCATGGGGTTGCCAGATTTTAGATCAAAAATGGAAAAGGAATGGTCACACTTTAGTTTGAAGCTTGAGGCTCCAAACTGCTTGTCTTTCCCCAACGGAGTTGCCAAAAACTATTGGGTGAATATTTTGTTGGCCAGCTAACTGGCATTCAAAATAGTTCTGATCACCATAACATAGAAAGATTGGTCATCTAGGTGTGCATCTTTACTACATCACAAGGGTAAAAATCCCTCCTCTCATCAAGGGGAGGTTCCCTATTAAATATGCGAAGGCTAAATATAACATAAATATGCAGAAAGTAAGACACAGGGGTGGGATGAACCATCCATCTCTCTTTTTTCAGAGATGATGCAAATAAACAAGGAAGAAATCTTGGGTGATGGGGAAGGTGCTTCTCTTATTTCAGAAGCAACTTTTAGCCAAGATCCAGATTCCTTCCTAAATAGTAGAAATCCTAGTGCAATGACAGAAGGCACTTCTCTTCTTTTAGAAGCATTTTTCAGTAGGCAGTAGGAATCTTTCAGGTAGTAACCAATAATGGGGGTACTGAGTGACCAGCAACCTGAGAGAGAAAACAAAGAACAATGGGGGCACTATGTCATCCCAAGGCTCTTTACATAGAAAAGGAAAATGCAAACACACTGAAGGTACTTATGGGGGCACCATGTCGTCCCACAGTTGGCCTTGAGGACACCTTCCTGATCACCTCCACTAGTTCTGTTTGTTAAATCAAATAGACAAGAAAGCTTCTAGGAAATAGACACACAAAAAATATCCTAAGATAGCACAAGCTATAACAACATAAAGTCTGCAAGTAACTTATTCTCTCATTTAGATAAAATAATATGAATTACAATCTGAGCTCAAAGTCTTAGTAATGCCTTTCAATTTGGGTAGAGTTTTGCTTCTGATAACCAAAAAGGTCTCCTTTGAAATGATGCAAGAGATTACATTATATAAAGGCCTAAGGGAGGTTTGGCACTTTGTCCCATGGAGTGACCCATTCAATGCATTTAATGCCTTGGATGCATTTTGGTCTTGTTAGGAAGGGCCATGTTGGAGCAGAGTGGCTGCTTTGACTGTGGCATGTCGATTCATCTCTAATGCCTCCTTAGCCTGAATCAATCATTCGTTCACCTGCTTAGCCACACAACTATCTACTCTATCCTCACCTCCAAGGGGAGAAGTAAATGGCACTCTCAATGATACCAGCTCCCTAAATATCTACCTAGCAAACTGCTTCACCTACCGACAGTAACTCCTACTGAGTTTCCCTCTCTATCTCTTCCTTCTCTTGATCTTAGCCTTAGGCTTTTTGAATACATATGGGTTCATCTTTTGAGTCTGTGAAAATTAAAAGACACTTGAATGTAGCTGATTTTTCATTCATAGGTATTTTCCTTATGAAGGTTAATGGCTAGTCAATCGCTTTTAAATTTGACGTCTACGGGCTTGTCATTCTTCCCAACAAATTCCTCGTGTCTTTCTTGCTTTCCATGGTCACTTTCTGCTGTGATGTGGGTGAGGACACATGGCAACATCTGCAGCTTCAAAATAGGCTTATCAAAATATGCTTTAAAATTGGTTAGAAATTAGAAGCACAGATGCAGACACTTGGCAGCTTCCACTTCACTGAGATGAGACACATGACAAGTTTTGATGCTTTGAAACTTGACAGGGACTATGTCTCGGTATACGACACTTGGTAGCTTCTGTTGCACTTTGAGTCTTAGCCTTTCTTAAAGGGAACCTGCCCTTCAGGATCTTCTAGGTGGCCTTTAGGCTTCAATTTCTTTAGAGGACTATTGGTCCCTTTATTTCCTTCAGACAAAATGTCTAAAGGAATTCCTTTAGACAATTTGTCTGAAGGAAGTCACCTCCCTTTGATTTTTATGTCTTTGCATTTGAGGGGGGGCTTCATTTAACATGTGGCATCATCCACCTCTTTAAACAAGTGTCACGTGTCACCTTCTGCAGTTACAGGTGAGGACACGTGGCATCTTCTGCTATTGACACTTGTTAGCATCCACCTCCTTGGGCCATGGTGACATCATAGAGATGTTTGGGGCTTAGTCAGGATCTCATGGATGATGACACTTGTTGGCCTCCACTGATCTATATAAGGACATGTGGTGCAGTTTGAACACATCTGTTAGTCACGTGGATGTAGACACTTGGTGCAATTCCCCTCTCACTTGTGGGATTAGCAAAGCTGAAGGGGAGAGTCTCTATGTAAGGGCTAGCTCCTTTTGATGCATCTGAGTTGTTCCAATAAGTACTAATACATATACATATAGATATATAATGGGGGGTGAAAATGGAGGAGGATTATAGGAAAGTAGAACCTACTCTAAAAGGGGTGATGCACTAAATTATTTGACCTACTCACACTCACACTTGAAACCATACAAACACATACGTACACTTTAAATTGGCAAAAGAACCAGGCTGTAGGAATCTTAACAGGGATGCTTTAATGGAACACATAGAAAATAAGGACTCACCATAGGTGCTATGGAAAGGGCACACTGTATAGTAGCTTCTTCTGTCTCTATGCTTCCAGGTGCAGCTCTCCTTGTCACATGCAGGAATGGCACCTTATAGACACTAGGTGCATTGGTGTTAACCCTGTGAAAGCATTAGAAAGCAATGACTAAAGACAAAACTAACACTCAGACACACATAGAGATATCTAACCAGAATAGAGGTAAAAAATGTGTTTATTGATTTTAGGTGAAAATTTTCTAGGGGTTCGCCTTAGCAAATGTGAAATATCCTTTTCCAAATGACAAGTCTACAATATATAGAGGAAGAAAAGAGGCCTTTTGGCACCCTTTTTACAAATGACCCATATGCATTCTAATCATTGGGAAGAACAAGCTGCTTAAACATCATATGAGAAATTATGGGCCACATCATTTGTCTACAAACAAGAGCACTCCTTTAAGATGATTACATGGCTTGTCTGCTCATTAATGCAAAATGAAGAAATTGGGTCGCACCATTTGTGCCTCTTAATGATCAATTCATAGACACTATATCACCTACTAGAGTAACTACTTGAGTCAATGCCTTCTTTCACCACCTGGACTACTTGTCCATTTCTAAACTTGGTCCTTCTTCTACCTTTAAGCCTTTGAATTCCTTTGGGTTCGTGCTTAAGTTTGCAAAGATAAACAACTACCTCACTTTCACAAAATTTACATCCTCAAGTCTGTCATTCTTCTTGATAATTCATTCATGTCTTTCCCACTTGCCTTGGCTATTTTCTTCTAATTCCAATAAGTGACATGTGGCATGTTCTACCACTAAAATAGGTAGGACACGTGGCAGCATCCACTGAATTTGTAGAAGCTTCAAACACCTTTGGAGAGTTCTATAGAAAAGGTGCATGGCAACTTTTGTTCTCTTTATCAGTTCATCAGGGCCCACCATAGTGCTCGCAGGACAAAAAGGGAGAGATGGTGGGTGTTGACACTTGTCAGCTTCTGCTGAGCCTTGCAAGGAATATGTGGCACATTCTGCTTCTTTTAGAGAAAACATGTCAAAGTTTCCATGGTTGCCACTTGGCACTTTCTATGCTCTAGCTTTTCCTAGTTTTGTTGCTTTCTAGCTCCTTCAGCCCTTGGGCTATCTTCTTGGTGGGTCGCTAGCTCCTTGGCTCTTTTCTGGTTGGCACTTAGGCATTTTAAAAACAAACGACTATTTCACCATCTTAAATTTGACATTCGCGCACCTGTCACTGCATTTGAATACCCAATGGCTAGTTTGTCATGTTTAACTTTGACGTCTTTGGGCCCGTCACCCTTGGACCTTCCTTCAGATTTTTAATTTGGCCTTTTTGCTTGCGGGCCTTTTCTACTGGCTTTTTATGCAGATAATTTTCCTGTAGACAAAAATTTTGTGAGAATTGTCTCGATCGCTTTGATTTCTTCAAAATTTTCCTCGGGTCCTTTTGAGCTCATGGCCTTCCAAATTCCTTCAAGATTTTTGTCTGAAGGAATTCCTTCAGATAAAAAGTTTGAAGGAATTCTGCCTTTGCCTTAACAAAAATTTGAAGGAACTTACCCTTGCAACTTTCTTTGGCTTCTTTGAAGTGCTCCCTGCCCTCCACAAGGGCTCTTGAACCTGAAACTACCCTCTGCAAGGGCACTTATCCTTCAGGAGGCTTAAACTTTCATTTGAACCACTCCTTTGAACCAACCATTGAATCCGTGCAATGGTTCAAATAGTTGTTGAACCAAGGCATCGAACCGTTTGATTGAACTTGCCGATGAACTTTGCAATTGAACTTTGCCGATGTAATTTAACATTGAACCAATGCATTTAACCAAGCCGATGAACTGACTAAGTGAACTGAGTGATTGAACCATCCGATTGAACCGAAACATTGAACCAAGGTGTTGAACCAACACGTTGAACCAAGCCAATGAACCGTTTGATTGAACCAAAGTGATGAACTTGTTGATTGAACTAAGGCATTGAACCAAGCTAATGAACCGACTAAGTGAATCGAGTGATTGAACCATCTAATTGAATGGAAACATTGAACCAAGGTGTTGAACCAATGTGTTGAACCAAGTTGATGAACCATTTTATTGAACCAAAGCGACGAACTTGTCGATTGAACCAAGGCGTTGAACCAAGCCGATGAACCGACTGAGTGAACTGAGTGATTGAACCATCTAATTAAACCAAAACATTGAACCAAGGCATTAAACCAATGTGTTGAACCAAGCTAATGAACCGTTTGATTGAACCAAAGTAACGAACTTGCTAATTGAACCAAGGCATTGAACCAAAGTGATGAACTTGCCGATTGAACCAAGGCATTAAACTGGTTCAATGGTTTAATGGTTCAAAGATGTTAACCTTCCTTGTAAATTTTTGACAAGAGTCTGAAGAAGCTTTGCAAAACCTTGCACTCTTTGAACTAGTTCTTCATGTGTCGAAGGACTCGCTTGCAGAGTTCGTAGAAAAATCTTCTTTTCAAAATCCACAAAAATTTCACCTACAAAGTCCGTAGAAAATCTAGACTTATGTAAACTTAAAAAAATGAAATGGCCCATAACAATAGGGGAAGAAGGGGACCGATTTTTGGCCTGTTGGACCAAAAATAGTCAACAGTGGTTATATGAGTATTAAAAAATGGTAAAACCCTCTTTCAATCCCTATAATGTTTGAAATCTCAAATCAAGCCTAGTTAAAGTATCAAGTGGACATAGATCAGTGAAGTTATGAACAAAGGTTTAAGTGATTGTGTTAAAGGATTAAGTCCCTAAATTGACAAAATAGGGGTCTAAGAGGTTTTTTTAGGTAATTTAAAACATGCTTCCAGGGTTTTCAAAAACACCCAATTAGGTGGACCATGTTTATTATAATATAGAAAAGATATTCTCAAAGTTGGAGGGGAAAATAATGAGTGAAGGATGGTTGTTGACGATCCTCAATATGCCCTCAAAATCATTGAATATAGATAGTATCATCTATAGAATTGTGAGTTTGAGTAACCTATGTTTGCAAGTTGTAAGCTAGACCTCATCTTCACACTTTATGGTTCCAAATGGTTTTCATGAAGCCTTTATGACCTAATGATCACTAAAACTCTCATTACTATGTTTTATACTCCTAAGGTGACCTACAAGCTTGTCTTAGTTCCAAAAATGTCCATCTATAATAAGGAATGTAGAGAGTGCTTAAGCATGTAGCCTTGTTTTGTTTTTACTCTTTTCAAGATGGATATAACAAGAGAATATAATTTTTGATATAAAGGTTGGAATGAATTCCTCTACACATTATGACCAAATTGAAATAAGGGATTACCACCTACAAGAATTGAAGAAAATAGGGTTTCTTAGTCAAAGGCAGAGAAGGAACTCATTTTGTGAGTTTAAGAGACATGTGAAGGGTATAAAGAAGTTAGAGTGGTGAAAAAAACTTGTAATCATCTTCTTCAAATCCATTATCACCTCATGAGCTCTAAAAAATGTAATCAAACCTACATAGAACCTAGAGACCCTAAGTACACATACAAGTACCCTAGGACAAAAGCATAGTTAGGCAGGGAGTTGAGAAAGGGGTATCTAAAGGATGATTTAAGCTGGGTAAGTGAATGGATGAATCCAAAAAAAGTGTGATAATGGTGAAGAAAGATTTAAAGAGGTCTTGGGGAACCATTTTCATATTTAAGTTATACAAATTACACCTATAACCATCATAAATGATTGTATTAGCAATGAGTAGTATGAAGTGACATTTTCTAGGTGTTAGTGTGCTTAAAGCATTGTATGGAGGGCTAAGTTTATACAAAGCTCTACCAACAAGGGTATCCTAAAGAACTTGTTTTGGGAATTTGAAACTTTGGAGGACCATATGAGATGATGTAGTCATATAAAATACAAAATTGGATGACTTAGGCATGGCTAATAACACCTAACCTATAGGTCCTCTCTCTTGCTCACACAACCCTTCTCATTGAGGTTTTTACCGAATCCCAATCATCTATAGCTTCCCATACATAGGTTTTTAAGATCCAAGTAGCCTTATTATACCTAGATCCATCCCCTTAGGTCTCATCCTTCTAGGATATTAGCACCAAAGTTAGAAACTAGTGCCAAAACCTAGTGCATCTTATTTTTGGCACTATTGTCCAAATCCACTTTAAACTCAAATGGCTAGATTTTATTGAATCCTTATCTTTTCCCATGTCAGCCTAATACAAGTTCATCTAACCCACAAACATTAGTTTCCATATAAAAGGCCATTCATTATCCATTTATAAGGGTTAACACTCATTCACAGGAAAGAAGCAAGCATACAAGCAATTACAGTTAAGCACTCTTCCCTATTCTCTACATACAGCCTTCCAAGACTATTCCAAGCTCATTAAATTATTAAAACTAGTCCTTGGTCATCAAAATTACATCCAATTTTGCATCTAGTTGTATACATCATAGAGTATTTGCACCTAACACTTTAATGGAAGAACTACATTAGCTTAATCCCTCTTTAGAGTATTGTTATGTAGGCAGCATGCCCACACATAGGGTTTGAAGTGCATCTAGCATATATTTTACACACTATCCCCCCTTCTCTTCCCAAGTTTTCATTCAAGTTTAAGTACCAAGAGCTCCTAAGAGGATCAAATATTGAAACATGCACACAATGAGCTCTATGAGGTCCCAGACCCTAAAATTTTAGTGATAGGGTAACATAGACATTTTAAATAGAACCCAGCAAGCTCTTACTCTCAAGACACTAGTGTTAGAGAAGGACTATATCACTGGATAGTAGGGTGTCCACATTATGATGCTATTATCTAGCTCAAAAATGAAGTTTACAAGCCTTTTATAGCCTATTTCCTAGTCCTAATCTTCCATTATTAGACTTCATCTCAGTCCATAATAGTTGAAAATAATCTAAGTTGAATATTCTCTTTTCGATTGCTATATTTAGAAAACGGTAAAATACTATCTATTTTCATGAATCAGTAGGTTAATCAGAGCATATTTATTTATGTATTTACATTACTCATACCCTTTATTTAATTAGGAATTAAACTAATTAATTTCCTAAAGGGATAAAACATTTGGTGAACTTGACTTCAAAATTTGCAAAAAAAACCCTAAAAACCCTAGGGCTAATTATTTATAATTTTTTACTATATTTTCTTGATTTTTCCTAAATTTTAAAATTATTAAACTACAATTTAATTGAAATATCTTCAATAAATTCACTCAAACCCTAGTTTGTACATACTAGGTCCTTTTTGCACAAAACTAGTTTAAAATCAATAGGAAAAATATATTGCTATTTTAGGAGTATTTCAGATTTTCCTTAATTTTTCAAAATTAAAACTACAAATTTTCTATAAATTTTTCAAATTATTGCATTAATTTTGAAAAAATTCATTCAAAACCCTAGTTGCATCAAATACATTCTCAATTAATTTCCATTACTTTTCTCATTATTTTCTAAAATTTTAGTTACATATCAAACTCAAAAAATAAATTTCAAATTCACAAATTCATAGTATTCTATATAAATATTTTTGAAACATCCCTAGTTACATGTACTAGATCCTTTTTGCTTATTGAGGTATCACCTTGCATTTTTTGGAGTTCTGTATCCTTTTCATGCATATTCTAGTTCCTTGCTTAGATTATATCAGTTTAATTTTTGCTACATCATCTAGCTAGGATCTTTGCATCTCTTCCTTTAAGATGAAGTACAAGACTTAGTGGCAACCCTCTTGAATTTAACTAGATCCCTTCAACTAGATCAGATACTATGTATAAACAACTAGAATAGGTCCTTATTATAGATCCTACATATCTAGATTACACCAATTTCAATGAAGATAACTTTGATAATGAGTAGTATGAAAATGACAATGATAATTTACACACTGATGCTCATATTCCACCACACTAGGATACTAATCCACTTCCACCAGTTATTGACAATAAACTAGCTCTAGATAAAGATTTAGTTTTATAAAGTTTTAGAGATAGACTCAAGGAATAACCCAAAGACCATATAATAATCTTGCAGTCTATCATGGAAATTAAAAATTTTAAATAGGTTGAGTCTTCTATTCCCATAAAGCATCTAGTTGTAAATGACACTACAGAGGCAACTATGTCATTATAACCCCATATAGCATCCCAATCTTCTTCTATGCCACTAGATATAATTAGTACATCCCTATCTCCTAATGTGGTAGCCCTTGTGCAAGAGATAAGATCTTTCAATCCAAGGTGCAACATCTTGAACAAGGTGCTACTAGACCTATATAGGCATTGACTTCTTTTGATTTACGGTATACACCATTGACATGTCACATTTCTTCTGCACCTTTACCACTTGGTTTTGTTTAACCCAAACTTACTCTATATGATGGAAAGGGTGATCTAGAGACACATTTGAGAGCATTTAACACAACATGCTTTGATTGCATAACCAATGATTGGTTATTTACCAAGGTATTTCCATAGAACCTAAAGGATTATGCACTACAATGGTTTTATAGTCTACCAAATCAATTAGTCATAGCTTTGAATCCTTTATCAGACATGTTCTTATCACATTTTAGTATCAAAATTAGAGATAATATTTCATATGCATATATTACACAACAAAAATATAAACCTAATGACAACCTCATAGACTATGTTCTTTGATATAAGACCATCTTGGTTAAGATGACTAGCCCCATGATAGATTAGGAATTATAGGATATGTTTAAACATAGACTTCTTCTATCACTTCATGAATCAATAATTTTCAAAAGATTATCTCCCTTCACTGAATTGTGTCATACACTAAACGAATAAGAAGTCAAGCTAATTTCAATGGGCAAACTCAAGTATTCAAGTATAACAGACACAACTAATAAAATTAAAAACAAAGCCCCATAAAAGGTCAAAATCAATGACAACAATAGTCAAAATCAACCAAAAATCAATGTGGCTTCATATCCCCCTCAATGTGTGGTTGTATCAGTACCACCGCATTATGCATTTACCAATCTACCAGTTTCTCTAGCCAGGGTTTTATAGTAGTTATTGGAATGTAACATCATATCCCTCCCTCCTATTCAAGAATTAGATCCAACAAAACCTCTTCCATGGGTATATGATTATTAGGCATTTTTTGATTTTCATAGGGCACCAGGTTACACTATAAATAGATGCATCAATTTGAAATATAAGATACAAGACTTAATACATGATAATCTACTTGATCTGGGCACTTCAATTGAGCTTCCAAAGGCAAAACCAACATAAGATAAATCTTTGAAAATATTCTTAGTTATATTTCTATAGTATTCTAAACAAGATAAAGGAGACACATCAGGTGCTCACCATGCATACCATGCACATCTTCCACCTAATACATACTAGGCATCTTCAGTTGAGTCACATCCTTTGAGTGGTATGATTGGTGTGTGAGTATAGATTTCCAGCTAGACTTTCTATATCATTCTTAGATCAAGAGATTGTAGATTATGTTTTAAATTACAATGCACTTTTTATCAGGGCACATATTCATTATTAGCCCATTCATAGTGTTCTTATCGATAATGGTTCTAGAATCAACATGTGCACCATTACATTATTGCAGTAGTTGGGTTATTCAGCACAAGATATCACTTCTACAAACAAAGTTATTAGTAGGTTTAGTGGGCACATGCAAAGTTCATTGGGTGAGATTACACTTCATCTATAGGTTGGTCCCACACATGTGACCACACATTTCACTATAGTGCCTAGTGTAGGAGTTTTTGATATGTTACTTGATCACCCATGGATTCAAAAAATTTGAGTAGTACCCTTTATAATTCAAAAATGCATTAAATTCATTCATGTTAATCAGGTTATTATAGCTGGTGGAGTTATTTATGAGTCACCACTCCCCACTTCAAAGCCATCTACCAAATTACAATCACTAGTTATAGTTTTGTCACCAGTTTCAATTTCTTCTCTAGTTTCAGTTCCACTTCCACTTTAGATCCAGCCATAGGAATGACACTCATCACTAGTACAATGGGTTCATACACCCCCATAGATACATGATTATAGATATATTCTAGCTATAATATTCAAACCTTGATTAGTTACATTGAGATCACATACAGCTACACAAAGAGCACCTACTTTGAGAGCTCCTTGTATTACTTTCAGATGGGTCCCTAAGAGCCCTATAGTTGTATCCACTTCTTAGAGTTACAAGGGGACCCCACATTTGGTTTCCACTTCAAATATTTTAGATTAGTTACATCATATACTCATAATAGCTTCACAATCTTAGACATACACTTGTGCCTCACAATCACACACGACATAGTTATTTGACACAGGACACCATGACAGAGAGTCTCTTTTGAGACTCATCGGTTAGTATTTTTTCCCCAGCTTACTTTTACATAGCTTCAAATATTTCAAAATACAAAAACATTCCAATATATCAAAAACACTAAAAACATTTTGATTGTATACATCCTCCATGTTTTTCATTACTAATATCATGTTAGGACTTACATTTGCTATTTCATGATATTTTATGTCAATTTTCTACATTACCATGATTCACTTGATCTCTTTGGAGTGTGTGCAGTGATATCCAAATACATGATTGCTTCATTCTACCCATAGATGGGGCATTCTTACTACTACATTTAGAGACACATAATGATATATACACCCATTGGGGGCATCTTATACATGACTACACCATCTAGGTTATGTCATTCTTACACTTCACACTCTAAGTTATCATGCTGATGTACATTAATTTACAACTTACACAAATCTCTATATCAACATTTCACTAGTATATAGCACTTGTGTATCTCTTAGCATATACCTAGTATCACATTATACATGTTTTGCATACTTTCACATTTACTTTAATTAGTTAGATGGGTTTGTTTTTCTTCTCAGTTATTTACATGCTTTCTCTACATACTTAGCGTAGTTTGTGTGATTGCATTTCCAATTCCATCTTGTCTCTTATTTTTGCCTTAGGACATTTGCCAATGTCCTTGATTTTATTCATGTGTGTGCTTTAGGAAATTTTATAATGTCCTTTGTTTGTACTCTTCCATGTGTTTGTGGCCCTTGTGCCAACATTATTTGCTTCACTTGTATGTGTATGTGGCATTTAAACATGCCTTTCATGTTTGTCTTCTAGTTTGAGTGACATGTGCCCATATCCCTTGTTTGCTTCACCCCATGGCTACTCTTTTGTGTGCTTATTACTTCTTGATTCATATGATTTTTTGCATTTTCAAATGTGTGTAATGCCATGATCCATATCATGTATTTACCTTGCTTTCTTGGATGCCATGATGGACATCATGCTCCATCCCTCCAACTAATAACTAACATCTAACTTTTAAAAATATAGTTCAGTATCATGCACATGCTTATACATTGTTATATATATATATATATATATATATATATATATATATATATATATATATCAATGTTATATCTATACAAATTAACACACTTGTAGGACTCTTTTTCTTTTAAGGGTAGTCATTACAGGTTCATAATTCATACCCTTAGAAGAGGGGGCATCAAATAGGGGTTTGTAACAAAGACCAAAGCTCCTAACAATCAAAATAATATCATTTATAACACTCAACACAAAATCTAGAGGTTAGACTAAACAAATCAAAATAAAAAAATAGTCACAGTTTTAGATCAGTAGTTAGAATTCACACAGGATAGTAGCACTAAAAATGGATAGTAGTACTAAATATAAGGGTGTCCACATTTTGATACTTCTGTCTAGGCAATAAAATTCTTAAGGTTTCTAGAAATAGGCAAAAATTTTAGTTTAGGGATAGTTTTTGTACTTCCAAATTAGTCAAATTTAGTAGTTTCAAATATAGTTTTCTTAGATACAGGGGGTTATCATGCACAACATGATAGATCTCACTTCTAGTTTAGATTAGGTAGTTGAAATAAATTCCATATTAGAATCCATGTTCTAGACATCAGTAATTGGAGGCAATGTGCATGACACATTGATCTTCTCTCTCATTTTATTCCAAGCATTCTCAGTAATCACATGCCTTATTCCATTTATAGGTGGTTGGCATCACATTCAAGTTAAAATTTGTTATAAGTTTAGATTTTCTAGTACCTAAGTTCTTGAGTTGGATTTCATATAATCCTAGTACATGAATTTTGGAGTGGCTTTCATATAAGCCTAACCTCCATATTTTGAAATGGCCAAGAGTAGCCTAGTTTCTAGCATACATTTAGGCTATCCATGCCACATTATCAGATCACATTACATTCATGGGATTCAATATATATCTCATATGACATCCATTATATACTGGTATTAACTCATGAGCTTCAAATCATGAGCTAATGATGGAGCCAAAGATATATCTGACCTTTATTTCTTGAGCCACCTATTCATAGGGATTGGACACATAGTCTAAACATCAATTATCACATGCAGGATCATTTAGCTTCACTGAGTGGGTGATGATGGCGTCAAAGGGAAAATATTTGGATTCTTAAGCCAATTTATAGGGAATTGGGCACTCAACTCCATTCAATATATAGCTTTTGGTACATAATTACTCAACACATCCAACATTACTCAACCTTACTCAACATCACAATAGGTTTGGCATTGGTTCATGTACCCAATGAGGTGTATTTATTCCTTTATCTATCCTTACTCATATTTTGTACATTATTATTTTAGATATAGCATATCTAGTAAGAACTAATCTACTCTCTGTTTTCATTTTTAGATTCACACTTCACACTATGCTCTCTCTATGCACATCCAACATCACACAAGCTTCATGAGCTTCTCCCTTAATAGGTAAGTTTAGGTATGCTTTTATTTTCCTTTATCCTAGTATTTCAATTTTCTACATCACTAAAATAAAGGGGGGGGGAATGTAGTCATATAAAATGTGAAATTGGATGACTTAGGCATGGCTAATAGCACCTAACCTATAGGTCTGCTCTCTTGCACCCTTTTCAGCTAGGTTTTTACTGATTCTTAGTCATCCATAACTTCCTAGACTTATATTTGTGAGACCTAGATAGCCTTCTCAAACCTAGATCCATCCCCCCATGTCTCATCCTTCTAGGACATTAGCACCAAAGTTGGACACCAGCACCAAAACCTAGGGTGTCCTATTTTTGGCATTATTGTCCAAATCCACTTTAGACTCAAATGGTCAGATTTTCCTGAATCCTTTTTTTCCCCCTTTCAGCCTAATATAAGCTAATATAACCCATGAAAATTAGTTTCCCTATAAAAGGCAATTCATTATCCATTTAGAAGGGTTGACACTCATTTACAGGAAAGAAGCAAACATACAAGCAATTACACTTAAGCACTCTTCCCTATTATCTACATACATCATTTCAAGACTATTCCAAGATCATTTAAGTATTCAAACTAGTCCCTATTCATCCAAAGTAGTTCTAGTTTCACATTTAGTTGCATACATCACACAACATTTGTACCAAGTACTTCAATGGGAGAACTACATTAGCTTAATCCCTCTTCAGAGTATTGGTATGTAGGCAATGTGCCCACACACGAGGTATGAAGTGAATATAGTATATATTTTACACACTAACACCCCCTCTCTTTTCCCAATTTGCATTCAAGTTCAAGTATAAAGATCTCCTAAGAGGATTGAAGATTGAAATAGGCACACAATGAGCTCTATGAGGTCCCAGACCCTAAAATTTTAGTGACAAGGTAACACAGACATTCTAAATAGAACCTAAAAAGCTCTTACCCTCAGGACACTATAAAAAAAAAGGACTATATCATTGAATAGAAAGGTGTCCACTTTACAACACTAGTATCCAACTTAGAAACAAAGTTTATAGGCCTATTCCAACCTATTTTCTAGTCCTGCTCCTCCATTATCAGACTTCATCTCAGTCTAGAATAGTAAAAAATAAGCTATGTTGAATATTATTTTTCCTATTTATATATTTAGAAAAAATGTAAAATACTATATATTTCCATGAATCAATAGGTTAATCAAAGCATTTTTATTTACTAATTTACATTACTCAGACCCTTTATTTAATTAAAAATTAAACCAATTAATTTCTTAAAAGGATAAACTAGATGACCAGGAGCTAAAATTTTGTCTAGAGGGTCATTTACATCTATATAAACTCATACAATTCTTTGTTTGCTTATAAAATAGGGTAAGTACCCCCTATTTTGTCTCAGATAAGCGGTACTTCCCTAGATGCAAACCCTATAAGTTTTGACAAGAAGTGAGCAAAGGATGGTCTTAAGGAATTTTAAACCTCTCAAAGACCTATGTTAAGTTAGATAATGATATGTGAATATTTTTTTGTCAACTAACTGACAAAAAAATGGGTATATAGACCACAACACAAGGAGATTTATATGGTAAAAAGTGCAGGTTTACCACAGCATAATGAGATAAATCTCTCCTCTCATCAAGGGGAGGTTCCTTATAAAATACTATATATTAATATAAACTAAAAATAGACTCAGGGGTGAAATCACAGCATCCATCTCTCTTTTTTTAGAGATGATGTTCACAAGGTAAAGGAAAATTCTTGTGTAACAACTGAAGGCAATCCTCTTCTTTCAGAAATGATGTCCAACAAACAATAGGAAAACTTCTCAGGTAGCAATTGGATCCACGAGAAACCCACAAAAGGACAAAGTCTTTCATTGCTTCTCTTGTCGATTTAGGACTAATAAAACTATAGAATGAAGTGAAGATCAAACTCCCCATCGAAAACCACAATAGAGTATAAGATTATAAAGGACAAAATTAGTACAAAGCCTTTCTAATATCCTTTCTACCAAAACACAAGAAACATAAACTAAAGGTAACTATAGAAGCACAAACTCTTCATAATTAACTTTATAACATCTTTTAGATAATTTATATACACTCTACTTATTTAATCAAATAGATGAGATATTATTTTAAAAAGGACATAAGAACAATTTCCTAAATAATACAAGTTATTCCAATGCAAAGTCTAAAAAGTCACCTATTTTCTCATTCATTCAAGAAAATATGATTTACAATCTGAGCTCAAAGTCTCAAGAAGCCTCTCAATTTGGGCAGAGTTTTGCTTTTGATTACCAAAAAGATGCATTTACAAAAGAGGCTCTCCTTATTTATAGGGAGAGACCTTGAAGATTGAAAAAGACCTAAATATCTTTTTCTAGTCAAAGATGGAAGTCTTTATTGACTCTGGACTTTCCATATTTTTACATATAATTACACATGACCAAAGTACATGTGCAAATGTCCAAAGTGATTACAAAAGTGCATTTAGAAAAAAGGAAATTAAATCAATAGAAAGTTGATTCAATTTGTAGCCCTATCTTTTTTCATATGAGCATCGTATATGGTGATAGCCGCTTGTATCCCGATACTGTTTGGAGTAATAGTACTCTTGAGGATCACCTTAGTCTTGACTATGGTGTCTCTCACTGTTGTGACTGATTTCACATGACTAGTTAACCTAGTTTTTAGATTATCTAGAGTTAAATGATTATCTAAAACATTGTCCACAGAGGCCACTGAAAATGTTTTCTCCTCAAATTATTTTTAGAACATACCTTCAAATTCATAAATCATTTCTTTTGCTGAAATGAATTAGTTGTATTATGTGGTTAATTTGCAAGGTAGCTCCTCTAATTTATGAAACAAACTGATATCACTTTGTTCACTGAGGTCTCTAGAATATTTGAGGTTTTTGATTAATTCCTTAAGCACCTGACTCCTATACATCAATGCTTCTTTAGTTTCAATATATGAGTCTCTATCAGCAATAATGCCAATTGATACTAGAGTGCTTATTTTCAACTTCTTCATATCTGTCCATTTTTCAAGATATTTATCTGTGCTTTTAATATCTTGAGAAATGATATTGATAAGATCAACTAGTTTTGCTCTCATTTTCTTCATCTTACCCATTTTCTTAGACAAATCTGTAAGCAAGGAAATCCCTTGTGTATGCATCTTGCCTAAGTAATCTTCAAGCACCTTTCCCTTGAGATAGGTCTTTTCTAATTTTTGAATCATAGGGTTGTCGACGGAGATAGCCTCTGGAGTTATATTTTTTGGAGTGAAAGTAATCCTCCTTATCATTGTAGTCAATTGTTCCACCATCTCTTTATAATGGTCCTTCATTTCTCTTTCCCTATCAAATTTTTGAACCATAATATACATTATTGATTACAAGTCACCCTTAGCACTTTCGTGAGTTGCCTTACCCAATTCAATTCGAGTGACAGAGTAGTCACTCATATCAAATAAATTAAGAGTTGCATCCTGTGGAGGTCTGGTAACTTCAAAAAATTTGTGCCCCTTATCTTCAATCATCTTTGAAATATTTTTTTGGATTTTTGGGAGTCTTGACTTTGGTTGACACCATTTTAGTGAAATCAAAGTCATTTGGGGAGATGGCCTATTTTTTCCTTTTGGGCATATAAGATGACAACCAAGGTGAGAGGGTAGAAGTACTTATATTAGCATCAATTATTGTATTTGGAATCACTGGAGTATCACCTACACTGGTGGTGGAAGTAATGGGCATAGTATCAGTCAAAACTACCCCTGCTACTGAATGGTTGAGGGCTAAACTATCTCTGATATCAAAAGATGAAGATGACAAACTAGGGATTGATCCTAAAAAAAGAACATCTCTAGAAGCATCTTGAGGGTCGTCAAAAATAATTTTGGAAGGAGAGGCAGAGCTAGAAGAGGGAATACTAATTAGAGAAATAGATGAAGGAGTTACATCAGGTGAGTTAGGTGGGGAAGAAGAAATTCTTGCTTCTGGCTATACACCTGCTTGTGGAGATAGAGTTTCCTTTTCCTATTGACCTATGGGCCTATCATCAGTTTCCATCTATTTCGTTGCTAGTTTTTTGATGCTCTAATTCTCAACTTCCATGTCTATTGTTCTTGGTTCCTTTTCTATAACTTATGACTTCTTTGTCACGAAGATGATCTTAGGCTTATGTGGCCTATCAAAAGTAAGGATATCACTTTTATTCTGTCATGTCCCCTTTTTCGTGGACATTGACAGGCATGATGGTTAGTCTATTTTATGACCTTCGTAGGCTAATAGGATGAATAGAGGGTCATAATGGAGCTTGGCTTGACTTTGATTCACAGAATTTCTACATTTGGTTTTCATTCAGGTTATTTTAGATGCATTAAGCCTGAGGTCCTATTATTTAGGGATATTTGACATGCAGCGGAGCACCTTTATTTTGGTATGGTCATGTGCGAAATCACTCCCTGATTCACCTGCCTCGATCGGTTTGAGGATCCGACGTATATTGAGGGAGATATTAATATTTGATTGATTTAATCAAATATTAATTAATTGGTCTCATTAATAATTAATTATTAATTATTAATTATTTGGTCTAATTTTAAACTAGAAACCCTAATGCTAATTTAAGAAAACCCTAATTAGGGAAAGCATATCTTTTGAGGGTATAAGGGTTTCACATGGAGGCCATTATTGATTATGCATAGATTATTGATTATTGAAAATTGAAGAAATTCTTCTGTGAAGACTGAGCCAAGGGTTCCAGGATTCCATTGCAGTGGAGAATGTTCCCTCTTCATTGTGTGTGATTTAGAGGCTGTGAGATATCAGCTGATTTATTACCAAATTGAGAGATAGCTTCATACAGAAGTTGTCACAGAGCTTTTCACGGATTTATTTCATTATGTTTTTATTCAGATATTGCACAGATGAAGATCTTCTCTATTAGAGCCGTCCCAGATTTGCAAAAGATCATATTTTGAGACGATATTTGTATTTGTTTATATGCATGCCAGAGATTCATTATTGTAATCATTCTGAACTCTCTAGACTGAGCCAAGGGTTCCAGGATTCCATTGCAGTGGAGAACGTTCCCTCTTCATTGTGTGTGATTTAGAGGCTGTGAGATATCAGCTGATTTATTACCAAATTGAGAGATAGCTCCATCCAGAAGTTATCACAGAATTCCAGGGTTGAGAGATAACTTCACTCAGAAGTTATCACAGTATTACAGGTATTTATTTTATTGGTTTTGATTCAATAAATTATACAAATAGAAATATTCTGTATTAGAGTAGTATATCTTCAGACCAGGGTGTTCAGCAATCAGGGGTTAAGAACAGACAGGTTGGCGGCCGTACTAAATCCGTACAGGTCCGTTCAGATCAACTCAGGCACTGACCTCGGTAGACAGAGGGCTACAGTGACCGACATCGGCCGATTGAAGACCGACGTCGGCAAAAATCCGACTGACAGGGACCGACGTCGGCGATATATCGACCGATGACGGCGTCTGTGTGTCGACACAGAAAAGCCGAGACCTTCCAGAATCCAGTTTTCACTTCCAGTTTTGATAAGCCAGAGTTTTTAAGACTGTATTTCATTTTTATATGCATAAGGAAGGACTACAATTGTAATAGTTTAGAAGGACATCTTTTGTAATCATCTGAATGAATGATAAGATCTATAATTTGTTTATGCATACTTGAATCTACTCTACAGTTTGTATCTGTGATCAGAGCTTTATGAGTTTATATATTCCCTATTTGAAGAGGATATTACAGTGGTATCAAAGCTTTGGTCTTTGGTATCAGAGTTTTGTGTCTTTCATATATCCCTATTAGAAGGGGATATCACATATTCTTCATCCTATTTTTTGCCCTTCTCCTTGTTTCTTCTTGAAATTTGGCTTCTGACCCTGTAATGAATTCTTTCAAAGTGATTCCCTTATTTTCTAAACAATCATTGGTGTTTGCCAATATTGGTTTGAATCTCATTCTCATGGAAGTTAACTCCTTCTGAGACCATTGGATCAGGGAAAAAGGGGCATTGGCAACTTGTTTAGCATGGTTCTATTATTTATCAAATATCTATCATCCAATAGATTTGTAGGGATATCAATGATTCCCAGATACTCTATTTGCTCAAGGGACAATCTACTATAGTCCATCTTTATGATGTCTTTAGCTGTCCTCAAATCAACCCAAATATATTTGATCATAGGCTCATGAAACTGGGTCTTCCTTTGGATTATATCTTTCATGCCTCTATAGTCAAAATTTGGCCTCCTTTTGAAATGCTTCATGGTTACGTGTTGCATTTAAATCTCCATTTCTCTATCTTTTGCAAAGGTCAATACTAAGAACCTACCAATTTCAATTAGGAACCTAAAACTGGGTTTCTTGAGTTCTATTTTCTTATTGTGCAAAACAACAATTTGCCTGCATAGCTCCATTAAGACCAATTTGTCTGAGGGGAATCTTGGAAGCATATAGGGATAACCTTGGAAAAAGCCAACTTGTAGATAAAAAAAAGATGGGAACTATAAGAACATACACCTGAAGTCATTCAAAACTATCCAGGCTTTGTCTGACACTCTTTTATATTCTAATTGGGGATCAAAGAGACACAAAAATACCATGAATAAAGCATCATTTACTCTTATAAAATGATGGATGGAACCTTTTAATGTCAACTGAGGATAATATTGATACACTGAGGTTATTTTCCTATCTCCTTCTAATGTTAAACCTAGGAAGGTTCTCGTTAATGCCATGATATATACCAAGTATGATGTCATATAAAATTTGGAGGTAGTGGATACCTTCATCAATTGCTCATGTAGAGCATTGCTGATTTGTTCTCTACAAAAAATGACTTGTTTACCCTAGAGAATTATCTTAATGAAGGGTTACATCCATTAATGAAGTTAAGAGGAGGAAGGTAAACCTCTTACCCTATTGAGGAGCATGATCAGGTTGCCAACTTCTTCAATTAAATCACTCCTTGGAAAGCTCCATGGCCATCTTGACAAGTTCACCCTTAGACTCTTGAGCCATCTATTATTGATCACATTCTTCGCTCTTTCAGGATCTTTGTCATATTATTTTTGTGCTTCAACAAAGTCAAGCTTCAACACTTCAGTAGAGGGAGGGCACATGAACACTTTGTCAATGAACTTAGGGTCTAGTCTAATCATTACATTACCTCTAGCATCTAAGACAGCCTTGGTATCCTTGTTGTAGAATTGAGCACACTAGAGAACAAACTCTATGTGGTGAGATACCATAAGAAAAGAAGAGACCAAATGAATATTACTCTCAACTATCTTCTTTATTTCATGGCTGGGATTGCTTGATTTTGTTCTTTCTACAAACTTAACCATATCCACATGCCCGATCTCTATATCCCTAATGTCATCAACATTAGAAGTAACTGAGGTGATTGGGAAAACACCTTGATACTTGTATTTCATCATCTTTAACTTCTTTAGAGAAACCTTAGTCATTTGAAAGATTTTTTTTAAAAAAGGATGTCGATGAATAAGGATCCTTGAGAGAAATTGCAACAAGAATCATGATCGTGTAATTAGGGGAAAAATCAACAATCTGAGAAAACTACACGTTGATGATCACGACCATGGGAATGCGCTTGAAAGGGCTAAGGTGTGAGTAGGTTGGAATGTTTAAAGAGAAGCAGGCTCGAAAAAGTGAGAAAATTGAAATTTCCCAGAGTTAGGAAAATCGAAAGGAAAGCATGCAGGGATGGAAAAAATTGCCACCCTTACATGTTGATGATAGTTTTGCATAGGCAACAAAAATTGCTGCCATTGCATGTAAAATTTGTGCATGGGCAGAAATTTTTGCCATCCCTACATATAGAAGGAAACATCGTGTAAGGGTGGCAATTTTTGTTGCCTATACATGAAGGGGGGAACTTTGTGTGAGGGCATAAATTTTTGCCACCCTTACATGGGAGGAAACTTTGTGTGATGGTGGCAATTTTTTTTATGCTTACACAAGGGGGAACAGATGGTGTAATGTCGGTGAAAATTTTTGCCATTACACGGGATGAGGAAAATTGTGTAAGGGTGGCAATTTTCACCACCATCACACCATTAGAAATGGCCGATGGATTTTGGGGGGGTTTTAGGTTTCTACCTAGGTCACCTCCTTGGGGAAGAAAGGGAGGAGGGGAAAAATAACACAAGATAAAAAGACCTAAACAAGAAGAGGAAGAAGAAACCAAACCCTGAGAAAGAGAAAAAACAAAAATTGAAATGAAAACCTAGAAATTGAAGAGAAGAATGCAAAACCCTACTTGGAAAATCAAAATCCCACACTTGAGTCCAAAAAAATCATGATCCCACTCATTTGCACGATCAACTGGATGCAGGGAGGAGGAGAAGACAACTTGAAATGAATCAAAAGAGGTGAAAATGGGTTTAAAAGGTTGAAAATCAACTTCAACCACTCAGTGAGCATGGCCATAAATGCCATGCATGAAAATTGAGATCATACAGGGGGCAAAAATCACCTCCTCTACATGTGAGGTTGAAGAAGGATGTAGGGGTGGCAATTTTTGCCGCTCTTGCATGGAAAGATGCAAGGGTGGCAAAAATTTCTGCCTCTACATGGAATGGATAAAGAAAATGCAAAGGCAGATATTTTTTCCACTCTTGTATGAAAGGATGCAAATGTGGAAAAAATCACCGCCTTTACATGTGAACTAAAAAACCACATGCAATGGTGGCAAAAAATGCCGCCCTTACATGCAAACTACTAAAAAAACACACTAACTCCTTGAAATTTATCAAAAATTTGATGTTCTGATCACATCAAAATCGTATCAATTTTCACATTTTTTGAGAAATTGTAATGAGGGAATGTCACAAAATTTTTAAGGATGTCAGTTGACCAAACTCGAGATCAAGAAAAATGTCTCAAAAGACGAACTTAGAGTGAAAAACATGAAACAAACAAGTTTTGTAGGGGTTGTTCCAAAAATGAGCGTAGCTAATTTTGAGAAAAATAGATAACACCAAGTAAATTGGGTATAACAACTTATATGAATATGGATCTTGACATGATAGCTTAAAACCTTGAAGTTCCAGTTAAGCCTAAAGACATGGTGAAGCCTAGTTTCCAATTACAGGACCACTCTCACTTATAGCATTGGATATACCTTTTAACCTATTAAAGCATGATTTTTAGGCATTTCATGATGTTTTAAAACTATTTTAATGTAGGGAATACATCGAAAAAGGCATTTTAGGCTTAAGCTTGAGACATGCCTATTAGGCAAGTATTAGACCTATGGCCAAATTGAGGGTATTTCACACTTAAAACATGAGATGAGATTGGTAACATGTTGAAACATGTTTTTGGGGGAAATGAAAATGTGTAAAAACCATTGAGATGCAAAGGGAACCTTGAGAGAGACAATTTTGGCTTGAGAATAACTTTAGACCTATTAGAATGAAAGAAAAGGCTCAATAGGACAAGTTTCAAGGCTCATATCTTTCATGAGGCATTGCATGGATGTTAAAGGAGTTAGGGGAAGTCATTAGGGTTCTCGAAGGTCATGTTTTTGGAATTTATTGGAAACTTGAATGTCAGACTTTTATGAAACAACCTTAAGAGGTCATACTACCTAGAAACCCTCCAAAACCCTTGCAAGAACTAGTTTGGAGAAATGGAGATAAAAATATGATCAAATGGAACATTTTGGATATAAAACCTATTTTAATTTTTATAGGAATCTCTCGATATACCTCCCATAGCCTTTGGTTGTATGGAATCTATATGGACATGTCATAAAAAGGGTAATTTTGACAATTTTTTGTGTTGTGTGAGTTATAAGAGGATTATAAAGATGAAACCAACTTTGGGAGAAATATTAAGACTTTTTATAACCCCCAATATTAATTTAATTCTTAATAAAAACTCTTAAGTTCCTCAACAAGAGCTCTCATCTCAACCAGTCAAAATTGGCTTATTAGACAAGCTAGTGAGAAGAGTGAAAAATATAAGTAAAAGTGATTTTAATGTGTCTTTGATGATTATAAGGACATGTAGGGTATTTAAAGGTGTAATCCACTTCTTCCCATGGATTTTTATGAAAAAATAATGCCAATTTGGAATCCAAGTGTGCAGGGTATATGAAGGAAGAGTTTTCTGGACTACAGATGATGATAGCTCAGTTTGAGATGATTTTAGATGACCAAACCATGAAACCAATGTATAGAGAGGAATTAATAAGACCCTTAACCTTAATTAAAATAATTATTATTGATACTAATCAGTCATAAAGTGTTCAAATAAGGATAATCATATAAGTAGTGTTTTTGAGCTAGAATGAGGAGTTTCTTGCCACTTTTCATGAAATTTATGACTTGGATTGACACTTTTACCTTCTTCGTCCTTCATGGTTCATACCAGACCATATTAAAATGGAAAAATAACTTATTATCTCATATTGGGAAGTGTACTTATGACCCTTGGACTTCTCTCTTCTTCTCTCTCTAGTTCTATAAGAACTAGTCTTTTTGGCATTGTAATGGATGCTCCACTTGAGTATGGAGAAGCCCTTCTCAAATGTATACCTTTTTATAAAAAATAAACTGATGTTTAACTCCTTTATTAATTTTATTAGTGTTTTAAATTGTATTATGAATCTTGCTTAGTAAAAACTATGGATTCCTTAGCATGTTGTTCTATTCTTTCACCTATTTGTAGCCTCTTCTTGCAGGGCATGTGAAGTGTTCCAAGAGATGTTAATGTTTTAAGTTATTTATTATATTAAATAGTGCCATAATATTCCTCTTATCTATTCCTCATAACTTTACACATTCATCCCTAACCTCACAATGTAACATTGATGTAAGAAAATGAAGATTAGAGAAGTTTATGTTTAGTTTGCCCTTTGATTTCAAGTGTAATATGCATATGGTTAGATGCCATCATGTAATTTGGTGTATCATATCCCTTATATTAGTTTGATTTTAGTTATCCTTATCCATTTTCACCACCCAAGTTTAGTTATAGTGTCAATTCAAAGTCGTACATTAAGGGAGCTAGCCCTATCTAGGGATTCACCTCATTCCTTAGGCAACCCATAAGCCTAGAGCTGATTCCATTGTGCCACTTGGATGGGGATATATTTTACATATCTTAAAAGGGTGAAAATAAAAGTGACAACCATTTTTTTCATTCTTGGTGGTACTCTTGGTCCAAGAAGTTGAGAGATGTTTGGTGTTGCCTCTCAACAAGCAGCCTTTGGAGGCATCTATCAAAGCATCAATGATTACTTTGAAGTTGTATCAGTTAGTAAAGTAGCCCAAATTATCATTTGAAGATTGATGGTAACATTTTTTATTTGTGTTCTTGTTTTTAATGAGGTTTCATGGCTGACCTTGGTTTTGAGTTCTATTCTTTACAAGTTGGTGAAACCTTCCAAACTTGTACCATTCCCCACTAGTATGAACAAGTTCTTAATGAACCTTGGTGTGACTGTAATAAACCTTGGCATGAAGTGTTTAAATCCTAAAATCAACCTTTATATGAACCAAATTTTATCCCTCAAAAGTATTATGAGTCATGGCAGTCCTACAGTCCTTCATTTTCTTTTCCATATGGACACCATGTTGTTAGACAACCCTATGAGAATATATACCAAATAACCTATCAAAAGAAACCTATATATAAGATTAAAGAGAATTAATATGAGTCTTATCATATGAAACCAATTTTTTTCATGTATTTTACACAAAATTACCATTGGCAAGATGTAGCTCCTGCTCATGTAGATGCTACTCCTAATCAATCCAAGAATTCACTTCCATATGAGCTCACTAGTGCTTTCCTCTTTTCAAAACCCATTTATAAGCCTTCACCTTACACTATATTTCATACTCCAGATCCTTCACCTAAAATACATGATCCTATACATCAACCTGTCACATCATTCTTTCTCAAGGAGGACCTATCTTGAGAGAAGTAAGTAAAGAAGAGAAAATTCAATTCATGACTAATCAAGAGGCTCTCATGAGTGATTATGAGGAACGAATCACCATATGAACTCCCCTTGATAAAAAAAGGACAATAATATAGCTAATGTCTCTATATTTGAAGGGATGTGTGTTTATAAAGAGCCCCCTACACTTCACCCTCAATCTAACTTTGAGTTTTATGTGCCACCTCCACCAACTAGTTCATCTTGTCCTCACCCTATCACTCTTTGCCTTGATGGACCTATGATATGGGAACCTAAGGAGTATTAAATGGTTGATAAATAAAGAGAAATCTTGATTGAAGAAAACCTACCTCCTTGGCAGCCTCATTGGGCTAGGTCACATGATTTCAAGATTCCTAATCTTAGCATTGCCATGAAGGAGAAAGAGATGGAGGATCTTACGGCCCTTGAAGAAGACTCTAAATTTTTTCAAAAGGTTGTAGATGATCATCTCAAAAATTAAGTGGAATGTAATATCAAGAATAAAATTCAATACATCCCTTAAGAATTGGTAGTCTTGTGAGAGATCCGTGAGACTAAGATAGAAGAAATCTTTCTTGAGGATGACATCCATGAAGAAAAAGATTTATAGTAGAAGTTCAATGCCATTTATAAGGAATTTTATGGGTTGTGTGAAGCTTCTCCTTCTCCAAAATATTTCACACCTGATGACAAGTTTGTTGATGAGTCTAACCTTGATATTGAGTGTTCAACCAAACACAAAGAGGAAACTCTTTCTACTGGTCAAGAACTTGTTGTGATGAAGTCACTTGGTGATGCTAGTATATAAGAAGTTGTTGACAAGGATGATTGGTAGTTACAAATGGATCTCTTTCAAGAGCTATAAGATATTTTCCAAATTGAGGGTCAAGTGCATGATAAGGTGAACAAGGATTCTTACTTGGATGACAATGACCAAGATTGGAAAGAATTTGCAAATATCCTTGATGTGCTAGAAGAACTTGCAACTAAGAGGAAGCCCAATCTTGTTGAGATCACTATGGAATACATGAAGGTATGCCTTATTGAATCACCATTAGAGGTCTTAGTTGAAGGATCAAATGATAAAGTTGAGGTTATTTGGATAAAAGAGGAATACTTTTACATTGTATACCTATTTGAATATGGTCTACTTGAGAATATGGTAATTGAAGTTCTAAAGAATAGTTATAATCCAAAAAACACCCAATCCAAGCAGAAACATGCTTTGTACCATGTTCCATCTCATGAAGAAGGTGATGTTTCAAAATTTACCTTTGATCTAGGAGGGAGGTATTATTGATTGTAGTTGTATATAATAGGTTGTTTTTTGTTTCTCCTAAGTACTTTGAGCACATGCGTGTGCTTTCTTTCTTTGTTGTGTATGTTTTTGTTTTGTATATTTGAGGTAGTCATTAGTTATCTTATTTTATTTAATGGTAAATGGTTAAAGGTTTACTTGTTTTTATCAAGATTCAAATCACTCCTAAGCCTAATGGATTGATAAGGCTACTGGTCTAGTTAGTATAATAGGCATACTACCCCTATGAGTCACTAATTTATTGACCAAATTTGAATTTTTAGTCAAATTGGGGCACCTATAGTAAAAACTTGACTTTATAGGTCTATAGGGGGTATAATATGAGTGTCATTTGGTGTATTACATGTTAATTAATCTGAAATGATGTTATATTAGCCTTGGTTAATTAGTTTTTATGTCCATTTATCATTTTGTGTTGTTTTAGGATCAAAAAGGTGCATTTAATGCTTTGTATGGGTTTATTTGGAGATGTGAAGGTGTTAAAATGTTATTTCATGCCACATGTGTCCATACAAAGTCTTAAGTAACTAAAAAAACCAAAGTATGGTAGGTTATGTAGAAGAATGGGCAATTTTCTTGTGGAAGAAGAGGAATTTGGCACTTGTACAACCTCCTTAGGAAGTTTTCCACTTGTAAAAGGTTTAAATATGACTATTAATCTCCCCCATGCTCATTTACATGTTTTTTTAATTTATAGGTGTCATTTCTTACTCAAAACCATTCATCTCTCTTTTCATCCTTCTTGGCAAGTAAAAGTGACTTGCAAGTTTGTACTTGGTATGGAAAACTCATAAGGTTTCAAGAAAAATTATCTTGTGATATTATATTAAACTAAAATACCTTAGTTTTCATATAATTATTTTGAAAATTTATCAACTATGATTTATGAACCATTGCTAACAAGTTGACTGTGAAAATATGCTAGTTGTTTCATGCAACCTATGGTTTTTACTCTTTTTGGGAGATTCCATATAATATATCTACTGATTTTTCTCCTATATGATTTTTAATTCTTCCTATTATGTTTCCCATTCTTGGTTTCATGTTTTGTGGTGTTTGGATGAGCCAATAACCTCAAATTTGTAGACTAGTCACTTTTGAGTGTAATGGGCAGTTTTCACCATTTTAGGAACTTTGCATTTCTCCATGGTTTCAAAAAGTTGTGTTAATTTATTTCAAATGTTTTAAAATTTATCTTTATTCTTCCTTAAACTTTCATGTCCATGATTCAAAGTAATTCTCATGAGTGCAGTCATGGAGCACCATACAGTCAACTTTGCTCACTATTTGCATACAACCATGGTTAGGCATGTACATTAAACTTGTATATAATGTTTATAGAGGTATGATGAAGGTTTAAATGAAATTATTTATCCTTTATTATCATTAATAATTTATCCAAGTTTTATTTATTACAAAAGAAGGACTGAGCAGTCATATAGCATTTTCTCACCTAGTCTGCCATGAAAATGCTCTTTTATAGGTGATTCAAAGGAAGTATAAGACATCATATGAAGTATTTTACCTTGTCTTGTCATGATATTTAAATATACACATGATATATTTAAAGGGTTTAATATTTATGGAAAGGTTATACTTCAAGTTCATAATTGACATTCTTTCCTAATGCCCTTGTCTACTTGCATACAACTTCATCTCCACTTACAGGGGTCCTCATAGAGACCAACCATATTGAAATGTGGTGTATAATATAAGGAGGGTAAAATCATTTTTAAAAATTTTAGGAGGCCCAAAATAAATTTAATCCTAAAAAGTATGCTCACTATCTACACTAAGACTTACTGCATGTATGTAAATTGTCTACCTATAGGTCATGGCACATAGATATATAAGTGGTTGTATGAGTATTGAAGTATGGTAAAAACCTCTTTCAAGACCTAGAATGTGTGAAATATCAAGGAAATCATAGTTTAAGTATCAAGTGGGAAGAGATGAGTGAAGCTACACTCAAAGGTTCAAGTGACTGTGTTAAGGGCTTAAGTCCTTAAATTGGTAAAATAAGGGTCTAAGAGGTTTTTTTAGTTTCTTTACAACATGATTATAGGGTTGTAAAAAATATCCAATTATGTGTACCATGTTGACTATAGTATATAAAATATATTTAAAATTTTGGTGGGGTAAATAATGAGTTAATTATGGCTGTTGAGGATCCTAAAAATGCCCTCAAAAGCACTGAGTACAAGTAGTATCATCTACAAAATTGTGAGTTTGAGCAACCTATGTTTGCAAGTTGTAAGATATACCTCATATTCAAAATTAATGGTTCAAAATGGTTTTAATGAAGTATTTATGACCTAATTATCAATAAAATTATCATATACTATGTTTTAGACTCCTAAGGTGACCTACAGGCTTTTCTTAATTCCCAAAATGTCCATCTACAATAAACAATGTAGATAGTGTTTAAGCATGATAGCCTTGTGTTGTTTTTAGTATTTTAAAGATGGATATTACATGATAATATAATTTTTGATCTAAAGTTTGAAATTAATTCCTCCACACATTATGAAAAAATCTAAATAAGGGCTTACCACCTTTACGAATTGAAGAAAACAAGGTTTCTCAATCAAAAGCACAGAAGGAACTCAGTTTGTGAGTTCAAGAGACATGTAAAGGGTATAAAGAAGTTAGAGTGGTGAAAAAAACTTTTAATCATCTTATTAAAATTCATGATCACCTCATGAGCTTTGAACAATTTAATCAAACCTACACAAACCCCAAAGACCCTAAGTAAACTTATAGGCACCCCAAGACAAAAGCACTGTCAGGCAGGGAGTTGAGAAAGGGGTATCTAAACGATGATTTAGGATGGGTAAGTGGATGGATGAATACAATAAAGTTTTAAAATGGAATATAAATCTTCAAAGAGGTCTTGGGTAACCATGTTCAAATCCCAATTATACAAAGTACACCTACAACCATCATAAATGACTATATTGCTAGTGAGCAATATGAAGTGATGTTTTCCAAGTGTTAGTGTGTTTCAAACATAAAGGGATGAAGTTAATCATAATTAAATGACTATAGATGATTAAATGAAAGTTTAAAGCACTGTATTTAGGTCCAAGCTCATATAACACTTTGTTAATAGGGGTATCCCAAATGGAAACACAGTCTGCCTTAGAAAGAACCAGTTTTAGGAATTTGAAGCTTTAGAGGGCCATATGAGATGACCAGGAGCTATAATTTTGTCTAGAGGGTCATTTCCATCTATAAAAACTCATACATTTCTTGGTTTTATTATAAAAATATGGGAATTACCCCTTGTTTTGTCTCAAACAAGGGGTACTTCCCTAGGTGCAAACCTTGATAGTTTTGACAAGAAGTCAGAAAAGGATGGTCTTAGGAGATTTAAAATCTCTCAAAGACCTATGTGAAGTTGGATAACACCAAGGAAAATGTGTATAACACCTTATATGAGTATGAAACTTGACATGATATCCTAAACCCTTAAAGTTGTAGTTAAGCCTAAAGACATGGTGAAGCCTAGTTTCTAATTAGAGAACCACTCTCACTTCTAGCATTGGATATGCCTTATAACCTATTGAAGAATGTTTGTGAGGAATTTAATGATGTGTTAAAGATATTTTAATGTAGGTAATACATCAAAAAATTCATTTTGGGCTTAATCTTAAGACAAGCCTACTAGGCAAGGATTAGGCCTATGTCCAAATTAAGGGTCTTTCACACTTAGAGCATGGATGAGCTTGGTAACTGTTGACGCTGGAGATTACACTCAGGGCAAGGAAAACAAGTTCTTACCCTCTCCCCACAACATGTAAACTCCTCTCTCACTTGTGGGATGACGAAGTAGGAGAGGAGAGTCTCTAGATAAGGGCTAGCTCCCTTTGATGTATCATGTTATTTCTAGCAAGTGCAAAACACATATATATAGATATAAATATAAAGGGGGGTGGGATGAAAAGAGAGAGAGATTGTAGGAAAAACAAACCTACTCTAAAGAGGTGATGCACCAAAATAAGGTGACCTTTACACACTCACACTAAAACTAGACAAACACATACATACACTACACATTTGGCAGAAGGACCAGGCTACTGGAAACTGGCAGGAAGGCCTTAATGGAAGATACAAAAAAAGAAAGAGATCACCAAAGGTGATATGAGATGCACACTTATGTAGCAACTTCCTCTATTTCACACTTCTCAAATACTACTCTTCTCCTTTCAGTTGCAGAGATGGCACCTTGTAGATAACAGGTCTGCTGGTGTTGAACCTGTGAGAGCATCAAGAAATAATGATTGGACACAGACAAACACTCAAGGCATACTCTAAAACATCTATCCAAATGGAGGTAAAAAACTACATTTTATTTGATTCAGGTGAGATTTTAGTAGGGTTGCACCTGGCTAAAACTATGAAAAAATGATTACAAATGAACAAGTCTACAATATATATATATATATATATATATATATATATATATATATATATATATATATATATATATATATATATATATGAGAAGCAAAGAGGCCCATTTGGCACTCCTTTTACAAGTGGCATATGTGTCCCTTCATGAAAAGAAACAAGTCACTCAAAATATTAATGAGCTGTTCATTTGTCTGCTTGAAATCTACATTTCTTGCTTGGGTGACTTACACAGTTTGCCTTCTAATTTAATGTAAAATAGAGAAAGTTGTTGCACTGCTGGCTGCTATCATTCCAAATGATGAATTCATTGGTACTATTTCACCTGCCAAAGTCACTTCTCCAATTTGTGCTAGTTAGACTTAACTATTCACTCATCACCTACCTATCGCTTGTCCATTTGTCCTATCTGACTCATTCGGCCCCTAGGGCGAACATCTTGGCAGGTCGCTATGTTTTGAGCTCCTTCTAGTTAGCGCTCTTAATTGAAAACAAATAGTTACTTTCTTTGTTAAAATTTGATGGCTTCATCGATGTCCTCATGTTTTGTTGGCATTCAGATCCATGCTACACTTCTACGGCATTTTTTTCTCCCTGTGGGCACCTTTCCTTTGTTATTTTCTTCCCTGCGGACACCCTTTTGCTTTTGTAAATGCCTGCCCTCCTTTTGCCTTAGTGTTAAGTGACACAGCCTTTTTTTTTATTTTGTTTTAAGATGTGACTTGGCCCTTTGGGACTTAGACTTAGTCAATTTCAAACAATTTGAACCTTGAACCGAAATTGAACTGAACCCAATTTTCCTCTTTGAAGCGCCTGCCTTGCTTAAAATGTTTGATCTTGGACATAAGGCTGAAATAATGAACTAGATGCCAAACCAAAGAACCAAGACTGTCTGAAACATGGTATTGAACTGGAGCAACTCAAAAAGACTGGATTTGAATGGCAAGGGGAGAAGGTGAATGATTTTGGCCTGTTAGCAAAAGTTGGTCAACAGATTGGCGACTCATAGGGAAAGCATGCCTGCCATGCTTATAACCTAGTTGCCTTGCAAATCCATTGGGCACAGAGTTAGATGCAGGTATGAAAAGTTAATCAACAAACCTAAAATATTTGAGAATCAAACATGAAGCTTTACCCCACATGCAAAGGGAAACACTCAAGGCTAAAAAAACACTACCTGTGCAACTGCACTTAGGGAAAGTAGGAAAAGAAACTGAAAACAAACTACTATTTACAGCTAACCAAGAAAGCTCGCTTCCCTCCTGGATCGAAAGGAAAATTTATTAAGTCCCCTTCCTGGCAAGAAGACTTATGGTGTCAGGCAAGTAGCTAAATGAAAAGGAGATTTGGTGACCTGCTCCTCTTGCCTATCACTTGAGTTGGTTGGTATTTGAGTGAATCAGATTCAAACATGCCTCCAACATACATGTATTCTGTTTGTCCTTGGAAGCTTGTTGAATGTTGGTTCTTGATATAGGTGCTTCTCACCAAGAAATCAATGGCTGTTGACTTATCACCATAAGCCCCTTCACCTACACAATTCCTCTGCAATGTATCATGGTCTGATTTGTTTCCTTCTGCCTCGCTAAAAACTCTGTCAGACTCATCCTCTACTTCCTCTTGGCCTTCTTGAAGAAGGGTGACTGTGGTGATGTCTGAAATGGACTCACAAATTGATTGCTCATCCCACAGAACATTGCCTCTTTGTTCAAAGTGCTCTTCTTCAAGGCCTTCCTCAAGGAAGACAGACCTCTCCTTTTCCTCATCCAACTCAGGCTCTTCAGCGTAGTCGACCTCATCATCAAAACAAGGAAGTTCATCAAATAGAGGAGAAGAGAGCTTACCATGTTTTTGTTCCTCTTTGAATTGCTAGAACATCTGCATATATGCAAGACTTGCATCTTCTCCATTGTTGATAAGGTCTTCACAAGGAGTGTCTATGATGATTTCTTCTTCGTTGTCGTTCATGGTAGCCTCTTGAAGGACTGCAAATTGGATCTTCTGCTCCTCACTTGCCTCTTGTAGAACAGGTTCTTCCTTGAGAAGGGGTGAAGTGGCAAAAACATGTGGAAGAGGAGGCAGTATTTGAGCTAGAATCAAATGATTCTCCTCTCTCCACTTGATCAACACTTCATCAATATCAGGCACGGCCTGATAACTCTCTTGGAAATGTGTAGGTGGGGTGTGTTCAGGCATGGAATGTGTTGTTTAGTCTAAATCGTCCACCACACATTGGCTAAGGAATTTATCTTTGGATTCCAACTCTGCTATTCTCCTAGCTAGATCTTCTTGGAAAAGCTTTTCCTAGAGGCTGCCAGCATCTTCATAAGTAGACGCAGCTTCAACTTCTTCAAGGTTTTGAGAAAAACCTTGCTTTTATTCTTCTATTCTGCCCCATGATTCAACTATTTTCCCCCAGTTTAGAATCTCTAAATTAAAATTTTGCTCCTGTGAATAGGTAGCAACTTTTTTTTCTCCAAGGTCCTAGGGCTCCTCCACAAGGTCTAGAAATTTCATCACTTTTTCAAGAAGCAGTCTCATCCTAGCTTCTAAAAATTCAATTTGCTTGGCTAGGTTGTCCTGGAAGAGTCTTTCTTGGAGATGACCAACATCATCTTATTGAGTAGGATCAACATTGAGTGAGGTGTGCTAGTTTTTGGCATTTCCCCTAGTGGAAAATTCACAACCTAAGGAATTTAGAAAGTTCATTTCCATGGGAGGTTGTTTTGATATCATCTGATGTTGGAAAGCTAGGCACACTAGATTGGGAGCAGGTACATTTGATAAGCTGGAGTGAGCAAGTGCAATCTAGTAAAAAGGATTTGGTGCCAAAGAGGGGGTCTGCACTTGCCTAAACAAGCGCTCCTCTTTATACATCAGCTTTTGTTGATATCTATACTACTCTTCCAGCCTATTAATCTCCAATTCCAAGGCCACCTCCCTTTTCATTGCAGTGCAACTAGGAGAGTTTCTTGAGGGGATTCTCTAAATATTTTGAGTCTGATCCAAATTATATGAAGGAAAACAAAACCCATGATTTTGTGCAAAAGGATTATATATACAAGAAATGATTTTTGATGGCACCAAGCTGCTTAACCAGCAGATTAACTTAGAGTCGCTAGATGCTGAAGAAACTTGATTTGTTGTAATAGGACCAACATCAATCCTGAAACTTTACTGCATTGAAAACTTGGGTCCCACTAGATGTGCCAGAACTGTTGACGTTGGAGATTGCACCTGGGGCAAGGAAAACAAGTTCCTGCCCTCTCTACACAACATGGAAACTCCTCTCTCACCTGTGGGATGGCAAAGTAGGAGAGGAGAGTCTCTAGATAAGGGCTAGCTCCCTTTGATGTATCATGTTATTTCTAGAAAGTGCAAAACACATATATATAGATATAAAGGGGGGTGGGATGAAAAGAGAGAGAGATTATAGGAAAAACAAACCTACTCTAAAGAGGTGATGCACCAAAATAAGGCGACCTTCACACACTCACACTGAAACTAGACAAACACATACATACACTACACATTTGGCAGAAGGACCAGGCTGCTAGAAACTATCAGGAAGGCCTTAATGAAATATACAAAAAAAGAAAGAGATCACCAAAGGTGTTGTGAGATGCACACTTATGTAGCAACTTCCTCTATTTCACACTTCTCAAATACTGCTCTTCTCCTTTTAGCTGTAGAGATGGCACCTTGTAGATAACAAGTCTGCTAGTGTTGAACTTGTGAGAGCATCAAGAAATAATGACTAGACACAGACGAACACTCAAGGCATACTCTAAAACATCTATCCAAATGGAGGTAAAAAACTACATTTTATTTGATTTAGGTGAGATTTTAGCAGGCCTGCACCTGGCTAAAATCATGAAAAAATGATTACAAATGAACAAGTCTATAATATATATATATATATATATATATATATATATATATATATATATATATATATATGAGAAGAAAAGAGGCCCATTTGGCACTCCTTATTTTACAAGTGGCATACGTGTCCCTTCATGAAAAGAAACAAGTCACTCAAAATATTAATGAGCTATTCATTTGTCTGCTCAAAATATGCATTTCTTGCTTGGGTGACTTACACGGTTTGCCTTCCAATTTAATGTAAAATAGAGAAAGTGGTTGCACTACTAGCTGCTATCATCCCAAATGATCAATTCGCTGGCACTATTTCACCTGCCAAAGTCGTTTCTCCAATTTGCACTAGTTGGACTTAACTACTCACTCATCACATGCCTGTGGCTTGTCCATTTATCCTATCTAACTCATTCGACCCCTGGGGCGAACATCTTGATGGGTTGTTGCGTTTTGAGATCCTTCTAGTTAGCGTTCTTAATTGAAAACAAATAGTTACTTTCTTTGTTAAACTTTGACGGATTCATCAACGTCCTCATGTTTTTTTGGCAGTCGAATCCATGCTACGCTTATACAGCATTTTTCTCTCCCTGTGGGCACCTTTCCTTTGTTATTTTCTTCCCTACAAACACCCTTTTGCTTTTGTAAATGCCTGCCCTCCTTTTCCCTTAGTGTTAAGTGACCTAGCCTTTTTTTTGCTTTTGTTTGAAGACGCGACCCGGCCCTTTGGGACTTAGACTTAGTCAATTTCAAACAATTTGAACCTTGAACCGAAATTGAACCGAACCCGATTTTCCTCTTTAAAGCACCTGCCTTGCTTAAAATGTTTGATCTTGGACATAAGGCCAAAACAATGAACTAGATGCCAAAACAAAGAACCAAGCCTGTCTGAAACGTGGTATTGAACCTGAGCAACTCAAAAAGATTGGCTTCGAATGGCAAGGGGAGAAGGTGAATGATTTTGGCCTATGAGCAAAAATTGGTCAATAGTAACTATTGACTAAATTTGAATTTTAGTAAAATTTGGTCAACCCCTACATTTATAAACTTTTATAAGTTTCCACATGTCTTATGGGGTCTCATATTGTCTTATACATCTTACTTATCCTTGCTCCAGCCTTGGTCTAGGCTCATCTTCTTTGTATTAATCTAGTCAAACCAAATCAAAATTGGTCAAACATGGTCAAGGGATTATTTTATTTTTAAAATGTCCTAATTTGGTCATTTAGGTGTTTTAAATTGTTTTTAAGTCATAAAATTGACCCTTCACCATGTCTTATATGTCAAATATGTCTTTTGGTCACATTTTTAGCCCATTTAATGACTTGTATGGACTTTCAAGGAAGCATATATATCAAAAAGTTGGTTTTCAATGTGTATAAGGTCATGACATGTCAAGATCAATCAGTCCAAGAATTAGTTATGTGCAAAAAGAGGTAGTTTTTCCTTGATTTTAGGCCCTTATTGGCACTTATATGGACTTTAAAGGAAGCATATTTGTCAAAAAGTTGGTTTTCAATGTGGATAAGATCAGGTCATGTTAGTATTATTCATAATTTAGTCCAAGAATTAGTTATGTGTAGAAAGTGTTAGTTTATCCTTGATTTTGGGTCCTTATTAGCACTTATACAGACTCAAGAAGTCCTTCTTCGGCAAAAAATGTGGGAAGACATCTCTTCACCTACCTAAACTCATTTACATGATTGGTGTGCTGAGAAAATGTCATAAATTTCATTCTTTGCTTCTATTTCTTATTATTTATCCTTGCAAGCCAAGAAAGGTCATTTTTAAATGCTTGGTGTGGGCTATATATTTGGAGTTGGGAGGAATGATCTTGGGGGTTGAAATTACATTGATTCTAATTCATTTTCATGGGATGATTTCTCATTTTAGTTGCTTCTCCTTTATGAACAATTACTTATACCTTAGGTAGCTTTTTATGCATTCACATCCATGAGGGGTCTCCTTTTGAGATAGTTTCAAATAGTTTTCTTTATTTTGACAAGTTTGATGGTTTCATTTATTTTTTAAGACATAAGGTTATCCATTCTTATTTTGGATTTGGATCTCTCAAATGCTTAAGGAATCTCTTCTAGACTTGTTTCTGCTATGCAACCATGAAATATGCATTACAAGTAGTAGTAAGAGGGAATTATAAAATTTAATAATGTATTTTGAGAATTATATCTAAGTGTTCTTGGTGAATTTTATCAATTTAAGGGCTGAAATATGAATTTGAGGTTATAGGAGGCTTTTAACATGCCTTTTCTTGCTCCAATTCCATGCTCTACCTATATTTTCTATCAAAATAGTCACCTTTGGCCTTGATGACATCATGGTGGTGTAAAAGGAGATGGGTTAGTATCACAAATTCTTGTTTTTACTTGAAATGCATTTGGAATTCCATCAAAGGGCATATGAGTCTCTTCCACACTCATAGTTCATAATGATCTACACCCTATCCATTGTCTACCTCTCAAAACAACTTTCCACATGTGATTGATCATGAGTTTTAGGGGTGTAGAAAAGGTATAAAATCAATCTCAAATCCCCTTTTCACCTATATCACCAAAAAATTCTTGATAGTCCCATAACAACTCCTAAAAATCAAAGAAAGTATATAGGCATCTTTGAAAGGCATGACTGAGTTTTTAAGTCCTTTGTCTCTAAAATGCCAAAATAGAGGCCTTGTAGGTTTTGGAGTGAGATTATAATTTAGCTTAAAAAAGACTTGAGACCTTACAATTACTCATATTTGTAGTCTTCATATAGGACAAGACATATGTATAGTTTGAAAGGTATTTTCAAAAAGGAGGGTGGTTTTTGGAGAACTCAAATATGGCCCTAAATACACCAAGAGCATGCAGTAATATCTATAAGTTAGAAGCTCCAAGAGGTGTTTTTTTTCTTCTTAAGTCACAATAAAAACATATCACATGATTAATGACCTTAGATGGCATAAAGTAGTATGAGTGACCCATGGAACACTAAAGGGACCCATCTACCATTCCTTTTGACCCTCACAAACATTTATAGTCTATACAGGGGTTTGAAACACCACTTTTAGCAAGGTCTAAAGAGAAGCAATGTCTTATTCAAAGATGAAGTATAGTTTGAAGATATAATAGAAAAAATAAGTAAGATCTAGATGAATTACATATCATATGACCTTAGATGGTTTTAAAAAGGTGGATGAAACCACGATCAAGTGTGGAAAGGACCCCTAGTAACCTGTAATAGGCCTGGAAAGTTGCATATAGAGGTAGGGTTTTGAGGGGTGTCTTAGTCCTAATGAACACACTATTTGAGTCTTGATAAAACATAGGGTCAAATGAAAATGAATTATACATATTGGTATAAATTTATAAGATGATCCAAAACCTAAAGGTCCCATGAAAATGAGAAGAACCTTTGATTTCACCTATAGACAAGGTATGAGCAGAGCACCCTATTTCAAACAAGTGGCATGGGAAGTTATGAAAGATAGTGTCTTGAAGACTCATAAGAAAGGTTAATATTGGATATACATAATGTGAGTATATATATACCTAAAATATATGTCCATACTTCAATAAAGTGCCAAAAAGGGTGATGGTATCCTACAACTAAGCCTCACTAAAGTGTCTCAGTCAGTTCCAATAGTGAGAGGAGAGGGATATTAAGTGAGTTTTTAGTGATAATTCATATTGAATTTTTGAATATATTCCATGTATTAAAGGATTTATAATATGTGATTGATACATATAAATTTTTATATACTCATAACGAAGCCACAAACACCTATAAGGGCATGCCAACACAACATATAGTCAAGGTTTTATAGACCAGTCTTGTGTTTAAAGGGGTTTAGAGATGGTTTGAGAGGCTAGGGTATTAGAGAAAGATTTTAATAATTATAGGTGAATAATATAAACACATATATTCCATTTACATTATTGTATGGAAAAATAATAGCTCCCAATTTCATCAAACATAGTCCTCATACCCTACCTACATATATAGTCTACCTATGCAAACTCAGTCTTGGGTTTTGTGCCTTTTGAAGGTCTAAATAATGTAGTAAAGAGTATAAATTTGGTAAAGATAAAAATTATAAATTTTATAATCTCATCAAATATTTTTTTTGTAGAACAAACAAAGTAACATGCCTTTGTTCTGTCTCAAAGGTAGGGCACTTTTGCCTTGCATAAAGAGGCAATTTTGAGGAAATAGGCAAGAATAGTGGACCAAAACCATCAAATACCTTACTATATTAATTTTTAAGTTTTATAAAATATTAAAAATTTGGGAAACCTTAATATAGGGTTGGAGGTCAAATAGAGTGGTTTAGACAAGGAAGTCTGTAGGCAGACCTAGTGAAACAACATGTAAGCGTAACTCCAAATAGTGGGTATTTTCCATTTTTATCTTTTAAAAAGAAGTAAAATGTCTTGGAACATGTTAATAGGGGTAAAAATAATGTTCCTAGGTCATATTATAGGTTTAGAGGGTTATCAATAAGGTTTGAGTCATAAATTGCAGGTAAAGCTCACTAGGCCTGGTTTAGGCCTAGTACCTTTAAGTTGTAGAGATGGTTGGAGAGGGCCTAAAAAACATGGAAATGAGTTGAATTATGTTTATATGATGTGGATAAAGGTTAATGAGATTTATTTTTTCATATAATTTTATCAAAAATCCATTTTCTTAATTTGAGGGTACTTAGACCTCACATAATGTAGGATAAGAGTTTGAGTAGCCATCTTAGAATACTTGGCACTTATCCAAAAATTTTAATGGGACATAAACATGATTATGGAATTTATGGAAATATATTAAGATACCTTTAATATAATTCATTTAGGATTTGTATGTATATCCTTTATGAACAAAGGCTAAGACCAAAACTACTCCAAAACCCTAAAAAAACCCTCCTTAGGGACCCGATTGGGGAAAGAAGAAAATTGAAGCATGAATATGGAATTTAAATGCCATGAAAATAATTTTAAGATGTAGAAGACTATCCAAGGACCTGACACAAGTAATCATGGTTCTTTTTGACTATTTTATGTGTTTTGTAGGTGTGGGAAGGTTTCAAAAGACCAAATCAATTTTGGGAGATATTTTAGGAATTTTTATAATTACTCATATCCATTTTTTGAAATATATCATCTCCTAAGTTTGCCTACCTTCTCTTTAATTTCAACTAGTCATAGTGAATGGGCAGTGAACACTTAGGAAAAGTGATGAAACTCTAATTAGGAAGCCTTTTAAGGCTTGTTTGATGAAATTAATGATATGGACACTCTTTAAATGTGTCTTTACACCTTTTTCATATATATTATTATATAATTTAAAGGTTTTGGGTGCCAAGTGTGAGAGGTGCATGATAAGGAGTCATTTTGGGATTATTTGAGATGATTGTGCATGGCCAAAATAATAGGAATGATTAGAGGTCACTCCAATGCATGTGAGGGCTTGTTTGTAACCCCTCCCACTTATATCCATCATCATACCTGGTCTTATGTAGTTATTAAATAGTTTTATGAAGGAAAATAATGAGGGTAGTTTCTTATGCAAACATAAGGGAATCTACACCACATATGGAGGTAGTTAGCTAAGTTTGAGGGACATTTGTCTTTATATTCCTTACATGGACTATCTATCCCTAATTACATTGATTTTTTAACTCATTCTCCTCATGTGATAAGTTTCTAATGACTCTTGGGCTTCCCTTTCTCTCTCTCCTCTCATAATTTTTATATAAACTAGAATTTTTAGCTGTTGTAGAAATCTCTCCACCTTGGTATGGAGAAGCCATACCAAATTTTTGATCCAAGATAATAAATATATATATTTTTATCTCATTCAATATTTCACTAAGTTTACATAATGGTTTTTTTTCTTGTGGAATTTTAGTTTTACTTACCTTCACATATTACTCTTCTTAGTGCCTTTTGTGTTTGAATATCTCTCTTTTTTAGGTCAACAACAAATGTCTAATGTATATTGCAGGTGTAGTGAGTAGTATATTAAATAGTGTGTCTTATAATGCCTATTTTATAATCCCTCCTATCCTAGTCTCTCTCCAAGACCCCATTCTTGAAACATTGATGTGTAAGAGATGGTTGTCATTGAATGAAGTGTATGTACAAATTTCTTCTTAGTTATAAGTGCATGTTAAAGGGTGTGATTAGAGCATATATTTGGTGTATCAAATCCCATAGATTATATTTTATTTCATCTCTTATTATCATTTTACATCACCCCAAGTATTAGTATTAGGATTTAGTTATAGTGATGCATCAAGGGGAACTAGCCCCTAATCTAGAGATCCACTTCACATTTGGGCTACCCACAACCCTGAGATGGTTCCATTATGCCACTTGAACGAGGAGAGAATTTTCATCTCCTCACTAGGTGAAAGTTTAAGTGACAATAGTAACATGTTTAAAAATGTTTTTGGGGACAATAAAGATGTCTAAAAACCATTTAGATGCAAAGGGAACCTTTAGAGAGCCAATTTTGGCTTGAGACCAACTTTAGGCCTATTAGAATGAAAGAAAAGGCTCGATAAGAAAAGTTTAAATTCTCATATATTTCATGATGAATTTCATGGATGAAAAAAGAGTTAAGGGAAGTTAAAATTCATTGTGAATGCCATGTTTATGGAATTTGTTGGCAACATAGATGTCAAACTTTTATGAAACAACCTTAAGATGTCAAACTACCTAGAAACCCTCCAAAACCCTTGCAAGAACTAGTCTAGAGAAATGGATCTAAAAATATGATCAAATGGAATAGTTTAGATATTAAACCTATTTAAATTTTTATAATACTCTCTCAAGCTCCCTCTCATACCCTTTGGTTGTATGGAATATGTATGGACATGGTAGAAATATAATATTTTTAACCATTTTTTGTGTTGTGTAGGTTATAAGAGGATTATTAAGATGAAAAAAACTTTGGGAGAAATATTAATAATTTTTATAACCCCAAATATTCATTTAATTCCTCATAAAAAATTCTAAGTGACTCAACAAGAGCTCTCATCTTAGCCAGCCAAAACTGGCCTATTGGACAAGCTAGTGAGACGTGTGAAAACTCTAAGGAAAAGTGATTTAAGGTGTATTTGATAATTATAAGGACATTTAAGGTCTTAAAAGGTGTCATAAATCTCCTACCAATATTTTTCATGAAAAATTGATTCCAAGTTGGAAGCCAAGTGTGCAAGGTGCATGAATGAAGATTTTTATGGACTACAGATGATGATAGCTTAATTTGGGATGATTCTAGATGACCAAACCATGAAAAAAATTCATAGAGAGGAATTAATGAGACCTTAAACTTAATTAAAATCATTATTATTTCTCCTAATTATTCATTAGGTGTTCAAATAGGGCTAATCATGTAGGTAGTTTTTTTGAGTTAGAATGAGGAGTTTTTTGTCACTTTTCATGAAGTTTATGACTTGGATTAACACTTGGACCATTTTAGCCCTACATGTTTCATCCCATATCATATTCACATTAAAAATTAACTTATTATCTTATATTTACAATTTTTTTTGTGACCCTTTGACTTCTCTCTTCTTCTCTCTCTCTAGCTTTATAAGAACTAGCCTTTTTGACATTGTAATAGATGCTCCACCTAAGTATGGTGAAACCCTGATAAAATGTATAGCTTCTTATAAATAATAATACTGATTTTTACCTCCTCTATTAATATTCTTAGTGTGTTCAATTGGATTATGAATCTTACTTAGTGAACACTATGGATTCTTTAGCATGTTGTTCCATTCTTTCACCTATTTGTAGCCTCTTCTTGTAGGGCATGTGAAGTGTTACAAGAGATGTTCATGGTTTAAGTGAGTTTTTATATTAATTATTGACCTCATATTCATATTATCTCTTTCTCATAACTTTACACATTCATCGATAACCTCATAATGTAACATTGAAGTAAGAAGATGAAGATTAGAGAAGTTTATGTTTAATTTGCCCTTTGATTTCAAGTGTAATATGCATATGGTTGGATGTCATCATGTTATTTGGTATATAAACTCCCTTAAATTAGTTTTATTTTAGTTATCCTTATCCCTTTTCACCCCCCAAGTTTAGTTATAGTTGCAATCCAAAGTGGTATATCAAGGGAGCTAGCCCTATCTAGAAATTCACCTCATTCCTTAGGAAACCCACAAGCCTAGAGGTGATTCCATTATGCCATTTGGATGAGGAGAGATTTTCCATCTCCTAAAAGGGTGAAAATCCAAGTGATAATAGTAACAATAAGAAATTTAAATGAAGTAAATAACTTTGAAAATAAATAATTTTTATTATAGCCCAAGTGAAATGTGAATTCATTTTAATGCCCAAATTTAAATATGAAATGAGAATGATTTGTTTGACTTAAAATTCCACTTTTATGGCTAAGATTATACCACATAAATGATTATAATTTTGATAAATGTGGTTTTGAGATAACAAGGAGATTCAAAGGGAGTTTGTTTAAGTATTGTTCTTGCTACATAATGATTTCACAAATCTATAATCTTATTTCACTACTGAGTCATCTGATTTCACTACTACAACCTACACATAAAACATATAAAAATTAGAAAATGATTGCTCTACTATTGAACACAATTTATTTGCCAAGGTTGATAGTTTTGAAAATGTTGACATGGGTATAAAATAGATATAAAATGCAAATAATAATTTCACTACTAAGTGTAATTATTTCACTAAAGTTATCCATAATTTTATAAATGTTGTTACAATAATTTTACTACAATGAAAATGATTTTTCTATAGTTTCTTCTAATTTCATGATTAAGACATAGAGATAGAAAATAATCAAAAAATAAAAAAAACATAGGGATGATTCCATTGAATTTGTGATTCTATATAAAATACAGTTAGAACATAAATGTGTAGAAATGATTTCATAAATTATAAATGATTTTTCCACAGCAAAATCCTTTTCATTGAAGATTCCTGTATTTTCACAACTTGTCAAAAAGTAGAGAAGAGGGGTGAAATAATTTCACTATTGAGATGAATGATTTTTTTGAAGCTAACTCTAATTTCATAGTTTGGACATGCGCTAAGTAAAATATAATTAGAAATAACAATTTCACCATTGATAAAGGTGATTTCATTGATGTTTTCTCCAAATGTTAGTTACATAGTAGTGAATTCACTATTTGGTCCGGAAAAAAATATTGAAGAAAAAAGAGTGAATTAGCTTGTTTTCATGGTTAATTATGGTAATTAGAGGAATTTAAATAGTCTATAATATATTATGGGTGCATAAAATTCTTTGTGTCTCATCGGGCATACAATTATGTATATTAGGAATCCAAGAGAGGTTAGTCAATCTGTTAGTGAACAAATCAAAGCAAACTTGAAGACATAACATCTCAAGCCTAATCTTTAGTTTAAGCTATGTGGAAAATAAGTAAGAAATGCTCAATATAAGATTAAATTTTTTTTCATACCTCCCTATAAGATTTTATTAAGAACTGGTCTAAAGAGGTTGCGCTCAGCTTGTAGATGTAGAAGTCTTTATAAATACTTGATTCCTCATGTAGGTAACATGTCTACTTATCTACACTTGATTTTGGATTTGTCTTGGAATGATAATGTTAAATCTCCTTAGATAATTTGGAAAAGTAAGTTTTCATGAAGAAGCTTGTTTAGAATGGAGGATAAACTTTCAATTTATAGACTTTTGGGATAATTATGAACCATCCATCTCATCTCCAAATAGAGGGTGGAGAATGGATCCTCAAATTCATGATAACACACTTGGAGTGTGTAAAACATACCATTTAAGGCCTCTTTATAGTGTGGAAGATATTTGGAAGTAAAGTGTAGTCATTATTTTTCTTGGAGTGTGTAAGAGAGGTGTACGAGGAAGAGTGTGTAAGAGAGGTGTAAGATCTTGCTTGGACTCTTTCTCATTGACATATTTGAGTGACATTGCTAATGTGAGGTAATAAAACACTTTTGGTTTTATAAAAATAGGATAATTCTAAACCCATGGAATTTATTATTAGAGGAATGATTATGCTAATTAATCAAGGTGATTAATTGGCAATTAGAAGAATGATGGCTTTTTGCAATGTTTGTATTTTGTCAATCAAGTATTCACTTAATTGCCCTGTAAAGACACTTGAAAAGGATTGATTTAATTTAGGTTGCACTAGATAAGACTAATACTACAATACAATCCATTACCCCAATTAAGGATGTAGCATTTTGAATTTGGGTTAAAATGGTGGTTGTGCTAGTAAATTGGGTTAAATAATAGCTTTTGATCAAATTTGCATGCAATTATGAAAAGTCACTCTTGATTTCAGTTTAGATTAAAAAAATGGTTAAAATGAAGTGTATACACCATGTGACCATTCTACTTAGTTTTTATCCCCTGAGGGATACTCGTATGCCATCTAACCCTCATTTTGACTTCTTGGGAATCTAAGGCTCATATATTTTTATCCGTGAAGGATAGAGGCATGTTGTTTTTATATAGATTTAAGGTTATGAAATGGATATTTTTGAGTGAAACCCATTCAATTTTGAGCACTTATTTTTTATAAACTACATGTTTTTATAAAGGTTTTTGTATTATTCTTATCTTTTGAACTTTCAAATAAATATAATAAATTTTGACCTATTTGGTGGATTCACCTGCTATTTTTTTTCAAGGGCATGATTTTTTTAACTCTTCATAAAAGTGTATTTATAATTTTTTATTTTAATATTATGACTATAATTTTTAGCTATTTTTTTTTCTAATTTATACCTATAAAACACTAATAAAATTCATTATTTATAAGGAGCCACTTATTTTGACGGGGGCTTATATTTTAGAGCATATTATTAAGCAAGTGGTGGGGTTTCTCATCTTTTGAGTGTATCTTAATTTGATTTTAATTCCAAATAAATTTACACCAAATTGTAATGGGTTTATTAGATAAAGTTTTCTCAAATTATAATTTTTTCCATTATTGAATATTTACAATGCCCAACCTTATTAGATTTCACATGGGTGGTTTTTTATATAGTAAATAAATAACTTATGGGTTCAAATATATTTAATTTAATAACCACATATTTACTAATATAATTATTTTTACTAACACACAAACATAGGTAGAACTTTAAATCATAAATCCAACAAAAATAACCTATGGTCAAAAAAATGATATGCTCGTCTCTAAAGTATATGCACTTCAAGAGGATATGATTATATTATTTGAATAGAATAAGAATATTAAATAAAATACCTCCATATTTTTCTCTCTCATTTTTGGTAAATATGCTCAATTTGACTCATTATAGGACATATTTGAATACTTGCAATGTAAGATTCACACTATGGACACCCATTTCATTGAGCTTATCCATCATGTGACACATTACCTATTCCTAAATTTGGTACAAATAATATTGATGTCATTTAATACTGTGATCTACTAGATCATGATATTTATTTAATATTTGATGCAAATATTATTTCACATGTTGTAACCCCCTCTTCAAATCTACCTACATATTCACTTGGATAATTTGAGAAGTACACTAGTTTTGTTTCTTGTATAATCCATTCCATGGGTCATCTTGATGAAGTTATTGGTAAAAATTTACATGGAACTATTTACCCTATCTAACCTATTAATTAGATTGATCTCCATGGAATTGGTTATTGAACATGTGTTTCATCTTCACTAGGCACACTTATGTGTTCAATTCCTATTTTGTCACCCTTCATGAGGACATAGATTGATAAATACCTTATCTGCAATTTTTGTAAATAATTAGATCCATAAGATTGATTATTTTAAGAATGAGAGTTCTGATAGACTTTTATATTTAGATATTTCCTTGCATGGAAAATTTATGAATATGGCACTGAATCATAAGGAAGCATCTTATTCTATCATCTATGTTCATTTGGAATTTATTTTAGATTAGTTATGGTTAAATTATTAATTCTCTTTATGAGTATTATATGTTGGAGTATTTTCAATGATGTCATGAAGGTGTCCAGGTGAGTGGATGAAATTCCTTGATAGTCTATGTGACAATGCCAAAGTGTGTAATATGCTTATCCTAGTATGCTTGGTTGATCTTATGTTTTATCATGGTTAGAGATGTTTAGGGATGAGTATGGAATATTGAGCATGTGAATAATGTCCTTAATATGTATTCTAAGCTTTTAATTCTTGTGTACATGAGTAGATTTCATCTAGTTGATCATTATTATCATCTAGACATTTTGTGTCTAGTGGTATAAAATCTGAGTAGATAATTTGATGACATCACCATTACCACATGGGAATGAGTCAAGGTGAGTTGATCATATGGTTGTGATCAAATTATTCCCTAGTTGTTATGTGTCATATCTCAAGTCATGCGATGAAGCATAATCAAAGATATGAGGATGAAAAGTTGGATACTCAGACATAATTCACTATGTTCCCATACTTATCCAAATTTGCAAAATGGCTCAAAAAAGCCAATTAATCATGTTGATGAGGGAAAAATTCACACGATTGGAGGTGTCAAGACAAAATGATCATATGGGTTTATTCATTTTTGTGCCTAGTTTCTATGTACTAATTCTCAGATCATGCAACTAAGCATGACAAAAGATATGCATGTGCAAATTGGGCTCCCAAGAATTTTGATAGTGTTTTCCCATAGCCAAATTTTCAATGTGGTAAGAATATCCAAGTAATATTTTTGATGGTGGCATATCTCACACGTGTGGATGTTTTAGGAGAATGTGATCATTTGGGTTTGTTTAGTTTTATGCATAGTTGATTTGGTTTAAATTTTAGATCATACACCGAAGAATGGAAAAAAATATTTAGGAGAAGATTTGGCCTTATAAGTAGTTATAAGCATAGTTGGATTTGTGGAATAAAATTTTGAGTGAGCACGTTGATGATGGCATTTATCACACGTGTGTGGGTTCTAAGAGTAGATTGTTATATGGATGATTCTCTTATGTGGGGAGATCATATGGTCTAAATTTGATATCACACATCAAAGAATAGAAATATTTATTAAGGATAAAATTTGGCTTCTTAGAGAGATTGTAAAGGTCCCCATACTTAGTCAATTTTGAAAGAGGTAAAGATCAAGTAAATCTCAAGGAGATCGACGGAGTGTGTTTACTCCAAGATGTCAGGAAGAAGTGAGATGGAAAGAAGTGTATGATGTTTAATGAATAATAAAAGGTAAATGATAAATACCAATGGTGAGTGGGTATTTATATAAATTGATTAAATGGTGAGCATTGCTAGTTAAAGACATGGTTAATCTGTAGAGATCGACAGTGCGTATTGAATCAACATTGTAAGATTGCACAAGATAAGGTCACAGTGAATAAGGTTTAACATTTGAGAATTGGAACCTATGTATTAAAGTTTATATAATATCAATGGTGTAATATTTATTTAAATTTGAGAGGACACAAGTTGTGAGCATAGCGTTTGAAGTTTAATTGTGACAGTTTGTATTTGAATTTTTGAATTTGCAAAGGAAAAAACTAATGCTTTGTATTTTGGCTATAAGTTTCAATCTAGAATGAATTCTTTAGTGATATAAAAATAAAATATGAATATGACTCCATGGTTCATCCATTTAACATATTTTAAATATTTGGAACATATGTAAAGTAAAAAATATTTATGTTTAAAGTTGACTATGTTTTCATGCTTGTTCTACAAGTGACCCAAGAAGGATAACTGAGCCTGTGAAAATGCTATTGTGATGTTTCATGATGAATTAGATATATTGGAGTTTTTATACTCTATGAGGATGATATTTATTCATTTTTAAGGTTTGAACAATTATATTTAGTATGAAAAATGCTTAAAAAGTTGACTATGTTTATGTTCATAATGTTCTAGTGCACTAGGCTAGTGTTTGAGTTGTTTGAGCATATGTATATGTGTGAAAATATGACTATGATCATTTTAGAATGTCTAAGGAGACATAAGGAGTGGAACCATGTATTTTAAATTGGTCATGTGTTCTTTTTTTCTTAATGATGTGCTAAAGAGGTGAATAGGTCTTGATGAGACCTATAAGAGCTTAAGGGCCTTATTAAAAGGTGTAGTTACTTAAAGGTGACCCATAGATGTTATGGAAAACCTATGAAGCTTATTTTTAAGCTATGTCTATGTATGATATATTCCTTAAGGGTTAAATCATGCCTAATGGCTGACTAAGATGGTGATGATCATGATTGATCTATAAATAGTGAAATCAAAGATGGTGATTTCTAAACTTTGAGTGAGAGACTAAGGAGAGATTTGAGAGAGGCTTGTGTGTATGAATTATGGAGAAAAGGAGGGGTAGAGTTATTTTAGGATGAGTTGGAGAGCATAACAAATTTAGGACTATTTGTATGATGTATAAGTCATAATTCTATTAGCAAAATAGTGCTTTTACAAATTGAGTGTGAGTGAAGGTGAAAAGAGAGAAGTAGAGGTCCATCACTAGGTGTTGAAGACATCAATTCAAAGGTGGATGTGTTCATATTTTTTTTATGGAAGCTTAACATCTAAGGTGGTTGTATTCTCTTTTAAATGTGAAACTTGCTAAAAGTCTAGTTATTGGTACAACTCAACTAGACAGGTGTGACAATACCTTGTGAGATTGTAGGCTCACTAAATAGGGATTGTAGTTCATTAATCAGTTTCAACTAGTCTAAAGTGGATCTTATTATTATAGGATAGTAGTCTAATTTTAGGTTTTAGTGGGTTTTATTTCCAAGAGGGTTTCCCACTTATGCCATGTGTTATGTGATTGATCTTGTATTGTCTTTCTTGCTCATTGTTATGAATGTTTTGTATGCTTCATAAATTCTTGTGGTAACTGATTAAGTTTTTGTAAAGATAAGAATTAAAGTTGGATTATTTGAGATCACTAATTTACCCCCAGCTCAGTGATTTTATCTCTAACAATTAGTATTATATTTGGTCCTTTGGTAAAGGCTTAATAGTTTGAAGGTGATCTAAGGTACAATATAGGTGGTCATCAAGGAGGTTTATCTACTAAGCAATCATTGGTGTTTAATGGATCCAATTATGTTTTTTGGAGTGAAAGGATGAGGACATACATTATGTACCTAGGGTTTGATGTATGGAAATCTATTCTAGATGGTTATGTTGCTCCTATTACCCCTCCATATAGTGTTATAGATAAGAAGTTGTTTGAGAAAAATTCTAAGGCAATGAATGCTAGCATTCGTGGTCTTTCAGAGACTGAATATACCAAGGTAATTTATTTTAAATATTTTAAAGAGATATGGGATAAAATACAAATCATTTTTGAAGGAGATTCAAAGGTCAAGCTTAATAATTTTTAGACTCACATAAGGCAATTTTGAAAGTCTCAAGATGAAGGAAGAAGATTATGTGGCATCCTTTTTATAGAGAGTTGATGAGACTGTGAACATCATCAAAGGTATTGGAGAGAATATTGAAAAGGATACTATATTCAAAAAGGTATTATAGTCTTTATCTCTCAAGTTTGATCCAAAAGTATCTGTTATAAAAGAGAGTCATGATCTTACTTAGTTGAAGATGGATCAATTTCATGGTAGCCTTATTGCATATGAGATGAGAGTAAATGATGATATACTACCAAAGAAATAAATCACATTCAATATAGAGATGAAGACTAAGAATAAGTTCCAAGGTAAGAAATCCAAAGAGGATGATGTATCTAACATTGATGAGGATGAACTAATTTCTTTGATTATTAATAAATTAAGCACAGGCTTAGGGAAGTACAAGGGTAAACTACACTTTAAATGTTTCAATTATGGAGAGATATGACATTTTACTAGTAAGTGTCCTCATAAGCATGAGAAGAATGGTGATGAAGAGCATGGTGAATGCCAAGATAAAGACAAGAAGACATACGAGAAGAAAAGATTTAGAAAGTATAACAACAAGAAGAGTCTCTACACCAAAGAAGATTGTAGATCATCAAATGAGAGTGAAGATAGTGACTCAGAATATGATCATGAAGATGATGGTCTTACTGAACATGAATCCTTATTTATTTTTAAAGAAGGAATTTTCTCACATCAGAAGGAGTCTAATTGGAATGATTCAGATGATGATGAAGATGAGGTGCAATGTGAGATTATATTAATGAATGCTCTTGAAAATATGATGATTGAGAATAAAATAAATAAGAAGATGAAATCTAAACTCAAGGACTATGAGGATCAATTTAGTGTGTATGAGGTAAGATTTAATGAAGAAACCAAGGAGCATGAAGATATGATCAATCATGCTAGTTATTAATTAGAAATTATATCTACAATCCTAAAATCTAAAGAAGATGAATGTCCAGGTTATGTTTCTAAAAATGAGTCTTTAAAATATGAGCTAGAAAAGATATCTAGTAAGGGTAAGACATTTTTGAGATTTGAAAACATATCATGTGATATAGACAATATTCTCAGTGGTAAAAATCATGATAATGATATAACTAGTCTTGGATATCAATAAGAATACAAGAATGTAACTTAAGACAAGATGAAGACTAATGTGAACTAGGACAATCATACTTTGAAGATAAATCATTACATAAGGAATGAAGGTGTTGGTAGAGCAAGACAAATCAGATTAGATATCCTAATGCCATGAGGTATGAAATATTTAATGGTTACCATTACCCATGTAATAAATTTCATTATAGGGATAGAGAATACAAGAGAATTATTAGAAATAAGTTTTTATGGGATTATGTTGGAGATCATCAATCAAAAGGTTTGAATAGAGTTACGTGCTTTAATTTTCATGACATAGGACATGTTGCAAATTTTTGTCCAAATAAGGTAAGGAAAGATATGTTTCTTTCAAAAGGTATGGTGTGTTCTAATTATGAACAGAGAGGTCACATTGCTAGGTTCTATGAGCAATGGTCTATAAGTCAAAATAAGTTTAATTAGGCTCCTAGAGTACAAGGAAGAAGGCATGTTAACACATGGAAGCCAAAGGTGAAAAGTGTGAGTCATGATGAGATTTTAGGTCCAAGTAATCTATTTGTTGTGGTGGAGAATGCTTTAGAAGTTAAAGAGTACCAAGGGCTCTCATTATCTGTTCATGTTGTGAGTGAAGAGACTAAGCTCAAAGAGAAGGCCAAGGTGCTAGTTAATTCTAGTCCTAAGGTATGTATGGATCCAATTGAACATATTTCTATTGATGAGCATGTATCATGTAAAGAACATCAATTTTCTATGCCTAGTAATGAGGTTCCTAACTGCAAGGAAGATTCTTCAAATAAAAAGGTATGTCATGAATCTATGTTGTCTCCATGTATTATCAATTCAATCATAAAAGAAAAGTAGAATGTTTTGTGGATAAGGAAGTTGTTTCTCCTAAGACAAAGAAAAAGAAGAAAAAGAATGATAAGTATCAGATGACCAAGGAGGAGAAGAAATATGAGGAGTTGTGGACAACTCATAGTTTCACACCATGGTAGAGCATTGTGGTGTAGAGGATGTCTCTGCCTATGCTTCTTAGGAGACATATTTCTAGTGGAGAAGAAAGTTTTTGGGATCAATATCATAATTATAATATGTGAATAGACTTATTTTGATCTTAGAATGTCATTGGTTAAGGGGGAATAACAACTTCATGAATTTGCTCCATTAGTTTGTGAAGGAGTTGTAGTACAGAGTCAGAATGGGTGGTTTCAGGTGGATTAATGAGATTGATGAAAATATAAATAAGATTTTAATGCTCAAAAAGGTTGATACACTTGTTTGATATTTTCTCTAGGTGATTTTTTGGTCTGAAGGTATGTTTATGCTAATTGAAGATTTTTGAGTGCTATTAGTTTTCTCAATTTTTGGCTTAAGGGTAAGTAGGCCTAAAATGGGTTATAGGAAATCTCCATTCCCAATGGTATGGTGGCTCAATTTTTGGTTCAAAAGTGTGTGATGGGTGTCTACAAGTGTGAAAGAAGTTTCAAAGGTGTGCATTGACTAGAAGGATGTTTGTTGATCTTGTTTGTTTTAAGATTCTAGAGTTTTGAGATCTAATATAAAAGTGGGTTTCCATATGAGTTGATATCTAAGGTTTCCTAATAAGTTGAATGGGCCAAATGGGTTGTTAAATCAAGATTCAAAAAGATTTAAACGTTTGTGGTTTTCAAGTTATTTAATTTTTTGTTAATATGGAGTGTTAATTGGCTAGTAGGTTTTTTGAAGGAAGTATGTTTCAAAGGATGGTATTGGTGATTTAAATTGGTGTGATTTAGGGGGAATATGAGAGTGATCTATATATGAATTTTTAGGTCTTAAAAATTATGGGCTCTACAAGTTCTAGGTAGGGCTATAAGGACGCTAGACATGCCTAGTTTGAAGAAGAGTGATTTTTGCTTAGTTTCTGCAAAAGAGAAAGGTATGCTTATTTTAAGGAGAGTTATCAAGTTGGTTAAGAGAATGTTTAATATTTGGAGAGTGCATGAAGTTATGTTGGTGGTCCTTATGATAACTTCAGAGAGAAGGCTAGTAAGCATGTGTGGTGGTTCTTCATGGTGGTTAGAGATCTAAAGATGCTCAAAAGGTGAAATGTCTTAGAGATATTGGGGGATTACCTCTAAAAGACTTCTTAGTGAGTTCCATCATATTTATGTGGTTTTGTGTGTTCTTTATTCATTGAATACAATGCTTGATTGAAGAGAGTGTTCGCATAGAGAAAGAGGAAGTTTATCAAGATAAGAAGAGGTAGATCAAGGTAAGGGGGAGTTTGTATCATCTTTATAAGGTGGCACTTTCCTATTTATGGTATTTTTAGGTCCTCAAGATTAGTTTGTTCCCACTTTGTCATTATGTCAAAGGAGGAGAAAGTTCTTGCTGTAGGAGTGCTTAAAGAGAGAGAAAGTGAATTGTATATTACTATATATGATGGTTATTGATATCAATGACAAAAGAGGAGATTGTTGGAGTATTTTATATGATGTCATGAAGGTGTCTAAGTGATTGGATGAAGTGCCTTGATAGTCTATGTGACAATGACAAAGTGTGTAATATGTTTGCCCTAGTATGCTTGGTTGATCTTCTATTTTGGCATGGTTAGAGATGTTCAAGGATGAGTATAGAATATTGACCATGTAAAAAATGTCCTTAAAATGTTTTATAATTTTTTAATGCTTGTGTGCATGAGTATATTTCATATAGTTGATCATTGTTGTCATTTAGACAATTTGAGTAGGTAGTTTGATAATGTCACCATTGCCATGTGAGAATGAGTCAAGGGGAGTTGGTCATATAGTTGTGATCACATTAGTACCTAGTTATTATGTGTTATATCTCAAGTCATACGTGAAGTACGATAAAAAATATGAGGAACCAAAGTTGGATACTCAAACAAAATTCACTATGTTCCCATACTTAGCCAAATTAACAATATGGCTCAAGTAGAGCCAAGTAAGCATGTTGATGAGGTTATCACTCACATGAGTGCAGGTGTTAGGACAAAATTACCATATGGGTTTATTAATTTGTATGCCTTGTTTCTATTCACTAATTCTTAGATCATGTGACTAAGCACAAAAAAAGATATGCATGTGCAAAGTTGGGCTTCTAAGCATTTTGATAGTGTTTTCTCATAGCCAAATTTTCAATGTGGTAAGAAGATATGAGTAAATTTTTTGATGGTGACATATCTCACACATGTGGACATTTTAGGATAATGTGATCATATGGGTTTATTCAATTTTTTTCATAGTTAAAATGTACTAAATTTTAGATCATGCACCAAAGCGTGGCAAAAGTTATATAGGAGCAAAGTTGGCCTTCTAGGCATAGTTGGATCTATGGAAGAAAATTTTGAGTGACAATGTTTATGATGACATTTCTCACATGTGTGTGGATTCTAGGAGTAGATTATTGTATGGATAGATTCTCCTATGTTAGGAGATCATATGATACACTTTTGAGATCATGCATTGAAGCACATAAAATTAAATTAAGGCTCAAATTTGGATTCTCAAATATATTGTAAGGGTCCCCATACTTAGTCAATTTTGCAAGAGGTAAAGATTGAGCAAGTCTTACGGAGATCAATGGAGTGTGATCCAAGATATCATGAAGTAACAAGATGGGAAGAAGTGCACATTGTATAATGACTAAGAAAAGGTAAAGGATAAAGATCAATACTGAGTGGGTGTTTCTAAAAATTGATTGAATGGTGAGCATTGCTAGTTGAAGTCTTGGTTGATCCATAGAGATTGACAGTGTGTATTGAATTAACATTACAAGATTGCACAAGATGAGGTCAAAGTGACTAAGGTTTAAAATTTGAGCATTGGTGCCTATGTATTAAATTTTGAAGAAGATCAATGGTGAGAGATTTATCTAAATTTGAGAGGTCATGAGATACAAGCATAGTGTTCAAAGTTTAACTATGACTGTTTGCATTTGAATATTTGAATTTACAAAGGAAAAAACTAGTGTTCTATGTTGTGGCTATAAATTCTAATCCAAGATGAATTTATTGGTGTGGTAAAAATAAAATATGAATAGGACTGCATGGTGCATCCATTGAACCTAGTTTGAAGATCTTGAAGTATGTAAAATCAAATATATTTATGTTTAAATTTGACTGTGTGTTCACACTTATTTTGAAAGTGACCTAAGAAGGATAATTGAGATTGTGTAAATGTTGTTTTGATTTTTCATGATGAATTGGATATTAGGGAGTGTTTTAGACTCCATGAGGATGCTCTATGTGAATTCTAAAGGTTTGACCAATTATATTGAGTATGAATAATGCTTAAAAATCTATGTTTTTGTTTATAATGTCCTTATACACCATGTCAATGTTTGAGTTGTTTGAGCATATGTAGATGTGAGCATAGATGACTGTGATCATTTGAGGATGTCTAGGGAGACATAAGGAGTGAACACATGTATTTTAAAGTGGTCCTATATTTTTTTTTACTTGATGATGTGCTAAATGGGTGAATTGGTCTCCATGAGACCTATAAGAGCTACAAGGGCCTTATTAAAAGGTGTAGTTACTTAAGGGTGACCCATAGATGCTATAGTTGACCTATGAATTTTTTTTCTGAGATATTTATATATATGATATATGCATTAAGGGTTAATGCATGCCTAATTATTGACCAAGATGGTGATGATCATGATTGTGCTATAAATAGTTAAATTAAAGATGGTGATTTCTAGACTTTGAGTGAGAGACAAAGGAGAGATTTGAGAGAGGCTTGTGTGTATGAATTATTTAGTGAAGGAGGGGTATATTTCTTTGAGGATATTTTGAGAGCATAAAATATTGAGGACTATTTTTATGATGTATAGGTCATAATTCTATTAGCAGAATAGTGCTCTTGCAGATTGAGTGTGAGTGAAGGTGAAGAGTGATAAATAGAGGTCCATCATCAGGTGTTGAAGACAAGAGTTCATAGGTGGATGTGTTCATATTTGTTTTTTGTGGAAGATTAGCATCTAAGGTGGTTATAGTCTCCTTTCAATGTGGAACTTGCTAAAAGTCTTATTATTGTTAAAACTTAGACAAGTGTGGCAGCACCTTATGAGATTGTAGGTTCACTAAATAGGGAATGTAGTTCCTTGATTAATTTCAATTGGTCTAAATTGGATATTGTTATTATATTAAAATATTATAATTTTAGTTTACAATGGGTTTTATTCCTTAAGAGGGTTTTTGATGTATGTCATGTGTTATGTTATTGATCTTGCATTATCTCTCTTACTCATTGCTATGAATGTTGTGTATTCTTCATGAATGCTTGTGGTAACTGATTAAGTGTTTATAAATATTATAATTTAAGTTGGATTATTTGGGCTCAATGATTTAACCCACCATTTATTGTAACTTTAAAATTATATAGGCATGGTTCATTTACCTTTTAGCTGCATAGTTGGCACACTTTTCATACTTCCTAGAAATACTCCCTTGTTTAAAGAAAATATTATATTGATGATATATTTTTTTATAGATTAATAATATCCTTGTATGGATATATTATAGTGCATAAAATGTCTTATTATATTTTTTGGTATTTTTTGAGATGCATCTTGTACTCACACTGATCTACAAAGTGACATGGGGGATTTGTTGTTTTATATTTATGTACCTTCATGTGTGTGTGTGTGTGTGTTTTCCTCACACAAATTTCCTATATTATTTTTTGGGTACTTCATCTCTCCCATCACCATTAGTTACATCCTTAATATATTTTATCTATTTATGAGAAATGTTTTTTATTTTTGACATCTCCTTAGTGTTTGAGTAGTGGATTCAGACACTTGTATAGTTATGTTTAGATTTACACCATGTTTTTACTCCCATTATGTATAGTGATGTTTGAGTGTAGATCAACCCACACTATAGTCTAGTCGATACATCTCTTCTTAGATAAAATCCCACCTTTATGATGGAATTTTTGACAATATAAAGATATGGTATCCCCATCATATTTTTATAAAATTTTAGCTATTTGTTATTTTTTCTCTATATTTTTAATGTTTCACTTAACAATCTTATCATTTGGCAATCCTATCACCTATCAGTTATTTAGTGTCCAAGTAGTGGATTTAGACCATTAATAAATATATTTTAATTTGACTCTACCCATTCAACTTTAAGGGGGGGGGTGGTGTGTAAGGTTATAATTAATTTAAACAAGTGTTGTGTTTAAATTCCTTGATTATACTTACAGTGGAACATCTCAAACTACTCCTAGTAGTTCTTTAGTGGATGGCATTCATTTAGTGAAATATTTTTTATTTTCAAAATCTCATTCAGAAAATATAAAGTATTTTTGTATCAAACTATTCTAGTGCATCTGATGTCTTCTTTGTCTTCTTCAATGATTGAATAGTGGACTCAAACCACTCATGTATTTTTATGTTCTTCATTAATTTTCCATTCAATTGCACTTCGTGTGGTAGATTAGCCCACCTAATGTGTTACTTAATGTTGGATAAACCCACATAGTGTACTTTGTGTGATGGAATTATCCCAACTAGTGCACCTATTTTTTGTGATGTATTTAACACATATGATACACTTTATATAGTGATGGATTGACCAATCTAGTTTTCTCTTCAAATAAGCATCATCCCATCATGTTTTAGTATTCTAGTGTACTATTTGTATATTAGTATCTCCTCTTACTTATGTTATTTTAATAAATTTTAAATACCCTTGTAGTGTGGATAATTTTTTCCAATGCATTTTATTTTACATGGGTACCTCATCAAGTCTAGTTTCTATGAACCATTTTTAGAGGATTCTTAGCCTTATTAATTTTTATAGGCCTCCCTAAGATTTTATTAAGGGTGGTATTGGTACATTATTATATATGCACTAATATTGAATTAAGTTAGGTTAAATTATATATGCTAAGTGTGATTAATCATAGATTTCTATGCTTAAAATAGGATAAGTATTTAATGGTCACACCACGTGTGAATTCCACCTCTAAATGGGATAATCACATGTGCTACTCAAGTGACCAATATAGAAAGAGGAGATTTCAATTGCATAATATATTTATACCCCTCATATCCCTTTGTATATTTATATATGAAAGAATAAACCTATTGATATAAAGATCTTTACCTCTTGATTTATTCTGATATAGATTTAGATGTAGTATTGAGTAATCAATTTTTATCTTTTCCTCATATATTTGTAGAGATTTTTATGTTTAATGGATTGAGTACATTCTAAATATTCTCCAATCCTTCATGCTCTTAGATGCATTTCCTATATGGTGATCAGAGCTAGTTTATAAAATTATAAAATGCATATTTTCATAGTCATTATAATTAGGGTCTCAGCCTAATTGCATTGAAATTCATTTGTAATAATGCACCATTCAAATTGTACATCTTTTATGCACCAGTTTCTAGAAAGTGGTAGTTACATATGGTCCCATCTAACTTATATGGAACTTTATTAAATGTTTTTTATATATGAAATCATAAAATATGACCTTGAAATCTATGCATAAATTATTACTCTTGATGTTCCCATTATATACAACTATATTTTTAGTCACTATAGGACTTATCGACACATCTTTCTCCCCAATTGCACGTATTATGGCATATACTGAGATAAAATTTGGGATGGATCATGGTACATAATGATTTTTTTTCATATATTTTCCTATTATACCTATTTTCATTGAATATCTTACTATCTTTCCATTCTATCCTCATCTGGTGCTCTTTTCTCTATTTTTAGCCTCTCCTACTTAGTTTTAGTCTTCCTCTTGACTAACTAGATAAAGATAAAGTTAATTATATTTTGGACCCTATTTTTAAAAATATATTGGAAATATATTATGTAAGTTAATTTTACTATGTATGTCCCTTTTCAACTATATCAACCATGATCGATATAGTTGTGTGCTCTTCTATATTAACTCAATATGGATAATATAGTACTATTTTCTATTTGAATTATTATCCTCTATTGATCTAGGTTGATCCATATACATAATTTATGGGTCAATTTTATTATATGGATTCATATATATAAGTCTCATATATATTATTTTTATAATAAACACACACCATTTTACTCTACTTACACACAAAAACTTGCTTTTAGTAGAGTAATTAGAGTATATTTTTGAGCTTATTCTTTTAGGTGTATAATATTTATCAAGGTATTTGAAGTTTAGTAGAATTAATTTAAACTAGAGAGATATACCTTACTCTTTAGAGTGCCCAATTAAGAATCTTTAGGTCTTCATCCTTGAAATTTGAGTCTTCGCCTAAAACATCTCTCATTAAGTGACATTTAGGTCAAGGGGGAGATTGATACACTAACAAGTAAACCCAAGATAAGTATCCTTAAATATAAACTCTTTATTTTACTTGGTTTAAATACAAATACTAGAGTAGTATATTTAATCTTATTCTTTTAAGGGTATAGTATTTATCAAGGTATTTGAAGTTTAGTAGAAGGAATTTGAACTAGAGAGATATACCTTACTCTTTGGAGTGCCCAATTAAGGATCTTTAGGTCTTCATCCTTGAAATTTGAGTCTTCACCTACAACATCTCTCATTAAGTGACATTTAGGTCAAGGGGGAGATTGATGCACTAGCAAGTAAACCCAAGATAAGCATCCTTAAATATAAACTCTTTATTTTACTTGGTTTAAACACAAATGCTAGAGTAGTATATTTTGTTTTTCTTCTCCATGCTTATCTTAGGTTATGTTATCTTCAGATGCTAGTATATCCTTAGTTAGACACCTATTTTTTGAAACCCTTAGTTTAGATACTTCTTGGTTACTATTTAATGGGTTTTGTGTATCTTTAGTTTACCTCTTTTACATATTATACATAGGTTTTTTTTATAGTTATTTTCATAGGATCCATAACTATATATTTGGATCCCATTCTACAAATAACCCTTGATTTTATTAATATTTGTACCAAAACTGAGAAATTAATGTTGTGAAAGCAAAAAAAATAATGCATAAAATGAAACAATGTTACCTCATAAGAGCCAAGACAAAATATTGAGAGACACAAGTTTTAAAGTGGGAAATCATCAAATGGGAAAAAACCATGTGTTTATTAAAAAGGTTTGCAAAAAAATATTCTCACTATATAATCTTAGAATCAAGAATAATATAGAAGATTAGAGAGCTTCAAGTGTGGAAGAGAGGAGGAGAGGGATATTTAAATATATCACGAGGAAGGATGAATGAGTTACAATAATACCATCATGACCTTGTAAGGCCTCCTTAATGTGTACCAAATGTCTTATTCCCTAAAAGGTGAAGGGAATTGTACAACATATGTGGGGAGGAGTTACTTGTACAAGTAACTCAAAGAATCCTATAAAAGTATAAAATAGGCAAGAGACACCTCATAAATCTGGGATAAAGTTAAATTTAAAAAAAATAAATGCAAATCATGGGATAATCCTGAAAATCCTAAAGTGAACCTAAATAAGGTTAATCTACAACAAATTTTATCCTTTGCCCTACTTTGTGGGATAAAAAATTGTACGTATGTTGGATTTAGTGTGATATTGTCCCTTTTCATATATTAAAACATATTTATATTACAAACCATATTTTTCCATAATACACGTATGCATGCTAATTTGCTCACCCTAGTCATTCATCTAACCTTACCATTTATCCCATCTAATGTCATCTAAAAATCCACTAATTATCCCTTTCCTTGTTAATATTCTAGTTCCCCCTTTTTCATATTTCTTATACTATCATAACCCTTACATATCCCACATAATATTAATTTCTCCATTACCCATCTTATTAATATCCTATTAAGCTAATAATCCTTCCCATGCCCACTTTCTAGTTTTAAATTCAAAAATCATAACTACCCCTTATCCACCTATCACTAGGCTCTCCTAAAAATCAAGTCCACACATAAAACCTCTAGTAAGCCTCATTAAATCCTATGATCCCCTCTAGAAGTCTCCTTAATCCTCTTAGATCCCCTAACTTCCCTTTCTAGGAAATTATATGAATTTTTAATTCAAAGGATCATTTAATGACATGTCCTGTAAGGAATTTTTAATTACTTAAAATTTTGAGATCCCTTTATCTCCCAAAGCCCAAATTTTAATTTGGACTGTCCATTCAACTTCCCTCTCTTCTATATAAGCCATGCAATGCTCTTGTCCATGGTAATAAAAAAATCAACAATCTTTGGAAGTCTTCATGATTTATTATCAATTTCCATTGAATCAATAATCCTTTGCTTCTCATCTTTCATCCATATCCATTAGTCTTATACATTAATGGAGTCCACTTTGCATCCAAAGTCTTGAAGCCATATCCTCTTGCTATCCCACACCCATTGATTAGTTTGTCTTGGAGCAACATCAACAATCTTGGAGAGAATATTCAAGGCAGAAAAGTGATGGTAAGAATTTTTTAATTGCATGTTGATTGCTTCCAATTTCTTTCCTTTTGATGATTTTATGAATTTTGAGTAGATTATAGTTAATTATGCATGATTGATCCAATTGATCAAAATTTGAAACATACATTGGAGAACACAATGGGAGCCCTCCTCTTGAACTAATATTTTGTGCTTTGAGTATGCTTTCTCTAGTTTTCAATTCAATTTAAAGGAGAATTTATGGATTCCCATTTTTTGACAAATTTACGTTCTTCACGAAAATGTGTTGTATTTTGATAAACTGATCTTTAATCATAAGTAATTTCATGAAATTTTTTTTGGGTTATGAGTGATTCACTCTTAGATTTCTATAAAAATTTATGATTTTTTAGTTTGTTGAGTATTGAGAAGATTATGATAGATTTAATATTGCTATTCTAGATATTTTTTGCCATTTTTTGGTGTTAAAAGTACTTTACCATTATTCAATTTTGTAGGTTAGATTGATAAAAAAGTGGTGACTTTGTGAGGAAATTGGTGACTTTGCATCTAGGGATAACTTTTTATAGTCTTTAATCATTCTAAAAAATATTAAGTCTGATCCCTTCAAAAATTAGTGTTTTTTTGTTTCATATTAGTGACATTATTCTTAATTCAATGTTTTTACATAGAGATTAGCAAGTTTTTATTTTACTTAGTAATGGTCATATAATCAATTTGGGAGGATACTCTTAGATTTATAACATCATATGAATATGAATATATATATATATATATATATATATATATATATATATATATATATATATATATATATATATATATAACACTTATAAACATCTAATATTATCTAGTTTTATTTAGAAGTGGTTTTGGGTATACATAGGAAAACTTAAATTTTTGCTAAAAATCTTATTTTTCACCTTGTCTGTTCATCAAATATAATTACATTAAATAGATTTTTTGTCTTAATTATATTAAATATAAATTAAAAAATATCACCATAATTATCATCATTAATTATATTGATTGAAAATAAGAAACCATGGTTGATGAAAATCTCAAATTATTAGTTGTGATCAATGTATTCATGTTCTTGATATTTATTATGATTTAACATATTTTATAGCCTTTAATCACCTTAGTAGAGTAGCCATTTTAGTATATTTAATTATAATTTGTCTCCAAAATTGTGTACCATTAAATCACCTTCATCATGCCCACCACAATGCCGCTAAACTACCAAAACCTCCAACATCTATTTTAGTTAAAAGATTCTCATCCTTTATTAATAATAAGACTTTAGTATATCATTTTCATATTTAATAAAATAAGTTTTTGATTATTTATTTTCATTTTACTTTATGTCATAAACTATATTAATTCTATAGTCAACATTACTTTGTAGTCATAAGTCATATTATCTCTAGATAATGTGAAATTATCCAAAATGGTTTTTAGTAGGTTGTTTGTTAAAAGTTGTTAGTTAATGGAATAGTGTCCTTCACAACTCTTTTTTATAATCCTTTGTGTTGTGTATAGTTTATTATCATTAAAAATAATATAAAATTAGCCTAACTAGTCTAGTTGTCTTATTATTGTTCATAATGTAATAGTCTAGTTATCTTGTTAATAAGTGGGTAGTAAAATATACTAAGTGATTTCAATATATAATTAAATAGATTTTTTTTAATTATCTTGATCATTTTATAACATCATAAGTATAAAAATGAAACTAATATAAATAGAGGGAGGATATTTATTTCTAATTTACAGGTATATGACTGTCGAAGACCAAAATTCATAACTACTAATAGTGTGATTGTAGGTTGATCGATCAAAGGCCACACTCATTGTAAAATACTAACCCATTTATTTGTAGGTCATTAGTCTAACAGATGGTTTAAAACTTTATTTTTGTCTTCTTTGATTGAATTTATTGCCAACATCTAAATTAATTAGTTAATAAACTTTGTTACTTGCTTGAGTGTTACCCGAGGGCTATCATGGTGTATACTCTCCTCCCTACATCCTTGTAGTGATTATTGGAGGATAAAAAACCATTAATAAACCATCCCTATTTTTTTAGGGTGAAACATGATGTGGAACTAATCCTCATTCACTTTCTATTAGTCATAGGGATTGGTGATGCATATTTCATCACAACACACTCAACCACACTTTGTGTTCTAACCGAGTATAAATATCAAGGACAATTATCATTAGGACAAGTGGGAGATCCCATATAGAATCACATGAAGGAAAGGTGTTAAATCTTTGACCCAAACATTAGACAACAACCTATATAGAGTTTGGCCCCATGTACCTTGTGTATCTTGGGGATACCCCTAGTGAACATGTATATCCTAGATTAAGACCGTTGACTATAATAATCACTTCAATGCTAAGAATCAAAATCCCTCAAGTGGCCCAATATGTAAAAATAGAGAGGTTTGGGATTTTTCATAATAGGGTAATAATATATCACCTCTCCCACAAAATTATTAGGTGGGGTGGGTGTCGAGTTACACTCTTGAGTCAATTTACTATTTAATAAGTGTTGTGGCTTGCTTGATTGTTTGAGTGTTGTGAAATGCCAGTGGTGTTTAACTTCTTCTTGAAAACTAAAATAAAAAACCTAGTTATCCTCAAGTTACACAATTCATATAAAATATTTATTTAATCCTATTCTCATCATCATGATTTCTTCATCATTCAATCTATTTCTAACATCTATATACCTTAAGCATCATACATGAGCTATATATTGGTCATACCATCACTAAAAACATCCCTTTCCTAAAACATATTATGCATAAATCTCTTCCCTTAAATATTCACCTATCACCCTATCCATTTTTCCTCTATCCATTATCACCCTAACCATTACTCTATTCACATACTATCAATTATTACTTTGATGGTTTCTATCTAGCATCATGTTATCTAGTAATCTTGCCCATTCATAATTATCACCCATCTAGTCATCATATTTGTAGTTCTAATCTGGAAACCTATCAAATATCATCTATTTTCTAATTTGGATCTTGAAAGAGTTGAAATATTGATAGTATCCATCCATATTGACTAAATTCTAGTCCTTCCTTTAATTAATATCTACTCTAAAATCCCAAACCCTAATCCAATCCAATCCTACCCTATCTTAAGTCTTGGTCACCTTAACCATATTAGATCAAATATAATACATATTCTTGATCAAGAGCACACCTTTTGATAACACTAATTTTATTTCATCTCATCCTAAAATGAAATCATAAAGATCACCCATTCAATACACACATCTAGTCACAATGCCACCTAAGGCTTGTGCACAAACCTCAAAATAGGACAAGGATTAAACTAATAAGATGATATGATAATGACATTAGGTGAGAAAAATATAGATAATGAATAGAATAAAAGTGATATGCACATTTCTAGAGGAGAGAATGAAGCAAATAATGACCTCTTTAGCAATGATGAGATCATGAATCACATTAACAAATATATTTATGAAAACAAAGAGAAATGCCTAGAACACCTCATCAAATTAGGATTATAATTACCCTCTAACTTTAATCCTAATATCTTACATAACTTAATCTAAACACCACCTCATCACAATACTCCTCCCCATCATGATCCAATAAATCAAGAAGAAGAAAAAAATAAACTAGAGGATCATGAAAAAGAATTAGATAATTACTAAGAAGTCCCTTGAGCCACTAGGATTGATTTTGATAAATTAAAATCCACCTTAGAATATCATCTTGATCAAATCACCCTACAAAAAATTCATTAGCCTCTCAAATCTATTCATAAGCTCGTAAACCCACATCCCCAAGGAAAACATACATTAGTCATGACCCCCTAAGGCCAAAATACAAATCAACCATTATTTACAAGCCCTTAATGGATTAATCCTTTACTTATGAGTGGAAAGTGATGAAGTAAACTCTTCAATAAATAGACCCCTGAGCATAGGCAAATAAATACAAATATGAGGATTTTTGTACATCTCCTCTAGATATAAGTATCTTTCAAAATACCTTTCCCCACTCATTTCTATATTCTAAATTTTGAAAATTATAAGGGGAAGGGAGATATTCATGACCATGTCCAATAATTCTACATATAAAATCATGAGGTTTACTATAATTAATCCCATTTACTTTGCCTTTTTCCAAAGAGTCTCATAGGACAAGCTCTAGAATAGTTTATGCATTTACCTAAAGGGTCTATCACATGATGTTAATAACTATCTAAGATATTTGTAAGTCATTTATATTTCAATATTGAACATAATATCACCATGTTAGACTTGTATAATACCAAGCAAACAAATGGAGAAAGCCTTGTTTCCTTTTTACAATGATGGAAGAGCCTTGCTAGTTATTTTTCATGCATTGTCCCCAAAAAGGAATTGGATAGTATCTTCATCAAAAATCTTAATCTAGAATTATTCTATCAATTGGATTTAAATTTTTCCAATTCATTTGATGAGAAAATATAAAATTGCATTCACATTGAAAAATCACTTGTTGAAATGGGGACCATCAAATTATACTCCTAAACTAATCAAAATCATTACAACACTTATTATGATAAACCTAAGGCCTTTTATAAAAATAAAAACATTGTTGTAGATGGTGTCATTGACTCAAACCATGTGAAAATAGTGAAAAATTCTACCCCCACCACTAAAAATCAAAACATATCAAACATCATTGTGTCAAAGGGGATACCAAAAACTAGAATAGGAAAATCACATTTTACAAATCTTAGTGTACCAATTTAGATAGTCTTAGATAAATTGGTTGTCACCAATATGATAACTCTACCAAAAATCATACCCTTGATTGATAATAAACCACATCCTAATTAGTATCAATAAAAATAATTTTACCATTATCATCATGTAAAAAGATATGATACTAAAAAGTGTATGCAATTAAGAAATTTCATCCAAGATTTGGTAAATAAAAGAGAAATAGAAATTGAAGGCGAAAATAATTCTTCTCATTCTAAAAATCAATAGATAGGCATATATCAAGACCCATTCCCTAAGTGTGATCAAAAACAAAAAATAGCACCAAGGGATCAAAATCAAACATTCACTTCCAATCAAGTTATATATCACTATACTACCCATATTAATACCATCAAAATTAAAGTCAAAGACACTCAAGAACTCCCAATTCTACCTCACCCCATCCTTAATATAAATAGGGCTACATATGATTGTGTGGTCACTATGAGACATTGTAAAATAATAGTCTTGGGTTCACACCCTAAAGACTCACCCCACAAGGCATCTCAAAAGATCAATATTACTAAGGAAAAATCAAATACTCCCAAAATAATATATGATATTATCCAACAATTAGAGAAGACCCCAACCCAAATTTCTATTATGGATCTTCTCAAGACTTAATTTGTTTATCGAGACACATTAAATTGAATCTTGCATGAGTCAAAATTTCTTATGGATATTGATACTAGCCAATTTCAAGCCTTGGTGGGTCTCTTATCCCAATCTCATCAGATCACATTCAATACCCAAGACATGCTACCCATTGGCCCAAATCATAAATATCCTTTATACATAAAATTATCCATAGCTAATCATAAATTCCCATGAGTTCTTATAGATGGAGGCTTTGCTTTAAATTTGTGTAATATCAAGTTTCTCAAAAATGAGGTATTTAAAATCCTCTTTGGTGCCTACATTAGTCATAATAAAATCCTATGATGACAATGAACAGCCATCAGTAGGAACTATCCATATTCCTATATTGGTGGGACCCATTATCTATCAAAATTTACTTAATGTAGTCTACTTTGATCTCCATACAATATGTTTTTGGCTCACCCTTAGATTCATGAAATGTGAGTTTTCCCCTTCACCTTACATCAATTTATTACATTCACACATTCAAGAATGGAGGTTATAATCCCAAGAGAGACTGAACATTTTTTCAACTGCCAAATGGAAGAGGTAGACTATGGCCTTTATTTCCCAATCACATAAATTTCACCCTATGATCTAAAAGCTAAAAAATATGTTTATCCATATAATATTCCATCTCCCTCCTCTAATCCACTAGAGGTCACCCATATAAAAATTATCTCTAAAGAATGTGGAGAATATGAATAAAAACCTTTTGTATAGGTAACATTCCATTATCTCCACATAGCTATGGGTCCCCCATTATGTAGGATATTAAGCCAATAACTTATCAATTTGGAACAACTACTTTTATGAGTTCAAGAATACTATCATAAGATCATTTTAAATAACTATATGATTCTTGGACAGTTTGGGAAAACCATGCCCCATCTTTTGAAAATGAGAAATATCCTCAAACACATAATATGTTTAAGAATATGAAATATAAGGGTATAGGGCTAAGTCATGCATAATAAGGTATTTTATAGCACATTGATATTCAAAGATATCCAAAATGACTTGGTATAGGGTACACACCACTAGGCATTAATATTCATAATGATGTCATGGATCTTCATTAATTCTCAAAGAGTCAACTTATAATGAAGAGATCAAGACAAGTTCCATTTATAGCCTCTTCGAAGACCTTGCTACCATAAAATTATTCCCTGACACATCCATATACACCATCAATCATCCCCTTTTCTACCCTAACTTGATTGACTTGGATCAACATGAAGAGCCATAATTGAATATATAAGAGCTCTAATTACATGCCTTTAGGATACCACAAAAGGAGATTAAATATTAGTCTAAATGATTTAGCCTATTTTGGAGAACAAAGAGGATCCTTGAATCAAATAGAAGAAGAAGCGTACTATGAAACTAATTTATATCCAATCACTAAAGAAATTGAATAAGACCCACCTTTGAGTCATTTAAGCCCTGAAGAGAAAAAGGTATATCAAGATGTGTGTGTGGAATTACTAGATGTATTTATTTTAGATTAAGAACTTCACTTGCCTCTTCCCCCAACATATATACAAGACCAATCACCATCATTAGTTGAAGAAGTCATAGAAGTAAACATTGAAACTGAATAAAATTCTAAAATAGTCAAACTGGAGACAAGTCTTATACCTAAAGAAAGGGATATCATTAATAATCTTCTAAAAGAGTTCATGGACATATTTTCATGGTGCTATGTGGACTTAACCGAAAAAGATCCTAATTTGGTAATGCATCACCTAGTAGTCGATCCTAATATTAAATTGATTAAACAAAAGCTCTGTAAAATGCACCCTAAAGTGTCACTATTAGTCAAAGAAGAATTACAAAAATTATTGGAAGAAAGTTTCACTCACATAATTAACTATTACAAGTGTATTTATAATATTGTCCCTATTTAAAGGCCACAAGGAGGAATCCACATTTTGCTAAATTTTGAGATATCAACAAGGCATGTTTGAAAGATGACTTCCCTTTGCCCAACATAAACATGATAGTGAATTCAACATCTAGATATGAAACGTTATCCCTAATGAATGGTTTTTATGGATATAATCAAATCAAAATTGCTCCCAAAGATCAACATAAAATCACTTTCATTCCTCCATGAGGAACTTTCTATTACCAAGTAATTCCCCTTGGCCTAAAAAAGGTGGGAACCACTTATCAAAGGGTTATGATGATCATATTTCATGATGTGATGTATAATATTGTAGAAGACTATGTTGATGATATTTTGGTCAAGTCATAAATAACACAAGTGAATCATTTCATAGTCTCAAGAAGAATATTTTAGAGATTAAGGAAATACAAGGTGCATTTGAATCCTAAGAAGTGTGTATTTGGTGTTACTTCCAAAAAAAATTAGGGATTCATAGTGTCACAACAAGGCATTGAAGTGGATCCTATAAAATTTAAAGCTATTATTGACATGCCTCCAGTTACCAACCTAAAATATCTATGTATTATTCAATTAAAAACACATGCCATTTGTGATTTTATCTCTTAATTTGTTGATAAATATCATCCATACACTCATCTACTCTAGAAAAGAGCTCATTTTGATAAGAATTCAGAATTCCTAAAAGCATTTTATGACCTCAAGAAATATCTATTGAAGCCTCTAGTCCTTTCACCCCTAATAAAAAGAAATCATTTACTCTTATACATATTAGCTACTCCATGTGCCTTAGGATCCCTTTTAACACAACACAGTGAGAGAGGAATAAGTGATCCATATACTATTTAAGTTGGACACTTATGTCATATGAGTTTAATTATACACCCATTGAAAAAACATGCCTAAATGTCATTTTTTTATCAAAATCTTAGACACTACATGCTTAAAAATTAAGTAAAGTTCATTGCTAAGGTTGAACCACTTAAATACATGTTATCAAAGTCAGCGTTAATAGGAAGAATAGAAAAATGGATTATTCTCCTAAGTGAATTTGACATGAAATGTGTAAATAAAAAGGCCATCAAGGGCCAAATAATTATATATTAACTAGAATTAGGTCCTATAATAGATATCAAACCCTTAGTAACTCCTTTTCTAGATGAGTTTATCTTGACAATTAAAGAATCACCAATATCAAAGCTTTATTTTGATGGATCTTTCACCACTCATGGATCTGTATCCAACATTGTTTTGGTCACACCTCATGGAAATTTTATCCTAAAATATTTTAGGATATCTTTTCCCTATACCAATAATATCATATAATATGAAACATTAATCATAGGATTTAAAATTACCATTTCTTAGAATATTCAGCATATTCAAGTCCTTAGTGATTCCCAACTCATTATCAAGTAGGTTAATGAATAATTATAAACAAATTATGACAAGTTACTTATATATAAACATATGGATAAATAAATAAAGACAAAATCTTAGTCCATAACATTTGAAGAGATACCTAGAGGAAGTAACAAATCAATAGATGCAATGGCCACTATTAGGTCCTTGTTAGACATGCCAATAGATGTTCTTGAAAGATAATTTTGTTGACAATGAAAATCATAATGTCAAAAAATCAACCCTTTCTCTTATCATAAAGGTCAAGGTGGAATGGTATCAATCTAATCGTGGGGTTTTAAAGGTTCAACTATGATCCTAAAGATGCGAGGGGTTTTTTTATAATTTTTGGGAAATAATCAATAAGTTATTAATGTAACGTATTCCATTATAATAATTATAAATCCACTTTATCAAATCATAAATCAATTTAGATAAGGATTTATAATATAATCCTATCCGATAAAGAAGATCTATGAATTAGATAATCTCTTGAAGGAAAGAAATCTAATTCATTAAATATATATTTTCCAAGTAATATCTTGCTTCTACTATAATGATTTCCAAGTAACTTCAAAACATAAACCAAAAATATAAATAAAACATATCTGAGATAAGAAACATATAATCAATCAAGTAGAAACCAACACATAAGACACAACAAGAAGCAATCAGCAATCTAAGTCAAAAATAAAAAGTAAACTAGACAAGAAAAGACTAAAGAGATTAAACTAATCTAAGACTTAATTGTCTAAGAACTAGCAAGCTAATAAAACTAAATAAATCTAAGAATAAATTAATAATTTTAATTAATAATCTAAGTCTAAACAAAATTATAACTATTAGAAAACTTAATCTAAATCTATCTAAGTCTAATTAACTAATGGACAATTAAAAGTCTAATAAAATTTAAAGAAAAATAAAGATAAAAGGGTCTAATCAACAATATCTATACTAAAATAGAATTAGAACTATAATCTGAAATTTAAATAGATTTAAATGTCTAATCTAAAATAAAATTAACCTATAAAACAACTAAAAATAAATCTAATAAGAAACCTAAAACTATACAAAAATTATATGGGGGGAGTTAAAATAATCTATCTAAACTATCTAACCTAAGAAAATAACCAAGATAAAATATCTAAGAAACTATAAAATAGAAATAAGATAGTAAACTAAACAAAAATATAGATAAAGGTATAAACTAAGAAACTAAAATCAAACTAAATTAATAAAAGATAAAACTATATTAAATTAGAATTAATATAAATACAATAGAAATTGCAAGTCTCAACAGAGAGTCATCTTAGTAGGAATGATATATTCTATTGAGAAAACTAACATCTTTCTTTACAATAACTTGAGAGACAACTTTTACAATCAAAATAGATTAATGAGATGTCACCAAATAATAAAGTGTTCATCATTATTCAAGTTGAATACTTAGATTCTGTGCATAGGACTACAAATAACACTCATTAAAAGATGTTAAAAGCTACAAACTTTAGATAATCTATCATAAATGATAATTAAAACTAGATATACTTGTGTTGCCTAGGTAATTACTCAAACATCAGATAAAGTAACATTGGGTCTATTTTCAAAAGTCATGCTATCTCAGAGAAGTTGCATAGCAAATAGAAAAATAAGTGATTAACTTCACAAAATGAATGAGTCTTTAGTACATGCGTTGTTCTTCTATCTCTAAATGAATCCTTGATCTCCTTTTATTCCTTCAATTTGGTTTGAAAGAAGTTACAACTAAATTTTAAGTTAACTAATTGAATTTAAAAATTCAATTAATTATAAATAATTATTAATTAAGGATAGGTTTAAGTAAAACTTAAAAGTCTTAATAGATCAAGTATTTTATTATAGATTGGGTACTAATCTAAAGGAGTGGGGCCCCTCACCAATTAATAATAAATAGAATACATATATCAATCATTAAATAGATAAGTCAAAGATTAATAAAATTTTATTTATATTAAACCATAATGCATGTCTCAAAATTAACTTAAGCATGCACACACACACACACACACACACACATCAAAAATTGAGTTTGCTATACTTCCTAGAGTTATCAAAAAATTGAAAGTTATGTATCAAACTACCAACTAAAGTACCAAGTCTGAAAGTAAAATTGTTCTACTAAGAAAAGTTCAACTAAAAAATAAAAATTCTATCTAGATGACATCTAGTAGTCATCAAAATTAGAGAGTAATTCAACTATAGCTTTCCCATGCTCATTAACACCTTCATTATACTCTATATCAATGGCTAGAAGATGAAATATATTAGTCTCAAAATCAAAAAAAGGATCATCAATTTCTAGCTTTATCCTTTTGAGTACTCTAATCTCAATAGGAGTATCAAGTTCAGTCTGACTGTCTACTCTCTTTTTTGAAGTAGAAGGGTGGGGATCCATTATATGCTTTTTATTGGCATAAATAGGCTTATCCAAAATCAACTTCCTACATCTCATGATAAGTTCACTATGAGAAAATACTAGACCTAACTTCTTACATTTCGTAATAGGATTTGTATGGGGAGTAGAAAGATTTTTTGAAACTAAAGGAATGGTAAGATTTACATAGTTTTTTGCATGAGTTGTTTCAATCTCAAGCTGAGTAGCTTGATTGATAGGAATAGGTTAAACAACATGCTTAATTATTTCATGATTAGGAGGCTAAATTGGTAAATGTTGTGTGTTATTTTTCAAATGATGCAAGGAGCTACTATGTGAAAGGGTCCTAACACCAAACCTATTCCCATAAAATCCCATATTTCCCTTGTTACCTATATTATTGGCTAGATTAAAAGGTAGATGATTGAAGATATTCTAAAATTTAGGGTCTAGTGCATCAAAATTAATAGACATCCTTGTAACCCTTTGAAACCTAGGGCCAAAGCTCCTATCCCTAAATCCACCTCTCTAAATGTTTCTATTAAGAATCTACTGATTAACATTACTACCATAATTCTACCCCCAACCTCTATCATCATTGTTCCTATTTGACCTGGGTTGATTCCATCTAAACATTTTACCAACAATCTAAAATATATTCAAAAATAAATTGATGACTGAAGAATCAACATATATCCATTAAAGATGAAACAAAATTGAACTCTTAAAAAACACTATCATATCTCAACCAATTTCTAAACTAAATTATACATCAAGTGTATCCAACATTATTATCAAATCCATGAATTTCATCAAAAAAGACAAAATTCAAATGCTTAAATTGTATCTTTAAAACCAATTGAGTCTTCAAATAAAATTATAATATCATAATTTTATTTCAAAATATTTGATATATCTCATTGAAGTTTCAATCTTTATCAAATCAACTATAAACTAAATCAATCCAAAAATTTAAGCAACATGATTTTAACCAAATATTTTCCAAAATGAAATCACCAAATAATATTTTGAAATAGAAATTACTTGCTCAAAATATAATCTTCATTAAAAATTCAACTAAGAAACCACTAAGCTCATCAAGGGACTATCACTTCAAAATCCAATTTTAAAATAAAACCCAAAACTTCAATATTGAGATGTAGATTCAACATAAACTTCATTTTATCTAACCTCTTAAAACCAATATTTTCAAAATGAAAATAGCAGATGATAATTTATGATTCTAAGATCATCATACTTATATATTTGAAAACTCCTTGATATAACCTTAAATACTATGGTCAACCATATTTTCTCAAATTATTTTTTGTATATAATCATATCATAATATTTATAAACAAATAAAAGCTACCTCTACAAAAAACAAAGTTTGTGGCCTAAAAAATAACCAAAACTTCATGAAACTAAAATATTTTAAACCCTTCTAGGATAAGCATGGCAAAAAAGACGAACAACTTATACATAAATAATTAAAACAAAAACTAGTTCATGTTGTATTAAAACCTTGTGCTTCTCAACTTCATAATAAGCATGCACCATAGTTCTTCTAATATTCTAAATATACACAAAAATGTGAACATAGTTTATTCATAAATTGAGATCCTAACAAAACCTTTAACCATAAATCTTTTTAAATACCCATTTTTGAATATCTTTGACAGAAACTCAATATTAAACATATTCAAAAAAATGAAGCCTCAAATATTCAATAGAAAAACATCCATAATCCTCAAAATCATGGTTGAGGACAAACATTTAAAACCCTCAACATATTCACAAAAAGAGAAGCTCTAAAATCTCTAAAAAATCATCATGCAGAGTTATATTTCAAAAACTCAATATCCAAAGAAACTTCTAGTTGTAATGGCATGCAATATTATTTTAACAAATTGAAGATTTCAACAAAACCCTTTTGATACTGTGTGTATCTCAAATACATTATTAAATACATTTCTAGATGAGTGAAGTAAAAAAATTCAAAATTAGATATATTTGAGAAATAAAACTTCAAATTGTTCAAAAAACCATCTTAATAACCACTTTTTCCATTAATCCTTTATGGTAAGGATAAGTTAGACATGAACTTATTTACGTACAGATAGATTTATCAAATCATCGCATACTAGAGCTCATCTTTCGCCATGAAACAAAGTAAACTATTCAAAAATAACTAAAACCTTCAATAAATATTCATGTAGACTAGAACTTATTTCTTTTGTGTAACTAAGAAGTGATTTCTTTCATGCAACTAAAATCTTCTGTAAATCACCATGAATATTTTCCAAACTTATTCAAAACTATATAAATCATACTTGGTAATGTGCCTTTGAAATCTTTCTATCTAGAATCCTCAAAATCCTTTCTCTATAACTCAAAAATCTAACTAGCTAGAGCTCTGCTTCCATGAGAAGCTTTCCAACATGACCAAAATCCAAGAAAAACAACCTACTTGTATTCACCACCCTACATTGTAACTGATTCGTCTAGGTAATCATATTCTATTGGCTCTCCTCAATCAAGAATGTATTTATCAGTTTGGCCAAAAAAATTAATAACATGATCAAATTTAGTTATTACTAACCTTCCTACTAACCTCATTCCAATTTTCATCTTTTGAGGCATGCCTGCTTGGCATTAAATTCTTAAGAGCACCAAAATCTTCACCATGATCACAATATCCCTTCAAATATGACTTGAATTTAATGTTTTTTTAATGTGTGCCAACTTGAATGATGTCTCAATGCTAACTAGATGTTATCTATTAATTAAATCCAAGTCAAAATCTAACTCACCATGTCAATGGAATGCTAACTTGTCATTGAACACGCTTGAAATACAATCCAATACCTTCTTTTCGAATAAATACATCTTACGACTTAGATTTAGGAAATGCAAATTTTACCTTCTAATGAATCATTATGCTCTCAAAGACACCAAGGTCTTTGAACTTAGACTTCACCATGACTCAAAGAGCTTAATGATATTATCTTAAGACTTAGGATAAATAATCCTAAGTAAGGTGTTTTCATTTTAAAACATATAATCTTTACAGAGCTTAGACTTAGGAAATGTTCTAACACCATAGCAGCAATCACTTAAATATCAAACCAAACCAATATGTCCATAGATTAAAAATATATTATATCAAAGGAATAAAAATGATCTCTTAATTGGATTGATAAAATCATTAAAGTTATCTTTCAAAATGAAATGGCATCATTTCTTCAACTGCAAAATTTACACCTAATCCATCTATATTTTCATAATTTTTTTGAAAAATAAATTGAGAGGGAATATCATTATAATAAAAAACATTATGATATGTTCTAAATCAAAATTCACATTACCAATAGAAACCATGCCAATAATCACCATAAACTATTCAAGTTGTCAACACTAAAAATCTATTCCTAAACTTGTCATGACAATCCATACTAAAATCAGTAAAGATTTCTAAAAATGTCATATATATATATATATATATATATATATATATATATATATATATATATATATATATATATGAAAACACACAAGGTATAACCATATCAAATGTATAATGCTGAGTTGTAATTTGAATAATTATTTTGAGAAGGAAAACGATTGAACACACACACACACACAAATATATATATATATATATATATATATATATATATATATATATATATATATATATATATATATATATATATATATATATATATATATTTTGTGTGTGTGTGTGTGTGTTCAATCATTTTGCTTCTCAAAATAATTATTCAAATTACAACTCAGCAGTATAAGTTTGATATGGTTATACCTTGTGTGTTTTCATATATATATATGTATATGTATGTATATATATGTATGTATGTATACAATGATATATAGATGCACATTTTATTCATTAATTCACTATACTTTTCAAAACCACTTAAATATAAATATGAATTCATTAGCCTATCATCATCAATTCATAATTGAAAATATGCATTCAAATATACTACTAATTGATTGGGTCCCTAACACAATTTTAAATTTCATGATTGAGTCTTATCTATGGTAAAAAAAAGTATTAACTCTGGAAAAATTGATGGGGGTGTGAAAAATAGGCATAACAACTTCTTGATTGAATATTTATTAATACCTACACATCAAACTATGGCTTGTCATAAAATATATACTATCATTGATCATAGTCAGCCATGGTACCAGGACATATATACTTACTTCCATGACAATACCCTTCTACCAAACCTTAATTTCCACCAATGAAAATCCTTTATCCAATACACCTCCCATTACACTATCCCTTGTAGAATATTCTATCATTGAGGCTATGATTAAACTTTTTTGAGATGCTTGAACTCAAATGAGGCTCTTTGGTAATCAAGGAGGTCCATGATGGCATTTGTGGAGGCCATGTTAGTATAATGGCCATGGCTAAGAATTTACTCAAGATCAAATATTATTGGCCTACAATGGATCATGATGCTTGCCAATATGTGTGAAAATGTGTGGTTTGATAGAAACATGGAGATCTTATACATGCTTCTACTCAAGATGTAACCCATCATGAATCCTTGGCCCTTTTTAGTATGGGGATTATACCTCATTGGTAAGATCAATCCTACCTCATCAAATGGTCATAAGTTTATTATCATAACCAAAAAATATTTCCCTAGGTGGGTGGAAGCTATGCCACTTATGTATACCACTAGCCATCAAATATCTAAGTTTATTTTGAACTAGATCATTTGCCACTTTGGAGACCATTCAATGCTTATATCTGATAATGGCAAGTCTTTTTAAAACTAGGAAGTCAAATCCTTGTGTAATAAGTATCACATTAAGTAACATTTTTCATCACCATATTACCCACATGGAAATGGTCAAGCTAAGACCATAAATAAAATGCTCATCAAAATCCTCAAAATATTGTCAATGATGTTGGAAGAAATTGGCATTTTTAGTTATATCTTGCATTATGGTCTTATAGAGCTAGTGTTTGCAAACCTACTAGGGCCACTCCATACTCCTTGGTCTATGTAACTGAATTTATACCACCATTTGAGGTTGAACTCCCCTTTTTCATATATCATTAAGGGTCATGATCACTGATAACTCATATAGGGTCAAATGACTATAATAGCTAGATCTATTAGATTAAAAGTGTAAAAAATCCCTAGGTTATCTTAAAACATATTAGAATAAGCTAAAATGTCAATATCACAAGAAATTTTAATCTTTAGAATTTGAAATCAGTGACCTAATTCTAAAAAAAATCAAAAGTGTACTAATTTCAATCAGAAGAAGAAAAAAATGAACCCAATTGGCTTGGACCCTATATCATTATTGCCAAGTTTGGGTCTAGGACATATCGATTAGACACTCTAGAAGGAGAATAATTAGATGAGCCAATGAATATAATGCACCTTAATAGGTTCTATACCTAAATCCTTGTAATATCTTGTCTCAAAAAACTTATACACAATTGTATATAGTCTTATTATAAAAAACATCATTCATCCAATGGTAAAAACTAGGATTTTGGTGCCTTGGATAAGCATGATGATGAAAATCAAGTTTTTGACATCAATGTGAGAAATCCTCCATCTATAAGAATCTTATTCTTAATTATCACTCATACTTGGGGGTATTTCCTTTCATTTTTTTCCACTACCATCATCTCACACTTTCCATCTCATTCATTCATCTCCAATAGACCTTAGTCCCAAGGGTGTATATATGGATGTGCATGTTAGGGTAGTGAATGTGCAAGATATATATAAATCTATGGAAAATTGATAATAAATATCAAAATAATGTGGTCTGTTGAAGAGTTATCTAGATCATTTATCCACTCTTTCTCTATTGAGGCATTAATCACTTTTTCATATCCTAATCAAAAGGTAGTTGAACTTAACTCTTCCAAATGGTTTTTCTTTCATCATCCTCAACATTATGTCAACATTCCTCCCCAATTTCCATTACCCACTTATGTATCCATCTCCTATCCTTTTTAAATAAGGTCATTACCACATATCATCCCTCCTTGAGGTCACACATAATATTTTATGAGGTTCAACTGAATATATAAATGCTCACCTTGTCCTTATAAAACATAACATGCATGGTACAATCCTATTGTACATAATTATCACATTTTTTTTGTTTTTTATATGTTTGATTGATTTATTATCTTTTTTTCTAAATATTATATTGTACATGTTTTTTTCCCATTATCTTTAATTTGGTAATTAACTTTATGTAATGGTTCACTTGCTATGCTTGTCACCTTGGCCATATCTATGCCATTGTGGCATCTTGCAAGCTGGTCATTTTAAACTTTGATTTGTCTATAGCATTAATAATGTATCGAATCATTTTTGTCCTTGACACAAAAGGATCAAGGATGTTATTGTTGACATCTTAAAATTGTGCTAGATCTTAATCAACAACAATGGGAAGTTTCAAGCTGTGGGATAATGCGGCTTGAAAACAACCTCCAGATTTTAATGAAGTTGGTCTCTTCTTTTGTATTGGGTGTTGGGGAAAAGGGATAGGAGACTAAACAAAAATGCAAAATGCAGGAATTGAAACCTAACTATGGTGATGCACCTGAGAGTAATCCTAATCCTAACCTGAGCATAGTGAAACTATTATGTGATTCTATTACATTTAAGAGCAGACAAGTGCATGATCAATGTAAAAGATTGGAATAATAGAAATAGAGGCTCATAATAGGGGAGTCTTTTGTTGAGATACAAGAATTGTAAACAAAGGCATAGTGTTCAATCTTCTTAATAGAATCTTACAATCACATAGGAGGCATATAAGTCATGCACAGTCATGTAAATCTTCAGATTCAAGAAAATGAGACAAAAGCAAATAACATTTCCAATCACTGCACTAGAAAATCTACAGTATAGACTACTTTACAAACAACACAGATAACATCAACAAAGGCATGGAGTTCAAATTTTCTCAATTCATTCAGCCACATAAGGGGCACATTAACATGCATGATTACATAAACTTTACAACTCAAGAAAATTGAGACAAGAGCAAATGATATTATTGGCCACAAACATCAGATAGTCTAAAACTATGAGAATTCCCCCTCCCTAGATTTTACAATTCTTCTTCTTTTATAGCCCCAAATACGTAAATAAAAAATAATAATTTGAACTTTGGCGCATTCAATGCTTCGAAAAGCCATGATGGAGAAGAATGGTTGACCTTAACTATGGCATGGCAATTCCTGACTAGTTCCTCTCTTCACGCCTGAATTTCAAATTTCATCACCTACTAGGCCATTCAACTGTCTATTCTACCTCCACTATTAGGATACAAATGGATGGCATCTTCAATGCTTGCAAGCCCCAAAAAAAACTACCCGGTGCACTACTCCATCTACTCGAATTAACTCTCACCAAATTTCCCTGCATTTTTGCTGTAACAGGTAGACGAGCACTCTATTTTGTTTGTAATGGGAGAGGACCCTTAGCCAATTTAGGAAAAAATCTCCTTTAAGCATTGAAAAATGACATTTGGTGCTCTCCACCAGGTTCATTGAAGACACGTGGCCCTCTCCCTTTTCTTGGCTATGCTGTAGATTTATTCGGGACTCATAACAGGCTCTTATCGATGGCAACACCTGGCAGCTTTTGTGGATTTTGAAGTAACACCCGAGGCCCACCACAACCTTTATTCAGCAATGAAACTCGAGGATGATCCCTCATATGTTGACACATGGAAATCTCTACTGCTCCTAGGAAGATATGTGGCATATTCCGCTTCTTCGTCTAAAGGTACGTGGCGCCTTCTATTGCCTTTTGGGGATGGGGTAGAAAGGGACCGGAGAGTGACACTTGGCAACCTCCGCTACTCTTAGCACTTAAGAAAAATGAAAGGATGCCTTTATGTGTTAAATGAAATCATTAAACCAAAGTCTCCCAGATGACGACACGTGGTGGCTTGTGATTTTTCTCCAAAAAGGCATTTCAGGGCCTCTACAACTGCCACTTGGCACTTTCTGCCTTCTCTACTACTTTATGTTGAAAGTATTTGAATGAAGTGTGGACACTGATATGAGACACAGATGCTAACATGTGGTACATTCTACTTAACTGCTATTGGGTATGTGGCATGGTCCGCAGTTCTTAAAGGTTACAAAAAGGGGACTCGAGGAACGCCAACTATCAGCTTTGTCTCCTGGAAAGAGACACTTGGCAGCATCTACTTGAACTAATACTCAGGCAAAAATGAGATGAAGGAAACAAGAAGGGAAAAAAGACCTACTCAGAGGGTGACACTTAGTAGCTTCTACTGCATCTCAACACTTAGGCAAAATGAACCGGCCCTCTGCTTCAAAATTTTACCGCTTCGCCCGAAGAACCAAAATTGTAGTGCTCGACTAAAAATAATTGAATACGATGTAGAGTAGGAAAATAATCTATAGTTATTGGCAGCCATCAAGGATTTTGAGCTTGCTAAAAAAGAACCTGACTCTTGCTCGATCAAAATTTTAAAATTTATAGCTTTAAAAGAGCTATCTGGAAGATAGACCACTCATGGTCGGAAAATCCTTGCTTGTTCTACAACTCATCAAAAGCCAAATCCAAGCTAATGAGATCCTTGTGTGAGAAGGTTTGTAGGACCTGGGTAGTGGCTTTTAGCTTGGATTTTAGCAGGAAAGTAGGAATTAGAATAGTTTTAACCTCAAAGGTTGGAGAATCATCCCGCAAGCTCTAAAAAACTGTTTGATCCCTTTGCCTGGCTAACATCAATGGTTGGATTTGGTCCACCATCAACACCATCCTTGCATCTAGAAATAGGGAAGGAAGGTCCAATCACACCAGATCTTCAATGTGTTGCCTCATTTCACTGATGCCTTCATTGACAACATCGAGACAACTTCTATAATTGTTGGTTGTGGCATTACGATTGAGCTCCTCATTGACCCATTTCATGATAGCCATTCTATCATGAATCCCCATGGCTACCAATGTTGCATCCCTTGAGCTGTAGAGCTTCTCCAGTAACGAATGAGAGTCTGGGACTCTCTAGGAGATCATGGCCAGAGTGCTCTATACTGGATTCTTGACCATCTCGTACAACTACTGCATGTGGCGTAAGAAGGTGAAAAGTGGCCTAAGCTAGAGAATATCTGAAGAGATTCTCTCCCATGTTGACTTATAGAGTTCCTTCACCAACTGCACCATTTTGACACCTCTTGGCCTATTGGATAGCTCAATTGCTAGTTGCTCAGTCCACTGCTGCTCTACCTAAAACTGTGCTTGAAGAGCCGCACCCTTGTTCTATTCTTCTAGCAACCTTTGATGTGATTGGGTAACCTACAATTAGATTCCTTTGAATCTTCCCTATAATGTTGTGTTTTCTCATCTTAGAGCTATTGCTGCATCCTTGACAAGTACAAGCTCTACCTTCAAAGAATCATTTTGGGCCTGAATTGCCCGTTGAGGCTGGAGGGAAATAGTATCTTGCAAATATTTTTGTAGACTAGCTATCTCATTATCCTTCTAGTTTATTTGTTTGGCCAAAATATTGTAGTTTGCCTTTTTCATGGCTAAGTTAGCCTCTATCTTCTGCAGTCTCCTTCATATCCTCAAATAATCTTTTATGACTATAGAAGTGGATTCGGTCATGAGCTCAACTCTGTCTTGAGTCCTAAATAGGGACATGTCGATGGCCACTGCGTTCATGGTGTAGTCTTCTAGCCGCATTTGTTCACTCAGCTTGGCAACGTTGGGCGATAAATGGGTCACCATCAACTGATGTTGAATGGGGTCAAATTGTGACATCAAATGTGGCACTGCCAGCACTTTATTCTCTTTATTCCTCTTCTTCTCCAGTCAGGCTTCTCTTGCCTTCCTTACGACATCAGCCTACATTTGGAAGGTGGAAGGGGATGCAATATATCCCCCTGCAAAGGGAAATCCTTGTGGCAATCTGTATTGGAGAGCCATTGGCTAGCTAGGGGTGAGTTGAAGGGGCATTTTTCTAGGAACAGAGGGGGATAAATAAGGTAGTGTTAAGGCTTGAGGCATCAAGGATGAAGTGAATTGTGAAATGGGAATGGCAGCAGTGGTGAGAGGTGTCATTTGGTTGGGTGGAGGCATGGATTGAGAGGGAGGGGGGGAGTAATTCCTACCTGAGGAGAAGTTGCAATGCTCTACACTGGGTGTTGTGAAGGCTATTCTTCCTCTTCTGGGTCCAATTGGAACTACACCCTTCTTCTCTTCTTGGGTGTTTTTAATGTTCCTACCATCTCTAAATCTCTTCTATAATAACCTGGTATGAACCTTTTGCAAGATAAAAACATGCTTGTTACAACAAATTTCACTAGGTGCCACAATCATAATGAGCAAGATATTTTTGCAAGAATGCTTGGGAGTTTGTAAACTTTAAAATTTGCTAAGGGATATTTATGGGCCTATCAAGTCCCAAATAACATTAAATTAAGGTGACAGTTAGCAAATCCTACTCAATCTTTAGGAAACAGTGAGGTGGACACATTATGTGGCACAAGGTACCTTGGAGATTTCAAAATATTTGGGGAAGCATTTATTGCGGCAAAAAATAAAGAATTAAAGAATTTTTAAGATGTGAACTCTGCATTTAAAACACTTATTTTAAAGGAAAAGTGGGAAAGCAAAAAACAAAACAAAGCAATGCGGGAATGGAAACTACCTAACTACATTAATTACAAATCCTTATTTTCCTTCGAGATCAAAAATGAACTTTCCCATGTCCTTTTTATGACAAGCCAACTTGCATTGCCATACTAGTGATTGCAACAGATATGTCATTGATGGAATGTTCTCTGCACCAGCCACATAGGTCTGCCTGCACTCAAATGAGTCTGAGAAAAATGTGTATTCGACACCTATGAACTCTTCTTGTCCTTGAATGCCCATCAAATACTGGTTCTTCATGTTATCGGGTGTCATCAAGAAATCATGGGCTATTGGTTCTTCATGCTGTGCCTTTTGATATCCATTATCTTTTGGCACATCTTCTTCAGATTCTAGCTTTATTTCATCATCATGCTCCTTGATGACTTCATCCTCTTGCAAGGATGAATTAAAAAGCTAGCATCTCTTTTGCATACTCATTTGAATCTTAGGGCTTTCTTCTTCATCTAAAACCAGCTTAGTGCCTCATATCTCAATGACTTTGTCGAGGGAGTGTCCATATTCCTCCATATCCTCTTGAAGAGTGAGGAAAAAATCTAAAATGATCTCCTCCTCATCAGAAGTTAAGGAAAAATCTTGCGGATTATCCTCTTTCTCATCAAAAGGGGAGTCTATGGTGATCTCCTCCTCTTTTGTACTAATGTAATCTTCTTGTTTGGCCATGAATTGAGCGTATTCTTCTACATACTCAATTGCTTCCTTTAAAATATATTCTTCTTTGAAAAGGGGGAAAGAAGAAGGCTGTGATGGAAAATAAGAAGCTTCTTGAGTAAGGGTGGAAGGAATTTGAGGGGAAAGTGAGAGTTTGGGATCCTCTTCCCTTGCTGCTATCATAGACTCTGCATTATTGGGGAATTGGTCTTGACGATTTTGACCTTTTTCACAAACAGGGGTGGCATATGTTTGATATGGGATTTGTGGTGGTGGGTATGAAGTTTGGTAGACTTGGTAAGACTGGTTCTCATGAATGCTTAGCCTCTCTTCTAGGAACGCAATCAATCCACACACTTCTAACATCTCATATGTAAGTTCTTGCCAATTCTCCCTCTCAATGGGATCCCACTCACTTTTAATCAGGTCTATTGTATCCCTTACTTGATAGATGATATGACAAGGAATCTCTTGGCCATATCCCCTTCTGCTATCAAGCTCTAACACATATTTTTTAAATCCCAACAATGTTTTTTTGAAAGTGAAAATAAGGTTAGGTTCAACATGGGATGAGACATATTGGGGGGACTGGGCATAAGACTGATGTGGCTCATAACAATATGCATCCTCATTACTCGACATGATTCTAGGAGAATCTTGTTCTTGATAAAACATATTTGAAGGAGAATAAGACTCATAGCTATGAGTTACAGAGTTATACATACCAAAGGGATTTCTTGATCATACTGCTTGATTGGTTGGTGACACAGAGTCATTGTTGGTGTCGATAAAAACCTCCAAAGGTAGATTGGCTAAAGAATACACCAAAATTATTCAACTCCTTGAAAGATTGGTCCCATCAGGTGTGCCAAAATTTTTTGACATCTTAAAATTGTGCTAGATCTTAATCAACAACAATGGGAAGTTTCAAGCTATGGGACAATGTGGCTTGAAAACAACCTCCAGATTTTAAAGAAGATGGTCTCTTCTTTTGTATTGGGTGTTAGGGAAAAGGGATAGGAGACTAAATAGAAATGCAAAATGCAGGAATTGAAACCTAACTATGGTGATGCACCTAAGAGTAATCCTAATCCTAACCTGAGCACAGTGAAACTATTATGTGATTTTATTACATTTAAGAGTAGACAAGTGCATGATCAATGTAAAAGATTAGAATAACATAGATAGAGGCTCATAACAGGGGAGTCTTTTGCTGAGATACAAGAATTGTCAACAAAGGCATAGTGTTCAATCTTCTTAATAGAATCTTCCAATCACATAGGAGGTGCAGAAGTCACGCACAGTCATGTAAATCTTTAGATTCAAGAAAATGAGACAAAAGCAAATAACATTTCCAATCACCGCACTAGAAAATCTATAGTATATACTACTTTGCAAACAACACAGATAACATCAACAAAGGCATGGAGCTCAAATTTCCTCAATTCATTCAGCCACATAAGGGGCACAAAAACATGCACGATTACATAAACCTTACAACTCAAGAAAATTGAGAAATAGTAAATGATATTATTGGCCACAAACTTTAGATAGTCTAAAACTATGAGAATTCCCTCCTCCCTAGATACGTAAATAAAAAATAATAATTTGAACTTTGGCACATTCAATGCTTTGAAAATCCATGTTGGAGAAGAATGGCTGCCCTTAACTACGGCATGGTGATTCCTGACTAGTTCCTCTCTTCACACCTAAATTTCAAATTTCATCACCTACTAGGCCACTCAACTATCTATTCTGCCTCCACTGTTAGGAGACAAACATATGGCATCTTCAATTCTTGCAAGCCCAAAAAAAAACTACCTAGTGCACTGCTCCATCTACTCGAATTAACACTTGTCAAATTTCCCTCCATTTTCACTGTAACAGGTAGACAAGCACTCTATTCTATTTTTAATGGGAGAGGACCCTTAGCCAATTTATGAAAAACTCTTCTTTAGGCATCAAAAAATGACATTTGGTGCTCTTCACTGGGTTCATCGAAGACACATGGCCCTCTCCCTTTCCTTGGCTATGCTGTAGATTTATTCGGGACTCATAATAGGCTCTTATAGATGGCGACACCTAGCAGCTTCCGTGGATTTTGAAGTAACACCCGAGGCCCACCACAACCTTTATTCAGCAATGAAACTCGAGGATGATCCCTTGGATGTTGACACATGGAAATCTCTACTTCTCCTAGGAAGATACGTGGCATATTCCACTTCTTCATCTAAAGGTACGTTGCACCTTTCGCTACCTTTTGGGGATGGGGTAGAAAGGGACCAGAGAGTGACACTTGGTAGCCTTCGCTGCTCTTAGCACTTAAGAAAAATGAAAGGATGCCTTTATGCATTGAATGAAATCATTGGACCAAAGTCTCCTAGATGATGACATGTGGTGGCTTGTGATTTTTCTCCAAAAAGGTATTTTAGGGCCTCCACAACTACCACTTGGCACTTTTTGCCTTCTCTACTACTTTATGTTGAAAGTGTTTGAATGAAGTGCGGATGTTGATATGAGATGTGGATGTTGACATGTGGTGCATTCTACTTAACTACTATTGGGTATGTGGCATGGTCCATAGTTCTCAAAGGTTACAAAAAGGGGACTCAACGAATGCCAACTGTCGTTGTCTCTTAGAAAGTGAAACTTGGCAACATCTGCTTGAACTAATACTCGAGCAAAAATGAGATGAAGGAAACAAGAAGGGGGAAAAGACTTGCTCAGAGGGTGACACTTGGCAACTTCCATTGCATCTCAACACTTAGGCAAAACGAACCGGCCCTCTGCTTCAAAATTCTGCTGCTTCACTTGAAGAACCAAAATTGCAATGCTTGACTGAAAATAATTAAATACGACGTAGAGTAGGAAATTAATCTATAGTTACTATGACCTCTCATTAGCTATTATAAAATATTTTTGGGATGTCCTCTATTGAGTTCCTTCTTGAACCCATTTTTGTATCTACGTACTATGGCAAAATTTCACCATGAATATGCTAATGTCATAATGCATCCTAACTATTCAACATTAAAATGGATTTCATGCACTTATATGGATTTAAGACATCACATCACATCTACATCCCATAATGCAACCCCTGATCACTTGTTCAATCACCATATCTGATCATGTCAACCATGTTTCACTTATAATTCTCAATCATTTCTCTAATTATTTTATCTTATGTCTACTCATAATGTACCTATCACATCCTAATATCAAAAATAGAAGTCCACTCATGTATCTAATAACTCAAACTATCTAACTTATCATCCTCATACCATTTATCTTGGTCATTTCCACTTTACTAACCTTTATGTTATTTGGTCCAATATCCCTACCCAAAAATGCTCATGAGAGTGGAAATTTTCAAAGAACATAGTGGGGAAAATTGATGGAGTTTCATTCTCCATTTTAGGACTAATTTGAAATCAGCCTAGGACACAACTATAGATATTTTTCTTCATAATGAAGCCTACGTGGAATAATCTCTAAGAGATGTAATATTACCACTAGTAGTTCAATCCTAATAATTGAGAATGAATGAACAAATTATTTGAGTCTATTACTGGTATTTTGGCACTTTTCTCCAACATTCTTAAACAAAAGTGAAAGGATAGTTCAATTTCCAAAATAAACACAAAATGAGGGAAGGATAAGGCAATAAATAAAGCTTATAGAAATAAGTGAATTTAATGATTTAATAATTGAGCTAAGCACATCTGCCACAATTATACCATTGTGTGTTGAGTCTCACTAAAGGCTTTAAATCTGATGCCAAACAATGGGAAGAGTCTATGGAAGAAACTTAATAATGATTAACTTTCAGATCCTCATTGAAAAACAATACTAGAAGTCTATAGTAGATCACACATAAACTTCCAAAATAACTTGCATGTTATGACACTAGTTATCAATAATATGGATAAAAAAGAGGAATTCACATAGATTTTATGATAGGTAGGCACATCATAATCATTGCATTAATAAAGTAACATAGACTTAAAATAATTATATGAGCACTAAGATTCACTTAAAATTGAAATGAAAGATTCTTTGATAAAAAAAACATGTGTCACTTAAAAGATCTAAAATATCATTCATTAATGTAACAAGTTATATTACAAAAATCAATCTTGGCCAACTCTTTAAAATTCAAAATGGGGTGAAGGAAACCATAGGTGAAATCTTGGTTTGATTCTGATAACACTTTTGACCTAAAAATTGTCAACCCTCAAAATACAACACAATTTTCCTTTTTATAGATAAGGATGGGATGCAGCCCCAAGTAGTGTGAGATTCCCATTCTGATCCATGATGTCCACTCCTGGTGGTTACAACCATATAATTCAAAGAATGGATAAAATACCCTTAATCTCTCCCTAAAAATATTTATGGGAGACCACTCAACTGATATGTGGAGGTAGCTTAGAAGCATCAACTCCCAAATACTTTGACTTTACCACCTTGACTTCCAATGCATATATCATGAGGTCAAAATCTCAATCCATATTGGTGAGGTTCATTGAGGGATCTCTGAAGATCATCTTAGCTTGGGTTATGAGTCTTTGGTACACCTATAATGGAGCCTCTATCAACACCTAGACTTATGACACTTAGTTGATACTCATTGTAGATTGTGTTGAAAGCTCGAGAACCACCTGAGCTCTTTCCTAGTTCACCTTGGCTTCCTTTTCCCTCATGACCTAGTCAAAGTGACCTAGGTGGACCCTAAATAATCCCTTATCTATCAAATTTCCATCTAGATAGAATATCACCAAGATATTGACTTCTTTGAAATAAGTAAATATCTTATTTTTACCATATTTTAGGGGTCCCATCACTATTTGGGACAAGGCATGCCACTCTCTATTGTAGTCTTCATGTTCCCAATGTAGGTTTGATATAAGCTAAGATCTAAGATGGGCATCAATTTAAGCTCTGAGAACATGCATTTATTAATCACAATAGCAAACTTTTAACACTTCTCATAAATTAAAGTGACCCTCTCCAGATAGTCTTAGATTCATTAGATGAGCACCCATGTATCCTCCATAGTCCCTACCACCTTTCCCATAGTAGATAAAAGTTGTAAGATGGCAACCTTGGCATACCCAATCAATCCAAGAGGGAAAGAGATCTTGATTTATACCTCAAGAGTTATGACTTGGCTTTGCATGTCTTTGAGAAGCTTATCTAACATACCATGCATTTCTCAAAGAACTAAGAATGGGTATTCTACCATTTTCTCTTCTCCTTCAGGAGTCATCACCTTAGTGAGAGAGAATAAGTCCTGTTAGGTCTACCATACCATGGGGTTTCCCTCTTGCAATAACTTTTGGGTGAGGATTATCTACATGCTCTTGATGGTGAAATAAAAATACCATTATACCTTTATGGTTCCCTACATCATTTTTGACACCTACATTATTGATACCATCCCTCAAGTCTTGGGAGGTGTTGGTGGAGTGGTAGGTAGAGGATGAGGTAAAGGAGAAATGGAATAAGTGGAGGGAGGGAAGGATGAAATCAATGGAGGATGAGGCATGGGGGTAAAAAGGGGAAAATAAAAGGTGAGGTTCATGTGAACATTTATGCCTACCACTAACTCTGGGTCACACTAACCTGAGGGACGATAACACCTGAGAGGGGGAGTTTAGTGGAAAGGATTATATTAATTATTTAAAATCAAATCCCTAGGTAGTTAAGGTGATGGGCAAAGGGGGATAAGGAACTATGGGATGAGGCAATGGGGTAAGTAATGGAGGAGTAGAAGAGATTGGTGGGGGAGGTAGAATTAGAAAAGTTGGTATATGCACTATAGTCTCTGTATGAATGCCCTTTCACTTCTTATTTGACCTTTTACCCAAATTAGCTTTAGACACTATTGTATAAGGATATAATGTATTGAGGGATGCAATGACAAACTATGAGAATTGTTGTATTATCAAATGGATTATAAGAATGGCCCTAATCATTAGAGACATACACAAGTGTAATTAATCCTATAATACTTGAGGTGGCTGGTTGAGATGGGGCCTTTGCAGTCACTTGCATTTGAGGAATGGATGACAAAGGCACTGATAAAGTTCTAAGTTGGGGAATGGAAGGGGTGGATGGAAATGAAGAAGGTAGGAAGCCATAAATGTTAGATGCCATGGATGTTTGGGTTAAGATTGGAGGGGGTCAAAATGGGAAAAGGGGTATTGTTGTAGAAGGCAACTAAAAAGAGGAGGGAGTGAGGGGGGAAATTTTACCAATGCATGTTGTGGATCCTGATTTAGGATGGTTTTCAAGTTATTATTGATGCAAACTTTAGAGCATTGGTAGACTAGGGTTTAGGTGCCTACTATGGAGTTGCCTATGCTTTATCTACTTTTTATTGAGTCATAGCCTGACCTAACTGGGGTCAATGTGCTTGAGATGTCATAGGTGGAGGAAGTGGATCCATGGTGGGGGAAATCACTGGTCATGGGAGAGAAGGTAGTGGGATAACTTGAAAGATTATTCTATAAATTATGAGGGTATTTGATGTGGCATCCCCTAAAGACTAAAAAAATGTAGAGGGGGTTTGGGAAGGCCCATAGAATTGGACCTTCTTACCCTACTCCTTATTAAAGGCTTTGATCCTTGAGAGAATATCTTGGTCATTTGAAGTTTTTAGATATATCTCCTCATCATCTACCATTAGGTGGCCATAATTGAGGTTGAGGTGATCCAAGTACTTCTCTAAATGGGATTGGATCATGCCCTTCAGGTCCTAGTTTTGTGTCTCAGCTCTACCTAATTCTAAAGAGTTTTGGTCAGTTGTTATATTTTAAAATAAAAGGAAAGATAAATACACATGATGCATGATGATAATTGGGAGAGGTAGGCAAGTCTTCTATTGGTGACTGATACAGCATGTAAAAATTCCTTTTATTAATTGATAAGTAATTTTAACCTCCACAAGATGATCTAAGATGTGATATGGTAAGTGAAGGGGCTCTTTAAGGATGACTATAACCCAGATGAATATGTATTTTCAAATATGCAATTAGTCTCTAATGATACCCAATAAATATCTAATTTCCTATGATAGACAAGGCATAGGAACCTCATTGATCACAATATATACCTCCAAGTAGAACCATTCATAAATGTCCAAGACATTGTTTCTATATTAGTAGACATATTTTTTAGAAAACTACAAGGACCATAGAGCTACTAATAACCCATGCAAGAAAGGTATAAGGATTGAAAGTGAGTGTCCCATAGACTGTGTCTATGAGATATCTCATCTTTAAAAAACATCCCTTATTCACACATCCATTACGGATCTGACCATGTTGATATTGACCACACTTCCTAGTTTAAGGAATTAGGATATATCTACAATCCTATGAAGCAGGGACACCCAATTTTTATTGACATGAATGTAATCTAGGGCCCCAAACAACTAGTTAAGTAGGATCATGCCAATTTGGACCCCTTCATTGAAGGTATAAACCGTGTATGTATTGAAATCCTCTTTATTAATCCATTTAGTATCTGATTTCTCCACCAAGTCTTGGAAGATGTTAGTTTAGGTATTCACCACCACTAAGTGATAAAAAAGTGAGGTTTGAGAGATTTTAGTAAAATTTATAATCCATGATTAAGAATTTGTAAATCTAGTGCCAAGATCCAACCAAGTAGAACCAATCATGAACATTGCCTTGCACCTACATGGTAATGAGGAGTAGCATGCATAATAAGTTAGTGTAAGGGAGGAATTTAGGATCGACCTTGGCTCAATGCATGCCACACTTCAGATATGCTTGCAAGGTGTCTTCAAACTCAATTGCATCATCATCATCATTAGTAATTGATTCTTTGGGCACCACATCAATTTCCTTGAATACTTTGTTATAGTGCTTAAATTGAGTCAAACCTTCTAGTAAAAAAGTATATTTATACTTAGGTTCAACCTTTGGGTTTGATGAGGAAATGGACATTGTTTTAGGATGAAATTTGGTAGAAATCTTAACTAAAAGAGAAGGTGGAAGAAGTAGTAGGTGGGATCAGAAAGTAAGGAATCCAAATTTGATAGCTCAAAGATATAATGGCTAGTGATTTTTTCATAGGATACTTATATAAATTAGGATTCATCCACCTATATTAATGGAATTTGGTATTTCAACCATCATAGATTCATATTTGACTAGATGGTTAAATCTTTGACTTTATTTCCTAATTTGGAGTTAAGTTTAGAGTATAGGATTACATGTCATTTACCAAATCTAGTAAAGGTGATGTGACATTTTTAACTTGTCCAATTCCCCACTTCATCAATGTCTAGAGTGAGGTAGTTGCATGTCTACCTCATCCTTATAGTCTCTTGAGATCTCTGAGTTCACACCATTTGTCACATCCTAACTGGTCTTCACATTAATTGTCAAGATCCAAGCATAACTTAGAATTTCATTGCTATATCTTCAAGGGTAGATGAGATGTCAATTGGTGAGATGAGCCATATTCTGATTATCCCTTATCATTCTAGGTATGCTTCATTTTGGTCATCTTGGGGATTTTAAGGGGCCTACCTACTAAACTATTTGGTTATGCCACATGTTGTGCCATGATATGTCAAGATCTCCCAAATTTTGACATCCTTGTCAAACTAAGAGACTAAATTTTTTTACCACAAGCCATGTGAAACTCCCTCACTATGTCAGGTTCTTCTAGGTTCTGACATATTTGTCAAACTACAAGATTGACAAGTTTGATAACAAAGAGAGATTCATTATATAAATTAGGTCAGTAATAACCTTCAGGACACATGACATCTCTTGATTTGGTCAAGATATCCCATGTTTTGACATCTCTATTCAGACTAAAAGACTAACCACTCTATTACTAGTTATACTAGGCTCTCCTAGGATCTGACATCTTTGTTAGGTTTAAGAGACTAGCCATTATGGTTTTGGCATGGGATGATTGGTTGGATCATTAATGGTGTTTGTTCTAATGCCATATGTCACTTGTTAATTGTATTGGGCTCTCCCAAGATCTAACATTTCTATCAGTCCCATGAGACTAATGCATCTGACAATAATATTCATGCTAATTACATCAAACCCTCTTGAGATCTAACATCTTTGTTAGACAAAGAGACTAAAAAATTTGATAAAGGTTGTGTGGAACCTTCTCAATTGAAAAATCTAGCTAGCCCTCAAATAAATATCTCAAAGTCACATAGCACCGAGACATTGACACATGGAATACCTTGCATAAAACATAGAAAATGACTAAGTGAAAGTGAAAGGATGAATTATGAATTAACTACTTATGTGGATGCTAGCTAAGCTATATAATGCCATGTAGGGTTCTAAATTTAGATACACCAAGAATAGGAATAAGACTTTGGGAACCTCTAATTAAGGTCAAGCCTATAAAATTTAACATTTTAAACACTCAAGGCAAGAGTGCCCATCTTAGTCATGAAATATAGACAAGATTTTCCTTGGTCTCTTTCATAAATTGATGAGGCCTACTAGTTGGATCCATTAGTCATTATCCACATCATTAGATTAGGAAGGAAAATAAATAAATAGGGTGAATTGGTATTTCAAATACTTGGCCTAGGTAAAGCTAACCAAAATGTGAGAACGGGTCTAAGAAATCAAATTACAATTTTTTCAAAAGAGGGATCCCCCATTTCATATGAAAAGGGGTCATGTTGGCCACAATAAATGGAAAATTCCATGGGTAAAGTGGTGACAATCACTTATAATCCAACATGTTAATCCTCTATTCCTACATAACATATAGACTACAAAAGAGATCCTTAGACATATCAAAAAATAAATCACTAAATTCATGTGATAACAAGTGACATATTGAGCCCTTACCATATAAAATACCACTTATGTGTGTAAGGAGTGATTTTTAAGTTAACTTATCCAATCATGGGCTTCATTAAATTAACTAAGGTCAAACTTGGAATCATATGTCTTCCAGGGCATTAATGATCTCATGTCTTAGAGGGGAATGGCACGGGTATTGCTATGTTGCTAGCTAGGTATCCATAACCGTGATAGCGATACCTCTGGTCTTGTTTAAGGCCTTTCTCCACTACCATCCAAGATATCAAGCCTATGATGGAGGTTTTCTAAATAACCCTTTTGAAGGAGACTCAAAATTTAAAGTTTTCATGTTTTTCTAGTCTTCTTTCAAGTTTCTTTGCAGAGAGATTTAATAGTATTTGTCCATTGAGGGTTTGGGACCAAGCTAAGCATGATAGGTTAAATACAAATCTATGAGTATATATTTAGATTCTTATTATCTTGAATGGTCCCATGTTTTATAAGATTTTATATTAAGTGTATCTTGGTGGCCTCTATCAGGCTATAAGTTGTTCTAAAATCCACTTGCTTTAGTTAGAATCATTAGCCCTCAAGATCTGAAATGTAAAGTCCTCACTCACCATCTATGGTTTATCAAGATCAAAACTCAACCTTAGATCTCTATATTTTGACAATTCTTCATGGACTTTGGTCATCACTCGAAATGGTTATAGACTTCTCTTTTTCTATAGAGGCCTCATTTTCTCAACTTTAATCATGTGTTCAATTTGGGCAAGAAAATCGTTGCATCAAATTTAAATTTTTGGATCTCGGTTAGCGATGGCTATGAGTGGAGGGAAGGAGAAGGATGGCTTTGGCGAGGGCACAGGGGCAGCATGGCAGGGCCTGGAGGAAGTTTCCCAAGCTAGGGAGTCTTTTTACTATAGCGAGTGACCCAAATTTACTAAGGTCAACAACTATTTCCCACGTAGCCAAGACAGACTGATTCTGGTGATTGCTCAGGATACTGTCAAGGAGGATGTTGAATATTTGGTGGCTCACACCCTAATTTGCAAATTTATGGGGATTTGCGTATCCCAATCAGCTCTAGAAGCATGGATGAGGTGCACCTAGCAGGTAGAGGGTGATATCGATATTATGTTGGCTACTAATAGTTACTTTCTGGTAAATTTCTCTTCTATAGCTGATAGAAACTATATATTTGAGGGAGGACCCTATTTTTATGACCGTTTCAGTCTGTTTATCAAACCCTGGTACCCTGGGTTTAATTCTATAGAGGATTTGCCTGCTAGTGTGCCTTTATGGGTCTACCTCCTGAGACTTCCCTTGGAATTTTGGCTTGAAGATATCTTGCACCAAATTGCCACCTTACTGGGAACGCCAATTGCTGTAGGTCATCAGTCTTTAGATAAGAAGCTTATCTCCTTTGCTAAAATCTATGTGGATATCAATCTTAACAATCCCTTACCTGAATGAATGGAAATCTACTTGGGGGTGACATCTTGGGTCCAACAAATTGATTATGAAGCTATCTCTTTCTACTGTAGAATTTGCCATGTCTATGGGCACCTGCATCATCAATGCCCTCAGGCTGGGAGGTTCAGAGGGATGGATCCTAAGGGAGGACAAGAGGTAGGCCAAATGTCTCATCAGGATACTCCAACTTCCTCGCTAGGAAAGGCTACGAATGTAAAAGCCCATTCAAATGGGGCAGATGTGACTTTGGGAGCAACTGAGAATTTTGGCCTTGATAGGGATGGTTTCACCCAAGTTTGGCATCGAGGGAGAGGATGCAATCAGAAGCGTAAGACTCAAGACAGATCTCTAGAAATGAGCTTTAATTGATTTGAAGCTCTAGATAGCATGGCCATAGAGGATGGCATTCCACCTATGGAGGAGGGAAGACCCTCAGAGAGGGATGAGAATTATGCCCTCCTCATTGAGTCTCAAGACATGGTGTTTCAGTAGTGTCAGGATAGTGAGAAAGCTTTGGGAGATGGGGCCCTAGTAGATCTTTCAAAGCAGCAATATAGGGATGGTAGTTGGGCTAACCTGGTTAAAGACAAGGAGGTATCTAGGAAAGAAAAGGAGTGTTGGAAGCATTGGGTTTAATGCAGAGACCATTCAAGAAAGTCTCTTTTTCCACACCTTCTAGACTAGGACGCAGAAAGGACCAAGAGAGGCTCAGGCTCACAAGGGATTTATTGGTTGAAGCAGGAATGGTTAAAACCTTGGATGAACATTTCACCCAACCTAGTTAATGATAGTGCTATCATGGAATGTGAGGGGGCTACATAGTACCCTTAGATAAAAAACTATGTAGAAGTTGATCTCTGAACACTGTCCAGATATATTATGTATCCAGGAGACCAAGCTTTCTATGAATGCTATGTTTGGTTGCTTTCCTAAATTTTGGGCTTTTGGCCAATGCCAGTGTGTAGGGGCATTAGGGAGTGCTGGGGGATTAGCAATCTGTTGGGATCCAGCGAAGGTCACACCAATCTAGTGGATGGCTAATTTCTTGGTGCTTTCCATGATTATGTCATCCCCTAAATCAGGAGAGATAATTTTGGTTACTAATATTTATGCACCTAGGGATATTCATGGGCAACGAAAGCTATGGGAACATTTATGTTATGTTCAGAATTGCTGCCCTTACTTGCCATGGATCATGAGTGGAGATTTCAATGCGGTCCTCAGCCTAGAGGAGAAAAGAGGTAGACTTAATCATCTTGACCCTTCGTCTGAGCTTCTTAGACTCAATATGGATTAGCTGTGCCTATCTGATGTTAAACCCATCAATGGCCGGTTCACTTGGAGCAATAGAAGATCAGGTAATGAGGCTATCTATGAGCGCTTAGATAGATTCCTTGTATCTTGATTTTGGTTATCTAGTGCGTTCTCTATTGCCTCTAAAATTTTGGATTGGAGAGGGTCAGATCATTGGCCCATTAAGCTCACAACCAATTTCATTGATGGCCCCAAGAAACCTCCCTTTAAGTTTTAGCTTATGTGGCTTCGGGATCCCTCTCTTCATGACCTTATGTCACACTGGTGGAGGCAGGGGGGCCCTGAGTATGGCATAGCCATGTTCTCTTTTACCAAGAAGCTTCCGTATGTCAAGAGAAACTTATAGGTGTGGAAAAAGAACAATTTTGGCAACCTTTATACTATGAAGAAGAGAGCACAAGATAGGTTGGATAGCACTACCAGATAGATTCTTGAATTTGGCTTGTCGGATGAGCTTCGCAGGGCAAAATTTGTGGCTTTGAATGACATTAATGAGTGGGAACTTCGAGAAGAAATTTTTTGGAAGTAGAAAGCCTAGGTAGATTGGCTTCAGGAAGGTGATAGAAACACGTCTTGCTTTCACAAGTCGGTTTAGGCAAGGCACAACCAAAATTATATTGCTTCTCTTGTGACCTCAGAGGGAACTCGTATTTCTTTTGCCCCTACCATTACTGAGGAAGCAGTCCATTTTTACTCAGAGCTTCTAGCTGGAGCAACACATATAGCTGATTTGGAGGAAAACATGGTTTTGTCTTGCATACCTTCTATAATCACGCCAGAAATGAATGATGCCCTCCTGAAACTGATTGATAATTTAGAAGTGGAAAAAGTTGTTTTTACCATGCACAGAGGTAAGGCACCTAGTCTAGATGGATTCCCTTCATAAATTTTTCAAGAATTCTGGGATATAATCAGCCAAGATTTAGTAGAGGTGGTGCAGGAGTCCTTCCACAACAAAGAGATGCTCAGAGCGATTAATGTAACCTTCTTGGTGCTGATCCCAAAGAATGAACAGGCAAACCAGATGGATCACTTTTGGCCCATTGCTCTTTGCAATATGGTGTACAAAATTATCACCAAGCTTATTGTAGAGAGGCTCAAAGGGTGGCTCCCTAGGATCATCTTTGAGGAACAGGGGGGATTTGTGGTGGGCAAGCAGATTCTAAATGGAGTGGTGATTGCTTTGGAAGCAATCCAATCTATGAGAATTTCTTAGGAGAGAGCTATGTTTAATAAGCTCAATTTGGCTAAGGCATATGATAGGGTTGACAAGAGTTTCATGCAAAAAATCTTTCTTGATTTTGGCTTTAGCCAGGACTGGATCCGTTGGGTGATGAGCAGTGTTACCACACCATCTTACTTAGTCCTCATTAATGGGGCACCTTCTAGATTGTTTGGGGCCTCTAGAGGTCTTTGCCAAGGGGATCCTTTATCTCCCTACCTATTTATTATTTTGGTTGAGGGGCTGGGTCAACTCATAAAGTCTCAAGCATTGCAGAACCTGATTCATGGCTGGCAGTGGGGTAATGGGGCTGCCAAATTGACTCATCTCCAATTTGTAGATGACACCATTTTAGCAAGAAAAGCCTAGATTCAGGAGGCACAAGCTTTTTAGAATGCTTTGGACACTTATCTAGTGGATTTTGGACATAAATTAAATGAGCACAAATCCTCCATTTTTTTCTTTAATACTCCTGATTCTATTCAGCGCAGGATTGGGGCTATCCTTAGATTTCAATCGCAACCTCTTCTAGTGACTTATCTGGGGGTCCCCATTGTGGTAGGCAGGCAACCCAGGCTCTTTTGGTAGAACATTCTAGATAAATTAAGGTAGAGAGTCGATCATTGGACCCACTAGTGACTCATGATGGCGGGACGAGTGATTCTTCTCCAGTCAGTTATTCAAGCGTTGCCCATTTACCAGAGCATGGTCCAAGTAGCTCCGATGTATTTTCTCCATCAATATGATGCCCTCTCCTGACAATTTCTTAGGAGCAGCAATCTTCAAAATTCAAAATGGAGCCTGATTAACTGGACCACTATGTGTAGGCCTAAAAGGGAGGGAGGTCTTGGGCTTAGATCTGCTATCTTGTCCAGCAAAGCTCTTGTGGCAAAGCTTTACTGGTGGTGGTGCACCAACCAATCCCACCTTTGGGCCCGTATCTTGTCATTGAAATATTTTCCTGGTGCTAATCCAGCAGAGATTCCCAAGTTCTCCATTGAGGGAAGTAGTTCCATGGTGTGGAACACCCTCAAGCTTGGAGCTTCCTTGGTGCAGTCCAGCCTTTTTTGGATTTGCAACAACGGAGCTAAGACACTTTTTTGGGAAGATTCTTGGAATGGAGCTCCTCCCATCATAGTTTCCCATCCTCATCTGCAAGACCTATGTGATGCTTTTCAAAATGCGGGATGGAGTACAGTTGAGCATTATAAGGAAGCGTATCAGTTGGGGACTGCCATTGCTTATAAATGGAAAAATGCGGTTGCCTGGCCATTGGGAGGGACCATGAAAGATAGGCAGGACTTAGCCTACATTCTTGCTAGCAGGGGATGTTGTTCCTTGAGAAAGAGTGACATCCTGGCTTGGGGAGGGGATCCCATTGGTCAGTACTTAGTTTCTTTAGGGTATTGGGAGCTGACGAAGAAACATTATGGAGAAACAAAATTTCTATGGAGCAAGAAAATTTGGAATTTGGCTGCATGGCTGAAATGCAATTTCTTTTTATGGAATCTTACCTATAGGCACTACCTTACTTGGGACAATCTCTCCAAAAGAGGTTTTCAAGGTCCCTCAATTTGTGTGTTTTGTCGTGGTAGTGAAGAGAATGGGGAGCATCTCTTTTTTCAATGTCCCTTTGCCAGAAGATTATGGCATCTATGGTGGGACGCCTAGGGGCGCCCGTGTTGGCATGCTGCGTCCTTGGCTAAGTTTTGGCAACACCAAGATAAGCCTCCTAGCAAGGTGCCTATTCTATAGAATGCGTGGATTGAAAGAAATAGAAGAATTTTTCAAGAGCGTAGCTTGAACATTAGAGAGGTTTGGCTGAAAGTGCTCATCACCCTTTAGGAAATGCTCCAGGTTAAAGGGGGATGCGGTGATGACTTGGAGTAGAAGGATGATTTTGTCCTATCATGGCTCTCCCCAAGCATGCCTTTGGGGGCGTACCCCTGTGGTCAAATATGTCTCATGACTGGCAGTAGGCAGAGGATGTGCCCTATCAGCCACCTGGGCAAATGGACTCCACCTGAGGAGGGAGTCATGAAGGTTAATGTGGATGGCTCGGCTAGAGGGAATCCTGGTGTTGCTAGGATTGGAGCCATTGGGAGGGACAACTTAGGCATTGTCCATTTTTTGTTTTTGGTTTATAAGGGGCACTATACCAACAATTGTATGGAGGCATTGGCCATCCTTGAGGCATTGTAAACATGCTGTTAGCAGGGGTGGCTCAGTATTATGTGTGAGTCAGACTCACAAGTGGTGGTCAATTTGATAAATTTAGACAGTGTGGATTAGAAGCTGGCTATGGTTATTAAGTAGATTTGATAGATAAGCTCGTCCTTCGAGTTGATTTATTTTAAGCATATTCCCCGTGAGTGGAACAGTGTGGCGGACCGTCTTGCTAAATGAGCAATGGAACATGGGCTGAATTGGGATATTTATGATCAGTATAAGCTTCTTGTGGGGTTATCCCCTACCCTTGCTCAACTTCTAGAGTAGGATATGAAGATGTAATTTTCTCGTTCTCGGGCTTGTTTTAATAAATTTTTACCCCCTTTTTAGTTGCAATTTGGGCAGGAAAATGCTATAAGGACAAAACCCAATAAATGCAATAAAATAACAAGCAAAATAGACACACAATATGTAAATAAAATAAACTAACCTACTATATACATTACCATCACCTATCGAGGTTATTCTAAAATTAAACTAGATAGAGTAACTAAGAAGTAGTGCTTCAGGAACTATTTGTTTATCAGGAGTGATAGGTTGTTACCTTCTATGTCCTTAAGGTGAAAGGCATTCTATTCTAGGATTTATTCTATCTAATATGTTCCAATATAGAAAGGGTCAAAATTCAAGTGTTGGCCTTTATTTTTATGGCATTTATCCCACATTAATACCATATTAGAAATCCTGAAAGTCTTGATTTTACCCCTCTTATGAAACCATCATTTTATGGTACCCTGATGCTTTTTGAAGCTTAATATATATATTTGTCCTAGGATTCCTCTAATTAAATGATATCCAAGATCTATAAATTCACTTTATCATCTATTTCATGAACTACTACATAAATCTATAAGTCAATAGTATAAGTGTGACTAGCATGATTAGATCCAATCCATAGACTAAAAGGAAAGGAGAGATCTTGAGGGTATGTTTATATTTAGTGTGTTTAATGCATAGATAAAACTTCAATAATTATTGTAACTCCCAAGGCCTCTCTCCTATATATTTCTTGATGGCATCTATTATATTCTTATTGGTGGATTCTACCAATCTATTTCCTTGGGGATAGTGATCATATGAGAACCTCAACATGATACCATCATGATAATCCTATTCTATGAATTCCATGGACTATAAGGCAAAACCATTACCACATACCAAAGAGATCTAGATCCCAAACTAGGTGGCTATATCATTATCCATGAATTTGATGACCTTAATAGTGGGGCTTCTTTTCATAACAACTTCTTCAGACCACCTTATATAATAATTTATGGCTATGAGAACAAACTTATGGCCATATGATGAGTTAGGGTTGATGACCCCAACTAAATATAGTCCCCATTGGAAAAATGGTGTTGTCTCCATCATGGGATGAAGTGGCATTATCATGTGGGTCTCCCTATTATAAAATGTCTATCACTGATGATAACTACAGATATGAACATGAATATCTTTGAATAAAGTAGGCTAATAGTATCCCACTTGAAGGAACTTGTGTGTCATGGCATTTATAGTAGGGTGATCAAATTCATATTTTTCATGGAAATTTGCCATCACTTCCTTGGATTCATCTTGGAAAAAACATCTAAGGTAGATTCCCTCATGATTCTTTCTAAATAGAATTCCCTTATTGAACATATATTGTGCAACTTTCAACCAAAGAGATCTCTTCTACATATGGGTGATTTCATATGGTGCATCTCATAGAATAGGAATTGCATAATCAGAGTGTATTAGTATAGTTGTATCCTCAACTCTTAGTCTACTTGGTGTAAATTTATTCTTAGTTCTATCTCAATTATTAGCTAAGTAAGGCCTTATCCTTAGACCAACTTGGCTAGTTTGATCTCTAAGTCATACTCTTACAAATTTTCCATCCATCAACCTCAAAATTTTCCCAACTCATTCTACCACAAAATTTATTTATGGCCAGGTCTAGGATGATAACATGTATCTTATTCCTAATAATATAGTGCCTAAATTTCTTCATTACCTTGACTATGGCATAAACATGTTTATCAAGAGTAGAATATTTTAGTTCTACGTTCTTGATATTGGCACTCATGAAAGTGATGGGATGTCCTTCTGCATTTAATCTCTAGGTGAGGTAAGAAATAAAATGGTGTGTTTTGAAGCAAAAGGGTAGATATAAAAATCTCGTGTATAGTCCAAGCTTATGAGGATCGAGGCTTGCATTTTTGCATCATTGATTTCCTAGAAAGCCTTTGATTCTATGTACCATTCCACCTTCACATCCTATTTCAACATAACATTCAGGGGTTTTACAATTTCAATAAATCCATAAATGAATTTATGAAAAAAGTTTATTTTACCAAAGAAGGATTTTAACTCTTTCTTGTTATTAGGTAGTGGAAATTTAGGAATCACATCAGCTCTTTTTGGATCAATATCAATACCTTATTTTTTGATGGAATGTTTGATAAGCTTACCTTTGGTAACACTAAACACACTCTTCTTGGTATTTAGGGAAATATCATACCTTATGTACCTTTCAAACACTTTCTTCAAGTGGTGTATGTGATCTGACCTGTAATTTAAAAACATAGTTAAGTCATCCATATAAATTATTATATACTTTCCAATTAGTCCTTCAAAATCAAGGTCCATTTCTCTTTGAAAGTTTTCCCCAATGTTGATCAACCCAAAGGGCATTTACTTGTAGAAAAATGTGCCTCATTTAGTGGTGAACACAATTTGGTCCTAGTCTTTTGAATTAACCAAGAAATGATTATATCTTGAAAAGCCATCTATAAAAAGGACATCATCTAGGTTTCACTCACTATTTTGATCACTTCATCAAGGGAAGGTAGCAGGTAATTTTATTTGTCTAAAGCTTGGTTTAAATTATATAAGTCTACTTATAGGAAGATTTCTCCATTTTTATTTTGCATGAGTACCAATTGGCTACCTAGGTAGAATGTTGAAACATGAAATTATACCAATAATGAGTTATGTATGGACCTCTTTGTGTTTCAAGGGTTCCATAATTGGGTTAATCAGTCTGTGCTTCTATCTAAATGGTCTATTTTATATATTAAGGGGGATATTATGAGTGATATCTCTCAATTTCAAGACCTTAAGGTCTCCATAGGACCAGGAAATTACATTTTTATATCTTAACATTAGTTTTTGTAACTCCTCTAACTTGGAGTCTATTTGGTTAGGGGCCATATTGACCATTTGAGGGTTTCTACCTAACTAAGGTTGAGGAGATGACATTTTTATCCTTATAACTTATTCCTTATTTCTTGAAGTGTGGGGTATAAAATATCAAACACTCTCTCAAATGTAATCATCCCCTTTAGCATCCAATTCCCATGAATATTAAGGATCCCATCCTTGTCTAGTTCATTACCAAAGTTGTCCCTATCTACCTCATCAATGATCTGGGTTTTTAATACCCCTTATTATTAAGGAATTGAATGATTTACTAGTCATCTTCAAAGACTTGAAAGTTTTTCACATTATTGGGGACATAGTGGCAAAGGACAAGTTCCATATAGAAACCCTACAATTTGGTGTCATCTAGGGGGTTAAGTTTTCTACTGTAGATGCAAGTGAGTTAGTAACTTGGATTTCTTTGCTAAGGATAAGGATGACATTGACTACACTAAACATTTTGATTAAGACCTAAAACCAATGCCTATACCTGATTATGTATGACAATTTGTATCAAAATTTACTCCTAATTTGGTTGACTACTAGCTCAAAATCATTGAATACTCTAAGTTCATTTTCCTTATGTTTCATTATGAACTATAATCCTAGGATTAACATTTCATACTCTACCATATTATTCATGCATGGGAATTACACCTTATATGATGTTAGTTACTTCTTCCCTTGGGGATATAGTAACATAACACCAACCCCAATACCTTGTTTAGAGCAAGCCTATCTACATAGAGAGACCATAGGCCTAGTAAGTTTGACTAGTATCAGTTTTATCTTTAGCTAGTTTCATACTTAGCATATAGATTCCTGGGTTTAAGGATGTTAGGTTCACTTTTTCATTAATGGCATTGTACTCAGTTATCTTATGCTTCATGCAAGGCTCTTTATTTACCTAATTTGATTAGTTACCCCTCTCCAAGGTAGCCACATATGAGATAATTTTATGGACATATACCCATTTAGGGATTTAGACCAATCTCTAATGAGGAGTGTATCATAGGCCTTAGGAATATATACCACCTAGATGTCTATGAAATGTTAAATCCTAGGTTCTAATTCCATCTCTATGGACATTCAGAATTTCTCCTACCACTTTGACCTCAAACTTGTCTAGTTGAACCACTACCTTATCTAACTTGATAGGGACCAAATCTAACTTTTCATAGATGCCTATTGACATTACATTAGCTTAAGTTCCTAAGTTTACTAGATAATTTTGAAAGATTTCCCTAAATAATCTAATGGTTAAAAATAAGGGAGGCACCTCCATATTATTCTTGTGAATGAACACATTAGTATGGGTTGTTTTATATTTTTCATGGGTGGGTTAAATTGGCTTCTCAGTTAAGTAATTTAGTAGAAGATCATGTTGATTTGTGATTTGAGCAAGTTTATAGAGTATGATGTTGAATTTGATATTATTCATGTCCTCCATTATATTATATCCTCATTTACTCTGGGTATGTGGGGTTTCAATTAGAGATTTAGGTTCTTGAGGTTTTTGAGGTGGTGGGTCATTCCAAGCATTCTTATGAGGGGGATTGTACCATTGTTCAAGGGAGTTGAGGTAGTGAAGGGTTGTTGAGGTTACTTTTTACTAAGGGAATAAGTACTTATTTGTAACTCTTGAAATGCTTGCACTTCACTAATACCTTCCTCTATCTCATTTTCTTCATGGATTATGAATTATATGGTTTCTAGTACCATGGTAGTGCTAGGGGATTTACCCATGCTGGATGATTCCATGTGATTAGGAACCACCTCATATTCTTCCATTAACTTTTGAAAGATATAAAAGGCACAACAAAACTTTGTGTAGTCAATTTATCCATGGGATACTTTGTTATGCACTTTGAACTAGTTAGGCAAGGCTATCTCAAAGGTATTAATTTCTGATAACCTATTGGGTAAGGGTTTTAGGGGATTGTGGGGATGGTTGTAGTTCATGTTTGGTATTTCCTGTGTGAAGTTTTTACTATAAATATTTGCATTGGATTTACTCATGCATTTTTTTTTGAAATAAATCATTACTTCATTTTTGTACCATTCATTGAATGGAATTCAACTCATTATTTGTGGACTCTTGGGGTACAGTCTTAGTATTGTTAGTTGCTACCAACATTAATTGGTGTTACAACTGAGGAGCCTTTTCATGGTTCCTTGGATTAAGAAAATGCAAACATTGGTTTAGTGTGAGATGACCCAGTGGGAGTTGATGTGTTATAGAGAATGGGTGAAGCATTTGTATGTTATGATTAGCATTGGAAAAGAGGCTCAACACAAGGATATATGGTAACACATTAGGAATGGGGGCCATCATCTAGCCTTTTGGGTTTAGTTGCCTGTCTACCTTGATCACTCCTACTTAAGCTATGGGTAGGTCCACTATTTCTAGTTATCTTCTCATAAACATATACATCCAATGGTCCAAAGAATTCTTATCCATTTTAAGTGCTAGTTGGGGATTGGTTTGGTAGAGCATGATAAAATAACTATACATATTTTGAAACCTAGTATTGAAGTTATTGATAGGCTTGTTGGGATCTCATTTAATACTAGAAAATTGATGTTATAAGACACTTGAGTCTATTAATTTCTTGAATTGGGTGAGGAAGGCAATACTAAAGTAGTCCCAACTAGGGATCAATTCCTTGGGGAGGTTAAGAAACTAGTCATATGTTGAGTTCATCAATGTGAATAGTGAAATATTGCATACCACATCTTCATTTTATACATTCAAGAGACTTAGGATAGTTTTATAAGAGGTCACATGCTCTTTTATGTTTCATCATACACTAGGAGTGAAATGGGGAATATACCTCTTAGGGTTTTTGGGTAAGTCATGGACAATTCCTGGGATGTTAATGCATAAGCCAACTAACCAAGCCATCTTAGGTGGTCTGATTGGTAGAGATTGAGGGGAAAATCTATTTGTAATAATGGTAAGTCTAGGTCTATTGAGTTTGGATCTTATGTAGAATAGCAAGGGGGAAACCACAAATCTATTTCAATAGTACCTAGCTTTAGTGATAAGTGAATTAATCTCTAAGGCAATAGTTAATATGTTATTACCAATAATCATGATTTTAAATAAGTCAGTACTAAAAATATAAATTCTTGATGCCATCCCTTTCTTCTATTATTATTGGGTGTGTTTGAATCACATAACACTAGAAAGAGCGTAAAGGAAAGGAACAAGATTTAATCAATAAAATACTCTTTAAGCATTTGGGTCCCTACTGATAATTATCATTAAAAGAAAATAAGCCCTCCTTATATCACTATTTTTTTCTATGTTTTATGTAGGCAACCAGCTAGGAGAAGCATAAAAAAGAGGTTGAAAATTTTATAATCAAGTGTAAGTCTAAAATATTTTGAAAAGTGTTTCCCTTCTAGCATCGACTATTGTTCGGTCCAAGATCCCTATTCTCTTTGAAAATTACCAATCTCATGAGAATTTTTAGATAAGGATCTTGGAATGAATAACACTTTCTATCATAATCATTTTAATACATCTATAGGACATTTGAGCTTAATTTCCTTACCCTTATGTCATATAATCCATCATGTTCTTCTATGTGCCTAATCATTTAAATCATTATGGATAAATTTTCATAGTCACATAGTCTATTAGAGATTCGTATCTCTCCTAGGCATGTGTCCTTTCTTGGGACATGTTGAAATCTTGTGGCTCATTTCATCATTTAATTATTCCTTTGTATGTTTACTTCCTAGGGGCATCATCCCAATAAATCATAACTATCCTTTATCACATTATTTATCATCCATGTAGTCTCATTTTTGTTTATCCATCCTTCGATCCTTCCATCATGTTTCTCATCTTGTGACTTAAAACTAAATTATCTTGATGTCTCTTTAGACTATGTAGGTAGCGCTTGGCCAATTTTTAAGTATCAAAGGATAAATTTTTCACCCATTTCTTATCTTTTCACATCCCCCTGAGGTCATTTGAATTTTCCTCTATTAATAATTTAATTTAACTATAGTTTTATCATTATCCATCGTATCGTCATCTTATATCAGCCCAAAACTCTCCCTAGAATATGTCCTTGCTTGGGAATCATCTCAAGCTTATGGAATTATCTATCTTGGTCTATGCATTTCCCTGACATATTTATTTGTCTCTATAATAGTTGTCTTATTCATCAAACCTACTTGTCTCTTTCCTAGGAATATGTTTTTGCTTATGACACATCCTAAGAGGAAGATCTTTATTGTTATGATGCATTTCCCCTCAAGACTACTCTTACACATGAAAACTTGGTTGTATTTTACTCCCTTAGATCCTCACATGGGGAATCATGTTACTTGTAGATTGATAATCATCTGGTCATCCCAACCTCTAATTGTCTTATCTCTTTACCCATCCCTTGTCTCTTTTTGAGTGGCCATTTGATCCATTCCTCCTTGTATGTCCCCTCGAGGGGAATTATGTAGCATTCTTCTCACTAACTCTTTAATGAATTGTTTTTTATTTGGAATACCATTGCTCCTTCTAGTTTGACTACTCAAAATTCCAATTCAAAGAGGGGAAAATTTTATGCATGCTAATTTGATCACCCTAGTCATTCATCTAACCTCACCATCTATCCTCTCTAATTTTGTCTAACAATCCACTAATTATCCCTTTCCTAGTTAATAGTCTATTCCCCCATTTTTCATATTTATTATACCATACTAACCTTTATATATCCCTCATAATATTAATTTCTCCATTATCCATCCTATTAATATCCTATTAACCTAATAATCCCATCCCATACCCACTTACCAATTTTAAATTCAAAAAACCTAACTACTCCCTATCCACCTATCACTAGGATCTCCTAAAATCCTATTCCACACCTAAAACCTCCACTAAGCCTGATTAAATCATCTGATCCCATTTATAAGTCTCATTAATCCTCCTATAGCCCCTAACTCCCTTTATAGGAAATTATAATGAATTTTTAATTCAAGGGCTCATTTAATGACATGTCCTCCAAAGAATTTTTAATTCCTTGTAAATTTGAGAGACCTTGATCCCCTAAGGCCCAAATTTGAATTTGGACCATGAATTCAGCCTCCCTCTCTTCTATATAAGTCATGCAATTCTCCTTGCCATGGTAACTGGAAAATCAACAATCTTGTGAAGTCTTCTTGCTCTCTTATCCATTGCCATTGCATCCATATCAATTAGTCTTGTGCATCCATTGAGTCCAGTTTTCATAAAAAGTATTTAAGACATATCCTCTTCAAATCTAACATCCATTGATCATTTTGTCTTGGAGAGAAGATTCAAGAAATCAAAATGATGGTAAGAATGTTCTTATCACATAGTGATTACTTCCAATTTCTTTCCTTTTGATGATTTTTTGAATTTTGAATAGTTTGTAGCTAATTGTGCATGCTTGATCTAATTTATAAGATTTTCCTCCCTATGAACCCATTATTTTAAGAGGATGATTGATGAGAACCAATGATAATCATTATTACAAATAAATCTCCTACCCTTACTCCTTTTAGTGATATTTTGGTTAAATCCGTTAATGTGGATATTACCACTCCCAAATATGATGGTGTTTATACATGAGATGACCCTTATTTATTTGGTTATTATCAAATAAAAAATCTATAAATAATTTGTTATAAATCACCCCTTCAACAATATTTTTATCAATCATCCTTCAACTCTAGCATTAACACAATCACTTTTCTTGCTCTAACTTGGATGATGATTTTTTTACTTTTGATGTTATTCCTAGTGGCATATTTAAAAATACTAATATAAATTTATTTACTATTATTAGGTTTAAAATTATTTATGGTATTCTCCCTCCCTAGATGTTGGCTTCGATAATACACCCACCAATATCAATAATTTCAATGGAAGAATTAGGATGCCATCATCTAGCATAGGTTTATTTCATTTCACAATGCCCCTAGAAATATGATCTATAACTATAGGGCATATAAGATACATTTATAGAAACAAAATTCACAAGGATAGGTTACTCCTATGGATAACCTATCACTACATGTGAATTGCCCACCTAAGTGCTTTTGTGTTTTTTAAAGGACTAATACTCATTTTATGAATAATTTTTGAGAGATTTAATAAATTGGATTTACTTTGCCTTGAGGCCATGATTTTTCATATTTATCCATATTTTATTCCTTTTAATACACTCCATGCATGTAAACCCAAAAAAGGGGAAAACTATTGTTTTTGGCATGAGTCTCCTACATAATGTGTGGATATGTGTAAAGAACTTTAGTAGAATTTTGAAAGTTTCCCTATGATAGAATAGCAAGTTAAACTATATAATTTATAAATTCCTTATTAAGAGGCCTCACTTTATTCTCTTTATTTATATTTTCCATCACCAAATTTGACTCTTGTGTAAATTCTAAAGAAAATCAAGAATTATTTTATTTAGCATGATCACCTTCCCTATCCATAGATGAGTATAAGTATTATCAACATCATATCTACTTTTTTAAAGAGGTAGGTGATTAGATGAGGAAATATAATAATGGAATTTTGTATAATATAATGTAGATCAACATAACATAAGATATATTGGTGGGATAAACTCCAAAATATGTAATATATTATTTTATTTAGAATTTAAATAGGAGTCAAATTTGGTGATGGCACATCTGACTAAAGAGAATAAAGTGAGGCCTCTTAATAAGGCATTTCTAAATAAAATCGAGCATTATTTTATCTAGAATGAATCACATTCCCTTTCCACAGATGAGTGTAAGTATTATCAACATCATACATACTTTTATTTTATTTGATAATACTTTAGTAGAATTTACAAAGTTTCCCTAAGAAAGAATAATAAGTTGACATATATGGTTTATAAATGCCTTATTAAGATGCCTCACTTTATTATCTTTAGTCAAATGTGCCATCACCAAATTTGACCCCCATGTAAATTTTAAATAAAATCAAACATTATTTTATTTGGCATGAATCACCTTCCCTCTCCAAATATAAGTGTGAGTATTATCAACATCATATCTACTTTTTTAAATAGGTATGTGGTTAGATGGAGAACATATAATAATGGAATTTTGTATAATATAATGTATATCAACACAATATAAGAGATAATGGTGGACCAGAATGATAAAATATGTAATTTATTCATAAATAAAATATTTTTTAAAAACCACTTCATAACCACCAAGTGTAGTGATGTCACTATCATTAATGGCATGTCATTAAATACATTACTGACACTAAATAGGTTATATGATAATGTAGAAAAATATTTACAAGGAATAGTTTTACACATATATGGTTGTTAATGTAAACATGAGATTGGATGTACAACTATAGTATTATACATGAATTAGAATTTACATGGGATTCAAATTTGGTGATAGCACATCCAATTAAAAATAATAAAGTGAGGCCTCTCAATAAGGCATTTCTAAATTATATAGGTCAACTTGTTATTTTGGCCTAGGGAAATGATGTAAATTATATTAAACCTGAAAAAGGGTAGCACTATTTTTTTTGGCATGAGTCTCCTACATAATGTATCGATATGTGTAGAGAACTTTAGTAGAATTTCCAAAGTTTCCCTAAGCTAGAATAAAAATTTAACCTATATAATTTAGAAAATTCTTATTAAGAGGCCTCAATTTATTCTTTAGTTAGATGTGACATCACCGAAATTGACTCCCATGTAAATTCTAAAGAAAACCAAACATTATTTTATATGGCACGAATCACCTTCCCTCTCCATAGATGAGTGTAAATATTATTAACATCATATATACTTTTTTAAAGAGGTAGGTGGTTAGACGAGAACACATAATAATGGAAATTTGTATAATATAATGTAGATCAACACAACATAAGAGATATTGGTGGGAAAAAATGCCAAAATATGTAATATATTCATAAATAATAAAATTTGTAAAAACCAATTCATAACCACCAAGTGCAGTGATGTCACTACCATTACTAACATGTCATTGATTATAGTATTGACACTACATGGATTGTATGGTAATCTAGAAACATATTTTCAAGGAATATTTTTACACATATGCATGTAAACCATTGATGTGATTGTTAATGTAATCATGATATTGGATTTAAAATTATATTATTATGCATGAATTAGAATTTACATGGGAGTCAAGTTTGATGATGTCACATCTAACTAAATATAATAAAGTGAGGCCTCTTAATAAGGCATTTCTAAATTATATATGTCAACTTGCTATTCTAGCCTAGGGAGCTTAAATTTTGATAATTTATATCCATTAGTCAGATGTGCCATCACCAAATTTGAGTCCCATGTAAATTCTAAATAAAATCAAGCATTATTTTATTTGGCATGAGTCACCTTCCCTCTCCATATATGAGTGTAAGTATTATCAACATCATATCTACTTTTTTAAAGAGGTTTGTGATTAGATGATAACATATAATAATGGAATTTTATATAATATAATGTATATCAACACAACACAAGAGATATTGGTGGGACAAAATGCCAAAATATATAATATATTCATAAATAAAATAATACCCTCAAGGCAGGGAAACACCTGATATAGAAGTATATGGGTCACTAATTCATGCATAATACTATAGTTTTACATCTAATCTCATGATTACATTAACAACCATGTCAATGGTTTACATGCATGTGTAAAAATATTCCTTTCAAATATTTTTCTGCATTACCATACAACCCATGTAGTGCTAATATTGTATTCAATGGCATGTCAGTAATGGTAATGACATCATCATCCTTGGTGGTTATGAAGTGGTTTTTACAAATTATTAAAATGGTTCATCTTATGATTCATATTTTTCATTGTATAATAATGTGCATTCCATTAATTTGAGGTTAGCAATACATTGTGTTGAACCACATAGAAGAATAGAGTTTAGAAGCCTTATCAAAACAACCTTTACTCTCTCAGATTATATTGAACTTAGCATAATACAACTTTGATATTAAAATTATAAATTATTCTTTCTTTCTTATTTCTTTACCACATTGAATTTCATATTCTCTATCATTCAATAAATTACTTCTACATATAACTTGTTTAATCTGCATTAAGTAGATTATCCACTAGGTCACTACCTAGGACTTGAATCAATGGTATCAGAACATAAAAACTTAATATTATTCCTAAATGGTATCATGTTATTTATTAAAAAAATTCATCATTTTTTATGCCCGTGCATATGAGGTCTAATTACAATAATTTAGGGCTCAATACTTGTGACCCTTTGGCATACCTTCTTTCACATCCTCGAAAGGGAGATGAATTCACAATGATGATAAATCTAGTGATGTTCTAAAAAATATTATAAAATGCATTATAAATACAAAGGTAAGAATTTGAATAACATCATACATGATAAAGAGAAAGTATCATTGATCAATTTTCACTCCTTAACAAGCAATAACATTATCTGATAATCTCTCATTCTCATTAGCCATTTGCACACACACTATATAAGGTACAATTCATTCTAGACATTCCTATGTTTGAAGGTAAAAATAATGTGGATGAAATATATAATTTTCTTAACCTCATATATTCATATTACGTAATAAATCACTTCTCTATCCAAGATAAAATCACATTTGATCTTCTAAAAGTTTAATTATCAGTTAAGAAATGGTGGGATAATTAATACACTATACATGAAAAAGATCTTAGTTTAGACACATATATAGACACATGGAATTGTTTCATATAAAACCCTCAAAGTAACGTATTACACTATTTGAAAATATGATGATTAATACATTAAGTTATATCAAATTTTCTAAGGTGAAGAGCACCTTGTGCAATAATACATAGATACTTTCCATACCCTAGTGTCCATAGTTAGAATTCAACATTCAGAATATAATTATGTTTTTAGGTATAGGTCAAGATTGAGACCTCATATCTAGTCAGACATGGATTTCTTGACTATATCCTCCATCAAGGAAGCCTAAAAATATGATTCCAAGTTTGATTCAAACACCAAATCTAAGACTAAAATATAAGATTCAAAGTCTTAGAGTAAGCAACAATCTAAATATTCCAAGTAAAATTACAAATTAGGGAATAAATACAAACAACCACCAAATAATAATAAAAAACCATTATATGAATAGACTAAGAATTACAAGACTAGAAAGTGTTGTTTATCTCACAAATCCAACAATCATTCCAATGAATAATGTTTCTCTAGGAAAATCTTACTTGCATAGTTTGAGGAAATGAGTACCATCACTACAACATCAGACAAAGCTAAAAAAATCATGGAATTTGAGCCTAGCACCATTGTGGGTACCAAAAACATATTTACTACCCTTATATAAATAGAGTAAGCATAAATATTGCTCCATTCTCAAATTTGGATCAATGCCCAACTAGTACACTTAATTATTGATGAAGTTAAAAAAACATGATTTCTCCTAAAGAAGTTTGAAGATTGAAATTACCACTAATGTCTCACCCACAACCATACTCCATTAGATGGTTTAGTGTGGGATCTAATAAACACCTAACTCAATAGTGCTAGGTGGTGTAAAATATCAAGCCTTTTCAAGATATAATTATTTACGATGTTGTTTCGTTAGAGGTATGTGATATTCTAGTTGGTAAACCATATAGTTTTCATTGGCATGCAATATATGAAGAAAATAATATAAATGTTGTCATAAATGTTAGTTATTTAAGATACCACATACTAGAAGTAGCTCTAAATCTATCAATCATAAAAGCCAAGTAGTGTAAAACTCTAGTCGCATATAGTAAAAAGTTCATGTTTTTGATAGTAAGATCTGAATGTAAGAAAATACTTGTGGTACATATGGGTAATACAATTCCTCCAACATCAATGCAAAAATTTTCATTGACACTCAAGTTGGAAGAATACAAGGATGTGCTTCAACTATCAAAAGAAGTGCTGACACACTATATGGTAAAACATATTATTGATTTGATCCTTATAACAACTTTTCCTAATGATTATTTATATTGTAGAGAATTTTTAGATAATTAAGAAATCAAGCAGTAGATCAATGAACCTATGGACAAAACAAATATAAGGCCCAACTCATCACCTTGTGGTATCCCAATTGTGCTTTCACCGAATAATCATTTTACATAGAAGCTCTACATTGATTATCAAGCACTCAAAAATATCATAGTGAAAAATTGTTATCCTCTTTTAAGAATTGAGTATCTTTTAGACCAGCTCTATGACAAAAAATAATTCACTAAGATAAACCTAAATTATGGACATCATCAGTTCCTTGTTAATCCTAAAAAGGTATAAAAGATAACTTTCAAGTATAAATAAGGTTTGTTCTAATGGTTATTCAGGTTCTTTAACATAACCAATGCCCCATCCAAATTCATGCAGATGATGAATGGTATCTTGAGTTGATTCTCAACTTAATTTTTTTTAGTATAACTTAACAACATCCTAATATTGAATAGTAAATGATATGAACATATGCACTATATAGATTAAGTTCTTGACACTGCAAAAATATAAGCTATATATGAACATGTTTAATTACCATGCCACATATTCAATACTTGAGATACAATATGGATGCATAAGGAGTGCATATGGGTTTCACCAAGATCTAGGTCATCCAATATTGGCCACAATCAAATAATCTCAATGGGGTTCATAACTTTTTGGGATTGAAAAATTATACCTAAGATTTGTACTTGGTTTCTCTCATGTGATTGGGCCTTATTGACTAATTTGACAAAAAATCAAATTAGGTCAACCCATATATATTTAAACTTGTTATAGTTAGTTTTCTAGGGTGTAAAATGTGTCCCATGGTCTTTAATAAGGTCAAACATATGTTTATATGTGTCATATTTATCTATAGTTTGTCCTAAGTCATTCTAAGGTCACATTTTGAGTCATTTATTGAATTAGTATGGTTTACATAGGAATAAAAGTGTGTTAAAGTGTAATATAACATCATAAATGTCATAATATGTTATTTAAACCATTTTAAGACTGATAAACTATAGGTATAATGTTGAAAATAAGAAGATCAAGTAGTTTCATGTGATTTTAGGTAGTTGTATGGAATATAAAATAGTATAGGCATGTGTGGATACTTAAAAAATGTATATTTGGATTAAAAAAATCCAATTCCATGCTTTGGAAGCTTTGATAGACTTTAAAATGAGCAAAACTAACCTCGATTTTCTATCGCTCTCCTAGACAAGCTGAAAAGATCAACTGGGCTTCCTTTGGTACAAATAGGAGGAAGTGAATTAGAGAAAATGATTTTGATAGATGATAGTAATATATATGTAATTAAAATTCATGATAATATTTTTATGTTTGGTTTATTTTTTTTATGAACCATTGCTAAGAATATTAGTTCCTCAAATCTGCCTGCACATCCCCAACACCTCAATTCTTCTTCTCTATTTGGATTGGTTTGAAAAATAAATGTGTTTTACATGTTATATAAAGACATAATCACATTTATCACATGTTTATTATCCTAATTTTAATGTTTGGAGGTCAAAATATAAGCAATACTACCTCATCTTTGCTAACAAAAGACTCCATTCAAGTCTGTAGATAGTGTTGCTCAGCAGCAGAGTTTCTCCCTCCTATAGTGGTTTAAGAAAAAGGATAGAATGTTTGAGTTCAATATTTGAGATCATGTTTGATAAAAATTCTCCATGAAGGTCTTTGTCTCAAAAATATTCCTTATGAAATGTAAGGCCTAACAATTGCACATAGTTAGATTTCATATAATTGTCACCTACAATCAAGTGAAAGAAGACTTGACTAGAAATGTTGAAGAATAAAATAGGTTTCAAGGTTGTTTATAGGATTCTAAAGTGAAAAAAATATGACTTATATATATAAAATTTCATTAGGATGATGAGAAGTTTCTAACTTAGCACACAGTCCTAAATCTAATGATTCACCTATAGGAAGCTCCCAACAAAGGTCTGAGTAGTGTGAATGGTAGAGGTTTTGAACTCACTTGAAACCTTCATTGAGGATTGAGAGGATAAAGAAGATCATTGTGACAATAATTAGGCCATTACATGCAGTCAAACTTGAATTTCATGTTCATATATTGGTAAGGTTGCTTAGAGAGATATGTTACCTTAAACTATCTAAATAAGGTATGTGCTCATACAAAAGACATCCCATGGTGAAGTTTCATGAAGTCTGAGTAGGTATAGTGGTTTAATGCTAACAACCTAAGCCTAAAATCAATGTATTGACATAAAATATTTATTTTTTGGTCATGATAGGATAGTGTAAATAAGCTTCCATTTCAAGCAAACTTTCAATAATCTACAATACTTTTGAAGCCCAAATGGTCTTATAATACATAGTGACACAATGGAAGCATGGCCTCAATACATAGTGAGTCTATTTGAATGAAATATGGCATAATATCCTCAATATCAAAAAAATTGGGTTGAGATACAATGTTTTAATATAGGTCACCACCTACAAGAATCCCATGATTCCTTAAATAGAGGATCTACAACCTAACTGTAGACCTATAGGGTTGATGGTGAGAGACAAGAGTTGAGAGATTGCATACCTAGATGTTCATTTAGGTTGAAAATGGTATAGTGGTATCAAAAAGATCAAAAGGAACTAAGTTAGTATAGAGAGATAAGTGAGCACATACAAAGACCCTTTGAGCTCTACCTCATTGTCACCTATAAGTGACATAGTCAACATGACCTGCAGATAGGTTCATGCAATAAAAGATGCTAGGTGAAGGTGTACATATGAGGAAGGTGAAGATAAAAATGCTAAATTTACCTCAAAATAACATATAACATTCCATGTGATCCTAAAACATAGATTAAAAAATCAAGGAATGGTTTGAACCCCAACCTATAGTCTACCAAGAACATTGTACACAATATATAGACCTATTGAAGCCAGTTTTGAGAAGTTGGGAGGTTGAGGGAATTTGAGGCATGATAAATAATTAGAATTTAGTAAAAACACTATCATTACTTGATAAATCTCTCTAAATTCACATTTACATTTTAGGAATAGGGGAGATGCCCTTTATTTTGTCTCAGATAGAGGGCACTCTGTAAGCTAGGCAACCTGCAAGTCCGATATAAGAAAAGTGAGATGAATGAAAGTGAGAATCTTTAGTGATTTTAGGATGTTTTAAACACTTATAATAAATTTGAAGAATTATATTAAGGTCCCTAAAGTCACATTAAACCCTCAAAAGTGTCAAACATACATAATATATAGTCAGGCCTATTAGGCTTAGAACTAGACCTATGCCCTACAAGGGTCTAGCTTCACTTATAAGACCACATGAACCTTCCAATCACTTTGAAGACATTTAAGATAAAGTGGAGGACTAGTGGGAGCCATTAATTTGTAAATAAATATCCAAAATTGGCCATTTTGACACAAAACTCTCTTAGGCCTACTCAAAATGCCTAAAAGGAGCTCGAGAGCCATTTTCAAATGCTTATATCTATATGGACACCTTACATGGTACCTCAAATATCTAGGTTTATTTGAATAGGATCCTAAACTTGGTTTCAATGGAATTTTTTTAGAGATTAAGCATCAAGATTTTATGAACTATCCCTAAGAAGCAAAATAACTCAAAACCCTCTTTAAACCCTTGTTTAAGACCCGATGGAGAAAGTATGCAAGGAGATGCACTCAAAGGGAGTAACTTTGCCTAGAAAGGGTTTGAAACTTGTATAGACTCTCTTAGTCTCCTAGACATCAAATTGGTCTATACCCTACTTATAAGGACAACCTAAATTTAGGTTTTTTTGTAAGTTTTTGATTGTTTTACAAGTGAAAAATGGAATTAGTAGATGAGATACATTGGAGGATGTAAATAGGGACTTATTATAACTCATATTAATTTCTCACCATATATAATCCTAGAAGCATATTTTCTACATAGTTCATTTTAGGTAGTCTTGGATAGATAATGAAAAGAGTAAGTGATTACTTAATGAGAAGATGATAAGTTTATTTTTGGATATTTTTAAGGTTTAATTCATGGAATGGAAGATAGAGGGACATTTAACAAGTGTCCTCACACTTATTACATGGATTTAGTTGATCAAGTGAAGGACACCTTGATGACAAATGTGAAGAATGAAGCCTAGAAGACCAATGAATGACTATAGATGGTGAGTACAAGTGTCATGAAGAAGGTTATAAATTAAGGAGACATATGATGAATATTATATATTTTTTATAACCTCCCTAAGATATTGCATATGTGTTAAGTATTTTAGTTTAGTTTTGAGCAGCCAAGAGATGCTTCATCATGAAGGTAGTTTTTTAGAAGGCCATTTGAGGACCCTATGCTAGTTTGAGGAGTTTTTCATGCCTAAGATGTATACTTGTCTAAAAATACATTCATGGTATGTTCTCCAATCTATTATATTGTTATGTAACTAGCTCTTACAACTTGGCACTTGTTCTTTATGACCTTTCCAACTCCCTTCTTCACTCTCTTCTCACATGTTCTATAAATGCAAGACATTTTGGCTTTTGTAATGGAATCCAAACCTAGTATGTCAAAGCCATAATAGTTTGATACTATATTTTGACTTTGAAATAAATATTTTTAATCTAGTTTTGAATTCATGACTTTCTTGTCTAAGTGTGTGAAGTGATGCATAGTCATAAGTATTTATCCTTGCTGTCTCTTTATCCTTTCATGTTTGGTGTAAGTATGTCTCACTCTAAAAAATCACATGAAGTGTATTCAAGTGTATTTATTTATCTTCAAGTGTAAAAATTAGCATTAGTGTCTACAATATGACCTTTTTTCACTCACCTTGGGTAGGGAAATGCATATCACCTCCATGTTTGAAATATTGATGTTAGATCAATTTAAGATGTTGAGACTAGTGTTGTGACTCATATTTCTTAGTGAAAGTGTGTGGTATTATAGTAGAGATAATTATGGTGTATCACCTCATTAGTATAGTTTATTTTAATTTTAATTATATCCATTTTCATCTAAGCTAGCAAGTAGTGTAGGTGATAAGCAAACAAAGTCATATCTAGGGAGATAGTCCTTAAACCTAGAGGCTTACCTATAATATAGGCAACCCATAGGCCTAGAGGTAATCCCATGTTACCCAAATATTATAATAGGTTTAACAACCATCTCTAAGGTGAAAAATTTATTGACAATAGTTTTGGCACACCTGAGGGGACAAATGTCCAAAAGTGTGGAAGGATTGTTTTCTTGCTTTTATTAGCTTTTGGAAGAATTCAAGCAAACACCAATGGTAATTCCAAATGTAATCATCTATTTATGAGTATCCCAGGTATCTATTATTGAATATTTTGATCAAGTCTTATTTTTTATTTGATTCATGAAGTTGATATGGATGGTTATGTTGAAAATTCATAATATGCATCTCCATATCAACATTTTTATGACCCATATTATATCCTTCAATAGCCCTAACAAAGTGATTATCAGTCTTATGATCCATGGCAGCCCTATGATCACCATATTATTCCTCCATATGAACATGATACTCTTGGACATCTCTATGAAGAATTATATGAAAAATATTATCAATAAGAATGTCAATAAATGTCTCCATATGCATCTCAAATTGATTCCTACCAGCCTTGTCATGAGGAATTAGATGACCCCATTGATTGTAAATAAATATATTTTAAAACAAGGTATGAATTCTTACAGGCTCAAGCTAGGAAATCAATTTAAAAAATTGAAGCTAGCCACAATCCCCACCGTTACCCTCCTCCTCCTACTTCAATCCCATTTCATGCCAAATCCTTATTAACACTCATGCCAAGTCTAATAGATAATGAATAAGAGATGAGAACTTGGGATGAAAAGTTTTATTTGATCCCTAACCATCTCATGGAGTGGTTGAGATATTTAGTTCAAAAGTTGATGGATGTGTGGATTGAAGTTGAAGAGGAAAACAAATATAATATAAATAAGTAGATATACTTGGAAAAAATTTGTATCCAATGCTCAATAGGTATACTAAAAATGTGTAAAAAGCAAGAGCTTGAAAATGAGCCTATAGTTGTCAGAGAGAATCAACAAGTCTATGAGCAAACTGAAACTCTTGTTGAAAAATATGTCTTTCCTATTAACCAATCCAACTTGTCATCTCCCCATGAGTTCATTCAAGAATACTCCATTACCAAACCCATTCATGGGACCTCCTTCAAACCTCATACTCCCTCTCCAACCCATGATTTTATCCATCACCCTCCCACCTCATCCCTTCTTGAAGGATAACTTATCCTATGGGAGATAAGCAAAGAATACTAAGCTTAGTTTACAACTGACCAAGAAGATGATATGAGAATCTATGATGAATAAATCACCATAGGGACTCCCCTTGGTGAGTAAAATTTCAAGTTAGTTTACTTTATTGAAGAAAAGGATTTTAATGGTCATGTTACAGCTGTCCACAAAGATCTTGGTCAAGACATGAAAGAAGAAGTGCTTGAGAAAGACTCCACATCTACTAAGTTAGCTGAACAAGATTACTTATGGAAAAGGTTCTATAAGGTATGTAGTGAGTTTGAGGCCCTTAAAAGGCCGATACCTCTTGATGTCTAATTAGAAGACACTCTTGAAGTTATCTTGCCTCTTGATGATGTGCTCCTAAAAAAATCTCTTATGCCATCCACACTTGTTGAAGTTGCATCCAACTTTTAAGTTGATCAAGTGTTCAAGGACTAAGAAGAGGAGTTTGAAGAGGTTTTGATTTATGGACATGATCAAAAAGATAATGAAGACTTGTTTTCAATTCTAAGAACATGTTACACTCCTCTGTAAGGAGTCTATAATATAGTCTTAAGTGAATAAGATAACTTTAACAAGAAAGTGAACATCTAAGAAGCATACGCACCCCATGATGATATGTTTGAGATCATAAAAATGGGATATCAGCTCTTTAATTAATTATAATATTATTTATCACTCTTGAAGTATGAATCAAATGTTTATTGTATTCAATTCCCTAAGAAGCAAGAGGTTGTTCTTATTGGGGCCATTCCTATAAATGAATCACAAGATTCATCTCAATTCATGCCATTGGATATGTTAGATTATAAGGATTTTGAACAAGGTGTGTTATTGGAAGATAATGATGCAAAGATCCTTTTAAATCCTAGTCAAGTTGCATTTTAGGAGTACCATGAAGAGATGGTTGAGCCAAAAGAGGAATTCACCTTCATAGGTGATATGATTACACCAGCGATAGTTACATTGAGGATCATGCCAAGGAGATTGGAAAAAATCATGAAGGAGTTGGAGACATCAATTCTAATTCTCAACAATAAACATGACTCACTCACTCCTTTAATTCATGGAGAAAGAAATGTTTCAAACTTCCCCTTTGATCTAGGAGGAAGAGTTCCATTTAGGTTAGTTTGTGTTTAAGTTAGTTTGTTTGAGTTGATTTGTGTTTTCCCTAAGTGTTCATGTGAACATGAGTGTTTCTTATTTCATATTTGGTGTCTTTTCATAGGATATTTAGTGTCAATTATAGTGTATAGGTGACTCCATATCCTAATGGATAGGAGAAGGATACTGGTCTTTGGAATAGCTAGCTTGCCACCCCTAGGAAATCACCAAAATGTTGGCTAATTTGACCATAAGTCAAATTAAATCAACTTGTTATATAGTCAAACTTGTTATAGGGGTATTATAATGTGTAAAATGTGTCTCATAGTTTTTAATAAGGTCAAACATATGTTTATTTTTATCATATTTGTCTATAGTTTGTCTTAAGTCAGTCTAAGGTCACATTTTGAGTCATTTATTGAATTAGTATGGATTTCATATGAATAAAAGTGTGTCCAAGTGTACTATAACATCCTAAATGTTATAATATGTTAGGGAAACCATTTTGAGACTGACAAACTATAGGTGCAATGTTGAAAATAAGAAGATCAGGCAATTTCATGTGGTTTTAAGTAGTTGTACGACCTATACAACTTTTGGTGGCTAATTAAAAAGTGTCTCTTGGTACTCCCAAAGTATAATTACATTTTTTGGAATTTTTGATAGACTTTAAAATGATTAAAACTGACCTAGTTTTTCCATTGCTCTCTTAGACAAGCTAAAAAGGTCAATTGGTCTTCCTTTTGTATGGATAGCAAGAAGTGAATTGGAGAAATTAATTTTTATGGATGATATTAATCTCCATTTACTTAAAATTAATGGTAATATTTTCAATTTTGGTTGTTTTTTTTCTATGAACCATTGCTAATAAGGTTGGTTCCTCAAATCTGCCTGCACATCCCCAACACCCTAATTCTTCTTCTCTATTTGGATTGGTATAAATAAGCCAAGTGTTTTACATGTTCTAGAAAGACATGATCACCATTATCACATGGTTATTAACCTATTTTTCATGTGTGGAGGTCAAGAGATAAGCAATATTGCCTCATCTTTACTAACAAAAGACTCCATTCAAGTCTACAGATAGTGTTTCTTAGTAGTAGATTTTATCCCTCTTGTACTAATTTAAAAAAAAGGATACAATGTTTGATTTAAATATCTAATAGCATGTATGATCAAAAAAATTCATTAAGGTATTTGTCTCAAAAATTTTCCTTATGAAATGCAAGGCCTAACAATTGCACACAATTAGATTTCCTGCAACATTCACCTACAGTCAAGTGAAAGTAGCCTTGACCAATCATGTTGAAGAAGAAAGTCTATTTCAAGGTTGTTAAAAGGATTCTAAAGTGAAAAAAACATGACTCTTCTATTTAAAATGTCATTAGGATGATGACAAGTTTCCAACTTAGCACACATTCTTGTATCTAAAGATTCACCTATAGGTAGCTCCCAACAAAGGTCTAAGTAATGTGAATGGTAGAGGTTTTGAACTCACTTGAAACCTTCATTTAGGTCTGAGAGTATAAATAATACAATGGTGGAAAGAATGAGGAAATTTTGAACTTGAGTTTCATGTTCACAAAATTTTAAGGTTACTTAGAGAGATATGTTACCTTAAACTATCTGAATAAGGTATTTGCTCATACAAAAGACATCCGATGGTGAAGTTTCATGAAGTCTAAGTAGGTATAGTGATTTAATGCTAATATCCTAAGCCTAAAAGTAATGTATTTAAATAAGATAGTGATTTTTTTTCATGATAGGATATTATAAATAGGCTTCCATTTCAATCAAACTTTCACTATAGACTTTCCGTAATCTATAATACTTTTGAAGCCCAAATGGTGACACAATAAAATCTTGGCCTCAATACATAGTGAATATATTTTAGTGAAATATGATTTAATAATATCAATATCATAAAAATGAGTTGAGGTACATTTTTTTGATAGAGGTCACCACCTAAAATAATCCCATGATTTCTCAAATAGAGCATCTACAGCCTGACTGTAGATCTATAGGGTTAATGGTGAGAGACAAGAGGTTGAGAGATTTTAGACCTAGATGTTCATTTAGGTTGAAAATTATATAGTGATACTATAAATATCAAGAGTAAATATGGTATTATTCATGCACAAGTGATCATATATAGAGACCCTTTGAACTCTTTATGACTGTCACCTACAGGTGACATTCAACATAACCTGAAAATTGGTTCATGCAATAAAGGATGCTAGGTGAACATGTACGTATGGGTAACCTAAATATAAAAATGCTAAATAAACCTCATGATAAAATATCACATTCCATGTGATCCTAAAACTTAGATTAAAAAATCAAAGAATGGTTTAAACCCCAACCTATAGTCTACCAAGAAAACCATACACAATATACAGACCTAGTGAAACTAGTTTTGATAAGTTGGGAGGTTGAGGGACTTTGAAGCATGATAAAGCCTTGGAATTTTAGTACATAACACCTTCATGACTTAATAAATATCTCTAAAGTCACATTTGATTTTGATTAATAGGGGATATGCCCTCTATTTTGTCTCAGACAAAGGGCACTGTATGATCTAGGCAACTTGCAAGTTTGGTATATAAAAAGTGAGATGAATAAAAGAGAGAATATTGAGTGACTATAAGATGTTTTGGAGGATTATAATAAATGTGAAAAAATATAAAAAGATCCCTATAGTCATAGTAGACCCTTAAAAGGGTCAAACATGCATAAAGTATAGTCATGCCTATTAGGCCTAAAATTAGACTTAAGCCCTACAAGGGTCTAGCTTCATTTCTAAGACCACATGAACCTTAAAATCACTTTAAAGACAATAAAGAGAAATTGGAGGACTAGTGAGAACCATTATTTTATATATAAATGTCAAAATTGGCCATTTTGGCCCAAATCTCTCTCAAGCCTACTTAGAATGCCTAGAAGGAGCTCGAGATCCATTTTTAAATATTTATATCTATATAGACACCTTACATGGTGACTCAAGGAGATAGGGGTAGTTGAGTAAGGTCATAAAATTGGTTTTTTTAGATTTTTTTTTGAGATTAAGCATCGATATTTTATGAACTATCCCTAAGAAGTAAAATAGCTCAAAACCATCCTTAAACCCTTGTTTAAGACCTGATGGAGAAAGTAAGAAAGGAAATTCCCTCATAGGGGGTAATTTGGCTTGGAAAGTGTTTTTAACTTGTATAATATCCTTTTAGGCTCCTAGACATCAAATTGGTATGTACCCTACTTGTATAGACAAGCTAAATTAAGGGTTTTTTATAAGTTTTTGATTTTTATGTAAGTGAAGAATGGAATTAGTAGATGAGATCCATTAGAGGAGGTAAATAGGAACTTATTATAACTCCCTAAATTTCATTTCTCATCATAGATAAGCATAGAAACATCTCTTCTACACAATTCATTTCAAGCAATCTTGGATAGGCAATAAAAAGAGTAAGTGACTGCCTAATAAGAAGATGAGAAGTTTATTTTTGGATATTTTTAAGGTCTAATTCATGTAATGGAAGATATAATTACCTTGAATCTATCACCTCTTCAATGTATTTGGTTTAGCAACTGAAGGTCACCTTGATGATAAATATGAAAAATGAGGCCTAGAAGATCAATAAATAACTACAAATGGTGAGTACAAGTGTCACAAAGAAGGCTATAAAGTAGGGAGGCATATGATGATTGATATATCTTGTTTCTAACCTCCCTAAGATAGTGCATATGTGTCAAGTCTTCCTAGTTTAGTTTTGAGTAGTCAAGAGATGATTCATCATGAAGGCATTTTTGAAGAAGGCCATTTGAGGACCCTATGCTGGTTTGAGGTGTTTTTCATGCTTCAAATGGGCACTTGTCTAAGAATAACTTCATGGTCTATTCTCTACTCTATTATCCTATAATGTAACTAGCTCTTCAATCTTGAACTAGTTCTTTGTGACCTTTCCACTTCCTTTCTTCTCTCTCTTATCACATGTTTTATAAATGCAAGCCATTTTGGATTTTATAATGGAATCCACACCTAATATGATGAATCCATATTAGTTTGATATTGTATTTTTCCTTTGAAATAAATATTTCCAATATAGTTTTGATTTCATGTCTTTTTTATCTAACTGTGTGAAGTGATGCATAGTGATGTGTCTAGTGATAAGTATCTATCCTTGAATTCTCTTTATCCTTTCATGTTTGGTTCAAGTAGTTCTCACTATAAAAAGTCACATGAAGTGTAGTAAAGTGTATTTAATTGTATTCAAGTGTAAAAATTAACATTAGTTTCTGAAATCTGACCTTTTGTTCACTCACCATGGGTAGTTTACTCCATATCACCTCCATGAATATTGATGTTAGAGTAATTTAGGATGTTGAGACTAGTGTTGTGAGTCATGTTTCTTAGTGAAAGTGTATGTTAGTATAGTGCATATCATTATGGTGTACCACCTCATTAGGTTAGTTTATTTTCATGTTATTTCTATCCCCTTTCATCCAAGCAAGCAAGTAGTGTAGGTAATAAACAAACAAAGTCATATCTATGGATCTAGCCCTTAAACATAGAGGTTTACCTCTACTATAAAAAACCCATAGGCCTAGAGGCAATCCCATATTTCCCAAATATTAGAGTAAGATTGAAAAACCATCTCTAGGGTGAAATATTTGGTGACAACAAGCCCTTAAACCAAGTTACTCAAGGTGGCACTAAATTGAAGTTAAATTTGACTACCACACAACAAAAATTATTCAAGGAATTGAAACACAAACTTTGTTCCACCCCAATAATTAATTTTCCTCACCTTCGATAATAATTTGAGCTTGAGATAGATACATATTAATTTGAACTTAGATCAGTCCTCACTCAACATGGTCACTTAGTTACATGCCACAATGAAAATGTCACCACACCGGTAATAAACTACATAACATATGATCATGAGATTTATGATATTTTTTAGGCATGTAAAAAGTGGAAGCATTATATCTTGGGAAAGGATATTGTGATACACATAGATCATAAATCACCTAAGTTGTTTTATATACAAAATAAGATGTAGAAAGAGTGACATTAGTAATGGTATACTTGTCTTCAAAAATTCCATCCAAACATAAATCATAAGAAGGGAAGTTCCAATCCAGTTATGGATTACTCAATCCACCCTCTAGTTAAAACATAGGGACATGAAGTCAATAGATGGTCAAAATTATATACATATGACATCAAATTTTCATAAATAATCTAATTCACTCTATGGTAATTAAATTTTAGATGTATACCTCCAATATGTACTTATGTATCATCTTAGGTACTTGTGAATTCTAAATGAGGTAGAAAGACAAAGACAATATGAGAGGCTCATTTCAACAAATATTTGAGACATTTTACAATTGAAAAGAATCTTGAAATATCACAAAAGTATTTCTATTGTCCACATCTCAAATCTGATGTATGAAAATACATAATTTCATGTACCACATGTGTCATAGCCAAGCCAATCATAAATAATCAAGTTTTGTATGGACCTTTATCAATTACAAAAAATTCATGGGAATATATTTCCATGGACTTTATCTCAGACTATCCTACTACTAAGTATGGTAATGATTTCATCTATGCAGTAGTTAATAGATTCTAAAAAATGGTAGTTATCATACCTTGTAAGAGAGCTATATCATCTCTAGAATAAAATCAATTGTATTTTCAATATGTCTAAATCTGCTTTAGAATCTTAGAAACTATCTTATCTAATAGGGACACTATATTTTTGAGCCATTTATGGAAATCACTTTGGTCTATGGTAGACACAAAGCAGAATAAGTCCACTTCTTTCCATCCCTAAATTAATGGATAGATGAAAGTGGTTATTAGGATGATAATGCATCTTATAAGAGTGGAAAATTAAAATAAACATTGCACTTGGGATGAAAGTGTTCCTTTTATTTAACATAATTGTAATAGATATTTGCGTAACTCTACTATACATAATTGTTTTCATGTTTGTTTGAGTTTTTAGCCTTTGGCACCCATTGACATCAATTATCCTATTCCACCATCAATATTAGTAACTCCTTTAGATAAAAATGAAGTTGACCAAGATGTTTAATTTATTGATCACATTCAACATCTTTTGAAATAGGTGTAAACTATAGACACATAATATTTTAAAACTTTATCAATTACCGATGCTCTCTCTTGTAGGAACCTATAGAGTCTTAATATCTCTAAGTGAATGCCTTAAAGGGTACATTAGGAAAGAGGTGGTTATACCATTGGTGCTTCTTATTATTTTTGTCCCCTATACCACCACTTGTTATCTACACAACATTCTCCTATGTAATTCACTAATCCTTGCCTCTTCTCTTACACACTCCTCCAAAATTTTCACTACCTTGATTAGCACCTACCTAAGACTAAAACAATTTTTTAGATTTTGAATTACACCTTCAACTTGGGCCAACCATCTATCCTAATTATTAAAATCACATTACAAGACTAGGTTAGCTCTGGCCAACCTAGATCAAGATCTAATTTTTTAATCAATTAATGATACAAAGTCAATTGGGCCAACCTTGTTGGCTAAACTTTCATAAAGGTTTAGGTTTTGATTAAGCTATATATAAAGATCCATATACATAATTTATGAGGAAGAGAATAATAATAATATATTTCACATCTACTTATCTTCCATTCTACTTGATGAGCAGAGCTTAGGGTTTTCAATACTTTCTTTGGATATATGGATCTTGTCTTATGGAAAAGTCTTTTGGATGCATAGAGAGGTTGTGTAGCCTAGATTTGGATTATCCTTGTTATCCTTACATACCACAACAACCACTTGTGAAGCACCTTGGAAAATAGAGAGGTTGAGGCTCAACAATTTCATCTTTAAAGATAAATATTCCTTGATTTGATCCTCATTTATAAGAGTAGATAGATTATCATTTGTACTTGTTTCCCATGAATTAGGATTTCATATACATTAACATTAGTATATATATTCTATACATATTTACCTTTTATTTTTATTACCCCCACTTTGTGCCATAAGCTTTGGTGAACACTATATTAGATTTTACTATACTTTCCATATACTTTGTGAATGTTGAAACATAGGACCTAGCTCGGGTTATTGCATGGTTTTAATTGATTAGAGTATTTGGAACCCTCTATAGTGATGTTATTATGGTAATATATCCCTTGGTTAGGTTTATAAGATCCATCTTGGTCATGAACCTAAATATATAATATATTAGCAATGAAAGTGTAATTAGGATTTATCTTCTCTGAGTTAGGATTGATTAATAGGTCAACTACATTTTCCTTTATATATATTCTAATGAATCTAACATGAATCAAAACATTATAGGTTTAATTTCATGATTTTATTTTATCATTATGTTATATATTTATATTTTTTAATATTGTATCAAACTTGTTAGTATAGTCCTAATAGTCTATACGTAGGTTTAACACATAGTCACTCCAAAATGACTATGTTCTATCTGTGCAAGTCTTATCCAAATATAGGTGACTAGATTTTTAAGTTTGGAACAATATCATTATTCAATTATATATTTTCATACATACTCAAACTAGTCAATTCTATTGACAGCTTATTTTTTAGTACACAAGTTTTGTAAACTCTAACACACCAATCAACTCTATTAGCAAAATTATTGAATCAATATTTGAGCATCACAACATAAAATTTTATAATCTAAACATCTTCAAACCCACAAAGGTTCATTATTACCTCTGCCATTTTAGTTTTTATTTTTCAATAATATTTTTCACAAGTTTTTAGTCTATAAAATTGCATCCCTACATCCAACTAGGTCAACTAGCTCGACATAGTTCTATAGCCTATTTTATTTCTAGAAAACACAATCAACCTATTCAATTGTGTTCTTTTAGATCTTATTTTTACATAATAATAATGACTTAGTTGAATCTATTCTACATTATTTGCATACATTGTCACTTGAACCAACTCTGTACTCTTCACAATCAAGGAATTAACTTTTTTTTTTCTAGTAACTAATTCACCTTTCCTTTCAGTTGCTTGCAAGTTTAGAGTAACAAACATAGATTAATTAAGTAGTTTTAAAAATTAACAACTTATTCACACTAGTTTTCTCTTTTGCACACACTTCCAAACCACTTTACACACAAAAAGCATTAAACATTTATCATCCCAAGGCCTACCTACTTGGATTTAATCACCAAGGGGGAAGCTAAATTGGTTTTTTGGCCATGTATAAACATGTAGTTTATGATATATATTGGCAAATCACCTGACACCCTTATCACTATGAGATTTTTAAGTGAGGGGGTAGGCCCCAATACCAAGCTAGTACCATCACCAATATAGATCTCTTTCAACCTAAACATCCTAAAACCATCTTTAGATCACTTTCTAGTTATTTATTACAACTAACTTCCAATCATATTAAATTTAAACTTCATTATAACTTAAATAACACATAGGAATGACCAGTTAGTTATCATTTACTTTCAAGTTGTTTTTTTTTCTTTGATAATTTTATTTTGTATACAAAACTTACATTAGCCAACATTGGTTCAAGTTTTGTACTGTGTGTTCCAATTGGATCAATCACATTGATCCAATTGACTATGTGCTTAATTTTATTTTCTTAGATATTATATTTCAAAACATTTCTCTCTTTTTAGAACACTATCCTCCATATCAACATAGTCTCTTATTGACTGATCAAAATATTTACCTATAGTATATAGTCGACCTATCTAACAATATCTCTTTATATTCTTATTTAATCCCCTATCTAATTAGTACACAGTTGACCTATATGACTATGTCCTCTTGTTCTCTATTTTGTTCCCTATTTTACATAACACAGTCAACCAATTTAATTTTGCATCTTGTTTCTTGATTTTTTATTTTCATCACCTCTTTAACCTCCTTTTCTCATCATGAATTAATTTTTTTAGGATATTAAAAATTTCAATCTAATAAACATAATGAGTCTTACCCATCCTAATAGGTTTCCCAAAAAATAACTTGTGGCTTCCACTCTAGATGAAAGTAATGTTCACATTGCCACTCGAACTACCAATTATGGGACTCCTCCTCATTCATCCTCAATTTGTAATCTTTTATTCACATTACAAGATGAGTTTAAATTAGAGTAAACACTTGAAATTATCTTCTTCATTAATTAATTTTCTTAACATAGAGGAAAGGAACCTTAAACCATCTATAATTTGATGATAGGTTCTCAAGTAGAAGAACCTCTCTCACCTTCCCCTACCTTCTCTCATGGATTTGGGGGAGACACTTTATTTTATTCTCAACTTTTCCCTTCCATTTTGACTCCTTCCCACACCATGACTTATTTTTCTATGACCTCTTTAAATTCCATGCCAAGTATCTCCACTAACATGGTAGGTTCAACCTCTAGTGGGCCTTTTCTAAAGACCCTACTCAACCATTCCACTAGTGCATATTTTACTACAAATTCTAATCATGCTACTCATTCTTCCTTTTATTATAATGCTAACCATTCCACTAGTTCATAATTTTATATAAATGCTAATAGTGCTTCCTTTTATACCAATAATTCTCACGCCACTAGTGCAGTGTATGTTACTACTCATAGTGCAATCCAATCTACTAATACTAATGACAATGATTTTCATGTTGCACACACTAGTCAAAATACTATCCAAAATCATCAACTCTTATTAAAAACACTCAATCAAATGAATACTTTTCAAACCAATAATGTAAATCAAATGATGTAGATGCAAAACTATATCATTCACCTTCAAAATCAACCCCAATAGGTTTCATGGGGAATGCAAAATCCAAATGACCCTACCCTCCCTTACAAATTCCCATGGTAACCACATTCCTTAACCACCCCTCATTAATAAAATAATAAAACATATCCAAAATGAACCTCTTGTACCTTAAATTATTAATGTCAACATAGGAGGTAACACACCTACCATTAGTTATAATAGGTCTACCGATCCCACATTACATTTAAAAACATTTGGTAATCTCTATAAATATTGGGTCAAACTTAATACCTTTGTTACTTCAAAACTATTAGTTAAAACACTTCTAGTTGATGCTTTAGATTGGTACATTCAATTAAAATCCCAATATATCACTAGTTTGGAAGATTTGGTTAACTCCCTAGTACAAGAGTTTCAAAATAGTGATCTCCCTGAGAACACCTTATCTCACTTCATAAATTGTAAATAACTTGAAACTGAAATGACACAAGTTTTTATCAAATCATGGAATAACTTATATACTAAATATGAACATAACATGGAATATGATAATATCTTTTATCTATTCACTAATTATCTCTACCCCAACTTGTAATATCAAGTTAGGGCTCTCTCTCCAAGAAAATTATAATAAGCCCTTGACTAAGCTAAGTGACAAGACTTTCTCATGCACCAATTTGAACCATCCCAACCCACCACAGACACTCACATGCTCATTAAAAATATAAATTATCATTATATAATTGACCAAATTTTGGCCCCAAGCCAAAATTGGTCACCCCCTCTAGGTTGAAACTCTATAGGGTTGTAAAATGTTTGTCAATTCTTAAATGGTTCCATATGGTCATATTTTCCATTGTCTATCATTGTCCAAGTTCTAGTCTTAATGTTCATTTATCTAGACCTATAGTCAATCTCAAGGTATTTAGATCATCAAACATGGTCAAATGTTTATTTTGGTCTATTTTAATTATAAAAGGTTATGTTTATATCATAATATCATGCTCTAACCTTTATTTGACTCTCATATGCAAAAAATCACATTTTGGCCACATTTTGGCCCATGTGGAAGAATTAGACATACCATTCCAAGGAGAAAATTTAAAGAATATTCTAAATGTACCTAATGTCATAAATAGGTCAAATAATGTTCAAGAATAGTTAAATTATAGTAGCATCTATAGTTCAATGCCTAATCTTGGAAAAGGGACAATTTACAAGAACTTGTACAACCTTGAAAAATAATTTTTTAGTTGAAAATGGTTAGGAAGTGTCTATTAGGATCCCTCAGATCATTTTATAGATTTGTGCTAAGTTTTAGGTTAAATTGACATACCAAACATTTTTTCTCCTCCATTAATGCCTTTATAAGCTTAGGAAGGCAATTTTGAATTAAATGCTATGGCTAGGAGAGAGAGATTTAGGAGATGAAACTTTGGTCATTGTTATGGTTCCTAGTAATATTGAAATTAGTGTAATTGGTTTGCATATTGGTGGCCTATTATTCATTAACAATAACTAAGAGTGACATTAGGTCACTATATCCTATCCATTCAATAGGGGTTTGTTCTTTCACCTATTTCTCCAGTTAGGAAATTTATGGAAAATAATGGCTTTGAAAGTTGATTTTATAGGTAATGGATCTCATTTTCATGGTGGTTTAATCATCCAACTCATCTCTATGAGGTGATTTCATTTAGAATAAGAGTATCCTTGTGTATAAAGTCTTTCATTGGATTTTTTTACAAGTATCTATTTTGTATTCATGATGATCATTCTCATAGGTTTCTAATGATTCATAAATCATGAAAGATCCCTTAGTTTCATGGAGTTCATCTGATATTAGTCTGAGATGTGTTTCTTATCCATATTCTTCAAGTGTGCTTACTCTTTGGAACATGGTCTATGTTTAGACAATCTATTTTATGTTTGATTTCCATTTTGGCTCAAGTGATAGTGATATATCATGGTGTAGGTTATTTAGATAATATTGCACCATTGGAAGTATAGAAATATCAAGATAAGAGTCTAAATACACCTTCTAATGGGAGCTAAGTGTTTCCTTCATATGCAGTTATACAGACTATAGAGGTAAATGGGAGATGATTAGAGTTATAAAAAATACCTAATAGATCTCTTCATGCATTCACATTATAATTTATTTCCCCATGTCTATTACCAAGTTTCTTCCAACTGACTAAATTCTCTAGACTACTCACATACCTCATGCATTAGTTGACTATGTGTGTAATTTGTACATAATAGTTAAGTGAGTTTGAATCGATATGATGCTTTTATTAATATTTGGATGCCATTTAGGAATGAAAATTTTAGTTTGAAGTGGTTTGATAGGGTTGAAATACCTAAGAATTCAAGAGATGAATTTATATAACCTATAAATTTAAATGAGACCTACAAGACCCCATCATGTAGGTCCTCATTGTGAATCAAGTCAACATCATTCTCCAACATAAAACAAATATAAGACATAAGATTAAATTATAATGAGTTTTAATATGGAGTCTCCACTCATTGGATAACAACTAATATTCTTGGGTAATCAAGATATTCAAGTAAACTAAGTACACAGTCAAATAAGAACCTATAAGACTTGTACAAAATAGAGATGGTCAAGGGTTTAAGGGTGCCAAGAAACCCATGGAATTTTCCTTTTAGTTGGATAAAATCTTTAGGTTTGTACATCTGAAAGCATCAATGCCAAGGAAGAAACTAGGTTCAAGACTATATGTTCATATCTATCCCTAATAAGTACCTATAGCCATGCCTACTTAGGTGTAGGGTAAGATGCACACAATGAATAGATAGAGCATGTTCAAAAATACTTTGAAACCCAATAAGAATAAAAAAAATCCAAGAATTATTAAGAGATATATTGGTGTGACTATGAGGTCTTAAACCCAAGGAATGTAGTCATGATGTTAAAACATAAACCCTAAAGGCCACCTACAGGCCTACTCTAGGATCAATTCACTTTCAAGATGAAGAGAGGAAATAACTATGTGTTGAAAGATTTATAAGTTTAACTTTATAATACAAAAAAATTCCACTCCATTTAATATATTAATTTTAAAGGTGAGGTCATAAACTTACAAAATACAATCAAGATCCCTAATAGCTACCTATAGGCTACAAAGAGAACACAAGTTGATTTTAAACCTAAAGTGAAGAACAAAGGTATAGTTGGAGTTCTGAGGCCTATTAAAAGATTGAAAATAGATCATAAAGAAATTTTTAGACCAAATTAAACTTTATGTGGTGGATCAAACTTATTTATAAACCATAATACATGATCAATGAAGAACACATACAGGCCTACAACTAGTCATGAGGTAAGATGAAATTTTGAGGGTTCTATAAGCATAGTCACACTTTGGGATTTGGTGTAAAGGATGGTTATGAGTATACCAAGATATTAATTGTAAATTCAAATCAACATAGGTAATGGATATATCCACTATTTTATCTCAGACCTTGCCCACTCTATTTACAAGGGGCAGTCATGAGACCAAGGGGTTTGTTTGAGTTCAAAATCATGAAACAAGAATTTAAAAACCCATAAAGGGCCCTTGAGGTAGTAACAAAACATAAAAATGTTATTAGTATAATTTTAGGTGGAAACACACCTCAATTTTCCATCCAGTGCCCTTGAGGGCTAGTAAGAAGGAGACAAGTCTTAAACCCCAAGCCCTCTAACCAGTATACCAAATGCATACAAAGGAATGTTAATCATTTAAAAATAATATAAAACCATGGTTAATGTTTTTTTAAAGGTTTTTTAGCATCTCTTATTAGTGAGATGGATTTTTGAGGCCCACACCCCAATTTGGACCTATCTTGAGCTCAAGAAACACTAGGACTACCACCTGAGGAGTAACTTCACATGCTCACACCATCTCTCACTCTTTTCATGGGAATATGAGACATCTGGGATAGGTTAGGGGGTTAGTCAAGAATTTTTTACAATTATAATGAGGTCAATTGGTGGTTTTTTCTTTATGAATAATCGTTAATACCCCAAACATGTCTTAAACCCTTCGAAAACCTTGATTATGACTAGTCAAGGGAAAAAGACCTATAAATCACATATAATTACACATTTCCCCCATATAACCTCTTTTATTTTTTTTATGACTCCAATGAGGTTATAAACATGTACTTTGTGTTGATGTCACTTATATGGACTATTATAAATGCCATATTTTTACATGTTTTGGTGTTTTACAGGTGTCCTGAGAAGGGGATAACTTATAAATAATTAGATGAAGTAATTTGGAATGTGTCATAACTATTAAATTCCAAAATATTTCATTTTATATTTTTGAGGTAGTCAAATCTGGCCTATTTTCTAATGTAGTCTCAAATAGGCTCAAAATGAGTCTAGTGGCTAGGCTATTTCTAGGTTTGCATACCTACATCAGGTTTTGGGACCTAAAATTGACATGGAGGTTGGTCATATATTAATTAAATTTAATAACATTATTTTGGGTGATTTTTCACGTTTTATAAGTCTAGAGCAATAAAATAGGGTTTCAAGCAAGGAGGCCTAATTCACTAGATAGAATGGCAAAAAAGATGGACTTCCACTCAAATTCAGGGGATTAAATTTGACATGGAGATGTAAGGCCATAATGTGTATAATATGAAATTTTTTCTCATTATAATATATACAACTCCCTACACAAGGAATTTTATAGTTTTTAGGGTTACAAGGAAACTATGCCTAGTGAGGGCTTACGGAGCAAAATGAGTTCTTAGGTGTTGTTAAAAGAACCAAAATGGTTTGATTTAGGATTTATAACATATTTTAATACTATTAATAGAGATAGGATGACTTTAATAATATTCACTTGAGTTTTGGGCCACTTGGACCAAGCTAGGCATGGGAAATGAAGAGTTTCAAGATACCTATGAACATGAATGATGGAATATCAAATCAGAGGAGTTTATTAAGGCATTTTAGATGTTCAATGAGTTTTTTGAGATCATTTTATGGAAAATTCATGATTTTAAATTCCATTTTTCACTCCTTTCATACAAAAAAATGGAAATTTTCAAGGAGCTATTCAAGGTGTCAAGTTAATTTATAACCCCTACACTACATGGAGGATCAAAAAATATTTAGGAGTAATACACATGGAATTATAGGTATATTTGGAATATCTCATAACTCCCTTTCTTGTTTTAACTCATGAAGGCACTTGTCAAGCTTCTCATACTACACCCCTCTCTCTCTTCACACTTTTCTATATAAGCAACCACTTTTGGATTTGCAAAGAGTTCACAACTAGTATGGTGAATCCATGATAGTTTGAGTAATATTTATGCCTTTAAGTAAAATATTTCAAGATGAGTATTATTTCACAACTTCTTGTCTAAGTGTGTGAAGTAGTGCATAGTTGAATGACAAGTAATAACCATCTATCATTGTGTTCACCTTACTCTTTCATGTTATTTGCAAGTAGTCTACTCTCTAACAAGTCACATGAAGTGTAGTCAGTGTCATTTTATGTATTTATGTATAGGGAAGGGTAATTGTGTCTATAATCAGAACTCTTGTTTATCTACCTTGAGAAGTGCATTACATTTCACCTCTATGTTGAAATACTTGTTTTAGAGAAACCTTGGATGTTGAAGTTAGTTTAGTAAATCATCTTTCATAGTGTAAGTACATGGTAGTCTTATGGATACTAACTTAGTGTATCACCTCATTAGGTTAGGTTTTTTATTATTCTCTGTATCCCTTTTCAACCCCAAAAAATTAGTAGTATAGGTGATGAGCTACAATAGACATATAAAGGGAGATAGCCCTTAAGTCTAGAGGTTTACTTGTGTTATAAACAACCCATAGGTCTTGGGATAGTCCCATGTTCCACTCTATTGGAGAAGGATTTAACTACCTATCGAAGGGTTCAAAATTGAGTGAAAATAACTACTAATGATGGTTTCATTGATACTTATGACACTATTCACAACATTCAAGCCATCACTCCCAATAATACTATGGAGCATGCTCTACCTCCAAACAACACTCCTAATCCTACATTTTCTAAAACAAACAACATTAATTTCCACAAACCATTATCCTTATCTAAGGTTCAAAACCATCTTCTAAGGCCAAGAGCTTTGACAACATTATGCACCTCTATCTATCAATGCCCCCCATGGGTTATGATGAATGGGACCCCATTACATAAATTTATCATCTCCCATCTCAAATACCATTCTTAGAACTAATACAAACTTCCCCCTATCATCACAACCATCTAATGTAATTTTTATTTGAAATGAGCATCCCTCATCTTCCCCTAGTAGGATGTGAAGCTACCTTGTATGTCTCCCAAGATAGTATACTAAAATAATGTGAAGATATGTCCATACATGATGAAACAATGGACACTTCTCTTTGCCTTAAATTTCCTATCACTTATATGATTTTATAAGAGTTTTTATTTCACACAAATGATCCTCCCTTATTTATTAGCATCCAAATCGGTGATATCCAAGTTAAGCATGATTTTATTGACAAGGGTTTAGGTACATGCATCACTTCCCTTAATTTCATTAAAACTCTTAGATATTCCAAGTGTGATCTCAAGTATATATTTAGTACATGTCAAGGTTATGATAGAAGTCAAATGCCTCTTTCAGGTTGCATGTGGATTCCTATTACCATGCACATGAAAGTTATGAAATTTAAATTTTCCCTCTCTTATAACATCTTATTTGGTATACCTTAGACTCATCATATGAGGTTTTTCACCTTATATACATGTAAATGCTATTGAAACTAGAAAACCACACATGATGGTTCTAGATGTTGAAACACCCTTAGTTCATACCATTACCCAACACTTGACCATGACCATGAGTCAAGTTAGCTAATTAGTTAACCAAATCACTAATTTACCCTACTTAACCTTTGACACTCAACAAGTTGATAGTCACCCTGACCACTGATGGTCAAGTCCCTTCCCCATCTGAACAAACACAACACCATCTATGTATAAGCTAACATGAAATAGTTTAATATATCCACCTTACCCATTTCTAATACATCATGATGAATCAAAATCAATATCATAACCTCTTATGTAACCTTCTACCTCCATATTTATTCACCTATAAAAGGAGGGGAGTAGGAGGTGAATAGGGATCCATAATCAAGCATTCTAACACATAGGTCATCAAGAGATATCAACCAACATGTCTTCCTTTCAACAATTCAACAACTACAATAGAGACTTGAACCTCTACCAAAATTAATCTTGAGGCAAAGTACTATTATTCTATCCAAAAAATTTCTAGGATTAGTCATCATCCATAAAGTAATAAACTAGATACATTTAATATTTTAGGTTTTGTTTGTTGGGTTTCTAACTTCCCTACCTAAATCAAATATTTCTACATCTTATCTCCTAACCCCTAAACCTTAACCAAATCCAAAACCACTTACTAACCCATTCTACAACCTTTTCTAAACACATTCAAAACCCACAACAATCATTGATGGTTACCTTAACTATCAATGATCACCTTCAACCATCGATGATCACTCAATCATTGATGGTTAGCTTAACCATCAATGGTCACCCTAACCATCGATGCTCACCCTAACCATCTATGGTCACTTTGGTAATAAATAAAATCAAGTTATTTCTACCTACATACTCTCACCCAAATCCCACTTTTTGTGTCCTTACTTATTCACAGAGACCTCACCTATTTTTTGAACCTAACCTGACCTCTTTAGCATTGGTATTGACCCACTATTTACTATAATTAGTCTATTTCCCTTATCAAGCATATATTTTTTATTTTATTCTTTCAGTACTTTTGATCATTTGATGTAAGTATTTCACCTTCATTTATTTCAAATTAACTATTTTAAGAGTGTGGATTGATAGCCTCGTAGTAAGCTCACGCTTCTTGGATCTAGCTTACGCTAGGTAATCCACCTTGATATCCATCTAACAACCCCTATTTATCATTGCTTTCTTATCTGTAGGTCATTCTTCCCAACATAAAGAGGATCTCTTCACAATCATCTAGATCACATGCACACAAATAAATAGATTCTTCTACCACACCCTTATTACTAGTTTCTTACTTTTTAAAATAGAAATAAGCTAAAATTGAGAGAAACATTTTGGCATGCCTAGTGGGACCTAGTAGCATATAGGGTCCCTTTTCTTCCTTATTCTATGCTCATATAAATAAATCAAAATTTATTTTAGGTATAAAATAAACCTTACATATATTGATTGCTTGTATGTTTAGATCATTTAGTTAAAATTAAGGGCAAAGTAATCAATCATAATTTCACTTATTTATCAAATAGCTTACCAAACCACTTAAATCAATTAAACATCAAAATAATTGACATAAGGCTCAACTAGGGTTTCATCTCCTAGTGTATCACCTTCAACATTTGACTATCTTACTTAGAGGCCATTACCAAGAAGAGAACCAAAACTTAACTCTTTGTTTGAGTCTAAACTCTAGAAATCAATTTATACTAGCTAAGCACCTGACACACTTATTAGTACAATGTGTGAAGTGAGGGGGTGGGACCTAATACCAAGCCATGTATTGATTTCTAACATAGATCCTTTTGAGAGTAACACCTAAAACCAACCATAGACTTCCTTCTAGTACTTATTCTACAAACAAACTTCTTCTTCACACTTTCTAAGGCATAAGCCAAAAGTGAGATAAAAGATATCCTCATATTTTAAATGCACTCTAGTGTATGTTTGTTTGCTTTGAGATCTTTTTATTTTTTTATTTATGTTTGAGTTGTGAGTTTTCCTTTATTCCTCTTTGTTTCTCATATGATTTTTACTAGACAATAGTTAAGGAACCAAACCAATCAGGAGCCACCTTCCTCTTCTTCATCCTCCATGGACTATACCTCAAATGTTGAAGGTTCTCCCCATACTTCTACCCCCTTACCATGCCTCGAATAGTTGTCCAAGGTGATGAAAATTTCACCACTTTTCTTGAAAACAACCCCATGACCCTCCAACATTACGTCAACACCTTATCTCACCACACCACTACTTTGGTTCTTCCTAGTGACACACCTTATGGGATGCCTCTCCATTTTATGGTTTCCAATACCTCTACCCAACCTATGACCACTAAAGAATCTTCTTCCACTACTAATCCACCTACTACCTCCACCCAAAGTCAATCAAATCACCCAACTAGTAATCAAAAAGCCCCTACACCAACCAATAACTCCTCTAACATAGGGGCAACCTTAGTTACCCAATCCAAATCCACCATGGGAATATCTTCTACCCACATTACCACTATCCCCCTTATCACTACCAACCCACTAATTTCCACCCCACTTTAGAGTGTGGTGTTTTCTATACCTTTTACCCTTCCACCTATCATTACCAAGCTTATCACTCACCCCAAACCAAATAACCCATCCATAGCTCCAACCTAATCCATATCAATTCCCCAGTTTACCAATTTGATCATACCTCCTAAACAACCCACATCAACCCCTAAACAAAGACCTATGACACCCTACCCACGCTATATTCCTAACCTACAAGGGTACATAGTTCCATCTTCTACCCTAATTTTTATTCCCATTAACCCTTATGTGGTATCATCTCAACCCTAAATGACCATATACCAACATGTGGCATCCTCTCAACCTTCCATTAGTTATCCATATATTGCATCCACCCAACCCCAACAAAACTTACCATATAATTATGGAACTACCCAACCCCAAATATATTTTTTCAAAATGTTGATGGACAGAATGACCAACCTAAAGTCATCTATCTCTGGGGATCACAAGCTCTTATCTTATGGCCAAATTTATAACAAAAGAATTCACCCATCCATCCCTATCCAACCTAACCCTCCTCAATGGTAAATACTCAAATTTTCTAAGTTCCAAAGCAAGGAGGACCCCTAATAACACTTAAGAGCATTTAAGCATTCTTGCTACTTGATTTCCTATGATGATGCTCTTTTCCTTTGCAAGTTCCTTATGTCCTTATTTGGACCGTCATTGGATTGGTATAGTGATCTTACCAAGCACTCCATATTTTCCTTTTCCTAACTTTCCCAAACCTTTTTAGACCACTTTTTGATCAATATATCTAAGAAGGTCTTCATCACTGACCTCTACTCCATCAAGCAATTTGACAATGAATCAAATGTTGATTTCATAGCATGATGGAGAGGTTTTATCAACCAGATCTCTTTCTCTTTACCCCAACCTCAGTTGATTGAACTTTTCTCTCAAGCTTATGCCAAATGTATTTTCCCTACTCTATAGGTTCAAAACTTCAAAACCTTTGATGAGGCTTTCACCATGGCATGCAAACTATAAATCAAAGCCATAGATAAAGGGAAGTTGAAGCCAAGAAATAAAAACTCTATCTTCAAATCCAATGACCTTTCCCCATCTAAAACCACCAACCAATCTAACTACCCCAACACCAAACCAAAAGTAGATGTGAACATGGTTATCCTTAAAACAACCCCACCTCTAGTTATAAACCAACCCAACCAAACTAATTCCTCTAACTCCTCCAATAAACAAACTCAAAATCAAAACTGGGCTACCCCAAAACAATACACTCCATTAGGGGAGTCATATACTTCAGTTTTGGAAAAATTGATCAAATAAAACATCATACAACTTCCCCTTATCAAACCTCCTCTATAATTTAATGATTCTCTCCCTATGCCCAGTTGGTACAATGAGAATGATCTATGTGATTTACACTGTGTCATTGAACATGATGTTAGTAGGTGGAATACCTTCAAAACCATTGTTCAAAACTTGATTGATAAAGGAGAACTTATATTAGACAATCCCAATTGCACCCTTGAATTAGTCACTTGACATCTTTTGATAACCTTTTTCCCAATCATGCCCCTTCTACCAAACATGGTGATAATAAGCCAGAATCATTTCATGCTCATGAGTTCCATATGGTCAATGTTATTATCAGTGAACCTACCATTTGAGGAAACCATTGCCTCAACCACCTCTTCCTCCACTCCACCTATTAAAGTGGTGGAATCACCATCCATTATTTTGGATACCCTAAAAAAGGAAGCAACCACCTCCTCTCCTTAACTTGATGAGATAGCAGACTTAGCCACCTCTCTTTTGATATAAATATCAAAGTAGGCAACCATTTCCAATAGATCTCCCTCCCCCACCATGAATTCACCCACTCTCTCTTTGGAAACCATTCCAAAAGGAGAGATCACTTTATCTACTCCTTCCATGGAGGAAGCATATTACAAAATCTTGGAACCTTTCATCCATGGGGAGGGTGACAAAACCACTCCCTCACCTCAACCTATGGGTACAATATTTTAATATGATGCCCAAAAAACCAAACCAATTTACAAATCCTTCTCTATAGTAGTCCAAAGCCTAGACTTCTCTTCTCAACCCAATACAGATCAAGCCACCTTTGGCACCATCTTTGTCTCCCATATCAAAACAAAGATGAACCTTGAACCTCACTTTTATCCACCATTAATCTTATTATCACCTCAATCCCTTCATCAAACACCTCTCCCTCCAACACCATGGTAGAACCATCCAAACCATCTCCATCTAAAATTATCAAATCACCTTACACCTCTTTAACCAAACCCATCAAGAACTTATGTATTCTCCCATATCTACCCATATTTGAAGTTGTATTTAAACCCATATGGTCCACTAAATAAAACCTTAACCAAACTAACCAAGAAGGTGGAGCCACCCAAACTCCCACCTAGAACTAGAACCATACTGCCTCCTTCCCTCTTGCCTTCTATTTTGGGACCTCATCCTTCTTCCATCCTAGGAGCTCATCCTTCTACCAATAAGTTGAACCCTCCCAAAACTACCCAAACTAAACTTCCTCCTCTTATTTTACCTTTAACTACCCCTCCAAAAAATCAACCTCCCCATCATTTTTAACCAAACTATTTACCTCCATCTTCCCACCTATCTTGAAACCTTCATAATCTCAATCATCCACCTCCAAATATTGCACCTTTAAACCTTAAAATTATAGACCAACCAACACCAAAAAACCCCAACCAAACCCAACTACCAAAACCATTATACCACCCACAACCACCATGGTGAAGCCTACTTCCAAGAAGGCTCTCACCCCCAAAACCAAAAACTCATTACCCTCAACACCTTTGATCTAATCTTATTTGACCATTTTACAAAGTTTGTTGTAAACTTACTCTTTGAACCTACCACCTATCAGACCCTTTAACCCTTCAAAATATAATCCATCTTAGTTTAATGATAGTTTAATTTTCTCATACCATAAGACACTTGGACACGACATAGAGAACTACAAAGCTCTCCAAGCATTTAGCCATCACTCATGGATGAGGATGATCTATTATTAGATGAACCTCTATTGATCCCATTACCAACCCAACCCCCAAATAAACCTACCCATCACTTATCCACCCCTACACTCTCACCTAAGTGTGAGGAAGAACTGAATCAACCTTTTATCCCAATACTTCCCCTCATCCACATTATCCATATGGTCACCTGATATTGAGCCTAGCAAAAGGATAAGATAAAGGACAAAGTGTCCATTCTATGGACATATCTTTCCACCCCTTAATTTTTCAACTGAACTCAAACACCTTCACCTTCACCTTTATAAAATATCCATTTTGGGTGCCTCTCCTTCCAACCCTTCTAAATCTATCCAATGAGTAGTTCTAAAATAACTTCACTAGACACCAATGAATACGAGCCCATAAAAACTGATCAACACCTCACCCCATCACCACCAAGCATTGATAAATGCCCTTTAATATATAAAGGTCCAACTTGAAGACCCTCAACCTCTTGTAGCCTTTGTTGAAGATCATCTTTCCACCCTTATCAAATTTAAGGATTTTGAAATACCTTTTGTTCATCTTAAAGATCTTGATCCTCCCCTTTTCATCATTGTATACATTAATCAAACCTACATCAAAAGGGTGACTATTTATTGAGGAACTAGTATTAATATTATATCCTCTCATGCTTACGACCAACTTCAACTACCAAAGAATATCATGTCAAAAACCTCAGTGATCTTACATTCCTTTAATGATACTATGGCCACAACCTTGGGCATATTTGTCCTTCACATTCATTTGGGACCTTGTGTGATTCCAAATATCTTCTACATTGTATAAGGTGATTTTTAATACAATGTCTTATTTGGACACCCTTGGATCCACTCCATGGGTTGTGTCCCATCCACCTTGTATTGATGCGTTAAGTTAAAACACAAGGGTAGGTCATCACCATACAAGCTGACCCTAGTCTTTTCACCCATTAGAATCATCATTCATTTTGGGCTTTCTCACTACCAAACCAACTTCATCTATGGGGGACTTGATAATCTACTTCTCACTCCCTCCACCACCTCTTCTATTCGACCTTTCACCTCTAATTTCTCCTCTTTGAATAGACCAAAATTTCCAAATTGTACCTTCATATGTGTGATTGAAAGGGATTTGGCCTCAACCATTATGAACATGGACCTCATGAGTTACCTTTGATCAAAATCTAGAAACTTTATGAGATATTTGGCCTTGGGTTCATACCACCATAAGAACCCACTAATTTACCCAAACCCATAGACATCATTGAGGAAGACATCCCATCCTCACCGACCCCACCTCCCTTGAAGTCTAAGGATTTCAAAATCATCCCTTATAACTTTTATTTGTATTCAATACTATTAGTTTGGGCCCCCTAACCTATCAAAAGGATGGCTAAACTAAATCCTTTTCTTTGATTCATCTTGAAATGGTAGAAATTGATTCTCCTACCATCCACACCATCCAACATCTAAATGATGATTCCATTCTCACCTATCTTGGTGTGGGGGATTCTTCTATTCATAAATCCATTCCTCTTGAAAACTAAGCCATATTGAATGAATCCACTATCAATTTCAACTTGGGAACTCAAGATAACCCTCACATTATAAATATTAGTCAATCCTTAGATTCATTAGAAAAATAGGATTACCCTTCCTTCCTTCATGACCAAAGCATATCATTTACTTGTTTCTATAAATATATGCTCAAGATCAACCCTTCTATTTATCTCCATAACATAATCATCCATCTTGATGCTAATTTTGTTAGGCAAAAGCTTCATAGGATGCACCCTCATATTTCCCTTCTAGTCAAAGAAGAGTTTCAATGTCTCTTATCTATCAATTTCATTCAACCCATTGACTATCCCTAATAGATTTATAATATCATCCCCATCACCAAACCTATAAGGGGTGCTTTGCCTTTGTATTGACTTTCATGACCTCAATCTTTTTAGTCTGAAGGATGACTTCCATTTTCCTAGCATCAACTAGCCATGAGATGTTATTCCTCATGGATAGTTTCTCAAGATATAATCAGATCTTGATTTCCCTTGAGGATCATCATAAAAATTCCTTCATCACCCCATGGGGAACCTTCTATTATAGGTTCATGCCATTTGGTTTGAAGAATGTTGGAGCTACCTACCAATGTGTGATGACCTACATCTTCCATGATCTCATCCATAAAATCATAGAGGACTATGTAGATGATCTCCTTGGGAAATCCAAATATCGTAAGGATTATCTATAAGTTCTCAAAATTATCTTCAAATGCCTAATCCATTTCCATATTTGAAACCCCAAGACATGTGTTTTTGGAGTCCTATTTGGAAGGCTTCTTGGATATATCATCTCTTTTTGAGGAATCAAAGTAGACCCTATAAAATTTAGAGCAATCCTCAACATGCCACCTCCAAACCATATTAAGCAACTACATAGCCTACATGGGAATATTCAATCCATCTGTCACTTCATCTCTTAGTTATTAGATAGATGTCAACCCTTTCACCATCTTCTCAAGAAAGATACATCTTTAAGTAGACTAAGGAATGCCAATAAGCCTTGATTCATTCAAAAAGTACCTCCTTTCTCCACCTATTCTTACCCATCCTAAAGAGGACCAACCCTTCTACTTTTATATCTCCACCACTAACCATTCCTTAGGGGCAATGCTTGCTCACTGTAATAAACAAAATAAAGAGTAAGTTGTCTACTATATAAGTCAGACACTTATAGAGTATCAAACTTGGTACACCCATACTAAGAAGCTTTACCTTGCCTTAGTATTTTTGGCTACCAAACTTCATCATTACCTCCTCAATCATAAAACCTATGTCATCACCAACATTGACCCACTCAAGTAAATGCACTCTAAACCATACCAAAAATAATGTATGGCTAAGTGGCTCATGCTCCTAGCTGAGTTTGACCTTAACTTCCTCTAACATAAGTCAATTAAAGGGAAATTCATTACCAATAAATTGGACTCAGCCCTTTTTCCAATAAACCAACCACTTCCTCTTGCATTTCCATATGAGTCCATCAAGACTCTTTCTCAAGAAGACATCACCTATAAAATGACTATGTTCTTTGATGACTCAAAATGCTAGCATGGTGGGGGTGCTAGAGTCATTCTCATTCCCCTCAATAGTGAACCTCTTCCCCTCTTTTTTAAACTTGATTTTGAGTACCAATAATATGGTTGAGTATGAAGCCCTAGTGATAGATATCTAAACCATTCTAGCCTTGGGACTTAAGATGATCATTATCTTTGGTCATTCCTAACTTGTGGTCAACTAGGTCAATGAATCCTACCAATGTAAGAATGATGTCTTGTATATGTAAAAACAACTAGTAGATGTACGCTTAACATAATTTGATCATTACCTTATCTAATATATTCCATGATCTACTAACAAGTTGGAAAATATAATGGCTTCCCTTTCATCTCAGATACCCTCTCAACCTACCACTTTTAAGCTCTTTGTCACCATTCATCATTTGATCACACCCTCTTATATCTAATCCAACCTCATTATCATTTTTAGTGTGGAGGAATCTCCATCAGATAGTTGGTATGAACAAATCTTTAACTACCTCAACCTCAGGATCATTCCTCCCAACCTCTCTAGGAATTATTGAAGAGCCTTTGTTCAGAGTACCTCTCATTATACCATACTAAGGAGAATCCTTTACAACCATGGTTTCAATGGCATCCTTATCCATTACCTTCATAGTCATGAATTTTCCCATGCTATCAAGGAAACAAATGATGATATCTATAGGGAACACTTTATTGGTCTAGATGTCACTAAACTTATCCTTTGCCTTGGCTAATATTGGCCCACCCTCAACCAAGACTACTATGATTATGTAAAGAAGTGTGTTAAATTTCAATAAAACAACATTTTATATCACACATTGACCCATGGCCTTCAAGCATCTAAGGAATGTTGGCCTTTATTTTAATGGGGACTAGACCTCATTAGAGAAATCAATCCTTATTCTTCATAGCATCATCACTACCACTGAGTATTTCACCAAGTGGGTGGAGGTTATTCCTCTCATTTAGACCAAAGCTGATAAGATAGTTGACTTCATCAATCATCATATCATCTATCATTTTGGTGTTCCCCATAATATCATCATTGATAGTGTAAAATATTTCAAAAATAAGAAAGTCTAAGGTCTTTGTGATGCTTTCAACATTAAGTTAATTTTTTCCTCACCTTACCATCCATAAACAAATGGTCAAGGAAAATCATCTAAAAAAATATTAACTAAAGTGGTCAATGCTTTTGGTTGAGATTGGCACTTTCACACCCGCTTCACATTATGGTCTTAACACACTAAAATTTGAACCTATATGGCTGCTACCCCTTTCTATTTGGTCTTTAGAGTAGATGTAGCCTTACCTATCGAAGTCTAGATTCCTTCTCTTCACATATCCTTGTAAGACACCATTTTTAAGATCAACTATCATCAAGAGCATCTAGAACAATTTGAGTTACTTGATGAACACCACCTAGTAGTACTTAACCACCTTCATGTCTATCAAGAGAAAATTAAGCATGACTATAAAAATCACCTAAAAGAATAATAATTCAAAATTAGAGACCTCATCCTAAAATAAAATCAACATGTGACCAATATGGAGAAAAACAAGCAAGACAAGTTTGCTTTTAATTGGGTTAGACCTTACATCATAACCCATAAGTATGGATTAAGAGCTTATCATTTGTCCTCTCTTGAAGGCAAACCAGAACCTAAGCCCTTCAATGCTTTGCATCTACATCCTTTATTTTGTTAAATAAGGACCAAACTCACCTTTTGTCTAACTTAAGCTCATCCCTTGATTTATGAGATTTTCACCTCCCTCACACCTTCATCCCATATCTTTGAGGACAACTGATTACAACATAAAACCATGTGATTAACCAATCCAATCATAGCCTAAACCTAAATATGGGTACCATGGCTCTACCTATGGCATGGTTCTCATGGATATTTTTTATCCCTAATCAAATGGAATCCCATGATCATTGTCTCTCAAAACCACCCCATTCACTTATAATTAACCTCTTGTGCTCTAGGTCTTGCCCTCATAAAAGTAAACCTCTAAGTCTAAATAGACTTGTCTATGTCAAACCTAGCATCAACATAGTTTGGGATACCAAAATATCACTTGGGTCAAATATCTCTAGTATTCAAGCTACCCAAAATTTAAAATTGCTTAAAAAGATAGACTACTCCCTTGAAAAATAGCTACTAAAATGAGCAAACCTAAACTTTGACCACTCCCTTGAAGGATGGCTAAGTCAAAAATTATCAAATAAATTATTTGAAGCTTCCCACATTTATCAGCTTCACAAACCTATCAAAAATCAAACAACATCGACCCTATATCAAAATCAAGAATAAGCTATCCCAAGAATATTGCAATTAGCTTTCACATATAGCATCAGTAAACTTCCCACATCAATTAGTCTATACCTTATGTTAAATATGGACTTGTTTATTATGGTTTTTAGGTCACCTATAAAAGGGAAATACTATCCTTTACATCACATCACCTATCTCCCCTTTATACCATCTATAAATCAAGGGACTTTGAGCTTACTTGACACAATGTGATCAAGACACCTTTTTATCAACCAAGGCATATCAATGCAAAGCATTCAAAAGGCTTATGATTCTTTAAGCCATTCTCACTTTGTTTTCTTTATAGTCCTTACCAAAGAAGAAGCATCATGCCTCTTCCTTATCTTTTCCTAATTGGTTCATCTATTCACTTAGACCTAGGCCCACATTTAGTTCTCTAACCTTACTTTAAGTGCCAACATCATAACCATATTCATAAACATCACATAACCATAGCCAAAACATCATAAACATCATAACCATAATCTAAAACATAACCATATCACATACCCATGATCACAACCATAATCATGAACCAAATCATCATCATAATCATAACAATCATAGAAACACCATAAACATTATAAAACCACATTACATCTATACTCATAAACCATGATTGCATCACATATCCATGATCATAACTATAAAATAAACATCATATCCATATATAAAAAAACATCACATCATCATAAATAATGTTAACCATAAAAGTAATCCACAATCATCACATTCTTAAGCTAGCAAGTCTACATCTAATGATCATAAAAAAATCATAAACATCAGAACCGTGATCCATGAACCATCAAATAACATATATATTTCATCATCACATTATATAAATCATGTATCTTCAACATCAAATAGGACATGTAATAATATGCATCTCTCTCTCTCAAAATAAATATACATCTCATCACATCGACTTGTAGGCCAATATCAAAATCATGTACATCTATACATATCATATCATATCCTATGCCCTTGGGGAACCATTACCACTTAGTGCCTACCCCCTGAGGTGTCTACCTATCTACCCATCAAATTAGCCCACTGACTTATATTCACTACACCTATACCACCTACCAAGCTGGCTCTATACTCACCCCATTAGGGCTCTTATGGACATTATGTCAGAACTATGGCCTCATAATAGCACAACTCCTCAACTATGGCCAAGTACCATGTTGTAGGGATAATACATGGTGGTCTTATTGGTGCCATAGTTTCTCCTCATCTCTATCTCAAAGTGTCCCTCTCTTGGGTCACCAAGCCTAATGAAGTCCTACCTAATCCCTCTCTCCCATCATAATGGCAAGCTAACCCTATAATGTTGCAATCTGACCCTACAATGTGGTCACCTACCCCTATAAAGCTATGATTTGTTCTTGTGTAGTGGCTAGTGCCACTCCTACCTATCCATGAGGGCCACCTCCCTATACCTTTACCTATGGACCCCCACTAGATGGATCCACATCCATGGGCTACATACCCCCATCATCCCATCCAAAATCCATAGTTTCATAGAGATCATGGTACCATACCACATAATCATTGAAAAAACCAACCCTTAGATAGCACCTATTCTATACAAACCAACCATGAACCATTGGAGAACACCCTCTTTAACCAACCAAACAATCTGACCATATCCACCTTGATGATTGGCCATTTTGGCATGAACTACTGCATATTTTGTGATAACCTTGCTTTGGTCTTTTTTATCACACCAACCAACCTTGTCATGTTGAACATTTGAATTTAAACCACTTAGTGCACAATCAGACTATTTATGTTTTTTACAAGGGAAATTCTTACCTTGGATACACATGAAAATACCAACCTTGCCTAAGAGACTTATGTTTATGAGTGTTCCCATCCACCATGTCTAAATGTAGTCATATGGTCTCCTTATCACTTGTCATTCTAGAACCAACCTGATTTTTAAAAACCATGGCAACTTAGTCTCTGCATGATCTTATCTATCACACTTAGTCACATTTTGTGCACATGTTTTCACTTCAAATTCTAAACTTTTTATCACCAACCTCATAACTCATCATAATCACTTATTAAACCTATACCCAATTTTATTTCACCTTATTGACTCCTAGTTTGAGGGGTAACACCACCTCTCATACTCAGGGTAACCAACCTTTGACCTATAATATATTTTTATTTTATAGCTTATTGACATAAACTACATAAAAAAAGGGGAAAATTTAGACACTAGAAAATCACACATGACAGTTCTATATGTCAAAAAACCCCTAGTTCAGACCATTACCCAACCCTTGACCATGACCCTGAGTCAAGTTATCTAATTAGATAACCAACTCACTAACTTAACCCTTTTTACCCCACTTAAACTTTAACACCATACTATTGACAATCACCTTGACCATCGATGATCACCCTAACTATTGATGGTCAGGTCCCTTCCCCATCTAAATAAACACAACACCATTTGTGTACAAGCTAACATGACATAATTTAATATATCTACCTTACCCATTTATAACACATCATGATTCACTAAAATTAGTAGCCTAACCTCCTATGGAACCTTCTACCTCCATCTCTCTTTACCTATAAAAGGAGGGGAGTGGGAGGTGAATAAGGATCCATAATCCAGCATTCTAGCACACAAGTCATTAAGAGCTATCAATCATTAATTATTCCTTTTAGCAATTCAAAATCTATAACAAAGCCCTGAACTTCTACCAAAATTTATCTTGAGGTAAAGGACCGTTACTCTACCAAAATTGTATTAGGATCATCTATCAACCATCAAGTAACAAACTAGGTACATTTCATATTTCATGTTTTGTTTGTTGGGTTGTTGACTTCCCTACCCAAATTAGACCTTTTTGCATCTTATCTCCTAACCCTTAGACCTTAACCAAATATTAAACCACTTACTAACCCATTCTGTAGCCTTTTTTAAACACTTTCAAAACCCATAGCAATTATCAATGATTACCCTACCCATCGACGGTCACCTTCAAACACCAACGATAACTCAACCATCAATGATTAGTTTAACCACTTATGGTCACCTTGACCACCAATGGTCACTATGGTAGGAAATAAAATCAAGTTATTTCCACATACTTACCCTCACCCAAATCCCACTTTTTGTGTCTCTACCTATTCATAGAGATTGCACCTATTTTTTGAACCTAATATGTCATCTTTAGCATTAGTATTGACCTGTTATTTATTATAATTAGTCCATTTCCTTTATCAAACATCTATTTTTTCTTGTATTTTCTTTTAGTACTTTTTGTCATTTGATGCAAGTATTTCATCTTAATTTATTTCAACTTAACTACTTTAAGAGTGTGGATTGATAGATTCCTAGTAAGCTCACGCTTCTTGTATGTAGCTTACACTATGCAATCCACCTTGTTATCCATCTAACAACCCCTTTTCATGAGTGATTTCTTATCTAAAATTCATTATTCTCAAGATCAAGAGGAGATCTTCACAATCATCTAGATCATGTGTGCACAAATAAATAGTTTCTTCGATCATATACTTATTACTAGTTTCTTACTTCTTCTTTAAATAGAAATAAGATAAAATTGAGAGAGACAAATGCATCAAATTCCCAAATAATGGTGTTATTTAAAATATTAAAGGAGACACAAAACCTTAAAATTTCAAAAAATTCCAAGAATATGGTGTCTTTAAAATTTCTACCCTTGAATCCTTGCCTAATATCCCATTTAAGGAATCTCAATGTTTTAATATCCTATCAATTCTACTTGATGTTATAATGGTTAGCTAGAACTCATTTGGAACATACCACCTAAATTCATAGATTTTGATGATGATGAGAAAGATGAGATTAGCCTCAAGATCAAAACTTTTGATCTCTCCCCTCATCTCATTACCCAACTTCTACCAGGTCATAACCAAGACTAGGAATTCTATTCACCATGTGACTTCCAATGAAAATATCATACCCACATGTACCATTGACCTACATATACCTGATTATGATGATGGTTATGCTTTAGATGATTCATTTATAGGACTTTTTCAATATATAGATGTTGAGATTATTTGATATCATACTTATTTATTTCAATATTTCCATTCATCTTATTGTGTTTCCTTCTTTCATAGGTCCTAATTATATTATTCTTATTTCATTTTGTAGGGTAGAGATAGAGTGATCACATGGTACACCTCTAGTTTTAGTAGAGCCTCTTAGAAGCATGCTCATGGATCATGCTATGATTAGTCCTTACAATTTTTCTATATATCAAGATCCTTTTATCTTGCTTCCCTCAGAGATGCTAGCTAATTCTCTTAAGCCTTATATGCATCACACCTTACCCTTATCTAAGCCTATTTTAGTTCCTACTCCCTCTCTACCTTCAGGTGAGCCTCATCTGGTGTTTGATCCTGATTTACCTTCAAATGAACCCAACCTAGTCTCTATACCATCCCTTCCTTCCCTTGGTGATGGCCTTATTCCTTTGCAATAGCTTGATCCCATGCCTACCCAATGGGATAATCAACCTTATTTTGATATTCACAAATTTATTGGTCATTAGACTAGAGACTACCAATTATATCATTGTTACTTAGATTTTCCTTCTACCTCTTTCATTATTAGACCCCCAAAGTCTACTAATAAGTGTATATGTTGCTTCCATAAGACATATAATCATTCTTCCACCCATTGTAAAAATCTTTAGAAATATATTGATACATTGTGTCCCTCCCTTTCTCATCCTAAAGATAAGGCTCTACCTCCTCCCAAGTTATTACCTGAGTATATCCCTTAATATGGGAATGTATATTATATTTGACACTAGTGTGGTACCCATCATACTGATCATTTCTACATTGTATAATAATTCCTTCATGATCATCTTCTGATAATTCCTCAACCTATTATTCCTCCTTCCATAGGTCACCCATGTAATAAGGTTCCTCCTTCTTCACCTATGATTCCTTCCCCACTTATGGATCCTTCTCCACTAGTGGTGACACCTTATTTTTCCATAAAAAACATTCCTATTCAATCATCTATTCCCATCCTTGAGTATTCTATGTATGAAATCCCTCATGAGCACCATCCTTTAGCTCCACTGACATTTTCTATTGAGGAGATTTAGAGAGAAGTCTTTGCACAACTCTTCATGAGGATATTTGAGACTCTGACTAGTGTTAAGATTCATCTTCATAGAGATATTTTAGATGTCATAGATAACATTTATGAAAAAATTTATTAGTATTTGTGAACATAGCATGGTGTTCCTTCACTTTATTCTTTATTGTGATTTTAGATTGGACTTATGATCCACTTTTATATATCTTGTATCATTTGACTATGTGTGAAATCTAGTTTCACCTATCTATTTCACATAGATATTTATACTATGCATTATGTATTATACATGGTTTAATTTTATTTCATATTTTCTTATGGATTATTATTTTTTATTTCCATGATTATATGCTTATATTTATGAATTCATATCTTTCATGGATGTATTTGGCTTTCCTAATGATTATTTGTTACTTTCTTTTATCAACTCAGATAATTATTATTGTGACTTGGTTATACCAACCTTTTTCCCTTTAGTAATTTTTATTTACCATGTGATCATTTAGAAAACAAGACATCTCATTATAATCCTATTTTATCGATCTACTTTATATCTCACTTTATTCCCTTATCTCCTTTCACATACTAAGCATACATACAGTTGAAACTTGAGACTACATACTGGTTTATAGGTAAGACTAAGTTTTTAGTCAGTCATATCTTTAGATACTTAGCTTCATTTAAACAAAATCTAAAACTCATTCATGTATATCAATTTTATCATACATGTTAGTTATGCCAAATCTGTATGGAGGAGGAATCATAAAAACCATAAAAGTTAAAATCTAAATCATTTAAACAAAAGGTAATGATAAAAAAGGCAACATACAAATTTCAAAAGTCAAATCACACTAAAAGACATTATTCAAAGCACATATCATTTTTCTTATTGAATCTCAAACTCCATAGTTGGCTTCATGATAGATTCGAGGTCCATTGGATTATGGTAGGATAGTAGATTAGGAAAGGAGAATAAAAATAATATTTTAGTGTTACCTACTTTCTCACACAAGTACCCAATATTTGTACTAGACCAACGGTTATACAAGAGGTCCTGAGAAATAGGGAACATGTTGTGGGAAGGTAGTTCCATTTTACTTTTCTTGTTCATATAACTAGCAAGAGTCAATCTTAGTATCTCATCTATTTTCATGTATAACATTTTACTTATTGCGATTTGGTATTATTTGTATTTTAATGGTCATTGGACTCTTAGTGTCTCTCTTGTGTACCAATTTTACCTCATATTTATTAAGGTCTTATCATAGATGCCTATGTCTTTTTTTTTACATTCCCTCTTCCATTTAAAACATTTCTAATATTTCCCTTTGAAAAATATTATTTTGTTAATTGATCATTCCCCCTACAATTTCCCTTTTTGAGTTGCAATGTAAGACCATAGATAAGACCAAGCCTTTCTCACAAATTACCACATTACAACCATTTTTAAAAATCATTCCCACCATTGTTTCCACATCATTGATGTTCCCTTTGTGAGTTGTAGTGTAAGACCATGGATAGGACTAGAACCTCCTCACAAAATATTCCAATACCTAGTTCTCACTATAACCAAGTCATAATGAAATTACATGTATCAAATTTGAGATAAGTAGTGTTTGATTATGAGTTACATGCCATTGACATGCTTCCAATCTTGATTTAGTTTTTTTTATGCTTACTTCATTAATATTTCACTTTTTATCTTATTATTTTTTTGATTGCATGTATTCTTACAACCATTTTATTAATTTTTTTATATTTCCCAACTTAAATTAGTGTGATCAATTTAATTCCATTTTACATTTCATCTTTATTCTTATACTTCCCAACGTGATTTATTATGATTGATTAACTTAATTATATTGTTTTTATACCATTTATTTTTCATCTACCCTCCATTTTATTATAATATTTTCATACTTCCCAACATGATATAGTGTGATTTTTTAATTTTTTAATTTGGTCCAAACATTTTACATGGTTTAAAAAGATTTATTCCTTTTTACCATCTTTGGTTTATTATATTTAGTCATATTTTGTTATTACACATTTCTCATCATGATATAGTGTGTATTACATTTAGCTTTTATTAATTATACTTTTCCAAATCCTTTTTGCCTTTTTATTTTTAACCATGCATGTGTATCACATAATGCTAGAAAAGAAAACATACATCACATATTTCTCATAGCATATATAACAAAAATAAAATAAAAAAATACGTGTTACAAAGAAAATATATCCATGCATCCACATCCAAATTCAAGTGCAACTCATGAGATCAATACAATTGTCAACAATATATATATATATGTGTGTGTGTGTGTGTGTGTGTGTGTGTGTGTGTGTGTGTGTGTGTGTGTGTGTGTGTGTGTGTGTGTGTGTGTGTGTGTGTGTGTGTGTGTGTGTGTGTGTGTGTGTGTGTGTCTGTATGTATGTATGTATGTATGTATGTATGTATGTATGTATGTATGGTGAAACTCATGAGATCAATACAATTGTCAACAATATATATATATATATATATATATATATATATATATATATATTGTTGACAATTGTATTGATCTCATGAGTTGCACTTGAATTTGGATGTGGATGCATGGATATATTTCCTTTGTAACAGATGTATTTTTTGTGTCTATATATTTATATATATATATATATATATATATATATATATATATTATATATATATATATATAGTTGACAATTGTATTGATCTCATGAGTTGCACTTGAATTTGGATGTGGATGAATGGATATATTTCCTTTGTAACAGATACATTTTTTTGTGTGTCTATATGTGTGTGTGTGTGTGTGTGTGTGTGTGTGTGTGTGTGTGTGTGTGTGTGTGTGTGTGTGTGTGTGTGTATGTATGTACGTACATACATACATATGTATATGTATATGTATGTATGTGTATGTGTGTGTGTGTGTGTGTGTGTGTGTGTGTGTGTGTGTGTGTGTGTGTGTGTGTGTGTGTGTGTATACATCATGTGTTTTATACAAATAAAAAATACAAAATATAATGTCTCCATCTCTAAGGTTGGGCTCCATCATGTAACCTATCCTTGTAGATTGGACACTTGTGCCTACACCTATCCTAGTTGTATGGTGGTTTCCATGTGCATGACTCTCTCCTATGCTAGGGCCTACCAGAGTTATGCCTCTTCTACTCCAACCCCTATCAATGGCTATATCCCATCACCACATGCCTATAGATACCTCATGGCCTCTCCCACTAGTATAAACTACCATGTCTGGGGTGGGGGAGATGGAACCTTAGGAACATCCAAAGTAGTAGAGTTTTATGGTGCCAACACCCTATCCAAAATGGCATGGTGTGCATATATAACCAAGGTTCCCCATATAATCTCATTTATCATAGGATCTACAAAACCAAATCTAGATAGACATTAGATTGCATGTGTGTGGGGGGGGGGGGGGGGGGGGGGGGGGGAGAGGGGGGCTAGACATGCAAGCATATTAGGAGACCATGATTGGTGACACTAATACTATTGAAAAATGTTTAAATTTTACTTAAGTTTTTAATATAGGACACTATTTTTACTATGATTATGGTATACACACACACACACACACAGTGTGTGTGTGTGTACCATAATCATAACACAACTAGTGTCCTATATCAAAAGCTTAAGTCAAATTTAAACAATTTATCAATAGTGATAGTGTCACCAATCATGGTCTCCCCATCTTCTTACTTGTCGATCACCTCATCTATCATTTGTCTTTGCACTATTGCAAACCCAAGAGTCACCACTTGATATTGAAATGATCCTCTCCTCAAGGGTGCCTCTATGGACCAACTATGTCTTAAAGAAGCTGTTAGGTCCATTTGTGCAACAACTAGCACCTATGTCTACTTACATTGATGGTGTCTCCATCCTTGATGAGGACACGATAGTTGTTACTATCTCTACTAGTGCCTATTATTCTCTTGCATCCATATCCATCACATCTCCTCCTAGTGTCTTTACTACCTCCTATTGTCATGCTCAACTAGCCCATGGTCCAGCATACTGAAGCCTAATCATTGATATATTTTTAGGTACCACTCCACCTCCCCTCCCTCTCATCTCTCTATAATGTCATTCCTAATAATCCAACACTACTTTAATAGCCACCAGATGGGGGAGTTCTAACTATCTCAGTATGTGCACAACTAGATATAGCTCCACCCATGAAGTGTAATGGCCCATGATCCACACCAATGCCAACCATACCACAATGGTAAACCAAATAGGCCATATGGTACCTATGTGTGTGTATTATTACCACATGATCTCCCCTCATGTGATATTATGTAACATTAGCACATGGGGCACAACCCACACTACATGGTCCTTATCTCCATCATAAGACTCAAGGCAACCTATCATCAATCACAATGGGTAACCTAGTTGATCAATACATGAGAAACTTATCATATATCCATACACTAATAAAAATCATTGATTCCATGGTTTTCTACCTTTTACACAACATCCCATACATATCATTCATGAGTTAGACCTATATAATAGCCCCAAAATTGTAAAGTGTTCCCTGATCCAATATGGATTGTCACAAAGCTATCACATATAGTGGTACCTTTCCATTCAAATTTTGACATAACACTCATGTTGTCATAAGTCTTATCACTAACTTATAGATGTTTGTAATGTCAAAAATATAAACATCAAACAATCCCATCCTCAACCTAGGGTGAATCCTATTTGAGCATGTATCCCACTGGGCTAATGTTCATCTCTTATCTTTGGACTTTGGTCTATCAGTAATCACAAGTATCCTACCTATCAAAAGTTCAAGCAAAGCATGTACATCATATAAAAAGATCACCACTTTAATAACATCTCTATCCAAATCTCATTGAAAAGTGTTGGTCAACCATTCCCATGCTCCTAGGAACATGATAATGAGATCAAAATTCAAAGAGCTTTATCTCATCTCTTTGATGTTTCTAAAACCCAAGGCAATTAGTCAAGCTCTATCCACATTATTCAAATGATCCAATAGATTTGGTAGACATGATGCATCTACCAGGCACCAATATCTATGGCATCTCTACAAAATATCAAACAATAAACGATGTATTAGATCTCCATGTCATAAATAATTAAAATGCATTCTCAAAATATTAAAAATTAACTACTTCATCAATTGGCTTCTTTAGTTTCTTATGTTTCCTTATTTTTCTACACAATCAGCCCATTTGATACTAAATTTTCCCTCTTTTAATCTTGTTAAACACAATCAACCCATTTAATACTAAATCAAACCTGTTCCAATCTTATTAAACATAATTGGCCTATTTGATACTAAATTGGCCCCTTCCTAGTTCTAGCATACTATATCAGCCCTCTGGTACATAGTCGACCCTATTTACCATAATATATAGGCTACTTGCTACCAATTACATCAACAAGAAGGTGCATAATCGACCATATCATTGGCATATTACTACATAGTCATCTAGCTTTAGAGATACTATATTGGCCTAATGCTATGCAGTCAACCCCTATTTCTCTCTTTTTACAAACTAAGTTAACCAGGTTGACTATGTTCTTTCACTATGGCATTTTTTCAACCATTTACCATGAATTCCTTAGGCATATATTGGACTAAATTTTTCCTACCTAATACCCCATCATGCCCCTACTCTACCTAAAAATTTATTAGGGTCAATTTTTGTGCCTAGAATTTTCCTACCAATCAATTTTATATATTTAGCTCAATTTTAAACAAAATTACTTAAATAATTTAAAATTTATGTTTTATTACCTATGCTACACTTACTATGACCATCAGGCCTTCTCCTCATCTCAATTGTCATCTCTTTGCCATGGTTTCTCTCTAGTCTTGAACTAGGTCTCTCATAGCTCTATTTTCTCAAAAAAAAAAATAACAAATGAATTATTTTTCCTTTATTTATATTTACTATTCAAAATTATTTACTTGTCAACTATTAACCACCAGATTCTATTTTTTACCCATATATTTGTTTTTAATAGATCTTTTTATGAACCAAAATATGTTCTAAAATCCTAACATTATAAAGAATATTTTCACATATTATATGTTTATTTTGTAAAAAAAAATATTTTTCATGTTTTTGCTAATTTATATAGGTTTTCCTAATGTTCCCAATATTTTAAAACTTCACATTTATTTCACTTCATTCCTTATCCACAACATTAAGGTTAGTAAAGGTATGTGTTTTTAAATTTTATCTTTTCATTTATCTTATTTACTTCTTACTGTAATCTATTCAACTTCAACTTTGTGTGTTTTTATGTTATTTTCCTAAAGCACAATCCCATGTTACACCTTAATGACACATGATGACCTTTGAGTAGGGCATATGTAAACACATAATATTTTCAAACTTTATCAATTATTGATGATTTATTTCTTACAAGAACCTATTGAGTCTCAATTTATATGAGTACATGGCTTTAAGGGTGTACTAGGAAAAGGGTGGGTATACCATTGGTGTTTTATAGGATTGTTGTCCCTTATACCACCACCTGTTATCTACACAACATTCTCCTATATACTTACATGATCCTTTCCTCCTCTCTTACACACTCATCAAATTCTTTTTGTTGGGTGAATATTTTGTCGTCAACTAACTGATGACAAAATGGGTATATCAACCACAGCATAGGGAGATTTACACCACGAATAGTATGGGTTTACCAGATCTAGATGAAGTAAATCTCTCCTCTCATCAAGGGGAGGTTCCCTATAAATATTTATGTGCTGGATATATATATATATATATATATATATATATATATATATATATATATATATATATATATATATATATATATATATATATATATATATATATATATATATAATTAAGCAAAAAATAACACATGGGGTGGTATAACAGCATCTACCTCTTTTTTTTTCAGAAGTAATGTATAAAGAATAGAAAGAAGGATATCCTGATCCTTAGCTAACAACACTCCTCTTCTTTCAAGAATGGTATTAAATGGGAAGCATAAGATCACCTGAAGTAATGAAGTTCACAAGAACAATCACATAAGTAAAAAGTTTTTCGTAGCTTCTTTCACCGATCTAGGACAGGCGTAACCGTAAAGTGAAATGAAGCACAAAGTCTTTGTCTAAAACTACAAAAGATAACTGAATCTCAAAGATAAAAGAAGCTCAAAGTGTATCCTCTACCTTTATAAGTGCTCTCAGATAATATAAACCCACCCACTTTGCTTATTAAATTAGATAAACAAGAGATTATCAGGAAAGAGAACATAAAAAACTGTTTCCTAGACAACACAGATAACTTCAACACAAAGTCTGAAATAAACCTGTTTCTCATTCATTTAAAAAAATATGATTTACAAGTTTGAGCACAAAGTCTCAAAAATTGCTTCAATTTCGGTAGAGTGTTTGCTCTCAATTTTTCCAAGATCATTTACAAATGAGGTCTCCACTATATATAGGGAGAAAATCCTAAAAAACTAGAAAATAATAAAATACAAAAATATCTCAGTCAAAGATGACTCATCTTTGACTTTGAGATATTTCTCCAAAATATTTACATGTAATTACATCTTACAAAATTGCATGCACTTTTCACAAAACAAAAGTGCATAAGGAAAGAAGAAGAAAGAAGGGAAAAAATTCAGTTCTTACTGTCATATTTCTTCATATGGGCATCGTACATAGTGATGGATGCCTAAATTACTACGCTGTCTGGCACAACCATGTTCTTGGAGATGATTCTGGCTCTCATTAATTTGTCCCTCAATGCTGTGATGGCCTTAACATGACCAACTAACTTGGCTTTTATATTTTCCAAAGTTAACTGAGCATCTAGAATATTGTCCACAGAAGACATTGAGAAGGATTTTTCTTCAAAATCTCTCTGAATCATCTCTTCCACCAAGAGAAATTGATTGTCCTTAAAGGTTAGGTCACAAGGCAGCTCTTCTAGTTTATTTAGCAGGCTTAGGTTGCTCTTCTCACTAGCCTCCTTAAAAACTTTGAGATCATCAATTAAATCTTTGAGTACCTAGATCCTAAAAATTAGTGACTCCTTGATCTCAACATAAGAGTCTTTACTGGAGATGACACCGATAGATATCAAGGTGCTTTTCTTCAGATCCTTCATCTCCTTCCATTTGTTAAGATCCTTTTCTAAAATATCAATCTCTTGAGAGATAAGAGAGACAAAGTCATCTAACTCTGCTCTTGCCTTCCTCATCTTACCCATCCTTTTTGCAACCTCTGATAGCAAAGAAACTCCCTGAATATGCATTTTTTCAATATAATCCTCTAGGAATTTTCCCTTTAAGTAAGTCCTCTCTACTTTTTGAATGACTGGGTCATCTATGGAGAAGGCCTCTGGAGTTGTCGCTTCAGGGGGAAGAGTGAACCTTCTTATTACTGTCATTAACTGCTCTATCTTGGCCTTGTAATAATCTTTCATCTCTTTCTCTTGGTCGAATTTCTAGACCATGATGTCCATAGCAGAATGAAGGTCTCTTTTCACACCTTCATGAGTAACTTTTCCAAGTTCAACATGAGAGATGGAATAGCTGCTCATTTCAAAACCCTTAAGGGTTGCGTCTTATGGAGGCTTGGCAATTTCTAAAAATTTTTGCCCTTTTTCCTCGACCAATTTCGAGAGGATCCTTGGCCTCTTAGGAGCTTTAACTTTCACCAGCACTATTTTACCAGAGTCAAAGTCATCTAGAGAGATGGCCAACTTATTTCATTTGGGGGTGAAAATTGTCATCCAAAGTGGGAGAGAAGTATCTGCTGTGGCAATGGTTCCCTCAGCTGGTATTACTACGGCAGCTTCTACACTGCTAGTAGTAACAGTGGTCATAGTTGGAGTAACTGGCAAAACTGTACCAACTACTGATTCTAGCTCTTATGTAGGGATTTCTATCAAGTTGAAAGAAGAAGATGATAAACTTGGAATGGACCCAAAAGAGCGAGGAGAACCTCCAAAAGTGCCCTGAGGATCGCCAAATATGACCCTGGAAGGAGAAGCAGCTCCGAAAGAGAGAACACTAATTAGAGAGATAGGAGAAGAAGGTACCACAAGAGACTAAGGGGGAGAAGGAGAGACACTCTTGAGCAGCTGTGCTTCTTCTTGTGAGAGTGGAGGTCTAGTGCTTGGTTGCCCTGATAGTTGATCATCTATCTCTATTGGCTAGGATGCCTGTGTTTGAGGGCTCTGTTCCTCAGTTGTTTTAGCTGTCATTTATGGTTCTTCAGTAGTCTTTGGTTTCTTAGACACAAAGATGATTTTAGGCTTATGAGGCCTAGAAGGGGAAGGTACATCACCTTTGTTCTTGGTTCTATTCTCTACCTTCTTCTTCATCTCTGCTTGGTACTCATTCTCGAATCCCATGATGAATTCTTTCAGGACAATCCCTTTGGCTACTAACCAATCATTGGTGTTAGCCAATATTGGTTCGAATCTTTTTCTTAGAGAAGTCAGCTCTTTCTGAGACCACTAAGTTGGAGGAAGAGGGGAACCAGCAACCTTTTTGGCCAAGTATCTACTATTGATAATATTTCTGTCATCGATTAGACTAGAGGGGATCTCTACAAGCCCCAGATATTTGATCTCCTCTAGGGTCAGCCTACAAAAGTCCATTTTTTTATCATCCATCCTTAGGTCGATCCAGATATCTTCAATCATGGGCTCATGGAACTAGGTTTTCCTTCTGATTTTGTCCTTGACTCCCCTGTAGTCAAATTTTTCTCTTCTCTTGAATGGTTTTAGAGTGACCATCTGCATTTCTATTTCCATGACTTTGGCTTTGGTTGTTATTGCAATGGAATACCTACCAATTTCAATTGGAAACTTGAAGCCTAGTTTTTTTAGCTCCATTTGTCTGGCATGCACGACAATCAGTTGTCAGCAAAGTTCCATTAGTACCAACTTATCTGAAGGGAACCTAGGGAGCATATAGGGGTAGCCTTGGAAAAAGCCAACCCAAAGATAGCAGAAGGTGGAAAATTGAAGGAACATGTAGCTATAATCATTGACCACTGTCCAAGCCTCATCTGATACTCTCTTTCGCTCAAACTGAGGGTCAAAGAGACATAGAAATATTGTGAAGAAGGCGTCATTTATCCTTTTGAAATGGTGGGTTGATCCTTGCAGAGTCAGATGGGGGTAATACGAGTACACTGGGGTCATCTTTCTATCCCCCTCTATGGTTAAGCCTAAAAAATTTTGCATTGCGACAGCTATATACACAAGGTACAAAGTCATATAAAACTTGTAAGAAGTATGTACCTTGGTTAGCTGCTCATAGAGGGTGTTGCTGATCTGATCTCCTTAAAAGATGACCTATTTGCCTTAGAGGATGATTTTAATGAATGAGTACATCCATTCATGGAATAGTGAAGAAGACGGGAGGCCTTGTACCCTACTAAGAAGGGTGATCAAGTCACCAACCTCTTCAATGAAGTCACTCCTTGAAAAGTTTCATGGCCATCTTGATAAGTTGGTCCTGGAGGTCTTCAACCATTTGTAGTTCATTACTTTCTTTGCCCTCTTAGGGTCTTTGTCGTATTTCTTTTGGGCATTCACAAAGTCAATCTTGGTTACTTCGGTGGCTACAGGTCACATAAAAACTTTATCGATGAATTTGGGATCCAACCAAATCACCATATTGCATCTAAGACAGACCTGGTCTCTTTGTTGTAAAAGCGGGCACATTGGAAAATGAACTCAGTATGATGTGCTACCACTAAAAAAGCGGCCACCAAGTGGATGTTACTCTCGACGATCCTCTTTATCCCAGTGCTTGGGTTCATCACCTTTGTTCGAGCTATGAATTCGGCCATGTCCACGTGACTAATTTTGGTATCCTGGATGTCATCGACATTTGAGGAGACCGACGTGAGCGGGAAGATGCCCTGATATTTGTATTTCATGGTCTTCACCTTTTTCAAAGATGCTTCAGACATGGGAACTGGTTTTGGTCAGACAGGTGTCGATGAGCAAGAGTTCTCTGAAGGTACTACAGACATGATTATGAGATTAGAGAAAAGTGGATGAATGGGGAAAATTCAATTTAAGTGATCATGGTCAATGGAGGTCACTTAAAAAGGCTGAGTTGGAAAAAAGATCGGAAAATGAGGAAGAAAGGGAAAGAAAAAGACAACACAAAAAATCCTTTGGAGTTAGAAAAATTTAGAGGAAGGGTGCATGGGCGGCAAAATTTGCCGCCCCTACAGGTTGGAGTGAAAAAGATGCAAGGGCAGTGAAATTCACCACCCATGCATGTTCAACTTACACATGTGGTGAATTTTTCCACCCTTGTAGGCTAAAAGAGAAAGAGGTAGGGGTGGTGAAATTCACTACCCCTATAGGAAAGGACTACACGGCAAGGGACGTGAGGGCAGCAATTTTCACTACCCCTGCACATAAGGATTGCTTGGGCAGCGAAATTTTCCACCCTTGTAGCTAAAAAGGCTTGTGGGCCGAGGCACGGCCGACAAAATTTGCCACCCAAGATGGCTTTGAGAGAAAACCCATGGGTAAAGGAGAGGGACGGCATTTTAAGCCATCCCTGCAAGTAGGTAGGTATGGAAGGTCGATCAGGGGGGAAGGGACTTAAGAAGAAAATAACAAAGACTCAAAATAAAATGAAAAGAAAAAAAAGATGCTAAAATAGAATAAGGAAAGATGATAAAAATTAAAAACAAGACCTACCTAGAAATCCATGCACGCCACAAGGTCAAATCTACCAAGTAGCACTTCAAGTCATTCGCTAGATCATCCAAACGTAAAGGGCAAGAGGAGAGGAAGAAGAAATGAGAATAAATGGGGTTCAAATCGATTTATATGGGGTGAAAAACAATCCCAACAACCTGCCGCATGTGGCAATAAATGTTGTGCATGGAAACCGAGGCATGCTTGGGTGGCAAAATTTGTTGCCCTTACATGTTTTGGTGAGTTCAAATGTAGGGGTGGCAAAATTTGCCACCCTTGTAGGTCAAGATGCAAGGGTGGAAAAATTTTCTGCCCTTGTAAGAAAAAATGCAGGGGCAGCAAAAATTGCCACCCTTGCTTTACAAAGGTCAAAATGCACTGGCGGCAAAATTTGCCTCCCGTGCATTAAACAAAAGAAAAGACCAACTCTAAAAGAGGTAGTCTAGGGGAAGGGTTCCTTGGTCACAACGAGATCATAACCACTCTCACGTTCCTAGGCCAAGATGAGAATGAATTTAAAACTCATCTCAAAAACAAACTTAGAGAGACAAAAGATGAAACAGACAAGTTTCGTAGGGGGTTGTTCCAAAAAATAGGCTAATCTAATTTTGAAAACAATAGCTGGCTCCTATTGGGGAACTTTTGTTAATCAAATTGATTAGTGGGAGTAGAAACTAGTCTCTAAGTGCCTTCATCCAAGCCATTGGGCTATGGAGTCAGGCTAAAAATGAAAAAAAAATAGATAAAACATAAAAATTGTACATATATACAAATGGACTTCTCCAAGCTTCAAGGATTGAACAGCTTCAGATGTTGTCCACTATGAGGTAGTGAAAATGGTGTTCCATCTTGATACTCCAGCAAGAAGCTAGCCTTACCGCAGAGATGTCGAATGGTGAATGGGCCTCTCCACAGCGAGTCAAATTTGCCATGCATCCCTTTTGGTTCTCGCCTCTTATCCCATAACAAGACTTGATCTCCGACTCAAAATTTACAAACTTTAGCTTTCTTATCAAAGAGTGCCTTCACCCGATTCTGATGTTCCTTAATCTAATCCACTACCATAGCTCAACGCTCATTCAGCTCATTTAAACACATGATTCTTTTATCGATCAAGCTTTTGAAGGTTGAGTCTTTGATTGCTTTAGTTAACTTGAGCGCTGGTAGCTCAAGGGTGATGGGGATTTCTGCATTTAAACTATAAAGAAGCTAGAAAGGGGACATACCTATAGCCCTTTTGGGTGTTATTCTATCCACCCATAAAGCATCATACAATGCTTTGTGCCACGTTCTCTGATTGTCATCCACCAACTTTTTGATAATAATGACCAAGTTCTTGTTACTCGATTTTACTTGGCCATTTCTTTGAGAGAAATAATCTGAAGTATGGGATAAGGTAATCCCATAATAAAAATAGAATTGAGTAATTTCATGTGATGAAAAATAAGCCACATTATCTATTATGATCTTTAGTGGGACCCCAAACCTGGAGATGATATTTTCTTTGAGAAAGTTGCATACCACTTCAGACGTAGCATGCTTGGTTGGGATGGCCTCCACCCACTTAGTAAAATAATCTATTACTGTGAGGACATAATCATGTTCGGCACTTGAAGATGGATTGACTACCCCAATGAAGTCAATACCCCACTGCTGAAATAGTTCCTCGATCACTACCGGCTTGAGAGGCAATGCAGGAAGCTTAGGCTTCCCAATGAATTGTTGGCACAATTCACACCTATGCACCCATTTTTAGGCATCTTGGAAAAGCATGGGCCAATAATACCTTGCTCATAGAATTTTGTGTGCTGTCACTGGTGCAGAAAAATGTCCCCCACAGGCCAGATTGTGGAAAGATTCTAAGAGTCTCTCTTGTTGCACCTTGTCAATACAATGAAGAAATGCCCCGTCCAGGTTTCTCTTGTAAAGACCATTGTCCCACAGAATGTAACCAACTACTTTCAATTTAACATTTTGTTTCTCTTTAAAAGAAAGATGAGCAGGACACTCACCATATGTCAAAAAATGAGCAATGTCAGAATACCACTCGTCAGTAGTGGAAACAAAGAGGACTAAAGGCATGCCTTCGATCTCTACTTCTTCACTTTCTACTACACCTAGAATGTTGTTGGCAATCAACTGGAAAAGACCCTTTCCCCATACGAGTTTGGTTGGTTTAATGTCTAGATCAAACTCCTGAGTTTTGGCAATCTAGTTACCTTTCTTCGTACCGAACTCCTGCTGAGTCAAAATGGATTTTATTGTTGTGTCTGGTACAAGAACTTTGGTGTGAGAGTTCAGGATATAAAACCTGAAATGCTTGACCGCTTTGACTACAGTGTATGCATGCTTCTCCATAAGGGAATATTTTAGCTCATGATCCTTGAGTGGACAACTCATGAATGAGATAGGAGATTCTGCACCTTCTAGATTTTGCTGGACTAAAATAGTCGATAGTGTATGTTCAGAGGCATAACTATATATTTTAAAACTTTTAGTATAATCTGGACAGACCAAGACTGGTGCATGAGCGATTACTTCCTTAATCTCTTTAAACGTTGATTTACCCTCAGCAGTCCACCTAAATGTAGCATTACCCTTCATCATGTTGACAATGTGATGGGTTTTCTCAGCAAACTCAGGAATAAACCTTCGGAGAAAATTCACCTTTCCAAAGAAAAAGTGAACTGCGGTCTTGCTGGTAGGCAAAGTAAGTTCCTGGATGGATTTGACTCTTTTTGAATCAATTTTAATACCTTCTCGGGACACGATGTGTCTGATAAGTTTCCCTTCAATTACTCTGAAGACAGATTTCTTTGGGTTTAAAGAGATACCGTTCTAACGACAGCATTCTAGTATTTTTTGCAAATGGTGAACATGCTTAGAATGATGTTTTGAAAACACTATCAGATCATCCAGGTATACTACAATGAATTTTCCCATCTCATCTTTGAAAGCGAGATCCATCGCCCTTTGAAATGTGGTGCCTACATTTATCAGACCAAAAGGCATTCTTCGGTAAGCGAATGTGCCCCAAGGTGTGGTGAACGTTGTCTTGTACTGATCTACTTTTCTGACTTGGACCTGATTGTACCCCAAAAAACCATCTAGCATTGATAACATTTCTGAACCTGTTACTATCTGCAGGACTTGATCCATAATAGGAAGGGGGTAGTTATCTTTTAAAGATAATTGGTTTAAGTTTTTAAAATCCACACAGATTCGAATTTCACCATTCTTTTTCCTGACAGGCACTATTTTGGCAATCCATGTTGAGTGATGGATTGGAAAAATTATCTGGGCATCAAGCATATTTTGTATCTCAGCTAAAATAGTACCTAAGATTTTTGGATTATATTGCCTAGATTTTTGCTTGTAAGGTACAGAGTTAGCTTTCAAGGAAATGTCGTGATGGATGTCATTTGGCCTGAGTGATTTCAGATCATCGTAGGAATAGGCCAATACATCCATATATTGGTAGAGTAGACTAGCAAGCTCAAATCTTTCTTCGGGAGTGCAGCATTTCCCAATGTTTACCATCTTAGGATCGCGCTTGGTTCTAAAGTTGACCTGATCAAAATCTTGGGAAAATTTTGAATTTTTTCGTTGTTGTTTAATAAACCTGTCATGGTTATCAAATAACTTCTCTAGAGAAACCAGAACTTTGGGAATCTTATTCCCCCTAAGCTGTAGGAAATCCTCACCTGTGTTCGTATTGGTCACAGGAGTTACTTCACATTCTCAGAGTTCACTACCTTCAAAACACAATTGTTCAAAATTGTCCTTTTACTCCAAGAAGGTGATGATTTGATCATCATTGTTAAATACTTGCCAGTGGCCAGCATTATCTAGTACACTTGACTGAAAGACCAGTTCAATAGTGTACCTATCTCCCTTAAAGTCTGGGTAAGGGACTAGAAGGGTGGCAGAGACAGCCAATGCATCTGCCCGGTCATTGAATTCCATTGGAATAGCAGAGATGTTGAAAGCATCAAAAATTTTAATCTAGTCCCAGACTAGGTTGCGATAGTGGTGCAACATTTCATTTTTTATCTGATAGAGGTTCCTCACCTGGCAGACTATCAACTCAGCATCCCCTTTAGCATGGAGTAGCTTAATGCCCCTTTCTCTAGTAGCCTATAATCTGAGAAATAGAGACTCGTACTTAGCCATGTTGTCGGTATTGTTGAACTGCAATTTGTAGGATGAAGGAATAATTTCTCCCTAAGGAGATACCAGCACAACCCTGGCTCTTGAACTAGTAGACGAGCAGTTGCCGTTAAATTCTAAGGTCCATACCTTGTTAGATGCTGCCTTTTCTTTGAAAAATCTTTTGTTTGGAGAAAGAGGCTCTTCCATATGTTCACTTTGATTTGTCAATTTTCCCACTATGCCAGTTGAACACAATCTCAAGTCATTACCTGTAAGAGTTTCATCAGATGTCTCATGGGTTCCATCTGTAGATAGGAAGTAGTTGCCCATGCCCGAGGACTCAAATAAAATTTGAGCTTCTGGTGCTGATGATTGGGTAACTACATACATTGCTTCTTTTTCAAGAAGCAACTTCTTAATGACACCTTAAACTGGAATCTTTACTTCTGACAAATCCATATTTAGCTTGCCTCCAACATCTTTGCAAAAATTCCACCCTAGCAGGATGCCGTAAGATACTGAAACATCGACCACTAAAACCGTCATTTTTATCTACTTTTCTGGAAAAACTACGAAGGCATATTGAGCATCTTTTATTTGACCAAGGAGAAGGACTTGCTTATTTTCAATGGAAAAACACCTCTCAAAAGTTTTGGTCAAATTCAGGCCAAGAGAATCCACCACTTTCACGAGCATGACATTATCTGAAGCTCTAGAGTCTATAATACAATTACTTAGTTTATAATTATTTATAAGTAGGGAAACATAGAAAGGTTCTATTTTCTTGGGAGCGACAAGAGGAGTCACAACAAGATTGTTTTGGGCTGGTTTATCTTTAGGGGGATCATGAACAGCCTTCAAAGAATCTTGTCCTACAAAGACGGTGTTGTTTTTTACATATTCTACTAACCTATCAAACTATTTTAGGTTAGCCCTCAAATATTCAACCTCTATCATTTGAATTTTAGTCTTTCTAGCATGATCAATTATATCAAATAATTGAAAAGAACTTACAACAAAGGGAGTCCCTCATCAGGGACTTTAATAAGTGTGGCACTGGTCTAGGCAACGAAAGTGGAAGGTATGGCATGGTTGGAGGTACCTACTTTTTTATGGGTTACCTAATCCTTTGATTGCAGAGGCAATGGGGTCCCTCATTTGGCAATGGAAACCGATTTTCAAGGTTCCTCCTTTGCCCTTCCTTTGTTAGTCTGTGAAATCGACTAATTTTGAGATCTGGTGAAAACAACGTAAGCTCCATCCAAACCCTCAATTTTACTTCCAACTTCATCCTAGTAATCCAGGAAATTGATATTGGAGTTTCCAGCTAATTCTTCTTCCTACTCATCGAAGAGATTAGCATCTTCTTGTCGGTCCAACTGAGGTTGAAATGAATTGTCATGCTCAACCTCTAGGTAATTGATCGCTAAATTGGCAAGTGTTACTTCAATGGCCAATCTCCCTGGAGGGGGAGGTAGATGATTAGATTGCCCTTGGTTCTGGGTAGCATTACCTTGATATTTTTGATTTTGGAACATTCTCCTGGGTGCATCTCGATAGGTAGGAGTAGGTGTACCTTGGGCTATTTACCTCTTCAAAGCTATCAGTTCATTCATTGATTTTTGCACCATAAGATCTGTAGTACTTGAAGAACTTTCAGCAGATGAAGAGAATTTATTTTTACTAGGGTCTTTTCTAATCTTACCTACCAGGATAAGATCATCCTCAATCTCAATAGCCAAACTTTGAGCCAAGGCTAGATCCATAGGGCCAGCTCACCTCAATAGAAAACTTACTTCGGGAAGCTGTGAATTGATAAAAAAACACTTGAGATTTTTCAGGGTGGGCTGAGCCACAGTTGGAATCCAGTTTCTCAACTTATTGAATTTAGCTATGAAATCCCTCATGGGTTCCTAAGGATTCTTTTTTCAACTATGTTAGGTGAGCTAACAAAGTGTGTGCATCTTTAGCAAGTTTAAACCTAGCTTCAAATTTGGATTTGAGCATATCCTAGTCTGTTACTGACCCGGCCTGTAGGTGATAGAACTAATCCGCGGCAGCTCCTTACAAAGTTTCCACAAAAAGCCTAACTGCTACATCCTCGAATTCCATGCCAATTATGCCACATGCTATGGAGAAAGCGGCAATATGCTCATCGGGATGAACCTTTCCATCACCAAAAAACTTAAGAATTTTTTTCTAGAACTTAGAGGTAGTTCATGCAGATGTGCAGTCAAATTGAGAGGACCAAAGGAATTACCCCATGATCCTTGAGCCATTATGTTAGGATGATTAAATGGTGGGATAACAAACCTTGGTGGGGTATTTATAGGTATGGTGTGATTAACAGTAGGAAAAGAAGCTCTACCTAGTGTTGGTGACCTGATAAGGTTAGGAGGAAAACTCCTAGAACATTGGAGGAAAGGTGACAGAGGAAAAAGATAAAAGTTGCTTTGTTGTGCCAACTCAAACATAGGGTCAAAAACACCCTTAGATCTTTGGCTTTTGGTGTAGCATGGAGTTGCCAAATTTTCAATGGAAAAAAGACTGAACTACTTCAAGTTGGAGCTTGAGGCTTCAAAATCCACATTTGTAATCCCCAGTGGAGTCACCAAAAAATTGTTGGGTGAATATTTTGTCATCAACTAACTGATGACAAAATGGGTATATCAACCACAACATAGGGAGATTTACACCATGAATAGTATGGGTTTACCAGATCTGGATGAAGTAAATCTCTCCTCTCATCAAGGGGAGGTTCCCTATAAATATTTATGTGTAGGATATATATATATATATATATATATATATATAATTAAGCAGAAAATAACACATGGGGTGGTATAACAACATCTACCTCTCTTTTTTCAGAAGTAATGTATAAAGAACATAAAGAAAGATATCGTGATCCTTAGCTAACAACACTCCTCTTCTTTTAGGAATGGTATTAAATAGGAAGCAGAAGATCACCTGAAGTAATGAAGTTCAAAAGAACAATCACATAAGTACAAATTTTTTCATAGCTTCTTTCACCGATCTAGGATAGACGTAATCGTAGAGTGAAATGAAGTACAAAGTCTTCGTCTAAAACTACAAAAGATAACTGAATCTCAAAGATAAAAGAAGCTCAAAGTCTATCCTCTACCTTTAGAAGCACTCTCAGATAATATAAACCCACCCACTTTGCTTATTAAATTAGATAAACAAGAGATTATCAGGAAAGAGAACATAAGAAATTGTTTCCTAGACGACACAGATAACTTCAACACAAAGTCTGAAATAAACTTGCTTCTCATTCATTTAACAAAATATGATTTACAAGTTTGAGCACAAAGTCTCAAAAATTGCTTCAATTTCGGTAGAGTGTTTGCTCTCAATTTTTCCAAGATTATTTACAAATGAGGTCTCCACTATATATAGGGAGAAAATCCTCAAAAACTAAAAAATAATAAAATACAAAAATATCTCAGTCAAAGATGACTCATCTTTGACTTTGAGATATTTATCCAAAATATTTACATGTAATTACATCTTAAAAAATTGCATGCACTTTTCACAAAACAAAAGTGCATAAGGAAAGAAGAAGAAGAAAGAAGGGAAAAAATTCAGTTCTTGCTGCCATATTTCTTCATATGGGCATCGTACATAGTGATGGATGCCTGAATTTCTACGCTATCTGGCGCAACCGTGTTCTTGGAGATGATTATGGCTCTGATTAATACATCTCTCAATGCTGCGATGGCCTTAGCATGACCAATTAACCTGGATTTTAGATTTTCTAAAGTTAACTAAGTGTCTAGAATATTGTCCATAGAAGACATTGAGAAGGATTTTTCTTCAAAATCTCTCTGAATCATCTCTTTAAAACTCTGAATCATCTCTTCCACTGAGAGAAACTAATTTTCCTTAGAGGTTAGGTCGCAAGGCAGCTCTTCTAGTTTATTTAGTAGGCTTAGGTCGCTCTTCTCACTAGCCTCCTTGAAAGCTTTGAGATCATCAATTAAATCTTTGAGTATCTGGATCCTGAAAATTAGTGACTCCTTGATCTCAATATAAGAGTCCTTATTGGAGATGACATTGATAGATATCAAGGTGCTTTTCTTCAAATCCTTCGTATCCTTCCATTTGCTAAGATCCTTTTCTAAATATCAATCTCCTGAGAGATAAGAGAGACAAAGTCATCTAACTCTGCTCTTACCTTCCTCATTTTACCCATCTTTTCTACAACCTCTGATAGCAAAGAAACTCCCTGAGTATGCATTTTTTCAATATAATCCTCCAAGACTTTTTCCTTCAAGTAAGTCTTCTCTACTTTTTGAATGACTAGGTCATCTATGGAGAAGGCCTCTGGAGTTGCCGCTTCAGGGGGAAGAGTGAACCTTCTTATTACTATCGTTAGCTGCTCTGTCTTGGCCTTGTAATAATCTTTCATCTCCTTCTCTCGGTCAAATTTCTGGACCATGATGTCCATAGCAGACTGAAGGTCACTTTTCACACCTTCATGAGTAACTTTGCCAAGTTCAACATGAGAGATGGAATAGCTGCTCATTTTGAAACCCTTAAGGGTTGCGTCCTGTGGAGGCTTGGCAATTTCCAAAAATTTCTGCCCTTTTTTCTTGACTAATTTCGAGAGGATCCTTAGCCTCTTAGGAGCTTTAGCTTTCATCGGCACTATTTTGCCAAAGTCGAAGTCATCTGGAGAGATGGCCAAATTCTTTCTTTTGAGGTTGAAAGCTATCATCCAAGGTGGGAGAGAAGTATCTGCTGTGGTAATGGTTCCCTCAGCTGGTGTTACTACGGTAGCTTCTACACTGCTAGTAGTGATAGTGGTCGTAGTTAGAGTAACTGGCAAAATTGTACCAACCACTGATTCTGGCTCTTGTGTAGGGATTTCTACCAAGTTGAAAGAAGGAGATGATAAACTTGGAATGGACCCAAAAGAGTGAGGAGAACCTCCAGAAGTGCCCTGAGGATCGCCAAATATGACCCTGGAAGGAGAAGTGACTATAAAAGAGGGAACACTAATCGGAGAAATAGAAGAAGAGGGTACCACAGGAGACTAAGGGGGAGAAGGCGAGACACTCTTGAGCAGCTATGCTTCTTCTTGTGAGAGTGGAGGTCCAGTGCTTGGTTTCCCTGATGGTTGATCATTTGTCTCCATTGGCTGGGCTACCTATGTCTGAGGGCTCTATTCCTCAGTTCCTTTAGCTATCATTTTAGGTTCTTCATTAGTCTTTGGTTTCTTAGACACAAAGATGATTCTAGGCTTATGAGGCCTAGAAGGGGAAGGTACATCACCTTTGTTCTTAGTTCTATTCTCTGGCTTCTTTCTCATCTCTGCTTGGTACTCAGTCTTGGATCTCATGATGAATTCTTTCAGGATGATCCCTTTGGCTGCTAACCAATCATTGGTGTTAGCCAATATTTGTTCGAATCTTTTTCTCAGAGAAGTCATCTCTTTCTGAGACCACTGAGTTGGAGGAAGAGGGGAACCAACAACCTTTTCAGCTAGGTATTTTCTATTGATAATATTTCCATCATTGATCAGACTAGAGGGGATCTCTGCAAGCCCCAGATATTTGATCTGCTCTAGGGTCAGCTTGCAAAAGTCCATTTTTTTGATTTCTTCAGTTGTCCTTAGGTCAATATAGATATCTTCAATCATGGGCTCATGGAACTGGGTTTTCCTTTTGATTTTGTCCTTGACTCCCCTGTATTCAAATTTTTCTCTTCTCTTAAATGGATTTAGAGTGACCATCTACATTTATATTTCCATGACTTTGGTTTTGGTTGCTGTTGCAATGGAATACCTACCAATTTTGATTGGAAACCTAAAGCTTGGTTTCTTCAGCTCCATTTGTCTGGCATGCACGACAATCAGTTGTTGGCCAAGTTCCATTAGTACCAACTTATCTGAAGGGAACCTGGGGAGCATATAGGGGTAGCCTTGGAAAAAGCCAACCTGAAGATAACAAAAGGTGGGAAATTGAAGGAACATGCAGCCGTAATTGTTGACCACTATCCAAGCCTCATCTGATACTCTCTTCTGCTCAAGCTGAGGGTCAAAGAGACATAGAAATACGGTAAAGAAGGCATCATTTATCTTTTTAAAATGGCAGGTTGATCCTTGTAGAGTCAGCTGGGGGTAATACGAGTACACTGGGGTCATCTTTCTATCCCCCTCTATGGTTAAGCCTAGAAAATTTTGCATTACGGTAGCTATGTACACAAGGTACAAAGTCATATAAAACTTGTAAGAAGTTTATACCTTGGTTAGCTACTTATAGAGGGCATTGCTGATCTGCTCTCTCTAAAAGATGACCTGTTTGCCTTGGAGGATGATTTTAATGAATTGGTACATCCATTCATGGAACAGTGAAGAAGACGGGAGGCCTCGTACCCTGCTGAGAAGGGTGATCAAGTCACCAACTTCCTTAATGAAGTCACTCCTCAAAAAGTTTCATGGCCATCTTGATAAGTTGGTCCTAGAGGTCTTCAACCATTTTTAGTTCATTACTTTCTTTGCCCTCTCAAGGTATTTGTCGTATTCTTTCTGGGCATTCACGAAGTCAATCTTGGTTACTTCGGTGGCTAGAGGGCACATGAAAACTTTATCAATGAATTCGAGATCTAGCTGAATCACCACATTGTCATTGGCATCTGAGACCAACCTAGTCTCTTTGTTGTAGAAGCAAGCACATTGGAGAATGAACTCTATATGATGTGCTGCCACCAGAAAAGTGGCCACCAAGTGGATGTTACTCTCGACGATCCTCTTTATCCCAGTGCTTGGGTTCATCGCCTTTGTTTGAGCTATGAATTTGGCCATGTCCACGTGGCCAATTTTGGTGTCTCAAATGTCATCGACATTTGAGGAGACCGACGTGAGTGAGAAGATGCCCTGATATTTGTATTTCATGGTCTTCGCCTTTTTCGGAGACGCTTCAGACATGGGAACTGGTTTTAGTCAGATAGGTGTCGATGAGCAAGAGTTCTCTGAAGGTGCTGCAGACATGATTATGACATTAAAGGAAAGTGGATGAATGGGGAAAACATAATTTAAGTGATCATGGTCAACATAGGTCACTTAAAAAGTCTAGGTTGGAAAAAGGACTGGAAAATGAGGAAGAAAGGGGAAAAAAAAGACAACACAAAAAATCCTCCAGAGTTAGGAAAATCTGGAGGAGGCATGCACAAGCGGCAAAATTTGTTGCCCCTATAGGTTGGAGTGAAAAAGATGCAAGGGTGGAAAAAATTTCCACCCATGCATGTTCGACCTGCATAGGTAGTGAATTTCGCCACCCTTGCAGGCTAAAGGAGAAAGAGGTAGGGGAGACAAAATTTGCCACCCCTACAAGAAAGGACTGCATAGTAGGAGACGTGAGGGCAGCAATTTTTGCTGCCCCTGCACACAAGGATTGCTTGGGTAGTGAAATTCACCACCCTTGTAGCTAAAAAGGCTTGAGGGCCGAGGCACGGGTGGTGAAATTTGCCACCTAAGATGGCTTTGAGAGGAAACCCACGGATAAAGGAGAGGGACGGTGTTTTAAGCCATCCCTACAGGTAGGTAGGTATGGAAGGTCAACTGGGGGGGAAGGGACTCAAGAAAAAAACAACAAAGACTCAAAATAAAATGAAAAGAATAAAAAGACGCTAAGATAGAAGAAGGAAAGATGATAAAAACTAAAAACAAGACCTACTTGAAAATCCACACACGCCACAAGGTCAAATCTACCAAGTCGCACTTCAAATCATTCGCTAGATCATCCATACACGAAGGGCAGGAGGAGAGGAGGAAGCAATGAGAAGAAATGGGGTTCAAATCAGTTTATATGAGGTGAAAAACAACCCCAACAACTTGTCGCGTGTGGCAATAAATGCTGTACACAGAAATCGAGGCATGCTTGGATGGCAAAATTTGCCGTCCTTGCATGTTTTGGTGAGTTCAAACACAGGGGCAGCAAAAATTTTTGCCCTTGTATGTCAAGATGCAAGAGCGGCAAAATTTTCTGCCCTTGCAAGAAAAAATGTAGGGGCGGCAAAAATTGCCACCCTTGCTTTACAAAGGTCAAAATACACTAGCGGCAAAATTTGCCGCCCATGCACGAAATGGAAGAAAAGACCAACTCTGGAAGAGGCAGTCTGGGGGAGGGGTTCCTTGGTCACAATGAGATCTTAACCACTCTCACATTCCTAGGTTAAGATGAGAATGAATTCAAAACTCATCTCAAAAACAAACTTAGAGAGACAAAAGATGAAATGGACAAGTTTCGTAGGAGGTTGTTCCAAAAAACAAGCTAGTCCAATTTTGGAAACAACACTTTTCACCACCTTCATTAGCACCTACCTAAGCCTAAAATCCCTTTTGATGGTTTGCATCACACTATCAACCTGGGCTAACCTTGTATCCTAATTATTAAAACCATGTTAAGGGTATAGGTTGGATCATGAAAACCTAGGCAATGATCTAATTTATTTTTATTAATTAATGGTATAGAGTCAATTAGGTTGACCATGTCATCTAAAATTTAATAAAGGTTTACAATTAGATTCAACTACATAGATGCATCCATTTATATCACTTATAAATAATAAAAGAAGAAGAAGAATATATTTCAAATCTGCCTATCTGCCATTCTACTTGAGGATCATAGCTTATGGTTTTCAATACTTTATTTTGAGATACAGATATTTTATTATGGATAAGTCTTTTGGATTCATAGAGAAGTTGTGTAGACTAGAGATAAATAATCCTTGTTATCCTTACATACCACAAAAACCTCTTATGAAGCACCTTGGCCAAGGGTGAGATTGAGGCTCAGTAGGTTCATCTTCAAAAGTAAGTATTGTTAGGAAATCTAGCTTTTACATTATTAGTTTTGGGTATTTATCGAGAGGTAAATAGCATGTTGGTTAAGTTATCATAAAGTAATTAATACATATGGTTATATTATTATATTATTTGTGTGAGATTTGGTTATTAAACCAAACTAACATAAATATGTTTGTAGGTTTTATAGGTGAGATATTGGTGGATATTAAAATCCCTGATAATAGTAATTAGTGGCCTATATGTTTGTAAGTATGTTCAAATGATTTAATTTATCAAAGTATGCAGAATATTTTGTGTTGAAATGATTCTCTATACTCAGCTCAATCTTAAATTTCATGAGTTAAATCTATGTTTGGCTCTTTGAATCCACAATAGTGGTATCAAATTGGGGATGGGCTTGTGAAAATTTATGAAGGGAAAAATCATAATTTATTCTAATTTCCCCAACTAATGAGAGCCCTATGAGTAGTAGATAGTAGATTTATTTTGTAAATGTAGAATATTTGTTTTTAATTAAGAATTATTTAGTGTGTGTTTGTGCGAAGCTTAGTGTCAAGAAAGGCACATATGTCATGTTTTGAATATCTACTTGACATAATCAAATTAGAGGTAAACATGGAATAGAAATAGAGAGAAATTGATATCAAAATTGCAAAGTGCATCATAGTAGCATCACACCACCAGTGGAAGAATATTTGGGCATGATGATCAGTGGAAGGGAGGTGTGAAAGAAAATACATAAACTTATGCAACTGATAACTATACTTTGATCCCAATCACATTGCATTTGAGTCTATCACTTTAGTTATATATGCATGGTTATTTTGTATTGAATGTTATAAATTAATTTCATGCATACTAGTTTGGCTTCCATTCTTGTTGATACTTCATGTCTCTTCTAGGTGTTCTCTTTTTGGCTAGCCAACACCATTAGAATTGCAACCAAGGTCTGAATGAGAAGATCTATGTACAATCCACACTTTACAAAAATACTTATTTTTCATTAATATCTAGACTATAGACCCATGCTCAAAATTTTACATGTCAATCTAGAACACTTCATTCATCACAAAAAAAGCATGGAATCCAATGATTGTGATCTTTACAGAAGTGTGGCGATAGAGAAAATAACAAAGTGTGTTTATGAGTGATTTTTGATTCACTTCAGTTTATGTCTTTAGTCTTTTTAAATATTTTTCAAGTATAGTATTTGTTTTATATTTTAATTCATTATTTATATGGGAGTAGAGTTAAAATAGTCTAGTCATAAGTTTTAAAAAGGCCTTTGAGTCATTTTAGACCGATGTCTCTCTATCTGTTATATGTCGTATCAATAAGGTGTTTAGAGTTAGAAAAAGTTTTTTAAATATTAGCATTTAGATAATTTTTTATTTAAATGTTAATTTTAAATATTTATTTTAAATTAAAAGTGTCAAAATCAATAGATTCTATCTATTTCTATTTTATGTTATTATTTAGAGTCAAAAGTCATCAAAATTTTGAAATTGTCAAAATATCAAAAGTGTCAATTTTTTGAGTTTAGTATCCATATATAAAAAAATTCAAATTTATTTAGGTTTATATTCATGGATGAATTTTTTATTGTAAATGACATCCACATTATGGGGGGGTGGGGGGATTTCCCTTGAAAATTTTATGCACCTGAACTATATCAACATACTAGCTAAGTAAAAAGTAACCAATTAGAGTTTGGAGGATACATGGAGGAAGGAGGTATTTCAACAACCTCTCATTAGTCAACAATGATGGGACCGTATCAATTTTTTGCTGACATTTTTTGGTGTGCTATTTTTAGTTTTGTTGATTTCAATTTTTTTAGTGTGGTATGGTAGTTATATTTATTTTTCAGCATGTGTGCAAAATAAGAACATTGTTACCTATTCACAAGTGAATGATATTCCCATGTAACTCCTTTTATATATTTAAATTGGATAATATTGATCTAAAAATCATTATAGTAATCATGATTTAATGTTAGTGGTAAACCTAAGAAAACCTCTGTGTGCTCATGATCTTCTCTGCATACATGTGCCATCACAAATTTCTTCCTTCACACTCATCTGCAATTAGTTTTCTAGGTTCACCAATAACCTTAAAAAATGGTTTTCACAGGTTCATCAATAACCTTAAAAAATTGTTTTCATAGGTTCATCACAATATATGTGTGTGTGTGTGTGTGTGTGTGTGTGTGTGTGTGTGTGTGTGTGTGTGTGTGTGTGTGTGTGTGTGTGTGTGTGTGTGTGTGTGTGTGTGTGTGTGTGTGTGTATTATACAGGTAAAAATTATGGGGGAAATGTTAGGAAACATGGATTTTACATTGTTAGTTTTAGGTATTTATCGAGAGGTAAATAACATGTTGGTTGAGTTATTGTAAAATAATTAATACTTATGATTATATTATTGTATTATTTGTGTAAGATTTAGTTGTTAAAACAAACTCACATAAATAGATTTTAAAGGATTTATAGGTGAAATATTGGTGGATATTAGAATGCCTAAAAATAGGGATTAGTTCCCTATATATTTGTATGTTTGAATGATTTAATTTATTAAAGTATGAAGAATATTTTGTGTTGAAATAATTCTTTGTGTTTAGCTTAATCTTATACTGCATGAGTTAAATCTATGTTTGGATAATTGAAGCCACAACAAGTATTCCTAACTTTTTTTCTCCTTTGTGAGAGTAGATAAATCATCATTTTTACTTCTCTCCCATACATTAGTATTTTTAATGCATTGAATTGAGTATAGATATTCTATGCATGTTTACTTTTTATGTTTACTACCCCCACTTTGTGTCATAATCTTTGGTGAGAAATATATTAGATTTTACTTTACTTTGCATATACTTTGTGAATTTGAAAACATAGGACATAGATAGGGTTATCGTGTGGTGTTTATTGACTAGAGGCTTTGGAACCCTCTCTAGTGATGTTATTATGGTAAGAGATCCTTGGTTATGTATAGTGGATCCATCTTGGTCATCACCCCGAATATCTAATGTATTAACAATCGAAAGTGTAAGTAGGATTTATCTTCTTTGAGTTAGGATTGATTAATAGGTCAACTAAATTTTCTTTTGTATACATAAACCATTCTACAGTAGGAAAATGAAAAGTATAAGAAACACCATGAAAATAATCAAACACCATACAACTTATAGGTTGGTGATTGATTCTAGCTACACCTACAAAAGGAAATATCGAAAGGAGATTAACACAAGATTTTGAGCAATTAAATTTGATTATGCAATTTAACTAAAACTATTCAAAATAACAATCTACCATTTAAATTTAAAACCATTATATCTAAATGCAATAAAATATATATTTAAAAAACATTCTAATCTAAATCCAATTATTCCCAATCAAGATTAAAACAAAAAAAACTAAAGATTATAGATGTTGGATTATTATAATAGGCTAAGATTTTATGATAGCATGATATTGACTTGATAAATTGACTTATGGACAATGGATTAGTAAAGGATTATGGACTTGAGAAAATTATTGGTTGGATTAATGGATTTTGGTTTGATAGATTTCATGCACATTTCACTCATTATTCCAAATGGAAGGAGATGGTGGGTTTAAGTAAAGAGAAGGAAGTGAGATTATATGGAATTATCTAGAGGGTTAGAGGAGGATTGGATTATTTTAGACTCCATTAGAGGAGTCTAATGGGGTTTAGTGTGGGCTTAGCTAGGTTTATATAGGAATTAGGTAGAGACTAGGTAGTAGTCATGTAAGAGAGCCTAGGGTATAGGTAGGTAGGAGGGTTGTGAATTTAAAATTAACAATATAAAACATAAGTGGGACTAATTATAAGAATAATTAGTCATGGGATGTTATAAAGTTTAGTGTAAGATGGTGGATATATTATAAATATTAGAATAGGACTAAGATAGTATAATATTAGGATAAATTGGATTAAATTAGTTATGTTAGTGATGAAGCGATAAAAATTATATGCATATAGACCCTATACCATCACTAATAAATTAGGATATAACACTTTCAAGATCAATATTTTGACTTGCCTTGAATTGCATCCATTCCTTAACACAAAAATTTTGACATTACTTTTCACCTTTGTTTGATACTTTAGATACTATGGAGACTCTCCAATAGATAAATATCAATCCAAATTGTAATCTTATATCATAATCAAATCAAGTAATTGAAACTTGGGTCAAATATAAAATTCTATAATATATCCCTCTCTTCTAGATCATCAAAGTAGGTCAAGTGCCTTCCCAAGGAAAATGGTTTATAGAAGTGCAAGTTGCCAATTTATTTTCACATATTTATTTTGTAATTTCATATAATAGGTACCACTAATCTTCAATGAATAATGAATAATTGATGAGGATCTGGGTCACTATTTCATACCACATATTATTATAGTTGTATGTCTAACATCATGCTTATGTTAATAACAACATCAATGTATGTCACACTTATGTGTAAAAGGATTCCTTGTAAAAATATTTCTATGCTACTAAACATCCCCTATAAATTCAATACTATAGTCATTTTCCTTTTATCACCATACTATATTATGAAGCAGTTGTTACTAATTATTTTAATGGTTTAGATGACACTTCATCTTCTTATATTGTATAGTAATGTATATTTCCATTATTTATAGGTTAACAATACATTGTGTTGAAGGAAATAGAATAATAGAGTTAATAATCCTTAAAGTAACAACATTTGGTCTCTCAAATTCTATTTAACCTATAATAATACAATTTTGTTGTTATAATTCTAAATTTATTGTTACTTTTTCTTTGTTTCTTATTTCTTTACCACACTACATTTCATATTATTTGTCATTTAGTAAATCACTTCCACATGTAACTTGTTTAATCTCATTAAGTAGGTTGTCCATAATGTCACCACCTAGGCCCTAGATTAACACATTACAATACTCCTTTAGGAATTAATAACTCCACAATATCTCTTAATATGGGAATGTTACTTCAAGGGGACAACCTCTAACATGATTCTACCAAAAAATTACATGATATAATTTAAAATTATATTCATATCATTTATATTGATCTCTATTAATAATAAATGTGTAAACACCTAATCTAAATGTAGGATGAATTATTTCCCAATGTAAATAATTACACAAGATACTTAACCCATATAAAGAATAAAGGGGATGTGTGACACATGTCAAAAAAAAATTTAACCCATATACATTTTAATATCACATCCACAGGTACAATACACACCATCCCTCATTGACATGTTTCATCCCCAAAATGTGAGAGAATCTAATTAATGAATGTTATTTAAATTTTTTCATACTTACCTCCATGGTTGATCATCCAACCACCAATATGTGATCTTGGTAGGTGATAGCTTATTAACATTTCTTCAAAATTTGATGGTGTTCAATTCCATTTGTGGTCATATTTGTACCTCATTCATGTACATGCATAATGAATTATCCTATAATTCCCTATTCCATATTCTTCTACACTATTTTGAACCCATGAATTATTATAGTAGTTATTATTTGGATTACATGCAAGTCCATAGTGATTGCTCTTGTTGGTCTAATTTTAGCCAATTATGTGCTAGTCCCACTCACACCCTTTAGGATCCCAAAACTAAACCTTATTACACCAGTATATCATGTAAAGAAACCTTTTTCACTCACTTAAAGTGTAGATAAATGAACCAAGGTAGGTCAAATATAATTGGAAATGGTGTAGGCTACATTATCTCATGTATTGTTATTTGTGTACACTAGTGCTTAAAGTGCAATTTGTACTATTTCTTTAAATTATGGTAATAAATAGTCATTGATGCACATAACTGCATAGAAATAAGACTCTAATAAAATGGTCATCATTTCATTAGAGAATACACTAGTAAACTTAGCAACATCATAATCATCAGTATAATATCATGGTCCTAATATTCATAGCCATAAATACCAATATTTGAAATAATAACAATCTCCATTATATAGTAGTTAATGTATACAAGTTGTTCATGGTGATTATAATGATACATGCTTTTGATACTACTCTTATATCTTAACTACATTATCCCTCTTATTAATATAACACTCTAGACACAATCTAAAAATGTTTCTCCTAAAGATCCATGATCAATAGGTCTTCATTATCACTTTCCAACCTATCGTCTTTTAGGTGCTTGCATTTTATAGGCTTATAAAGGGTCCTATGTGTCACTTGGTAGCTCAAATACCAACACTTATAATTTATTGTGTTGAATTTCTACTAGGTGGTTGTTACTCTAGACTATTTGAGTTTATCTACCTTGTTAATTTTTTGTCACTTTTTAACTACCTATCAAGATCAAGATGTCAGTAATAACTCCCACTATTTATCCCCATGATGTCCATTATGGTTCCTAGATTAATACAATTTTTATTTACCTTGATCTTGATGTTTTGTATTTTATGCACATGGACTTAATCTTTGTTGTCATGTTATGGCTTTGTTCATAGTCACCATTATACACATGCACATGTTGGGGTTACGTTTGTTTGCACCAATCTCTATTCTTCAAGAATTTTGTCACTCACATCTATCTTCATATTCCATACACAAACTCCTTAGTTTGGTTATAATTAGCTTATTTTTGGGATTAAAATTAACCCACACTAACCTAGTTCTCCATTCTCAGATAACCCTTTCATTTATTTTGATTTCTTTCATTGTTAAATTTAGTTGCATACAAAGATTCACTACAAACAACTACTTAATCTAGATTTACACTTTTTTGAAAGATTATTATGCTTTATGCCTTTTATTAGGTGCACAAATCCACATTTTCCACCACATGTTCTCTTCACCTATGGGGTTCCTAACATTATTTGGTGAAAAATTATGCTCACTATCCTTGATCCACTTACTCTTTTCCTTTGGGTATACTCAAATTTTGCACCCTCTACTCATTAATGATTGATATAGGTCGTTGAGTCTTTCTTGAGTCATATCTTACAATCTTCTCCCTTTGCCCATATGCACTTGATGGATATTTTTATTTGTCATCTTTTATCCAATAATTTATTTAGAAGACACTCTAAATGTAGCTACTCCATTGGTCAGTGATCTTATCAAATTTGCACCTCTCTTCAATCACTCTTATTTTTTATGCATGAAAGTACCTCTTCTAATATGTTCTCCCAAGTCTCTCAACATACACACAAAATAAAATAAAAATTAGAAAAAATATTACATGGGATTTTTATCACTTTAGCTATATAATAGGGGCTCTTCGGCTCCCTTAGATCTATCAATTCATTGTCTCACTCTCCCTTTATACCTACACTCTATAGGGTTTGGACCTTCTACCTATACCCTCTCTAAGTCTCTTATATTTTCCCTACATGACTACCACATAAATCTTATAATGCTCTTCATCAGCCTCCTTCAAAAACAACACTTGACTTGGGTTAAATTCCCCTATTTATAGTTGTGGAGGCTAGGTATTGGCAAGTCCAGTTTGTAGTTTGGAAATTATCCTTATATCAATTTTTATAACCATTGTAAACACCTATACTAGGGTAGTGTTGGTTTCTAGTTATACACCCCTAATGTTAAACCTCACATTCTTGATAAGAATGGTAAACTTAATTGAGAAACCACTGAATATGTCTATTTGTTTAGGGAAGGGTTTAACATTGATAGAGGACTAAATGAAGTAAATAAATGGGAGGCACCTACAGAGGGTATGGTTAATTCCCTACTAATTTTGGCTCTACTTGAACCAAGGTGAGATAACCTACTAAGGTAGCTTGCTCACATGAAGGATTTTAGCATGTCAATCTTCATGAGGATCACAGGTACAAAATGGAGATATGACCAAAGCATAACTAGACTTATACACTTCACCCATGAAGGGTTGTTACAAAAAATGAACAAATTTTTTATGTCATACACAAGCTACTAAATGTATATGATAGGATGATTGCAATTTATATTTTGTAAAATATTCAACAATAGGGATCAAATGAAAAAAAATGTAGTACTAGGATTTCAAACACAAACTGCAAGCACATTTTAAGTACACAAGATTTCATATGTTTGCAAGGCAAATAACACTTATGATATGAAAAAAAGTGTTATTTTTAGGTCTAGAATAGAGTGAAATGGTATTTTATTGAATGATATATATATATATATATATAGATTTAGATAGATATTAAGTGATCACAGAGGATTTCACAAGATAGCTACACTACTTTCATTAACAAATGTTCAGTTTAGAAACTAGTAAAAATAAAATCATGCATAAATGATCCTTAAAAAATTATAAGCAATACTAAAAATCACCATTAAATTACTCCCTCTAGCTGAATTCATGAGCCTAGGACTACCCCTAAGAAGGCTATCAATGCTCTATTTTCAAATCTCAAACTAGAAAGGATTTTATATTATGATTACAGACCCTAAATGACTCCCATAAAGAAGACTACATCAGACAACCAATATATCAAACATGTAGCATAGAACATTGTATTTCAACAATAAGAAGGAATGATAAACCATGATAGATTTCATTTAACAATCAAATTAAAATTGAATATAATATGTCTTGAAGATTATGTAACAGAGCACTATGCAAAATAATCTATAACAAGGGAAACATCTTGAATGTTCTCAAAGCTTACCAATGGTTTTATAATAGAAATCAATTTAGCACAAAAAAATCACATAGGAAGGACTCTCCAAGCTATATATTCAAGCTCAAAAATTTAATCAACCCTTGTAAAGGGACATACACCCTTTATTTATATAATTTGAGCTATGCTTGGCATATTCTTGACGATGCTACATCTAGAAAATTCTTTTGTGGGATTGGAATCTTCTCAATGGTATAACAAATATGATTCCTCAAATTATGATCATTCCTATCTGATGATTACAAAATTGATAATCCACCATGGTGGAATATTTTAAATTACATACGTAGAGATCATTCTTACAAGGGACAAAACAAACCTTTGTCCACTTTTGCAACAAACAAAGATGTCCTTTCCTTAATCAAAACAACCCTGAAAAGGATGTGCCACTAATGGGCAAGGTAAAATGGTTTCCCAATGGGAAACAAGAAAAAGAAAACAAAAAAGAGATAAGAAAAGAAGGAAAGTAGGAACGGCATAATGCTAGCTTCAAAGAAACAAAAACATCTGATCACATCATAGAATTAATGTTGATGATCAAATCCTTTGTCAAACTATTTTTGTATGTAATGTACCCTTTAATTATGGTGGTAAGAATCCTTTGGTCTAGGCCTGCTTGGTATTTGAATTTAACACTATATTCCTCAAGCCAATTTATGACCCTTTAGAGCATCACCCACCTTTTCTCAACAAATGTTTTTAACTAGTCACAAGACTTTTTAAGTGACACCAACTCTCTAATTTTTTGGACATCAAAGGATCCTTGAGGTTCATCAATGAGGATTTTCAAGGGAATATATAATGCCTCCTCCATCATGTCACATGCACCATCAAGGTTCACCATCTACCTTAGGGTGGCTTTAATCTTCTTATCTACATTTGGGAGAGATTTTTTTTCTCCCTTTAAATCCAAAATGCCATCTTTAAATGCTACCAATTGATGCTTAATCGCTAGTTGAAATTTTTTGGAATAATAAAGATCATCTGAAGAGATTATCTTTTCTATAATTAAAATATTGATGCCCATATTATGAATCTCATCCACATTTGGCCTAAAATTTTCCTAATTCTTGATGTTTGCATCATAAATGAACATTTGGGAATCACATTCCCCTTGTTTATCTAGTATGTCATCTAGACATTCCAGTGTTGAGTGGATTATTTCATTGGCTCAGGTGGTTAGATCCTTTTGCCAATATTTTATGGCCTAGATTCTAGTCTTCAAATCTTTGTCATGGACAAAATCAATCACACCTAAGGAATTTATATGAGCATTTTGGTCCTTTCCCATGGTTTGGTTACTACTTTGGGTTCACACAGTAAATTTTGCAAGTACTAGATCATGGTCTGGTTCTGTGCCTTCAACTCCTCCATTGAAGCTTTATCTTTATCCATCCAATACACCACCCTACTTTCTAAGACTTTCAAGCTATGTTTTATCTTTTTCCTTGATGGTTCTCCTAGATCATACCTATACACTGCATAACTTTCAAGGGGAACATCCTTCTTTATAGCCCCTAGTGGATTAATGGCTATTTCTTGTGTTCTTTCCCATTTCTCATTAAAATCAGTTCATGAGTGCATTCTAGCCTTCTTAGGTGTCTTGGCCTTGTATTCTTGGGCAACCTCTAGTAAATCTATATCCCCCAGTCTACTCATGAGGTTTCGTTTATCCTTAACTTTCTCTTCGATCCAAAAAAGAGGTCTAGTCTAGAATCCCATCAGAGTTATGGATCTTGATGCTAGATTTGACACATTAAATGGGGGTGTCACTATTATGTTGGTTAAAGGGAGTATCAATGGAGTCAGATGAGAGCCTAATACAATATTTTCAACCTCCTTATCACTTTCTGACTTGGAATCCTTTTCATTAACTCTTCATTCTCCCTTTTCACCTAGCTCTATTTGCTCATAGACTTCAAAACTTACCCCATCACATTGGGATTCCATGAGTAATTTGTCTATGAAACTCCCCTATTCTATTGGCTGAGTAAAATGCTCTACAACTAGTTCATCCTTTTTTCTTGGGTGGTCAACTTGGATAGAAGAACCTATGGTGTCCTCCTTATCACCCTTGGGCAACTCTTCACTAATCATAGATTCAACATCTACATGCCTAAAAGGATCATGGACTTTAATATGGGGGAAAAACCCCTGGGGTACTTCAATTGAGGTAGTATATTTAGATCCTCCTATTCTAATAATTTCATCCATTTGATCAACTTCATTTTTATTTATAAGGGTAGGGGTACCCATTTATAGGCTTGATTCCCTACCTTCCCAATATCAACTTCTTCCCTTGATGTCAAATTTGATGCCATTATAGGGGGAAGAACCTATGGTGCTACTTTGATAGCCATAGCAACATCTATATTTTCCTCTTCCTATACCCCCACCTTTTCACTACTAGTGGGGGACTGATCCCTATGCATTGACTCCCTCCTAGTTTCATCCCTAAATTCTTACACATTCCTAATTTCATCACCCTTATCTTGGATCAATAGCTAGGTGATAACATTTTCTACAAATTTCTTCATGTCTAAGGAGATAATTTCCTTTTATTGGGGAGCCTAAACCTATGTAGTTTCCTTGACCCCAACCTATAACACATCATAAAAATATAAAGGATCATCTGAAGCCAAAACATCTTCTTCATCATCTTTACCTTCCACTCCTTGGGGTCCTAATTGTTCAAAAAATCCCATGGTTAGAGGTTTTACTGGGGTTCTTGGTCTTTCCCTCAAATTTCTATGTTTGGTCTTCACCCAGGGAGGGGTGAAGCCTCTTTGTTTCATCATCACCTCCATGATCATCCTTCCCTAATTTGAATCCTCTTCATCACTCATATCCTTTAACCTCTGGGCATATGAGGACTTATCTTCATGTGGCTTCTTAGAAGTTTCCTTGGGGGGGTGTCTTTGAATAATACCTCTTTTATTTTCTTGGGGCTCCCTACCAGAGGTTATAATGCCTTCTTGGTTCTCTTAGATCTCAATGGTTCCAATTATTCCTCTCCTCCTCTCTTCCATAAGTCTTTAGTAAATGGCCAACTATTGGTTACTATGTAAGTGGGGAAAGTGAGGCAACATCTTGAACAACTGGCATTATGGGATCTCCCTCAATTGTGATGGATATGGGAGTAGTAATAACTAGTTGCACCTCTCTTACAATTATTTTGTCCCAACTCTCTGCTAAGCTTGTCAATTTTAAAAATGACATCCTAGTTTTGGATCGTTTGGCCATTATTGATTCCACATCAATATTATTAGAGAATTACACATCACTCACCTTTCACTTCCCCTTGCCCCTTTTCACTATTGATGGTGTTATAGGATCACCCATATATGTTGTTAGGAATGCTTTGAGTTCTAAAACCTATCAAAGCTCTCTAAGGGTAGGGGTGTCATATATATCAAGGTTAACCCCATGCTCCTTCAGCCACCTAAATGTTCTCCTCATGATGGGAAAACCCCTCTATGCAATGGATTCATTTTCCTTGGTAGTGAAATCTACTTGGGCTATAGGTTGCACTTCAATATTATTTTAAATATATACTAATGCTATAGTCATTTTGTCATCCACCATGTCTTTTTGGATGTGGGAGATATTGTAGCTGAGTACTTCCTACACAATGAGTCTCATGTAGAGAATTTGTCTAACCTCCTCCTTAGTGGTGTAGTTAGACCAAATATCTTCAAAGTGTGAATTATGTAAGATTAAATCTGTTATAGTATTTATCAGACATCTTATATCATAATTAAGTTTAGATGGAATTTTTTCAATCTTGTAGAAGCCCATTTCCTACTCCAATCCTTTTTATTTAGCTAGAGAAGGACATGTGTAATATCCTATCTCCACTATGAATTTGAAAGGATTGTTTATTTTCTCAGCTGCAATCATTTCATGTGGGTGCACCATTTATCTACACAATTCCATGATAAGAACTTTGTCATCCACATACCTTGGCAATTTGTGAGGGGCTCTTGAGTATCCACTCACCTTGATGTATGTGAACGTTCTAAAATGAATATATGAGGCACCAAATCTATCAATTATCTCTTAGGCAGCCTTGGTCATTCTATTTAGACTTCTCAAAGGGAAGAAAATTCTCATTATAGCATTGAATAAAAAATTGTATACTTTGAAATAGTTTCTCTTGAACCCTTCTAGAGTGACCTCTAGGTAAATATCATATATCCTCAGTCTTGAAACATTCCTAGTAACACCTTGGAAGGTCCTATTGTGCAGCAGCATATGTATCAAATACGAGGAGATATAAAAGGTACCCATGAATTTTTATTTTGACAAGATTGCACTATGTAATTACATCATTTGATTGTATAAATTATTACTCAAGATATTTTCCTGGTCTAACTTAGTTTTCCCTTACAACATGTAGATGAGGACTAAAAACATCCATGGTTCAAACTTTTCTATGGTGGGTACTCCATGGACCCCTAGTAGCCATGGCAATAACACACTGAGGCAACTCTTTGAATTCTATAAATTGTAAGTTTCTTGACAATATGGAGACCTTTTGCCTCTTTTTTATGAGATATCAAGAATTCACAATTTCCCATAGCATCTTATCATGTGTCTCCACGTATTGTTGGCACTCCTCCATGGTAAAAGTGATACTATTAGGTTGGGGATGGATTTCAAGCATGGCAGTGAGGGCCTTAAGTGTGAATGAACATAAATTTTATTAACTCCCATCCATGATAGTCCTAGTGTCAGGGTGATGAACCCAAGCACATGAAATAACTAGCTTAGGATATGGGGAAGCCAAAGGGAATGCTACTACAGGGATCATGTAACTCATACCAAGGTTAGTGATAATTGGGAGAGGATTCAACCATTGTAAAACATTAAACAAAGCTACAAAATCTAACCCTTGAATATCTGTCTCTAAATTCATCAAGAATGGATGTAATATTGCATTTTAATGTTATAGAAGATGAAGCCATTTCTTCCTGACTCACTAAATATAATACTAGAATCTAAAATGACTTACACTAATAAATCTCCAAAAACCCTCAAACTCCCTTTAGAAACACAACACTAAAGAGTCAAGGAATAGATGAAAATATAAACTCTTAAGGAATTCACTATAATCACTAGTCTTCACATTGTAAGTAGCTCCTGGCACACAGATCACTTGAAGGCACGAGTATTAGCTCTAAATGCAAAGGGTGAATTAAAATGAAGATGAATTCTTAGTTATAATCCCTTAGACTTTAGTATTAGGGTTACCATTAATGCTTTGAAGTGAAATGGCTATTTACCAACTACCACATTGATTATATGAGTAGCTTTTTTGAAAAATGGAGGGAAGCATGATGGCATCCTATTTCACAACACATGGACCCATTTAAGCATGTTTCACCTTTTAACACCTCATCAGGTCCATAAAGGTTTTTCACACCTTCTTACCCATAACTTCCCTTAGTATATTGGTGCAATACATCTTAAGTCTTCAACGGAGCATACAAATGACACATGTCATCACCTCAAGCACCCGAGCCTCTAAGGACCTCTTAAACCTTGTCCAACTTTCAAGTGGGGTGATCTTCAAAAAGGGCCCAATCATCAAAATCTCTAAGAACCTACCACATTTCCTTAATCTTCCTTGCATGCTCTGGTGCTCGTACATCAGAGACCTTTTGAACCTTGACCATTGAAAGGAAAATAAGGTGATTTTTGGATGAGGATCAGAACTTAAAAACCTTGAGGAGCTAACAGGTGGCATCCTCTTTAACTTATTTACTTAGACATTTGACCCCTAGGAATTTTTTGCATGTTACCAATAAAACCAATTGGGACATTCTTTAAAATGAACTCAAAACTTAAAAACCCCCAAGAATCTACCACATGTGCCAACCAAACATGAGCTTAGATTTTTGGTCACTTACTTGCCTTTGCACTATTATTTTGATATGGGAATGAGTGTAGGATTATCCTAATGCCCAAAAATACTTCTATAACTTTAATCATTAAAACCACTAAAAGTGCAGCAAGGTAACTTCCCCCAAAGCTATTGAGAATATCTTCTATCTTTAGGAAATTCCCCTTAGGAGTTTGGAAAAGAATAGAACACTCCCACCTGATAAAAAAAAGGAGATGATTAATTATGAACATATATTTTGACCTTTTGAAGGACTAGGGTAGGCAACTAGACATTGGCACTCATTTAGTTTGGATGTGGAATTTAGGTGACAAGTGCTCAATTTCCCCAGTGCAAGTTTGGGAACTAATAGGTAGCATAATTGATTCAAGCCTCAAGACCTTAAAATATAATAGGTGGTGTCATTGACTCATATCTAAAGCCCTTCAACACTAATAACAATCAATTCAAAACCTTATAGATCTACTATTTTCATCAACCTTTATTAGTTTTCAACTTTATAACTAGCAAGTTGGCCATTTATATTTTTTTATCCTCAGGCCATGTGTCTATCACTTCATGTTATAAATTTAGCCTTCCCTATTTCTTGTCTTCCTATAAAAACTTATTTTTATGTGCACATCCTTCATGTATTTTGATAATTTCATCTTACCACACACATCTCTTCTATGGATCTTATGTGCAACCTGCACACACACATTTTCCTATGTTTTGGGCACTATTACCCCACACTAAGTTATATGCTTGGTCCTCTGATGTATTAAACCTTATCATTTGGGAGTTAAAGGTTGTGATTACAAAAGTAAAAATATTTTTTATTGGTGTAAAGCACATTTATCACCATTTTTAAGTGCAAAAATTCCCATCCAAAAACTTAAACATCTATCATAAGACTCAAAATAAATCCCTCACTTGAATGGACTTATGATGTGCACATTTATTATTAAAGTCCACATTTGAGTACCAAACTTATGAGCTAACCTAGTATACTCTAGAAAAATCAAAATTACATAAATAAAATATCTAAATCCTTATTACATCATAGCTTAAGTTCCATTATGCCAAATACAGCTCAACTTGAAAACTATTGGAATGTTAGTGGAATATTACACATTTCAATGAGTACAACTAGCATTAACTAGTCCCCAAAATGTCATGGGCAGCACTCCTTCTTTTAATATCTTACCCTTGATATAACAACCATGACACACCCCTTGTTAGGTATTCTTCACAATTTTCCCCACAACATTTTCATGTGCCCTTCACCTTATTTCATGTAGTCCTCTAGGTGAAAATTAGTTGTTCTAGATTATTGGGTCATCTCATACATGCAACATACAAGTATAGAACTAAGACTTTCATCAAAATTAATGCCTCCATCCTATTGTTTTCATCATTTTATATGTGATTCATAGCATCTATATCTTCTTGATACTTGGAGAGTGATTGATAATAATGAACGGGGCCTTTCATGTGCTCTAGAACTAGGGTCTTGACTTCACTATACCACATATTCAATCAATCATTTTAAAGGAATTTTTGTTATTAGTGAATTTTTCCTTTCACACATTTTAAAATAAGAGGTTCAATTACACTAAATCACATATTATTCTTTTAACCTTGTATGATTCCCTCCCCCATCGGTTGTAGACAATACTCACATCATTAGAGGTCGATTGGCTGACATCCTAGCTAAATAAATTTTCCCCACTTGGATCCAATATTTTAATAAGCTACACTATGATATTATAGACATTTTTGAATTCATCTGATAACTCAATGTTTTAATATATGAGGGGCCTTGATCAATTTTTATATGGATCACCATATGCTCACTTATGTTATCAAAGCTCATGTAGAATTGTTTTAAGTGCATGTCTACATTGTTAACATAACATTAGAGTTTACTAAGTAACACAGGGTAGTTAGCAAATTTAATAAGCTCAATCACCTCAAAGTTTATGTAGAAAGTTACATCCATCATCTCAATTTTAGCATTGGGTAGAATCCCCATGGGTTGTGCTCATGTTTTTTTCACCATGAATATTACATGAGGTAATGGTTTTAGCATGGGCCTACCCATTTTTCAGCAGGCATCTCTAATAAGTATTTTCACCTCAGTACCTATATCCACCAATATGTCACATACTGATCAGCAATTGATGTCTACATCTATTAGTAGTTCATGATCATAACCTATGTTTTGGGTCATCCTTATATCATAACTTTGTTTTAGATATAATGATGGTTCATCAGTCATTCATTTATATTCATACTCAGCTAAGAGATTCTTCAACATGAGATCTATTATTTTTCATTACAGGAGAGCTAATATTTTATCAAGTTCATTAACAAACTCTTCATGTGTTTAGAGTTATCACCAATCCTTCTCCAAATTTTGAGAAAGTTTAATCTCTCCCTACATGTTTTGAATCACATCCCTAGCTTTATGCAACACTTCATTTTGTATGATTTGTCTAGACAAAGGGAATGGGGGATTTTGTGGGTACCACTCTACCTTAAATTATTCCTACCTCATACCCTACCTAAACCATCTCTTCAGGAGCTTTTATATGTGTAACTAGGCCTTTAAACCCTACCAATCCAAATTGCATGCATATCTAAGATTTCTTGTGCCCTTTTCATGCTTGCTTTTATGAATTAGATTTTCATACAATTCTAATCATTCCTTAAACTTATACACACCATGGAAATATTTACAAGTAGGGTATTGGGGGAAGTCATGCTCATAGTGGTTTGGAAACCCACACTTATAACAAGAGCATTATGGGAACCTTCTACATCCTTGTCCTCCAATGTGGCATCTATGACCATGAAACTACTCATAATCACCATATCCTTGTTATGTGTCCCATAATAACCTTAGTTTATTGTTCCTTATCTTGATGTTCCTACAATAACCTATTGTGCACATCGATTTTGCACATCATGGTTTTAGTCAATCACCTGACAATCCTAAATGTTGTGTGTAGAGGCATCATAAATTATATATTATAGGGACACCTTGTTCTAGGTTTCATTTTTTAAAAGAGTATATTTGTATTCATCATGCCCCTTACAAAAATTATCAAATGAGATCAATAAGGTGTTCATATTATACCTTAGGAAATTATTCTTGTTATGCCCTTTCACCTCATAGTCTATGTTCCAAAATCCACTGAGTATGATGCACAGTGTTGGATATAAATCTATACAACTATGATTCCATTAAAATAATATATGCCTTTATGAATAGGTTTAATCCTATGTCTATTCTCCTAATAACTTAATCTCTTAATGTTTCCTCCGAATCTTATCTTAGTTTAACAAATGTCTTCATAGAAAAAGTGCATTGAAATGGTACAAGAAGTCATATAATAAAATATTATGCATGTTACACATGGTGAATATCATAAGAGATCTTGCACACTAGGGTTTTAAACCTAGTATCATAGGTTCATACACTCTATCAATTCTTGCTTGATTTATTTAAGTGAATGAATGCTCTGTGCTCAAATTTAGGGATGTCTATATTGATTTAGGAATGCATATTTTAGGATGTCATAGTCAATGATCACCTATTTTGGGTCCAAATTTATATACAAAGTATGCATAAAATTTGGTATCATTTTGGCAAACTAGCTTTCATTGTGCTCTGACAAAATCACTCCCTTTGCACACCAAATGAGCTTATAATTGTGAACATGATCAGTGGTATTCTAGACCCCACAATAGTAAGATAATATCAAAAACACCTATAATATATTTATGGGTAGGTATATGCACACCTAGAACCTATGGTGTTTTTTTACTAGTACACTACCTAAAACCACACTCGATCCCTAAATGCCTCCTAATTATGGCACAGTTCCACTAGCTCATGTAGTAAGTTGACTTACTACTCATCTAGTTATTTGGAGGGCCTATTGAGTTGTAAATTATTCTCTATTTCATACTATTCATCCTTGTGTTTAACTACTTATCTAAGGTCTTATAATACCTTGCAATGGTGGCATACTATACTACATTGTTTTTGCACATTGCACTTGCTAGGTGACCACTAATCCAAGTGGTGTGTAAGGGATCACATTTTTTAATGTACTCCCTTCTTCATTATGTGAAATAAATCCTCCTATATTTACCTAATATTTAGTTTCATGGTTAGTTTATATCTATTTTAAGAAGAACACATGAATATGTGCTTCAAATAGAGGAAAACTTGGCATTCCTTCTAAAGTCTCCTTTCGTACTTACTCTTCTTTATAAGAATCAACTTATTCCTCTAGAAATTTCTCTAAATCCCTAGCATGTACTTATTTATCAATGGAACACACATCCCTAATGTGAAATTCCTCATCCTCATGCCATTCCCATTCTTTATGGGTCCTCATGGAATTTGTTGAGTCATAATATTCCCTCATCCCTAGGGTCCTCATTAACCATCACCTTTTATTAATTATCATTATACTTATGCATTCTCATCTCACACACATCTATTTTCCCATGTTGAATCTTCCCAAGCTATTTTTTATAAAATATGCCCATTCCACCTTCTACCCTCCATGTTGATCATATACATAATAACTTAGCCATCTATTGTCAAGTTCTCACTATCACATCCACTCACCATTACAATAACAAAATTGGACTATCTCATCAATAAAACCAAAATTTTGGTCTAGTTTTGGCCAATCGTGTGTCAGTCCCATGCACACCCTTTAGGATCCCAACACTTAACCTTATCATGCTATCATATCTTGAAAGGGAACCTTGTATGCTCAACTAAAGTGTAGAGATGTTAACATGGGTAGGTGAGGGATAGTTATAATTGGTTTAGGATATATTGTCTCATGTCTTGCTACTCACACATGTTGGTGCCTAAAGTTTACTTGGTAATATTTCCTTAAATTATGAAAATAAATAGTCATAGATGTTTATAACTACATATAAATAATACTTTGTTCAAATTTTCATCATTTTATTGTAAGACACCAGTAAAATTAACATCATAATCATGAACATAATATCAAGGTATTAATATTCATAGCCATAGATACCAATAATTGAAATAGTATAAATTTTCATTATATAATATTTCATGTATACAATGTTCTCATGGTGCTTACAATGGTATAAGATTTAAATATCATTCCTACCTCTACTCTACATTATCCCTCTAGCTCATATGGCACTTTAGATATAATCTAACATTTCTCCTAAGGATCCATGATCAATAACTCTTCATTATCACTTGCCAACATATCCTCTTCTCAGATGCCTACCTTTTACAGGCTTTCAAAGAGCCTTGTGTGTCACTTGGTATCTCAATTTCCACCACTTAGTACTTATTACACCAAATGTACACTAGTTATTATTTCTCTAGATAGTTCTAAGCTATTTACCTCACTTTTTTTGTCACATCTTAATAGCCTATCAGTATTAAATGATAGTTAGAACTCTCATCATTTATCCTCATTATCTCTATTGTAATTCCTAGATTCACACTATATTTATTTATCTTGATCTTACTAATTTTTTCATTTGTGCAAGTAGAATTGATCTTTGTTATCTCGTTCTAGCCTTGATGAAAGTTATCATTGTGTGTACATGCATGTTCGAGTTAGGTCTATACATGCCACTATCTACTCCTTAAGACTTATGGTGGTCATATATATATTTTTTCCTACATGAATTCTCCTTAAATTTATTATACTTAGACAATTTATAGGGTAAATAGTTCCACTGAATCTTTTTCTATCTAATTTTCACTTTTTCTTAAGTGTGAAAAGAAGAAACTAGTTAAGAAGGTTGTGTAGAAGAATACCTATTGAATGCACATGTGTTGAATCCAAAATTTGTGATAAATCCTCTTTGGCTAGGGAATAATAACCTGTAATAATAAATCACTAACACAAAACTTGTTGGTTAGATAAGTAGTTGGCTGGATTGCCTAGTGCGAGCTAGATCCTAGAAGTGAAAGCTTTCTAGGAGGTTGTCAATCCACCTGCTTTTAACACTTAAGTTGAAATGATAAAAAAAAAAATTTTACCTTAAATTAATATAAAACTAAAATAAAATACAACAAATTATAGAAAATTAATTTATAAAATTAGATGCTTTGCTAAGTTAACCAAAATGAATTAACTAATTTGATTGTACTAAAACTAAAAATTGGTTAAGGCAAGGTTGTGGTTTTGGGTCTAGTAATTTGATAAGGGTCAAAAGAATTTTTTTTTTGGGGTTGATTTAGATAATAAAATGAGAGGGATGGATGGTTGAAAAATATATAATAACAAGTAACTAGGGTAGCAAAAGGATGAGGGAGCAAAGAGGGTGGAGATGGCAAAGGTGCAAAGAGGGCAAAGGAGGTAAATGGAATTACAATGGAAAAGGTGGTAAAGGAGGTCAATGGATGAATATGGAAAGTGGATTAAGGGGTAAAGGTTAAGGTAATAAAAGGAAGAACTTAAGTAAATAATTAAAAAATAAATAAGGTTTCCTTGAGGCTTGTTGATGTGGTTGATATTGTTGATGATGTGATGAAAGAATCCCATTGAAATTTAAACATAACTTTGTTGCTTTGAATTATTTTCCTCCAAGATGTGAATGACCTCCAAAATTATGACCTCCTTCAAATACCTAGAATAAGATGTTAATAACCAAAGACAAACTTCTAACTTAACTTTGGGTGAAGGAGAGGGGGTTATTTATAACATTTTTTGTCAAGAACCATGCCAAAAGAGGGAATAGTAGAAGTATGGTGCCATTTCCCATGTGGTATATGAATGATTCAAAGATGATGTTGGTGGGGATTCCCATTTGGGTTGGTTAGTCTCTCACCTTGCACATGAGTCTAATTTTGAATGGAAATCATGCACATGGGTCTAAATGAGGATAAAGACTTTTCACCACCCTTTCTTGTCTTCATCCAAGTACTTAAAGAGATGGCACACAAAATTTGGAACCATTTTCCATGTGGTACATGAATGATTTAAATATGAGGTTGGTGGAGATTCCCATTTTGGTTGGTGAGTCTCCCATTTGGGTTAAAAAGTTAAAAATGGGTGCCCTTTGTCTTTCCAAAAGCACTAAAGAGTTAGGTGTCTCATTTTGAAGGCAAATTTCATTTGTGAAGGAAAAATACATGTTTAATGATGGCCCTTTAATAAAAAATTTTCCTTATTTTAAAGGGGGGGCCTTGTGATGCTTAAATGAGGTCATTAAGCACCTTGGGAAAGGGTCTCAGGTGGGGTATGATGTCCCACATCAAGTCACCTCACTCCTAAGCCATGTCACTTGCCATATCACCTTTTATGTCACTTGCCATGTCACTTGCCATATCACCTTCCATGTCATATGCCATGTCATCATGAATAGTGATAGGGGGTTCCATAGTGAATAGTGTTAGTGAATAGTAATTTTGAATAGTACTTTCAAATAGTATTTTTGAATAGGATAATAGTGATTTAGTTAGGTTAAGAAGGGTTGGCTGAGGGTTAAAAATGTTTAGGCGGTCTTGAGACATTTAGTCATCAAAAACTATAAGTGTGTAGTTTTCTAGTGTCTACATTTTGCCCCTTTGTGTTATGCAACTTTGAAATAACAAGCTACAAAACATAAATGAATTACTTGGTTAAAGGTTAGGGTGCCCTAAGTATGGGAGGAGGTGTTCCCGCTCAAATTGAGATTCGATGAGGAAAGGTTGAATCAAGTGTAGGTTTGATAAGTAGTTAGTGGGTAGGCACTAGGTCACACCACAAGGTAGTTGGACATGTGAAATGCCAATGGGTTCACAAAATGTGACTAAGCACAATAGTCAAGATTATGTAGGGACTAAAGCTACCAATGTTGATAAAAATAAGGTCAGATTTTAGATGAACATATAATAGGGTAACCAATCAACAAAATTAGTCACAGTTGATCGAATTAAGCTTATCGAGTCATCTAGACAAGGTTGGTGTTGTTCATAAGTATCTAGGGTAGGAAGTGCTTATGAGAATATTACAAATGGTCTAGTTGTACATGAGGTGGGGTGTAAAAAGGGAAACATGGAAATCATAGTTGGTATGGTCAAAGGGACTAAGGTAAGGTCATCGTAAAACATGTGAAGAGGTCAGGTCAAAAATGGCCAATATCATGATAGACATGGGCAAATAGGTTCACTGGTTAGAATGGGGTGGTTGAGTGGATTCCATATACCCTAGGTAAGTGGACACTACCTACATAGGTCCATGGACATAATGTCCAAAATGAAATTTAGGCCTAATGTAGTTCTTTTGAGGTGGGGAGTGTTGTTTAACTTGGTTTCCCCAATTTGATATCATGCAATTAGGTCTAATTGAAGGACATTGGAGAAAGGGAAGCTCCAAAGGGTGGAAAATATGGGTATCAAATAGTGATCTGATTGGTTTAGTAGAAACTATGGATGAGATTACCTAAGATGCAATTAGATGATTGCTTTAAATATGTAAAAGGAATTTTTAGCTATGGATAAACAAGTTTAAGCATGAAATTTCTACCACCATTTTAAAAAAGGGAGAAATATACTTTACTAGGCTTGAGAAAATCTGGCACTGCTTGAATTATCATGTTGACCCGATGGGTTCTTTCATCACCATCTAAATAAGATAACATTGTGAAAAATCCATAATAATGTCTTTAATAGGATATAGGAGGCTATTATTCAATGATTTAGGGAATCAAAGTAGTAGAGTGGGTAAATATGAAGTGGTGAAGATTTAAACCCTTGACCATTGAGCCAATCGAGCCCTAAAATAAGTAAATGTTGAGTTTTTAGAGAGTGTCTTTGAGGCATTTTGGAATATGGAGAAAGGATAGGTTGAAATAGGAAGGAAATAATTGTTATACATGTAAAAACCAAGAGGGAAAATAGAAGAAAGATGTACAAAGACAGACAGATTAGGGAGTTGAAAAGGAAGGTGGGAAAGATAGGTTCAATGAGAAAATAGATTGGTAGAAGAGGTGACTTCTAGAAAAGGTTACTAAGTGGAATGTGATTAAAGAGTAGGGATATTACAATACATAGGAATATATAGGTCAGGTAGGGAGAATCAAGGGAAATTATTGGTTGGGATGTAGGTCGCATGAGAGGGTATAGCTAGTAACCACACATGGGTACCCCAAATCTTCCAATTGAAGGTGGTTTTAGTTTTGATTCTAAAATCTCTGAAGGTCAGAGTAAAATGGGTTTGAAATAGGTAAGAGTAGAGGTGGTGGGGAATGAATCTTCATCCTAATGGCTTAGCGATGCTCAGGCTTGCTTTTTGGTCATATGAGCTTGCAAGCTTGGCTAATTATGTTATAGAGCCGTAGGATTAGTATATATTCTAAATTCAAATGGAAGACCTATAAAGCCAAAGTATGTTATGGGTTGTGATAATATAAGAGTAAAATGGGTAGAGGGTTTAAAATGGAAGAAGGTGATAAGTAGGGTGAAGGGATTAGTTGAAGAGGGATAAAAAGAGGATCCAAGATCAACATGTAAAGGCATTAAAAGAAGAAAAGGATGCACCTAAAGTAATGAACCTAACTAGATTTTGTGCATTAAGGCAAGGGCATGGAGGACATGAGAAAGTAGATAAGTAGATGTACATAAAAGTGGCACAACTAATGACCATAATCTAAGGATCTAGAGGTTTAATGGGAGAAAATAAAAAAGACCCAACAAGGGATGAGGTGAAGGTAGACTAGGAGTTGGATGAAGAGATAGGTAGAGAAAAAAGTGAGGTCATAGATAAAGATGAAGGTAGATAAGGATGGTAGGAATCAAGCATGGACATATAGGTCCAGAAGAACAAGGAATGTCATCAAGGGAGACAAAAAAAATGAAATGAAATAGAGAAAAGAGAAGAAAAATAAAAGGTAGAAGATGGGGGGTGAGAGATACACTAAAGAATGATAGATTGGAGAATTTAAAAAGATGGGGAGAGAAGTGTAACAATCATGAAGGGTAAGGGGAGGATGAGAAATATGGGATGCCATGAAAGGCTTGAAAAAAAAGACCAAGGAGAAAATATTTTGGTGATGGAAATGAAAAATAAGGAGATACGTGGAATAAAAGGAAACAAGAGAATAAAGGAGTGAAATTAAGACACAAATAAGATGATAGGAGAGTGAAGAAGTAGGTGGTATCTTGACTAAGTAAGCATGGATGATGATAAGTAAGGAGAGGAACAATGAATCAAAGCAAATGGTGGTTTTGTAGATGAGAACAGGATGGAAAATGGGAAAGGGATTAATAAAAACAAGGGGAAGTGAAGGATGGGTGAATAAGAACTAAAGAGATAAGGTATGTGTCAATCAACTTGTTAGAAGAGGTTGCCAAGCTGAAAAGGGGTGAGGTGGTGAAGAACTACGGGGAAGATAATGAAAGGGCATGAGATGAAAATTAAGGATGATAAGAATAAAAAATAATAATTGAATTATGGATATAAATCATGGATACTCACACAGATATAAAATACAAGTGAGTATCGAGAGGAATGCGAAAGACAAAAGGTAAGAAATGATAAGAAGAAAAGGGGAAATTATGGAAAGCTTCTCAAAGGATAAATATCTACGTAGAAACTAGTTATAGAGGAAAAAAAGAAGATAAAAGGGATGAGAGGAAGAAAAAAAATCAAATAAGAAAAATGGAAAATGGGAAAGGTGGGAAGAGTGGCGAAATGATAGAGAATGGTGGTACATGTCAAGAAAAAGTATAGTAATAGAAGAAATAGTAAGCTTACAAGATGCACAACATGATGTGGAATTAGTGAGGAAAAGAGAGCAATAAAGAGGGTACAATAAATATCTCAGGGCAAGGGGAGATGATGAGGATGGTGAGAGAAGATAAAGGGGATAAAGGGCAAGGTTGGTAATAAGTGGAGAGAGGGACAAAAAACATGAAACATAGGTGAGAGAGTGAGCTACAGAGCATGCACAAGGAAAGGTGATGGGAATATTAGAGAAGTAGAGTAGGTGATGACTTTATGGAAGATAATAGGGGCCAATGAAGAAGGCTATAAATCCTTGTGTTAAAAGAGATTGACAAGCTAAAGGGAGGGAGGTGGTGAGGAGATAGGTAGAGAACTAAAAGAAGAGATTTTAGGTGAGAAGGGAAAACAAATTAAAAGATGAAGTTGAGTGGACCTCAGTAACTAAGTATTGCCTACATAGTCCAAAAAGACCTTAGGCCAATGTAGTTCTCCCAGTAATTGGGTAAAAATAAAGAGGAAGTATTAGGTGATGTTAAAATACAAGGATGCTAGGAAAAATCCAAAGATTCCCTAATATAGGACACCCTAGGCAAGAGGGTGTTATTAGAAATGGAAATTAATGAGAAGAAAAAGGGGAGGGTAATTAGTTGCTAGTGGCTAAATTGCCTTTTGAAGTCAAGTAGCACCTACATAGTCAATAGATATCAAGGTAATGTAGTTTAACTAGGGTTGGAAAATGGTGCTCAAATTCACTGCCCTAATTTGATGGACCACATCGATTGTTTTGGGTTGATGGAGAAGGTTTTGTAAAATAGAGGTTTTGGGTTTCGGCGAAGGTGATGGTGATGGTGAAAGTGTATGGTGTATATTAGTGAATAGTTACCATAATGATCCCACATGTAATAAGATGAGAGATATGAATTGGTAAGGTGGGATAAATAATAAGGTAACATAATGATAAGAACCACAAATGACCTTCAATGGAGCTAATCCAAAGAAGAGGTGCCTTTATGAAGAGGTTGCACCATCTAAAATTGTATAAAGGTAGAATCTTGGAGATAACATCTACTGTTATGAGCTGAGTTTTAGGAAAGGGGCTTTTATCAAGGTCCATATAGTCATTTTGGATAAGGTTTATCACTATACGAGCTGATTTTTAAGGGCAATAGCGAGGTGACTACCTACAAAGAATTTCTTTGATGGCTAAGTAGATTCTACAAGGTAGAAAATTGGCAGTGTGGTGAGTGATAAAAGATGGATTGTGCTTGACCTAAGAGTTGCATGGGTAGGTTAGATGAAAGGCAACCATGTCTACATCCTCTATCCCAATTCTTTGGAACTAATGACTTTGGGTTCCATGTAGAAGAGGCCCTAGTAGTAGTGAGTTATGTGGTCTAGGATATTGGTTATATAGTTGGATCAGACAGGGGAGCTTCAATGGCAAGCATTTGGGAGTTACCAACAACAATGGTAGTTTTGAAGGCATGATCATTATAATGGCCCATCGTTGAAAACCAATTTATGTCAACCAGGCTAAAGGTGACAATGACATAAATGACCACCAGGCCCATAAGGACCATAAGATGAGAAAGCAAGGAAAGACATTAGATGCAGATCAGATGATAAGGGAAACAAAAGGATATCATGATGGTGCATAATGGCATTATCGAGGTGACCAATTATATTAAGGGTGATGTGTCCATAAGAAAAGGTAAATAGAGATGACCATTTCAAGTGGGAAGACTATTCAGGGGAATCAATGACATCATATGACCTTCTTCATCGGTATAATGGAGAATCATGTTGGTGAGGAAGAATGGTCAAGTATTCTATTTAAAGAATCATGATAATGATGAATGTCTATCACTGAGTTATTTGTTTCTTTAGGTTATATATAGTGTAGATAACTACACAAGGTTGAAGATGGTAAACAATGGAAATAATGGTGGAGAATCAACAACTCTCATGACCTAAAATAATCAATATGGTGAATGAGTGGATCTACCAGATACTAAAACATGAAATGGTGATAATGGAAGTACTACTAGATAAACAATAAGAGGAAAAGAACCCATGGCTTGAGTTTGAGCCTTAAATCTTACCTTTACAACAACAAAGAAGGTGATAATTTCACTGCACAAGATGTAGGTCTAGAGAACATGACCATTAGCCTGTCTATGGAAGGAACCCTCACTGTCCAAGGGTATGTGTGTTGAGGAAACAATTGGTGGTACCTATGTGAGAAAAACAACTCAAGCAGAGGGATGTAATGGCTATGACAAGCAATCAGGGTGAAAGACCTAGATTGGAACATGATTCTCACCCTCTGGGGATAAATGTGGATGTTGAGAATAGAGTAAACCCTTTAGCAACCACTGAGATAGGGAATGTTACAAATACTAGTTTAGGGAGAAATCAAGTAGAAGGATGGTTGAACACAAATCTAGAGTCACCAGACAATCAGCCTAGTGCTTAGGTAGAAAAATAATATATGTAGGGGTCTTAGGTGAAGTGTGGATAGTCTGATAACTTTGTATGTGTCGTATGACTCTTCACACCCTAAATACAATATTTCACAGTTTGTTATGCATAAAATGTGTTCAATATCACTGGTTGAATGTTATCATGCTTAAGGTTGTGTGGATACTTATGAATGTTATGGTTATGGTTATGATTGGTATGGTTATGGTTGTTGTAATCTCACTTAATGTAAAAATAATGATTATTGTTTTTGTAACATAGGATGGTAAAAATCATGATGAAAATATCAACCTAGCATATTAATAATAGGGCATGATGCTTTTTTTTTGACAAAGACTAAAAATAACCCTAAAGTGGGATCAACTTAATGAATATAAGCCCTTCAAATGTTGTTCATGTGTGGTCATTAGTTGATAAAAAAGGTTTCTTGATCACAGGGTGTCAAGTAAGCTCTAAATCCCTTGATTTACAGATAATCTAAATGAAATATGGGTGATAGGTGATGTGAAGGGTAATGGGTGATACATATGATAACCTCATGTGAATTAGTTTTCCCCTTCTATGGGTAGCCTAATAATGATAATAGACAAGTCCATGTTGTATGCTAGATGTAGATTGACCAATTCGAGAAGTCTACATGTGAAAGCCAATTATAGCTTCCAACTTATTATGTTATTTGAGAGGTGATTATGACTTTAGATTTTGTTGTGATATTGTGTCTTTTGTATTGTTGTATATGGGAAGTTGATCGATTTGAGAATCTTCCAAGAAATTTCTATGTTTTTAACAAAGTTAACTTAGCCATCCTTCAAGGGAGTGGTCTAAGCTTATTGGCTTTGTTTAATGCTCATGATAGCTATATTTCAATGGAGCATTCTACCTTATATTTGACAATTTTTATTTTGTTTTTCGGCAATTGTCCTTCAAGGGAACAGTCTGTAATGCTTAAGATATGGACCCAAGTAGTATTTTGGTATCCAAATTATTTTTGGATGAAATGTTTTTAGACATGGACAAGTCTAACTAGGTTCATAGGTTTACCTTTATGAGGGCAAAATTTTCACACAAAAAGGTTAATAATATGAAAAAGTATCATTTTTTAGAGATAATGACCATGGGATTTCATCTTGTTAGACATGACAAGTATCCACGAGAACCATTCTATGGGTAGAGCCGTGGTACCCACATTTAGGATTAGGATATGACTATGATGCCTAATCACATGGTTCTATGTTGGAATCAATTGTCCTCAAAAAGAGGAAAAAGATGGGTGAAGGTTAAAATATCATAATCAAGGGATAAGCTTAAGTTAGACAAAATTAGTGAGCTTGATCCTTCTTTAACATAAAAATGGATGAAGATGTGAAGCATTGAGGGGATCAAGTATTGGTTTGCCTTTAAGAGAGGATAAATGATAAGCTCCTGATCCATACTTATGGGTAATGATGTAGGGTCCAAGCCAATTGAAAGTAAACTTCCCTCATTTATTCTTCTCCATGTTGGTCACATGTTGGCTTTCCTTTAAGACAAGGTCTTTGATATTTAATTCTCATTATTTAAGGTGCTTGTTATAAGCATGTTTGATACACTCTTGATAGATACGGAGGTGGGTGAGAGCTGGTAAATGATGCTCATCAAGTAACTCAAGTTGAGCTAAATGGTGTTGATAAAAAATTTCCTCAAAAATGAGTTCTTACAAAGATATGTGAAGAGAGGGGATTTTGAATTCAAGAGGTAACACTGCCTCTGCTCTAAAGACTAGAGAGAAAGGGGTAGTACCTATAGAGGTTAGAATTCTAGTGTGATAGGCCCATAAAGTGAATGGGATGTGCAAGTACCAATCCTGACCTAAAACATTGACAACTTTGGTTAGTATTTTGGTAAGGGTTTTAATAGAATATTTTGCCTATCCATTTAATTATGGTTGATAAGGTGAGGTAAAGCTCAAATAAATTCTACATGCATCACATAAACTTTAGACTTGCTTATTTTCTAAGGATTTACCATTATCGGTGATGATCTTATGAGGAATGCCAAAGCAACATATGATATAATGGTTGATAAAGTTAACAATATTCTCTACTTTGGTCGAGATAAGAAGAATAACTTCCACCCACTTGGTGAAGTATTCAATGGCTGTGATGATGGAACTATGTTGTTGCAAAGAATGGGGATTAATTTCCCCAATGAGATTGACCCCCCATTGAGAGAAAGGCCAAAAGTCCTTAGATACCTAGAGGTTATTAGCCAGTACATAACATAAATTAGCATGTTGTTGACATTTAACACACTTTTTTACATAATCACAATAGTCTTGGTTGAGGGTGGGCTAATAGTATCCAAGGCAAAGGATATGTTTAGCAACTGCTAGGCCACTAAAGTATCCCCCACAAATCCCATCATGTGTTTCCTTCATGGGATGGGAAGTTTCATGGATGCATAGGTAATGAATAAGGAGACTATCAAAACCTTGTTTATAAAGGATTCCCCTTAGTATGGTGTAATGAGAGGTATTTTGAAGAAAGGCTCTTCAGGTATTCCTAGAGAGGTTGGGAGGAACAATTCCTAGGTTGAGATAGATAAGAGTTTGGTCATACCAAATGTTGGATGGGGATTCCTCCACATTAAAAATGGTAGGGAGGTTGGATTGGATATAAGAGGGTTTTGTAAAATGATAAATGGTGAAAAATATTTTAGAATTGGAAGGCTAAGAAGGGATTTGAGAAGCAAGGCAATCAATTGTATCCATGAATTTATTGGTAGATCAGGGAACATATTGGACTAGGTAATGTTTGAATGATGTTAAGAGTTTGTCAACTAAAAGTTTATATTTTTGTAAGACATCATTATTACATTGATAGGATCCATTAACCTCATTGACCACAAGATAGGAATCACCAAAGACATAGATTATCTTAATTCCCAAGGTTAGAGTAGTTTGGAAACCTATCATTAGGGCTTCGTACTTAACCATATTATTGGTGCATTCCAGGTCAAGTTTGAAGGAGATAAGAAGGGGTTTTCCATCAAGAGAAATGAGAATAACTCTAGCACCCCCTCCTTATTAACACTTCAAGACATCAAAGAACATGGTCATTTGGTAGGTTATTCCATCTTCTTGAAAAAGAGTCATGATAGACTCATCCAAAAATGTAAGAGAAGGTGGTTAGTTGTTTGGTATAGGAGCTTCAGCCATTTGGTCAATAATGATTTGCCCTTTAATTGAATTTTGATAGAGGAATTAAAGGTTTAATTCATCTAGGAGCATGAACCACTTATCCATAAACTTATTTTGGTATGGTTTAGAGTACATGTACTTATGTGGGTTGATATTAGTGATGACATATGTTTTATGGTTAAGAAGATAGTGATGGAGTTTAGTGGCCATGAAGGTCAATGCTAAGAAGAGTTTCTCGGTATATGTATATTGAGTCTCATATTCTACAATCATAAAACTAATGTAGTATATGGATTTCTCTTTGTGTTGTTTATCTTGATGAGCTAACAATACCCCTAGAGAATGGTTGGTGGTAGAGATATATAGGTAAAAGGGGTGATCATCCTTAGGAGGGGTGACAATAGGTGGTGACAAAAGGTACTATTTGAGCAAATCAAAGGCCTTTTGAAAAAAATTATTCCATTTGAAAGAGACATCCTTCTTCAGAAGGTGATGGAAAGGTTAGCACTGGTTTGAAAGTTGGGAAATGAAATGGTGAATGGATTGAAGTTTTCCAATAGGCTATAGAGTTGTTTAAGGTTGGTTAGAGGAGGCATTTCCAAAATTTCTCTGAATTTAGTAGGGTCTACTTCAATTCCATGAAGAGAGATGGTAAAGCCAAGAAGCTTTCCTAAAAGAACCCCAAAAACGTATTTTTTAGGATTAAGGCAAACATGATAACAAATGAGATGTTTAAATATGATTGTAAGAATAGTCAAGTGATCTTTTCAGAGTTTTGATTTCTTGAGAAGGTCATCCACATGGTCTTCTAAAAATATTATGGATGATATCATGGAAGATATAAGTCATGACATGTTGGTAGGTTATACCAACATTCTTTAACCCAAAAGGCATGATTCTATATCAAAATTCTCTCCAAGGGGTGGTAAAGGCAATTTTATGTTGATCTTTAAGAGCAATCAAGATTTAATTATAACCCAAAAACCCATCCATGAGAGATAACATATTGTGGTTGGCTATAAGATCAACAAGCTGGTCAATGTTAGGTAGAGAAAAGTCATCCTTGGGGTAAGTGAGGTTAAGGTCATAAAATTCCACCAAATGCATAGACCCCCAATGACTTTGGTTATAGGTATGATATTTGAGACCCATTAGGGGTAGTCAATGGGTTGAATGAAGTTTAAATATAGGATATTCTAAATCTCTTCTTTGATGAGAAGGGATACATGAGGATGCATGAGTCAAAATTTCTATTTAATAGGCTTGGCATCACAATGAGTGACTATGTTATGGGTAGCAATGGTGGGGTCAATCTTAGGCATATCACTATAAGATCAAGTGAATGTTATGCTACAGTCTTGGAGGAAAGAGGAGAAGTCTCAGAGTTCCTTGGCATTCAGTGATTAGCCATATTTGACAATGTGGGGGTTGTCCAGAGTACCCAAGTTGATATCCATGGTGGATTTATTTGACATGGTTGGGGCCTCAGGAGGAAGGGATTTATGGATAAAAGAATCCCTCCCATCAAGGTAAGTAAGAATGGAATCATCATCTTGATGTTGGATGGTGTTGATGGTAGAAGAATCATTCTCTACCATTTTAGGGTGTATGAGTGGAAGGACTTTGGTTTGGCCACCCTTTTGGTAGATAAGAGGGGCCCAAACTAATAGTATTGACTAGAAAAAAATTAAGGGGGGTGATGTCAGGATTCTCAAATAGAGAAAGTGGTTGGGTTGGTGAGGATGTGATAGCTTCCTCTATGGTGGTAATGGGTTTAGGTGAATTGGTGGGTTCTTCAGTTGTTTCATACCCAATTCCAAATGACTCATGAGGATACAAAGTTTTGATATGGGGTAACTCATGAGGCCCTTATTCATAGTGACGAAGGCCAAATTATTTCCAAGTACATCTATGAAGATGTAACTTAGCGAACTCTAGTTTGCTAAGATAGAAAAAATTAGAGTTAAATGGTTGGATGGATGAAGCAGTGGTAGGGGCTAGAAGTGGCCAATCAAGGCCCCCATAAATGAAATTTATTTGATGGTTAGGAAGCCCAAAGGGGATGATGGTTCCAATGTTAGGGTTATAAGAAGGATCATGTCTGAGATTCCCATATTATTAGGGAGTAGAGATGGCATCCAAGGCTAAGAGTCTATATTCCCCTAGGGAAAAATGTTGAAATGCGGTTGCCATGGATTTCTCTACAACAATCTAGGAAGAAGGGATAAATGAGCTAGTACAAGCTTCATCAACACTTGGTTTGAAAGTGTCATAGGTTTTAGTTGGTGGGTTATGTCATTGGTAGATGGTTATAAGGTGGATGAAGGAGGAAGAAGGACATCATTATGCTAATATGTCATATTGTAAGATGTGAAAGGACTAGGGTCATCCTAGATAGTCACAACTTTCCCTTCGTGATCAAATTTGACACATCGATGTAAGGTAGAAGGGACATAACTCATGGCATGAATCCAAGGGTACCTAAGTAAAACATTGTATTTGAATTCTCCTTCTAAAACATAAAAAAAATTGGAAATGGTATGGGGCCCTACATAGATGTGGAGGACAACTATGCCCAAGGTAGTAGCCATGATATTATTAAAATAATGAAGGACCATTATGCTTTCAAACATGATGTTTATGGGTAAGTGTAGTTGGTCATAGGCATGGGAGAAGATACTATTGATATTTAGATCCTCCATCAATCATCACCCTTTCGTTTTGGGTTTAATTAATGTATGTTATAATGAAGAAGGGGGATTGGGATCCTCTAGATGAATAGAAGGTATTTATAAATCAATGAAGGTGGCAAGGTTAGAAGTTCAAAGGGAACTAATAAAGGCAGCTAGAGGTTGAGGTTCATTTGGTTAAACCTTAATGGATTTCAAGGCTTCTAGGAGTGTTTGGCGATGATGGGGAGAGGTAGAAACTATCTCATATAAGCTCATTTTTCTTCTAGTTTGGTGAAGCTGCTTGAGGATAGCTTTTTAGATGGATATTACATATGGGTTAGTGTATGGAAGGTTAGATGGGGAGGTACCTAAGATAGACACATTGGATTTTGTTGAAGATAGATATGGTTGGGTATTGTTTGCTTGGGAGTTTGAGAAGGGATAAGTCCAAGGAATAGATGCCTTAGCCTTCCATTTATCTTTCTATTGGTCCTGAGATTGGATAACCATGTGAATAGTGTGGATAAGGGGGTTTTCTAGATTGTGTGGTTGCTTTAGTTCCTCCTCTTTACTTTTAGGTGAGACTAAAGATTGGATGGGTTGAGTTGGTGGTTGGATTGGCAATAGGGATGAAGGAGGTTTGTTTGATAATAGATTATGATCTTCATATAGGCTATGAATAAGTGAATATATCAAGTTATCATTAAACCAAGAGGGTTTGGTACATGAAATTTCAAAGGGTTTAATGGGTGGTAAGCTCAAGGAAGAACTTTTTAATAAACATTAGAGAATGGTTAGGTAAGATTTGCCTAAAGGTGGTAAAGGTTTAGCAATTTTTGTTTTAGGTGTTAAAGTAGAAGGTTGTGTGGACATAGATTTGGTGGTAGGTGTCTTGGGTAAAGTTGTATGCTTGGTTGATGTTTTTGGTTTAAGCAAGATGGTTGATGAGTTGAAGGTAGAGGAGGTCAAGGTAGGTAACTTAGGAATTATTGGTGTAGTGAGTAAAGGTATCTTAGAAATAAAGTATGAATGTGTGACCAATAAAGGTGGTGGGATTTTGGTAAAAATGATGTACTTCATGTTCAAGGTAGAGGGATGATAACCTAAAATTGAGGTCAAGATTGAGGAAGGTAAATTTTGGGGTTTTGGGCCTTTTGATGGTTTTACTTCTTTGGTTATTTTAGTTGTTGGTTTTGGAGAGGATTTGGTCACTTTAGTTTTTTTGGTGTGTTTAGGTGTTTGAGGGTCAATTAATTTGGAGTAGGTTTTGGTTGGTTAGGTGGAGGTTTTAGTTGGTTTAGAAGGGCTAGGTTTGTCTACCAAAGAAGGGGCTATAAGTTCTAGTTTGGTTCCCTTACCCTTGTCTTGACCTCTAACAGAAGGTTTCAAAATTAGAGGTTAGGTGGATGAAGTCATCTTCTCTTGTGAGATAGATTCCAAAGAGGGGTTGGATGTTTCTATGATAGTAGGTGTGGTATCCTCAAATGGAGATGTGGGTATGGTGGAAAAATTTGTCTGGGTGTTCAAAGGAATAAAAGGTAGTTTTTTTCTTCTATTAGGGGAATGGGGAAAGAGGCTATTAAGATAATGTTTTCTTCACTAATGGGTTTGTCAGTAACCACATTAATATCATGTGCCTCATTAGATGGGTTTGGTTTATTTTCATGGTAAGGGGTAGAAGGAGCATGATTAGGAAAAGGCTTGTAGAATATGTCAAGGGCCTGGTTCGGTGGTGCATTGGGATTGTATAATGTAAGCTCCCCCTTGTCAATGAGGGATTGGACAAGGTATTTGAAGGTTTTGCATCTATATATGTCATGTCATATGACTTGATAAAAGGTGAAATGGTCATTCTCATTATACCAACCCGATATGGGGTGAAAATCATCAAATTGTTGGGGGTGGTTTAATTTGTAGAAGTTGGATGATATTGGCTTTTAGTAACTTTTCCAAAATAGAAGGATAGGGCTCCCTAATTGGAGTTAATTTCTTATGATTATTCCAAGTTTGGTTCCTTTGGTTTTGGTTCCTTGGGTTTTTTTTGGTTGGTAGATAGTGATGGTGCGGCTTTGAGGATAATGGCATTGGTGGTTACTTTGTTTTTAGTGTTGGCATTGGTCTGGCTATTTTGTTTGGAAGAAAATGGCTCATTGGATTTGTAAGTTGAGTTCTTGCTCTTCAAATTTAACCTTTCTTCATTAATGGCTCTATTCTTTAGTTTGTGATTCATGGTAAAAGCTTCATCAAAGGTCCAAAATATTTTGACATGCAATGTGGATGAAATATGTTTTTCTACATGCCCAAGTGAAGAGATCTATAAGCTTAAGTTGAGGTAATGAAAAGGAAAGCTTGATGATTAGGCTCCTCCAATGAGCCACAAAATTGGTAATAGATTCATCTTCAAATTATCGAATGAAGTATAGGTCGATAATGGAAACTTTCTTAGATATATTGATCAAAAATGATTCAAGAAGTTTTGAGCTAATTTGGTGAAAGAGAGGATGGAATGTTTGGGTATGGCACTATACCAATACAATTCTAGTCCAAATAATGACATAGGAAAGGTACAAAGGAGAAGAGAATCATCATGGGAAAAATGTAGCATGAATGCTTAAATTCTCTTAAATTTTATTAAGGGTCTACTTTACTGTTAAACTTCATAAATTTTAGAAGTTCCCACTAGGATGGATAAGGTCTGATGGAGATCGAGGGGTGAATCAGCTCATTTCAAATTTGATCATAAGATAAGAGATTATGGGATCTAGAGATAGATGACTCAAGGGTATTCATCTTATCCATGATCAAATTCATGAAATATTATTGAGATTATTGGGATGCATAGTTATATGGTATGTTTTGTTGAGGTTAGGCAATGTGTGAATAACTGATAGATGGTTGAGATGACTCCATGTATTGGTATGTGGTCCTTAGAGGTTGGGTGGAAGATATATATTATTATGTGGATGTTAATGGTTGGGTAGAGGTGGGTGATTTGGTAGTGGGTGAATTCCCTTGTGGGTTATTAAGATAAATAGAGGTCACTTTTTGGGTAGGAGTGGTAGTTGGGTTAGTGGCTGATGGAAGAGTGGTGACTCTTGTATTAATTGATGGTAACATGGAAGGTATGGACACCACAAGTCTTAGAATCAGAGTAGTTTTTGATGGATTAGATGTAACTAGAGGAAGATGGGTGGAACTAGAGGTAGGTACTCCTATTGTAGAGGAGTGATTAGTAGGAGACACAAGGGCAATGGTAGTTTGGGTTAGTGGATTAGTTTTGAGGGAGTTGTTGGTTGATGACAACATTTGGGAAATTAAAGTTTGAGTAGTTCCCATGGTATTGTAGGTATTCTCCATGAGGTGGAGAGGCATACCATAAGGTATATCTATGAGTGGGGTTGAAACTAGGATTTGGTAAGATGTGGTTCTTAGGTAGTGTTGTAAGGTTGCATGATTATTGTTTAGGGATTACCTGAGTAGGACTTCCCAAAGAGTGAGGGGAGTCTATGGATTTAAAAATGTGTTCTATATATGAAGAGGTGGAAGATGGTGATGTTTTATTTGGTGGTGGTTTTTATTCCTCAAGGTCCTTTTGCTATGGGTGAGTGAGAACCATACGAGAAGACAAGAAAAAGATGATACATTCTCGCTCTTCAAACAAAGAGAAATAAAAAAAGACTGAAGGCAAACAATGCATTTACTAAGAGTGCATTAAATCTTAGGATTTTTTTAAATCTCTCTTTTGACTTATGCCTTAGAAAAATGTGAAGAGGAAATTAGCTTGAATAGGTCCTAAACAAGGTAGTCTATGTTTGGTTTCAGGTTATGTTTAGGCACTCAATAGAATTTTGTATTGGTCTGAGTACATGGCCTAGTACTTGGATCTTGCTCCCTCATATCACAATCTTGTAGCTAGTGTAGGTGCTTAGCCAATATGTACTGATTTCTAGAGTTTATACTCAGCTAGAGAATTGAGTTGGTTATCCCCTCAGTGATTAAATCCAAGTAAGATAACCATAAAAAGGTAAGGAGATCTGCTAGGTGATGAAATCTTAGTCAATCCTTGTCTCAAGCATGTTTTGATGTTTTTTTTCAAGTGTTTTGGTTTCTCTAACATTTGTGAACTATGATTAATTCATTATGCTTTTAATTAAACTAGGTGAGCTAAAATCAAGTAAGCAGTTAATGGATGCACTTAATTTTAACCAAAAGAATTATTTATTTATTTATTTAAATAAAGACAAGAACAACTAAAATTCACCTAAATTCAAAATTAATATTCAATCCTAATCCTAGGATGAATTCTCTTTTCTTTCTTTTTAGAAATGCAATAAAATTTAATTTTTTCTAAAAAAATGCAACTAAAACTTTTCTTTTTATTTTTTTATAAAGAAAGAAGCTTAATTTTATAAGAATTCAAATAAATAAATTTCACTAATTCAATTATAAATGTCCTAAAACATATAATAACCCAATAAAAATCAAGGGTCCCACTGGGCATGCCAAAATGTTTATATCTAATTTTTTCTTTTTCTTAAGTGTGAAAAGAAGAAACTAGTTACGAGGGGTGTGTAGAAGAATACCTATTGAATGTATGAATTTTGAATCCAAAATTGGTGATAAATCTTATTTTGATAGGTAATAATTATCTAAATTAATAAATCACTACCACAAAACTTATTAGTTAGACAAGTAGTTGGGTGGATTGCCTAGCATGAGCTAGTCCTAGAAGCAAAAGCTTTCTAGGAGGTTGTCAATCCACCTGCTTTTAACACTTTAGTTGAAATGATAAAATAAATATATTTGCATTAAATGAATAAAAAACTGAAATAAAATACATAAAATGATATAAAATTAGTTTATAAAATTATATGATGTACTAAGTTAACCAAAATGAAGCAACTAGTTTGATTATACTAATGCTAAAAATTGGTTAAGGCAAGGTTGTGGTTTTGGGTTTGGTAATTTGATAAGGTTAAAAAGAATGGTTTTGTTGGGGTTGATTGAGATAATAAATTATATGGATGGATGGTTTAAAAATATAAAACAACAGTAACTAGGGTGGCAAAAGGATGAGGGAGCAAAGAGGGTAGAGGTGGCAAAGGTGCAAAGAGGGCAAAGGTGGTAAATGAGGTCAATGGATGAATATGGAAATTGGATTAATGGGTAAAGATAAAGGTAATAAAAGGAAGAACTTAAGTAAATAATTGAAAAAAAATAAGGTTATCTTGAAGCTTGTTGATGTGGTTGATATTTTTGATGATGTGATGAAGGAATCCTGTGGTAATTTTGGTAAAGCTTCGTTGCTTTGAATTCTTTTCCTCAAAGATGTGGATGACCTCAAAAATGATGACCTCCTTCAAATAACTAAAATAAGATGTTAATAACCAAATACTAACTTTTAACTTAACCTTGGGTGAAGGAGGGTGTGGGGGGGGGGGGGGGGGGGGGGGGCGGGTGCTATTTATAGAATTTGTAGTCAAGAACCATGCCAAAAGAGGGAATAGTTAAAGTATGGTGTCATTTCCCATGTGGTGCATGAATGATTCAAATATGAGGTTGGTGGTGATTCCCATTTGGTTTGGTGAGTCTCTCACCTTGCACATGAGTCCAATTTTGAATGGTAATCATGTACATGGGTCTAAATGAGGCTAAATACTTTTCACCACCTTTTTTGTCTTCATCCAAGCACTTAAAGAGATGGCATGCAAAATGTTGCACCATTTTCCATGTGATGCATGAATGAATCAAATATGAGGTTGGTGGTGATTCCCATTTGGGTTGATTAGTCTCCTATTTGGGTTAGAAATTCAAAATTAGTTTCCCTTTGTCTTTTCCAAAGCACTAAAGAGGTAGGTATCTCATTTTCAAGGCCACTTTCATGTGTGAAGGAAAAATACATGTTGAATGATGGCCCCTTAAGGGGAAATTCATCATATTTCAATGGGGGCCCCTTATGATTCTTAAATGATGTCATTAATCACCTTGGGAAAGGGTCCCAAGTGGGGATGTCCCACATCAAGCCACCTCACTCCTAAGCCATGTCACTTACCATATCACCTTCCATGTCATGTTTTATGTCACTTTTCATATCATCTTCCATGTCACATGCCATGTCATCATGAATAGTGATAGTGGATCCCATAGTGAATAGTGATAGTGAATATTACTTTTGAATAGTATTTTTGAATAGGATAATAGTTATTCAGTTAGGTTAAGAAGGGTTGGTTGAGGGTTAATAAGGTTTAGGGGGTTTTTATGGAGTTCTGAGGCATTTAGTCATCAAAAAATGTAAGTGTGCAATTTTCTAGTGTCTACATAATCCTTGTTTCATATTCCATTGCACTAATATGATTATTTATATACCTATAGTTTATACCCCTTTGATTCCATTTGTAACCATAGTAAAATTTCCTTTAATTCCCTTTATAACCATTATTATTACTACTATGGTGCTCCCTGACATGCCTCCATGATTTTTTCCAATCATGATGATGTAGATGTATATATGCCTCAAAGTTAGTACCCTTTTTGGATACTTTAACCTTATCAATATTTTATTCTAATTATTCCACATTTTCATTTTCTATTTCCTTTATCTCTTGAGTAAATAAAGTGTTATTTTCTGGTAATTTTTTTGTGTATTTTTCTTACTCTTCATTTGAATCTTCATTATGTTCTTCTTCGTCACCTTAAAATTCATCAACATGTTTTACCTTGACATTTATTTATTATTAAATAATTGTGATATCCTACAATGTGACCTTTATCTTGTACTAAATCTTCATGAACTTATTCTACACATTAATGTTGATGTTTCCTGAAATATCTAACCAAGTATATCCAAGAAAAATATCCAAACCATCCATATCCAAAGTATAAAAATCTTAATGCATAACATATTTATCTATAGCAAGCTTCAAATATTTAAAAATTTAAATCTTATTACCATCTACTTGAGCTTCATAGGTATCCTTTATTTGAACCTATATATGTTTGGAAACATCCATGTTGAAGAAGTTATACTTTTATTAGAGTTTATTGACATAAGGACATTTTTTTAATTTTGAATACATCTATGAAACTAAAATATTGAAGATTATTTATTTAGACCTAAAATTTATACACTCTTATTATCCATTTCTAATTTTTCCTTTTCCTTATCCTCTTCATCATCAATATCAACATCTATTTATTATTCTTATTCTTCTACCTCATCCTATTTTTTGTCTCCTCATCCTCATCAATGCCCTCCTCCTCATAATTATTATCTTCATAATTTTATACATCATACTCATTTTATACCTCTCTATCCTCATCTTCATTACTCTCTTCATCATATTATACATCATCTTAATTTTATACCTCTTTATCCTCATCACTTTTTTATTCATATTATTTTTATTATATGTTATATATATTTAAAAAAACTTATTCCAAATCATCCCAAGACCAATTAGACTTGCTCTTTCCTAATTAACCCAACTTAATAAACCAATACCATGTTAGACCTTTGAATAAAATGTTAAAAATTAATTTCCACACTTATGATTGGAAATATGCCTCCTTAAATTAGATCCATCATTTTGTAGGATCAATATAATCCTCACTAGATAAAAATTGAATCCCTATGATCTAGAAAAGTTTAAGGTTTTAAGAACTCTAGTATTCAATAGTTCTCAATTTTCTACCCCAAATCTATGAATAAAACCCTATAGATAATTAAATATGAATATATAATTTGATTAAACATTGACAAAATAATTTTTTGGGAGTAGAACAAGGATATAAAAATCATAGTGTAATTGTTGGATACATGTATGACTCAGACTATTTTATAGCTATTTTTGTATGTATTTGACATTGTAACAAAATGTTGGAATATGAAGTGACAACACCTTGTAAAAAATCTATATATAGTACTAGATTTTATGGAAAATGGTTTTGATATGATAGAGATTAATTTATAGTTCTGAAATGGTTTTCCCCATATATCTTTAATCATTTTACTATGCTTAGTGAATGTTCTATTTTTCTAATTTGTTAATCATGTAGTTTGTACCTAATGTTATGTAACTAATGAGTCTATGTTTCCTATATAAATAAATATGTTTTAATTAATTAATTAATGGGTTTAGTTTGAATTGTTGTATGTTACATACTTTATTACTTATTGATAACTATCCATAAATTAGCATGTTCTAAAGGGGTTTTTAGGAACATTTGCTAACAATGGTGTGGTGAGATTGGAACATTAAATAATGATGCAATGGCTACCATGATAGATATAATTGAATATATGGCTCAATGAAAGAATTAAAAATTTCATAGAGGAGGAAGCAAGAATAATAGGGAGTTATACATAAAAATTTATTCATGAGAACATTTAGGGTGAAATATATGGGATTTTATGTGTAAATTACCTGCACTATTAGTTGCATGGTTATCAATATTAGAATACTATTGATTTTAGCCAAGGAGGATAGAAATTATAGTGTGGACAAAATAAATACCAAAAATTATGTGAAGGTTAGGCACTAACTATACTCATGTGATAGATAAATAGATAAAAACTACCATCAATGGATATATTATAAAATTAGTTGTGCAAGGATATCTAAATTTTGAATCTACATAAGACTTATTTGTGAGAGGCATCTAAGGGAAGTTCTTGTAGTGACTACCTACTCTTATCAAGATGTTGTTTATTGAAAAGGCCATGGTGCCTACCCATACCAACATGGAGTATTATCTTTGGGTGTTATGGGGATGTGTGTAATGTAGGGGTGAATGATGAATATTTGAGAAAAGGAGCTTCAAATTACACCCAAAATATGGATGATATAGATAATCAGAGTGAGGATAAAATTATGGGATGAGAAAGAGATTTATGATAACAAAGAAGGTGGAATAAATAAGACAACTAGAATGTAACTATTAATATAACTAGGAGTAAAATAGAAGATATAGAAAAGATGAGAGCACAAAGAGAGGCTACAAAAATTATTAAAATGGGATATTTTGAATATTATGTAGAATAAGGAATGAAAGGGTCTGAGAAACAAATGACATAAAGTGGGATAAAGAGGATATGGAATAGAGTCAGGAGAAAGAGGATAATATATTAATAACATAATAGTTAGAGGATAGTAGTAGAATGTAGTTGATAAGAAGGATATTATTCAAACTAGGGAAAAAATATTCTCTTGAGGAGGTTATGTAAAATTGAATAATTATTAAATGTTCAAGGTTGTAGACAAAATAAATTAAAGACATAAACCATTCATCATGAGTACGCATCCCCCAAACCCATTTTATCTTCAAAAAGGAGAAAGCAAAGTGCATAGGTTGAGACGTAAAAATTGGTTTGAATCATTTATAGATAAATTTGGTAAAATTAGTGTAGAAACTAAGAAATTGATAGATGAGAAGAGGTTAGATGAGGTTGGTTTTTCTTTTAAAATTAGTTTTAAGACACTTGTAAATACTAGTTTACAAAATTTGATAGTAATAACTATGAGTGCACTAAGCATGGATTTGAACACAAGAATTTTTATTACCTTGACATTATATGATGGGTCTTCTGACCTCAAAAAATATTTATTAAGTCATGATATGAAATAGTAGGTTAAAAGAGTGACTGTTGAGAATGTGAAGAAGTATGACCTCATAAGATCTTTAATAGGCCAAGATTTGGAGTTCACTTATAAAAGGGATGTTTATTCCCTAAGTCTTCAATAATTTAAGGACCATTTAATCAAACAATTCAATATGAAAAAAAATTCAAGTTAAACCATTTGAGATCTTAAGGAGATTCGACAATGAGGCAAATATTCAATATGGGAATATGATCATAGATTCTACGATGTAATGAACAAAGTTGACTTTATTTTATAAGATAAAGATAAGGTTAGCTATTTTTTGGAAGGACTATGAGAAAGGACTAGGTTTGTCATTATGTAGTTGTAATTCCTGACTAATAATGATGCACTAGTAGTTGTATTGTGAGTTGAATAAATTGAGGATTATAGAGATGTTCCATCAACTAGATCTAAAGTTAAGGTGAAATAGATGTTTTTCTAAGTAAAATGGATGACCTTCATGAAATAAACAAGCCCAAGATAGGCCTATGGTGTATGGATTATGTAAAAAAAAAGGCATGATAGGAATTATTAGCCTAAAATAAAAATAGACTTCTAAAATATATGTTGAGTAGTAGGACATGCGACATCGAAATGTCATTTTCTATAATAATACATTAAAAACCATAGATCTCATACTAATTTTTGTGTAAGTTGAAAAATCATGATGAGAAGTGTTATCGAGCTCTACAAGAACTAAAATAAGACATCACTAAGAACATATTTATAGCTATAGTTTAACATATACCTAATATGAAGCATGGAATTATAATCCCAGAGGTAGAAATGTCTAGCATGAAACAAGGTGTTCTTAGGTGGATGTCTTCATCACCATAATATCAACCCAAGATTCTAGATGGATGGATGTTGTCTTTTCCAAAATATCATTATCAATCATCATATAACATTATAATTTCCAATCCACAAAAATTAAATTGGGATCCATCATCTCCTTGGTGTAATTATGGTGGATATGATGCATAATAATGTAACAAGGGGGGTTTGGTGTATAATAGTCACAAGGTTGGGGTTTCCAACAAAACATATGAGGACATAAAGAAGGGTACTAAGGTAGACATCAGGTAAGTCATAATAATTATAACTATAAATATCATCATATAATTTAGCTTGATTTTTGTGTTGAGTATAATCACTTCACATGATATTGCACAACTAATCCTAAAAGGCATATGTATTGTATTTATTACAAAGTTGTAGGATAAAATCATATTGAATATTGCTTAGTTTTGGAGAAGTAAAGGAAAGAGAAACCTATGAAAGATTTAAACATGATAAATTCACACCCTAGGGAAAATTTAATCATGCAAGCAGTTACAAGGTAATAACACATAGAGCAATGATTACCTCCTTTATAAATGTCATTAGATCAAAGAATCAAGAAGGTTCAATAGGATAAGTATCCTGACTTGAAAGGGAAAAATTATTGATGTACTCACCAACACAAGTTATTTAGAACATATAAAAAAATAATGCATCTAAATATGATGTTACATCTATTAATGCAAAAATGTATGGGAAAATTGTTCTAGTGTGTGTGTGTGTGTGTGTGTGTGTGTGTGTGTGTGTGTGTGTGTGTGTGTGTGTGTGTGTGTGTGTGTGTGTGTAAGTTGAGAAATATTTGAAATGAAGATATGTTACATAATATTAAAATTATTATACATAATATACTTGAGTACACATAATGAGGATAACAACATATTGAAAAGGTCATTTAGTATGTAAAAACTAAAATGCCCTAGAACATTGACTCTTGAATGGATATTATACTCACAGGGTATGGGATATCTAATGTTGTATTTGATTTTGTTAGCATAGTAAACATGATACTAATATCTACATTGGAAGCTATTGGTTGACCATCACTGAGTTATAGTCTAGTTACCTTCAGTCACAAATTATAGGAAGTATAACCAATTGGTAAGATTAAAGATGTAGAAATTAACGTTGTTGACTTAGGCCTAGGACGATATTTTGAGGTAATTGACATAAAAATAGATGAGACACATTATCCTTATTTTATGGTAATAAATGGACTTATGATGTCCAAATTATTATAAATACAATGTAAAATCAATTGGTGGCATGCCAAGGAGATGAGATAATTGTGATACCTTTGAACAAGTATGAGTATAAGCCATATGCCATCCCTATAGAACCAGAGTCACCTTATGTTTATGGGGATAATAGTTGGTTTAAGGTAAATGTAGATAAAAAATAAAATGTTTTATAATCCCTATCTAGAATGTCAAATATAGTCACAACTAGTTGAATAGCCTATGCATAGGTTGGTTATAACAAAGTCATTAACACCTCCATTTTAGATTAAGTAATGTAGGTCGACCTCTATGTAATCTCTAATTAGGTATGAGTTAGATTTTTTTTTATAATATAGGGGTGAGAACTATGGATTACATAAATCTTACTCTAGAAGGTATCTTACCTTAGGAAATAACATCTTCAATAAGTGGTGACTTAGATAAGCATATGTTGAACTGTATCCAAGGAGATCATGAGTTATACCCTCTATGAATGATGTTCAACACTAAATTTAAAATTCCATTATATTTTTTAACTGAGGATCTCAATTATTTCATTATATGATTAGAGCATCATGTACCTAAAGTTGAATAGAGAATCAATACACTCAATTATGCATTGATGGGAACTAAAATGACATGGTGGACAGTTCATAAGAAAACTCAATAACCATGAGATGAGGTGTGTGAATTCCTATGAGCTTGTTTTTAGATACTAACCAATATCAAAGTATATTGACCATTATTTCAAGAAAGACAAGTCTAGAGTTGCATATACACAAGTGTGTAGATATTTGGTTTGTGCAAGGTGTCAAACCTAAGTATTGGGTGCATGTTGTAAGATATGTTTTGGATTCGATTCCAACTATGTGGTATATTCATTAGGAGCATAAGCGAGAAACAAAACATTGGGCATAGGTTCAACAAAACTTCATACACACATTTATTTTTAAGATTAAAATCCTATAGTACATAATGTTTTACATAAACTAATGTTTTTCTCTATCATGGGAGAGTGGAAGATATAACTACTGCAACAAAATCCACTTCACAATAAGAAGTAGCTCAGGATCTAAATATACCTCTTCAAAATTACAATGAAATAAAATAGAGGGATCAGGTTTTTATCAAACCATACAATAGAATTTTAGATGGTGAAGAATTGATAGAGTCCATTGATAATGATAGGGACTTAGATCTAAATAGATTCTTTGAACTAGATATGGAAATGGATGAACCAAAATCAAAAGTTGCAACCCAAAATGAAGAATAATAACTACAAAATATTAGTATTGAGAAGCAAGAAGGACACATAAAAATGTAATATTCCATTCCAAATGGATCTAATGAGATATATTAGGATCCATTAAATAAGTTGGTTAGAAAAATTAGGATAGAGATAGTACCAAATCTTGTGACTTTGGTTAATTACTAGAAACAAAATGAGACTTTAGAAGCATTATAATTATTACAAGATTACCAAGATGTTTTTCAACAAAAAATCACATAAGTAAAAGGAGTAAACCCTTATTTGGTATAAATTCACATATAAATAAAGGAGTGTGCATGCCCTATGAAAAAATGACCATATAGATTAAACCCTAATATGAAGCTAAAAGTGAAGGCTAGGTTGGATCATATACAAGATGCAGGAATTATATATCCATTAGAAAAGGTATAATGGGTAAAACCCATGATGGTAAAACCTAAAAATTCACATGAGATCAAGGTATGTAGGGATTATTTTATGTTTAATGATGCTTTCATCAATGATCCATTCCCTATACCCTCACTGATTAGGTTCTAGAGGAAATCATAGGTCATGAAGTATATTCCTTCATAGATGGATTCATTGGCTATCATAAAATTCCCATCATAGAACAAGATCAAGATCAAACAACATTCACAATTGAATGGGGTTATTTTTCATATAAGGTAATGTCATTAATTCTAAATAATCCTCTGGTTGTATTTTCTAGGGTTGTGGTGACTGATTTTAAGGAATTTATTCATGATTTTATAAAAGTGTAATTAGATGTTTGGGATATATTATATTTGTTCAAATACCACTTGTCCAAAATGTTTCTCATGATATAATGTTGATGATCCCTACACATTACATTAAATTTAAAAACATGACTATTTTTTACACCATTTAGTGTTTTGTTGGGCCACATAATATGCAGTGGGTGAATTTTGATTGATCAAGGCAAAATCATAGTCATATTGGGTATGCCACCTTTGAATAGTTCTATGGAAGTGAGGGCATTTTGGGTCATACATGGTACTAAAATAAGTTTATTAAACGATATACAATTGTCTCTATGTCCTTGTATAAATTTTTGAGCAAGGATACATATTTAAACTAGACATAAGAATGTTAATCAGCATTTATTGAGATAAAAAAAAGATTACTTACAACTCCCATATTGGTTTTCCTAATTGGAGTAAGCCATTTCATATACACGTAGATATTTTAGGCACTATAGTGGGAGTTGTGTTAGCACAACTAAGAGACATTGGATTGGACCATCTTATCCATTCTATAAGAAGAAAACTATTAGTTATATAAAAAATATATACTATGATAGAATGAGAATCATTAGAAATGGTGTTCACACTAAAAAATGTTAGGCATTATCTTTTGGCAACACGATTTGAGTTCTTTAGTGATCATCAAGCCTTATGATATTTGCTTTAAAAATCTATGTTGGGTTGAAGGATCACTATATGGTTAATGTCATTTTAGGAATTTTCATTCAAGATCAATGTTACACCTATAAGAGATCATTAGGGACCTAGCCACTTTATTAGGATACAAAATGGAGAATGGCATGAAGAGTTACAACATGAATAACCAGATGAACATCTTTTTATAATCTTTGTGATTTTGGAGAACATGGAGGATATAGACAAACTTCTAGAATAGGTAATATTTCTTACACACTATGTTAAGTGAGATAAAAAATAGAATATTACACGATCCATTCCTTATACCATCATCAATGGATTCTTTTATTAAATGGTTAAATATGATGTGCTTTGTAGAGTGGTTTTATAACATCAGCAACCTCAACTTCTTGAGGAGACACACCAAAGAATCATAAGAGGTTATTTATTAGGTGATTCCACTATAAGGAATGTATGATGTTAATGTATGTAGGCTTAAGCCTTATCATCAATAATCTCTATCAATTATCACATAAAATGAGAGATGGTGCCAAATAGTGCCATGTAGTTTAGGATTTTTGTTAAATTTTTTGTTTTTATATTTTGGTTTTAGGTTTGTGTGTTTTTTTACAATGCAATATTTGTATTATAAGACATTATAACAAATTCTCTTAAATCAAAGTTTCAGTGTACGATGGGTGAACAAATCTAGCATGAAATATAAACATCTATCAATAATTACATAAGGACATTAAATTAAGTTTGAGAATGAGGAACTAACACCCAAGGTATGGAGAAAGGGAAATAAATGGTGATTCCAAATTGTTAATGACAATACACTTGAAAAATTACATCCTTCCCAAATTAGATCAAATGTTAAAATGAAAGGATGTATAATAAAGGAAAGTGGATAGGTGAAAAAATAGTGTCACATCAAAAACTATCACTAGGTAAATAAAGCATTCAAGATAAATGATTTAAAATATGTAATCATTAAGAACCAATTAACATTAAATTTTTAGGTGAAATCATGTGCATCCAACTTAGGACATTGAAATATATTTGTTAGATGGATTTACATAACAAAATCTATATAACAAGGAGTGAAAGAAATAGAGAGACATTACACATTATTATAAACAAGAGATCTCTATGATCTTTGTCTAATTTATCTAATTGTACATAGATTTTTCATCGATGTCAATACACCCTAAGAAATTATTCAATCTCATCTACAAAAACAAATACGGATCATGCATAGTTATTAATCTCACTCACATATGCACATAATGAATAAATGGTAATTGGTCTAAAATTTAGACAAACCAAATACCATGATCTAGATTCTTTTAACTTCATTGACATCATATAAGCCAGCCTATTCATCCTAGATCAATTGAAAGTAGCACAAGCAAGAGCTTTGGTGCATTAACACCCTCTACAATGATATGATGTAGAGCTACTCATAAATCTACCTACCTTCAGACAGTTAGATGAGGTGATGTTTATGATACTCAATAGATATAATGAGGGTGAAATTCATCTTTCACAATATTTTATAATCTTCATTAAGGCTACAACCATGACATGATAAAAAGGGCTTCTATCTCAAGGTAAATACCTTATACCTTATAGAACTAAGTCTCCACTCAATCAATTGAACATAAAGGATAAATATACTAGGATAGGCATGGTAATCCCCATTGACATAGTTGAAGATAATTCAGTTCACATCTTTTTGAGTGCATCACCAAATCCTTTTCTAAATAAGTAACTAAAGGCATTGTTGACATTATGTATCAAATGATATAGATGCATGAGCTTTTCAATTAGTTTGAGATTTTGGTCTCATATATTATTAAAAACATTGATAATGTCCTCGTTGGAATGTTATAGTTGTTTTAATATCAATTTTTGGTCTTTCTCCTCTTCTTTACATAATGGAAGTCACTAGAGGCCTTAGTGAATCTAGATGAAGACTTTGGCCTATAATTGCATTTGACAATTTTACTTGGACCAAGACAAGTCAATACTACACTTAGTTGGGAAGATTCAATGTATGGTTTATTGAGACCAAAACACTCATTGTTTCATACCCCAAAGTACCAAAGTAAGTTCTAAAATATCTAAGGCATCATGTGTCAATTACAAAGCTGCACAATGACATTTAGATAAAATTTTATGAATTTCTCAAAGCAAAAACAACTCCACTAACCTTTTTCATCACCATGTTGAATTACAAGGTATAATTTCTATGGTATAAAACCCTAATTTCCAAGTCAGTACAACCTTTATGATTTATACCTCTAGGTACACAATAACCTTTACCTACATAGGAAAAAGCTTAAGCACAGGCACTGCCACAAATATAAGAGACTACATTACATACTATTAAGGGAAAAATAAAGGCATCAACATGGTGAGATTTCATAATTTCACCAAAAAAGAGGACACACAATACTAGTTATGGTTGGACAATAAACATGTTTCAAATATTTTTGTAGAGTGTGATCTTGTAATGTTAGGTGTAGAGGAATAATAAATCTTGCAGTCAATACTCACAAACATATGTGATGAGGTCTATGATCAGGAAGAGGATAAATAATTCTTATTTTGGAAGGTAGTATTCACCTACCAAGTATAGAATCAAGTGTAATTGGACTTTTGGGTTGATATTACCTAACTCCTCCTTTGATAATAATAGACATTATTGGGCAAGAAATAATGTGCCATCGTTTTCAAGAATTTTTTTTAGATGGATCCAACTATAGGATATTATACTACATATGAAATAGACTTTCCATTATAGAAACGTCCACCCTAACCCTATTGCATAGGTCAAGAACCCATTTTACGAGTAGAGCTCCCCCCAAAAAAAATAATGATTAGATGGTTTCCTTTGTAGAACTAGTGAAGGATGTCACAACATAACAAGCCTAGGGACCCCAATAATAAATTCAAGATATGGTCAAGGCTAATAAGAGATCAAAAAATACTTTCACTCCTCCTCCATATTCCAAGAATAAGGTTGTTCTATCTAGAGGAAATATTATTGATTCTTCATATTTTAAAGATTCATAATCACTCATAGTAGTAGATTCATCAACTCCTATAGAGGATCCTGAAGAAACCAACTTAGAATAGCTTGAGTAGCCAATTGAACAAGTGGATGTCATTACAAAAAAATAAAATTATAAGGAACAACAAGAGTAAATAAAGGTGTAAAATGTAGTTGTGAAGAAGGATCAAACTATGGAAAAGGAAAATAAGAAGGAAGAGGAAAATTTAAAGGCTTCCAATGAGGAAAAGTAGGAAAAATAGAAAGTGAAAGAGGAGGAACATAGGAAAAAGGTTGAGGAAGATGAGGTAAAAAAGAAAGGGTCAAATAAGAAATAAAGAAAAAGTAGAGAGGAAGTATAATGAAAAAGAGAATCAAGAACATGCATCAAAACAAAGGAAATATGAAGCAAAGGTAGTCATAAAGACTCAAAAATATTAAAAAGCTAAAGAAGCACTTAGCACCTACGATGAGCAAGCTAAGAGGTAAGCAAAGGAGTAGGATGCCAAATCTAAGTCTGAAGTAGAAACTAAAGCTAAGGTTGAATTGGATGCCAAAGATAAGGCCTAAAACAAAATTTAAAGTTAAGGCTAATTCTAAATCAAAAGCCAGGGTAGAAGTAGAGCACATAATGTAGCTGTAAGTTATGACAAAGTAAGCAACACAGACCACCAATATGGTGGGAACAACTGAGACCGAATAATTATTGTCTACTTCATAGGCTTAGAATTTTCTCAAGGAGATGTGTAGGAATATGTATCTTAACCTATGCATAAAATATCTATCAAATAGATATGGGATTTCCCTACATCATCCATGTGTCACACAACATTTTCAACTCCCATGGTGTAGATAAAGAAGGCACCTATGATGACTACCACTTCCATTTTGTCTCTAGCTACATTAGTGCATGAATCATTTATTGATGTGTCCTATCTTATATTCCCTAAGTTTATTAAAGGTGTAGCTACATTTGAAGAATAAATTATGAAAAAGGCTTTGTCCTTGGAGAAATAATTATTACAGATTTGGAAGGATGATACAAAACAACACATTTTGTTCACCAATGCATGCCAACTCATTGATAATAATGTATCTATGTTGGTCACTCAAGTCTTAGGTGAGCAAGTGATTTTAGAAGAGAAGTAATTATTATCCCTCTTGTCATATATAACCAAGTATTGGCTTGATGTGTGCAATCTAAAACCACTTATCACTCAAGGGAAGAACATCAAAGTAGAGATAGAGGTACTCTTTGAGATTTTGGAATAATATGAATAAATCTTGGATACTATTGCAGTCCAAGCCAAATAGATCACACAAGACATGATTCATTAGAATCAAAATCTCACTAATTCATTATCTAAGGTCAAATAAAATTTTTATAAGGCATAAAAATTTAAATTAATGATGTAATATCATTTATATACCCCTATAAAAATGGATAACACACTTAAGTAATTGCTTAAATCACATGATAATGTCATACAAAAGCTATAGACATGGAAAAATGAGATCCTCTAAACTACATTTGCTAGAGTTTAAACACAGAGACACATGGATTGACTGGAAGATATATCTAAATATATATAGGTCAAAGTGTCAAACACTAGGGAATTCATCATGATCACATAAGATTAATATATTCATAATATGAGGGTGTCCCAAGTCGCACTACATACATTACTCACTATGGCGCAGTAAGTTATCACTAACTTTAAAATGGTCAAACATGATTTATCACATCCAAATGGCTCAATCAAACAACTTTTTGATTATCCATTATTTATTCTATATACACAATATTTTCAAACTTTATCAATTATTAATTCTTTATCTCTTGCAAGAACTTGTCGAGTCTCAATCTCTCTTAGTGTAGACCTTAAAGGGTGTGTCAAGAAAAGGGTGGGTAGACCATTGGTGTTTCACAATATTGGTGTCCCCTATATTATAACTTGTAATATACACAACCATCTCTTATACACTTCCTTAAGCTTTTAAACCTCCCTTACACACTCTTCCAAGAAATTCACCACCTTATTCAACCATTACCTAAGATAAAAACCCTTTTTTACATTTACCAAATAATTTCAGTCTAGGTCAATCCTATGTTCAAATTATATTAGCATGTTATATATCTCAATCAGCCTTGGCTGACCTAGATTGGGACCTAACTTACTTTTATCAATTAATTATACAAGGTCAAATTCGGTTGGCAATGTTAACTAAACATTTAGAAAGGTTTAGGGTTAAATTTATCTATATATGCACATCCATTTTGTCATTTTAGTGAGAGATAGAGTTAATCATTCATTTATTTTTCTTTACAATTTGCTCTTCCACCATTCTACTTGAGGAGTTATTTGCTTAGTGTTTAAACTTGGAGGGAAGAACTTTGTCTTTTGAAAGATTGAAATTCATTAGAAAGTCCTTAGATACAGTCCATTATCCATCCTTATATTCTTCAATAATACATAACAACCTATTATAAATCACCTTTGTCTAAGGGATAGATTGAGTCTTAACAGGTTTTTGTTCAAGTTAAGTATCTCTAGCTTTACTCTTAAATTTTAGTAGATAGAAGTATCATAAGTAATGGATTTTGAATGTATTTATATCTCCATGCATTAATGTCATATCTATACATAGATTAATTATAATTATTATATGCATGTTTAATTTCATGTTTATTATGCCCATTTTGTGCCATAAGATTTATTCATGGAGTTAACACTCCATAACTCTCACAAACATATCTCTAAATTCATGGACCTTACAAACACATAATAAAATCAAAACTCATCTCATTAAAATTCTCACATGTATCACAAGCACACATCTCTCATCAACAAATCACACTCTTTCATTAATCTCTTCCTCACATTACATAAGCTTCAACAAGATTCACTCTCCACACATACAAAACTTAGCCTTAACATGCTAAGGAGGCTTTCAATGATTTCTCCCAAAGCTTACACTCTTTTACCTCTAGCCTAATCTAATAAGATAAGGAATATAAGCATTTATAGACTTACAAGGAATGAATGAGGGAAAAAACAACAAACGGGCCCAAAATCATGCCACCCATTCACATGGGTGAATCTTGGCAAGAGACAAGAAGTAATCCCAACAAAATCCATGCCATATTATCCACTTAGGATGATCATTGATAAATACAAAGTCTCCACTACAAAGTGTGGTTCCACCCTTCATAATTTGACAAAAGGGTAAAGGATATGTCAATATAGAATAGTGAAACTTGCCTCTTCCACTACCATAAACCTTCAAAAGAATATATATTATCTTTTTGACCAATATCTCAAGGTAATTTCACCCCATTCCATCTAGGACTATCAAGAATAGTGTCAATAAGGAATAGTATAAAATATTAGCAATCAAGAATAGTGTCCTTGATACCTCACCAATGTGACTAGTGCCTCCACATCATCAATAATCCACTTCACCTTCCTACATCATCACCTACATCACCTATCACATCACCATGAATATTGATAGTTAATAGTATTTGTGAGTAGTGATAGTATGATTATTGTTTTCTACCACATCATTCTCCTCTGGTTGAAAACAATTGAGCTCTTATGATTTGTCCTGATTGTATCCTTTCCTATTTATTCTAAAAAAAGAACACCACTCTTTTTTTGGGTGATACAAGATTACACGAACCCTTGGATGCTCTTTCATCAAATACCCAAGGTTTTATAATGTGATATCCCGATCACATATATGGGGTAAATGTTAAAACAACTCTTTTGGTGTTGGATTTTGATGACCATGGAATCCCCTTCTAACACACCAAGTGCTACCCCTTTTTCCTCTGCCACTTCCAACTTATACCTATTGGTTTTTTTCCTCTCTTGTTCACACTTATGGGATGACACCCACCACAAACCATCCTCCTCCACCAAAAACATATCCATATCTTAATCAACACACTTATGGTCTAAATACCACCATTTTAAACTGACCTCCTCCACCAATATGCTCTATCATGCATCTCATTTTCCCATGTGAGCTCAATCACACCATTATTACTCCACCTCTACCTAAATCCCACTTGGATTTCTTCACAACTTATCCAGCCTATTGTTGGATCACTCACAACATCACACACTATCACTCCTTTATTATTTATGTAACATCATATTCCACACTCTTATCTTGTGCACTCGATTGCACATCATCCACATCCAAATTTTCCCCTAAATAAACTTTCAACTCCTCTTGGTTGGTCCCTTCATTCACCTCATGTGCACTTGCTTGCACAAAAATATCCTCCATTATTTCTTTCATGGAAACCTTTAAGTCCTCATAAATTCTCTCTTTTTTTGTATTAACCTCTTCTTTTATGCCTTCCTCCTCAATATACAACTCTTAATGGCTGAAATATTCACTCTCATGCAACATTACATGGATTTATTCTTTCTCCACATGTAACTATACATGCCTAAAATTTTCACTATCATAAATATCTACATTATTTCATTCTTAATTATCTTCAATTGTTTCACTCATGAAAGCATTTACCCACTCATGGGACTTAACTATTTCTTCCCTGTCATCAAATAATAGGTCTCTTTCATCAGATTCAAAAAAAATTACATTTTATTTCTCCTTCATGAGGACTACTCCCCTATGGGCTGCTCACAATCTTTTTCTTTCATAATTTCAAAATCAGTTTTGGGCTCTTCACATGGGAACCTCTCTCTCTTTCTCTCTCTTTCCTCCATGATAACCTTCTTATCCTCACTCATATTTCATCTCATGTAAATCTTCTTCTTTGTTTCTCTCTCAAGCCTCACTAAATGAAGCTTATTCATCCACTCTAACTAAAAGTTTGGGTGCACAAATTCACCCATCAATTTGTAAACCATATGTTCCCAACTCTTCAACTTCTTTCCTCTCTTATTTCTCTCAATGTGGTAATATTCCTAAAACCTAGCTATAACTCCATTTTTCCTCTTGCTTTCAAATTTTACCCTTGTGGGGTCTTTAATATGCATTTTCTCAAAAGGCATCTCTATCTCAACTATCCAAGTTATGAGCTCTTTTGATCCACAAGACATTAAAATTCATCCTTGTCCTTTCCTTCTCTCCATAATAATCTTAGATGGTCTCTTGTCCATCTCTTACACCTACAAAACAAAAAACACATTCACATCTTTAACCCAAAACTCTCCTCTCCACATGATTCAAACTTGCTCTGATACCACTCAATGGATTCAACATTCCATAACTCTCACAAACATATCTCTCATACCACTTTATGGATTCCACACTCCATAACTCTAAAAATATATTTATCAATTTAAGGAGATTAAAAACACATAATCAAATCAAAACTCATCTCATGAAAATTATCACATAACTCACAAACACACAACTCTCATCAATAAATCACACTCTTTCATTAATCTCTTCTTCACATTATACAAGATTCACTCTCCACACATACAAAACTTGGCCTCAACATGCCAAGGAGGCTTTTAAATATTTCTCCCAAATCTTACATTCTTCTTCCTCTAGCCTAATCTAACAATCCAAGGAATAAAAACATTTATATATTTACAAGGAATGAATGAGGGAGAAAATAACAAAAGGGGAAAAAATAGTGCCACCCATTCACATGGGTTAATCTTGGCAAGAGACAAGAAGAAATCCTAAGTAAATCCATGCAACATTCTCCACTTGGGGTGATAACTATTAAAGACAGATTCTTCATTACAATAGTTTGTGTCATCCTTCATAATATGACAAAATGATAAAGGATATGTCACTCTGTAATAGTTAACCTTGCCTCATCCACTACCACAAACCTTTAAAATAAAATATATTCTCTTTTTGACCAGTTTATCATGGTAATTTTGCCCCATGCCACCTAGGCTAATCAATAATAGTGAATAGTGTCAATCAGGAATAGTTTCAATCAGTAATATTACCAAATAGTAACAAATAATAGTAATCAGTAATAATGTCCTTGATAACTCACTAATGTGATTAGTGCCTTCACATCACCAAGAAACCACATCACCTTATTGCATCATCACCTACCACATCACCATGAATAGTGACAATGAATAGTATATGTGAATAGTAATAATATGAATAGTGTTTTATGATACACCATTTAGTGAGCATTAGGTTAGATTTTACTTTACTTTGCATATACTTTATGAATAATAAAAAACATAGGACCTAGCTAGGGTTATCACATGGTGTTTCTTGACTATAGGCTTTATAACTCTCTCTAGTGATGTTATTGTGGTAAGAGACCCCTTGGTTAGGTCTAGATAATCCATCTTACTCATGACCTCAAATGTCTTATTGTAGCAACAAGTAGAAGTGTAAGTGTGTTTTATCCTCTCTGAGCTAGGATTGATTTATAGGTCAGCTACATTTTCCCTTGTATACATTCTGGTGAACTTGACATGAATCTAACACTTGTAGGTATTTTTTCATGCATTCATTTTATTATCATATTATAAAATGTTATCTTTTTAGTATTGTAGCAAACTTGTTGATATATTATAATATTTTTTGCATATGTTTGACACATAGTCTCTCTAAAATGACTCTATTTTCTTTATGCAGGTCTTCTAAAAATATAGGTGACTAGATTAATCAGCTCAGCATACTCCTCTTCTTCACCTACATTATTTAAACTTCATTGACCTAGTCAAATTTGTTCATAGTTTTCTTTTTTAGAATATAGGTTTGTAGACATAGTCAAGCTAGTCAACTCTATTCACAAATTATTTTTAGCACAAGTTTTGCAAACTTTGTCAACCCAGTCAACTCTATTTGTAGAATATAAAAATCATCACTTGAGAAATATATCATAAAATTTACAAGCTAATCATCTTCAAAATTACCAAGGTTAATTTTTAACTTCTCTATCATTTTGGTTTTTCATTTACAATCGTATTTTTCATAGTTTGTAGTCTATAAAATTGCAACCTATAGTGAACTGTGTCGACTAGATCAACATAGTTTTATATCCTTTACAAGGTAAAATCAACTTTCTCAATTATGTTCTTTTAGATCTTGCTTCCACATAATAACAGTGAACCTATTGATTCTATTCTATATTTTTTGCATATAGTGTCACATGAACTGACTCTGTACTCTTTAAAGAGTCAAATAAATTAACCTATTTTATAGTAATTAATTTGCTTTCCATTTTAGTTACTTGCATGCTTAGAGTAACGAACATAAACTAATCAGGTGGTTTTTTAATTTACCAATTTAGTCACATTGTTTTTTTAATTTTTCACACACCTCCAAATCATTTAACATCTAAAAATCATTTAATATTTTCTTCCCAAGGTCTACCTAATTGGATTTCATCACCAAGGGGAAAGTTGACTTGATTTTTTGGCTAAATATAAACACGTGGTTGATGGTATATATTGGAAAAGAACCAAACACCCTTATCACTATGGTATTATGAAGTGAGGGGGTAGGCCCCAATACTAAGTTAGTACCATTGCCAATACATATTTCTTTCAACTTAAAATACCTGAAACTATCCATAGTTTGCTTTCTATTTCTTTCTTGTAGCCAACTCTCTATCACATAAATTTCAAATTTTATTATAACTTAATAGCATTTAGAAATGACCAATTAGCTTAGTATTTACATTGAATTTTATTTTGATTTTTCTTTGATCATTTTATTTTATTTTTCAAAACTTGTACTAGATAGCATTGATGCAAGGTTTGTGTTGTGTACTATAATTAGATCAAATAGATTGATATAATTTATTGTGTGCTTCATTATATTTTCTTAGCTATTATCTCAAAAAAAAATTCCCTATTTTCATAACACATTTATCCCTATCAACACAATATCTTACAAACTAGAATTCTTGCTTACCTTTAGTACACAATCGCCCTATAGGACTATGTATCTTTATCTCCTATTCAGTTTATCCATATATGGTACATAGTTGACCCATACAATTATGTGTGTTTCTCACCTATTTTATTTTTATTATTTGTTGAACATAGTTGATAAATTCAACTGTGTCTTTTGCATCCTATTTTATTGGTATTTCCTATAGACTCTATTGACCTAGTCGAATCTATACTTATTGGTCGATATTGTTTTGTGTTTGGTTGACTTTGTCCTTTTTTTCCTCCTTACTTATTGATTTTATATTTTGTCTTTAATCATCATGAAGTCCCCAATCAAAATATTTTTGGACAAACTGAATCCATTTCGATGATATATGGGATGTTATTTTCTTCCTACCTTTGCTACCCAAGAGGATCTTTACTCTTGGAACACCTTTTCTCCTCCCTCATCTTTGGATTAAAATATGGTCCAAATCACTCCAAAAAATGAGATTGGTGGATCATATCCTTTCCATAATTACCAAAATAAATATCACTTTCAATCTCCTTACCATATTATGGGGGCAATTGACACTATCCTAATAAGTAACCCCATAGGAAACCTTCTCAATACCAACAATATGCCTCCTACCAATCTATCACCTAGCAACCCTCCCCTAATACCAATTCAGGGAATCCTCCTCCCAACACCAACACACAAATTAATAAAACTCAAATTATTACACAAATAGTGCAACAAATGAACATCATGAAAACATCTTATACATCTTAAATGTTTTAGCTTTAACATCATTTGATAAACATGGATAATTAGCCTCCTATCCTTTTTCCCCAAAATAATAAAAATGTATCCCTCCACCTCTTAAATATGTCATGATAAATGTCATTCTCTAAGCTATTATGCATAATAAGATGCTTCAAAATTCAAAATGAACCTTTGGCCCCTTTCATTGTATCTATTGATATTGGTAATATATCTCCAACAATTACATATGATGGGACTAAATGCCCCACATATTTTCTCAAAGAATTTGGTAATCTTTATAAAGAGTGGATCCAAACTAATTCCTTTAGCACTACCAAAATTTTAGTTAAAAACTTCACAAGTGATGTATTATAATGGTATAACCAACTTCCCCAACATTCTATATTTTAACTTGAGGATTTAGTCAATCCTTTAGTTCAAGAATTTCAACATAATGATCTTCCCTAAAATTGTCTTAGTAATTTCATTGATTCTAATCAATCCCCTAATGAATTATCTCATTATTTTATTAAAATATATAAATATTTGGCTCACAAATCTGATCACAACATGACTTATGACAATTGTTCTAACTTTTCATCATTACCTTAACACCTCCCCTCCAATACAAGGTTCAAAAATTTTCTCCCCAAACTTTAAATGATGATATCAATCAAGATAAGTGAAAATACTTTCTAATGAAATAATTTAAACCTAACACTAAAACCATCAAGGGATATTTCCAATATTCAAACAATGTAATCACTAGTAATCCTCCTCAAACAAAACTAAGAGTCACCAAAATGTAAAATTCACAACCTTCCTATATTCCACTAATTGTTCAACAAATCAAACCACTTATAGCACCTTCTAAACCATTCACATATCCTAATAATCCCCTTGAATGGTATGAAATTAAAAAAAATTGTTGGTTCCATACTGATATAGGTCATTCCCATGAAACATGTCATGGGCTTACAAAATTTTCCATTTATTTTATGCTATGAGATTCATTCAATTATGATGTCATGATCAAAATTCATCATCATGATTATGGTAATGCTTCTCAAAATAAACAATCTTTCAAACCTTATTCCTCTAACAATCCAAGAAATTTCTCTACATCCAACCCTTAACAATCAAACAAGGATATTTATGCGATTGATGCTAATTATGATCAATATTATACCAATCCCCAATATGTGAATGTATCTAAGGTCAATTATCAATTCAAACCTATTCACAAATATCCCATCACAAAACTAAAGAAACCATCAGTAGAAGAGTAACTTCTAAAAGATACTACTACCACTAACCTATATTTGGAAACCAATGAGTAACTACTTCCTCAATCTAAACCTCTAACAATCTCTCTTCTTAGTAAAAATATTTTATCTTCCAAGCCTCGTGTTGGTTCTTCCTCTTCCAAAACTCATTCGAATTTATTAGAGGAAGTTAACTCTATGCCTTGAAACATACCTCTCATGGAGTTAGTTCACACTTTTCCCTATAATTATAAATTCCTAATTCAACAACTATAAGAAATTAAAGAACCATCTTCCCTAAAAAAGGAACAACCTTCTCACAAGCCTCCACCAATAGAATTTCATACCATTGAAACTATTTGTCCTTATTCAAAACCTTATATAGATTTCCTTGAAGAATATATGATTGATGATGAAATTATTTTTCATGCTAATGATCCACCTCTCTTTATCAAAATATCCATTAATACCACCCTTATATACAAAGTATCAGTAGATGAAGTGTTGGGAATTAATGTGACATCTCTTTATATCATTCAATAACTTGGGTATAATAAAGATCATCTCAATAAAACTCATCTAACATGTCATGGAATCGATAATACCAATCAAAATTCACTTGGTTGTATTTGGCTTCCTCTTAGTATTAGACCCAAAACTATACATAACAAGATTATGGTTCTCAATTTACTATAATCCTATAATATACTCCTAGGCTACACATGGACACATCGCATGATGGATATTTCCTCTTTCGGTACCCAATGTATCAAGTTAATTCATAATGTGAAATGGTATAAACATGAGGTTGATCCTAACCCATAGAGTATTCATCTTCCCAACCCCAATTCTCAGTATCATATTTTGACTATTCTAAGAATTAATAATGCACCTTTACCTAAATTCATCAATATGAATATAGGCTTACAGGTTACTCTTATAAATTTTGATGATGATGATCCAAAAAAATTTCAAAACACAAGAAATACTACCAAACTAATTTCTTACATTTTGGAATGGATTCCTCCTTCCTTGTTACCTCATGACCATACCTATCCCTCTCATCAATGAGATAATTGATTTCCATCCTCCATCTAATGCACATGAAGAATCTTATACATAAAATGATTTCACTTGTAATGACTATGGAGTGGCCAAATTATTTCAAGACCCTTTAACTATGTCACCTCATAAATTTAGTGATCGATCTAGGCATATCACTTTCTAATGTTCCTTTAGAGACACAAGCATGTACTATCTCTCCCACCTATGATCATAACTACATCATGGCCCAATCTCAATCATGAAACTTGGATGTTAAACACTATCTAAAAACCTTAGCTAAAATACATGCTTTCGACCAAGATGTTCATACTATTTCCATGGATATTGAGTTAAAACTTGAAGGTCATGTCCCTCCAGTTAATTCTCCATTTCTTAATACTCCATGGATTGTTGAACAAATATTACCTCTCACAAATTTAGAACTTTCATAACCTTATATACATCCTATCACGTCAATCACTCTACCAAATCCCCTCCTTACTAATGATTTTAAAGATACTCCTATTATCAAACCAATTAAATCCAATCAACCTTTTTTCATAGTTCCAACTACTCTTGAGATCACCCTTGATGCTAAGGAAACATATGTATGAAAGATACATTTTTAAAATGATCCCAATGGTAACAAAATCATTGATCTTGAATTAGACATGGAATATTATGAACCTTTACCTATGTTACCTATCCATGAATCCATACTTAACTTATTCCATGCCCAAAAACCTCAACTTCCTCGACAACATCACAAACTTGGAAATTATAAATGAAAGGCTCCTCATTTTAACAAATTCATTGCTAGCATCAATCCCAAAACCAATACCATTTCTTATCTTCCCAATGCACCATATCATTTTCAAGATGGAAATGTTATATTTATGAAAGAAACCATGAGAATAAGATATGGTAGCCCCTCATTTCCTTGACCTATAACAATTTATAGAGAAGTCACACCAATAAAGAATGATAACTTTAGTCTATTCTTCAATAAATATTGTGAGACTTTGACTCAGTCATATGAGGACATGCATAGTGTATGCAATCAAAAATGAATCATGTCTATAAATTTACCTTGGCTTAGATAAGATAGAGTATACCTAAACTTCTAATTGGGAATACATTTTTTAAGTTGGAGCATGAACAATATGGGGATCTGTTAGACCCAATTAGAGGATCACTTGTCACAATATACCATGTGAGGTAGGGTTCTAAAGCCTATAGTCTAACATAATCATGCAATAACCATAAAAGAGTCCTAGGTTTAATATTCACTTATTATAAAAAATAAGAAAGTAAATATAATCTAGTGCACACCAAAGCTTGTGGCCCAAAATGGGGGTTAGAAATAAAACAAACAACTAAACTAAACATGCATAAAAGACATATACTCACATCAATGTATATATAATTCTAATGTATGGGAAGAGAAGCAAAATTGCATTATTTATCTACTCTTACAAAGGAGAAATAAAGTTAGGAATACTTACCTTGAAGATGAACCTATCGATCCTCAATCTCTCCCTTGGCCAAGGTACTTCAAAAGAGAGATTATTGTGTTATGTAATAATAACAAAGACAAATCAGCTCTAGGCTACACAACCTATCTATGCATCCAAAATACTTCTCCATAAGACAAGATCTATATCTCCAAAGAAATTATTAAACCTTAAGATTTATTCCTTAAGTAGAATGGTCAATAAGCAGATGTTTGTTCACACTTATTCTTCTTTGCTTATTTTTTTACAAATGGTTAGAAATGAACTTATATATATAGGTAGATCTTGCCCTAAATTCTCGTAGAAACATCAGCTATATAGGGTCAATCCTGGTCGACCTTGTATGTTTTTTAGGACAATTTAGTATGTCTAAGCTAGTTGGCCAAAAGGCTAACAAACCCAAAAAGTGAAAAAGAACCCTAAATTGTACAAGGTCAAACCTGATTGACCTAGTATAGCTAACATTCTAAGAGGGAATTAAGGAAAGAAAAGGAGGATGGAAAGATTAAATTGACTAGAATGGGTAAGGTTGAGATGAATAATCTTAGGGTTAATGGTTTTAGGAAACAAGTGTGTAGATGGAAAGTGGAAAAAGGGATAAAAATCTTATGAAGCACAAATGGTCTACTCACCCCTTTCTCAATGTAACCCCTAGGGCCTGCATTTAGATAGATTGAGACTTGATAGGTTCTTGAAAGATACAAAGTGTCAATAATCAATAAAAGTTTTAAAATATTATGTGTATACATATTCCCCACTCAAAGCTCATCACATGTCACATATGTGCAACATGGGATGGTGCTTCAGGATAGAACATGATAACACACAGCACTGATGCTAAGTAAAGTGTAGTAAGTAGAAAATAAGATAAAAGAAAGGACAAAATTGAAAAACACATACCTTAACTTACCTTAGTGTTGTAGATAAAGAATTAGACTAAAAGAGAAAGTGAAGGCATATAATGTGAAGAACACTAGGTGAACCTATAGAAGTAGTGCAAAAATTAACCAAAAATCAAAAAAATTATAAAATATGCATATGATAGTGTAAAATATTCTCTATGTAATCATGAATCTAATTCATTTTACAATTTTTAAAATGGGTGAGTAAAAAAAAAGATATAAGCAAAAGAAGGAATCTATAGAAAAATAATTGAAGAATTTGAATTGTTGACAAGTGTTTTTAAATAGAGGGAAAGACAAGTCATTTGTTATTTTAACTTGTGGAGTAAATAAAAAGAGATCTAGAGATAAAAATGAGCTAGGATGGTGAGGAGATGACAAGCTAGACAAGAGGGACATCTAAAGGCAATAGCGGGTGCACTACAAATATGCAACTATGAATCTCAAACCAGTTTTTGAAATTTGTAATGAATTAACTATATTTCTAGTAATTTTGAATTATAAAAATTTATATATGTTATAATGAGACAAAATTAGATTATATAGGTAGAAAATAGCAAGCCCTGAAATGGGTTTAGAGGAATTAGGAAGAAAGTGGAAAAAAATACACTCTTTTAAGAAAATGTAAGGGGTCGATAGGCAAAATGAACTGGGTCAACCCAATCGACCTAGTAGGATAAAACTAGGTATAATTCATAGTTAACTAAGGAGAGAGAGCAAGGATAGATGATATAGATACCACTTAGGCATAGGCTAAGATAGATGTGAGCCATGATAGAGGGATTTGAGCTAAGGAGGCAGTCTATAAAGGACGTACTAGGAGGCCACACAAATGGGGAGATTGTGTTAGGTGGTCATTTGGATGGTGATACCATAGTAGCTAAGAGATAGATAATTGATGGTTAAATTATTTATTTAAGTTTTTATTTATATGTAGAGATAGGTATTTTGAGATATAATAGTGATCTAATATCCATTTAGTGTGATTTTTTAGGCACAGATGAGGATGTAGAGGAGAGATGGGGGTCCCTCGTGAGGGGATCACTCCATGACATCTTGTATTAAAATCTAAACCCATATGACCCTAATACATTGGAAGATCCTAGAATACCATTTGCCCTAACTTAGGTGAGTTAGTTTAGACTATAGCCACTAGCAAAGATGGGTGCAGGAGAGATGCAACCATGGTAGGCCCTAGTTAAGGATAGAGTTGCACATCTATCCATAATGATGTAGATGATAGGGATAGGTAGAGGGATTGAGATCTTGAATAGCCTTTGTATAATGTACTATTTGGAGGAGTCAAACTAAGGCCTCAATAGGTAGCATGGCTAGGCCATGACATAAATAGAATGGGACCCAGCCATAGAGATATAGCATTGTATATGGTTGTATTTGTTTTATCAAACTCATGAGATGTATATATATGATGTATCATTTTATCATATTGATGTTGATTGTGTATGTTATCATTATGGTTTATTATGGTTGTGGCTATAGATGCTTTGGATATATTTATTTCTAGCACATGTAATTTACCTTTATTGTATATGCTATAGGAAATATATGACATGTGGTTTATTTTATATCATTATGTAGGACAAATGCATGGTTAAAAAGAAACAAGCAAAAAAGACATGGAAAAATATAATCAATAAAAAAATGTACTACACACTCTTTCAAGGTGGGAATGTGTAATAACAATAAATTAGTAAGTATAAAGAACCAAGAAATGGTAAAAAAGATGATAAAAAGGGATTTGTTTTAAACCAAAGTAAAATATTTTTGAACCAAATTAAAACAAGTAAAATCATACTAATTCATGTTTGGAAGTATGACAAAAATGTAATAAAATAGAGGTATGTGCAAGGGAAAAAATGGTATAAAAATAAATCAATGAAGTCAATCAATCATACTAAATCATGTTGGGAAGTATAAAAGAAAAAAAATTGGCAAAATATTGGTCTTAAATCTATCACACTAATTCAAGCTGGGAAGTATGAAAAATTGAAGAAATGGTTGTATTCTTACATGCACATAGAAAATAAGAAGATAAAAAAGATTAAAGAGAAATGAAGTAAGCATAAAACATACTAAATCAAGCTGGGAAGCAATTTAATGATGTGCAACTTCATAATCAATCGAATCTTATCTCATATTTGACACATGTAATTTTGGATTGTGAATTAGGTATTATAAAATTTTGTGAGGAATGTCAGGGCCTATCCATGGTCTTACAAATCAACTCAAAAAGAGAACACTACTGGGGAGGAATAAATAGGAAAAATTAGGTAATCAAGGATGTGAGTAATAAGAAGGAAAATATGGTAATTTGTGAGGATGGTCAGGTCCTATCCATGGTCTTATAATGCAACTCACAAATGAAATCCCAATGGGAGTGATCAGTAGATAAAACAATATTTCTCAAGAGGAAATATGAGGGATATAGTGAATGAAAAAGGGAATGTAAAAATTAAGACTTGGGGATCTTATGAGAAGACCTTAGGAGACAAGAGGCATACTAAGGATATGAGAAGACACTAAGTGACTAGTGGTCATCTATATACAAAGGAAACATGTTCACTATAGACAAAAAGCTTTATAGGTAAATAGGCATGCTAATAAGATCAACTCATAAAGGTAGATTGGTACAAGAAAAATAAAATTGGTGTACCTTCTCGTGATGTGTTCCCCATTCTTTAGGACCCCTTACAAATTCATCGGTCTACTGTGAAAATTGGGTACTTGCATGAGAAAGTAGGTATCACTAAAAGATTTTTTTTATTCTTTTTTTCTAATCTACTAGCTTACCATACCTAAAAGGACCTCAGTTCTATCATGAGGCCAATTGTGGATTTTGATCTTTGACTAGAAGAAGGAGATGTGATTTGAATCATGTCTTTTAGTGTGATTGGACTTTCAAGAATATTTTTTCCTTTTTTATCATTGCCTTTTGTTTAAATGATTTGACTTTTAAATTTTTATGGATTTTTAAGATTCCTCCTCCATACAGATTTGGAATGACCAATCATGAGAGATGTAGTGATACACATGAATGAGTTTTAGGCTAAGGCTAAAGGAATCTAAGTAACCAAAGACAAAGACTGAGTAGGACACTTACGCTTAATAATGAACTAGCATGGGATCTCAAGACTCAACCATGTATATGCTTAGCTTGAAGAAATGGAATAAGGGAAAAATGAGATCTAAAAATTGGATCAGTCTAAGAAGATAGTAATGAGTAGGATTATTTTCTAACTGATCACATGGTAAAAGGGAGACAATGACCAAAGGGAATAGGGTTTTTATAACCAAGTCACAATGATAATTAACCATGAAAAATGGAGATAAGAAAGCAAACAATCGTGAAGAGGAAAGAAAAGAGTTTTGATAAAAATTAAATCAAGAGAGAGAAAGCAATGATAAAGAAATATAATCATAGATGAAATATAAATGATAAGATAAGAAAGATATAGTACAACAAGTAAGATCACCTTATATGATAAGAAAAAATTTGACAAAGTGTCAAATGATATAATAGATGGATAAAGATAATATTGGAGTACACATCCAACCCAAATGAAAATGTGAAAGCAACATGTATGTTCTCATAAATATTAATAAATCTATCCGCACACATTATCCAAGAAATTGGATAAATCTCTATAAATTTGGAGATGAACTACTTCTAATGTTAATCAATCTTTAATGAATAGTAATAAAATACTTCTTTTCTAATCTCCTCCATAGAAAAAGTAGGAATGTTTGATGGATCATGCTAAGGAGGGAAATTAGGCAAGGGATGGTTAGGAAAATGTTTGGGAGTAGGATCTACAAGAGATTCTGGAATCAATGGTGGAGAAGGATCCATGGGTGAGGGAAGATCCATAGGTGAAATAATCACAAGTGGAAGCACAAAAGGTGGTGAAGGGACCATAGGAGGTGATGGAGCCACTGGAGGTGTATCCATGGGAGAAAAAGGAGGAGCCTTCTTGTAAGAACAACCATTTAGAGGAGTGGTATGAGGTTTAGGAATGGCTATAAGGTAATCCTTAAGATGTTATTTAAGGATGCAATAATGATTGATATGATGGGTGCCACATAGATGCCATAGAAACTATACCTCACCATACTTGGGTAGATATTCAAGAAGTACCTTCAAGGGAGGTATGTATATGTCTGATGATGGTGAATAAGTATGCAAGGTATAAATATATTATTGCAACTTGTGATAATGGGTGGAAGAATGATTATCTATCCCATGGAAGCAATACATATGCTTTTGAATAGTTTTAGTAAAAATACTCATGAAAGTAGGTGTAACAAGAGTGGAAGAAGCCAGATAACACTCATCATCCCATTTTGTGGGTAGAAGATCCATCTTAGGCAAAGGAAGCAAACCATCAACAAGGGAAGGTAGTGATGGAGAATGAATGGAACTAGGCTCAATGAAAGGAGTAATGGAATCAAAAATAGGGGTAGCCTCAATAATAATAGAAGAAAAAATAGGATCAACTATACCAATAATGGGAAGAGGCTCAACTATATTGGGTTATACTAAGGAAGGAGAAAGATCTATATAAGTTCTAAGGAGTATCACACTAACCTTAGGGGTAAACTAGCTATTAGGGTCAGTGTACTTAGCAAAAAATAAAGGCCTGATCATAGCATGATCTATGAGCATAGTATTATGTGGCTCCTCAAAAACTAGAGTTGTAGATGCCATATCTACCCTATGATAAAGGGGAAAAAATACAAAAATTAGGAACTATAAGTGAAGGAAAATGATGAGATGTATGCAAAGACTCAAGTAAAGAAGAATGAAAATAAATAATCTCTCCATCATGGGCTTGTATAAAACCACCTAATAATGGATCATCTAAATAATAACCATCATCATAATCTAGGGTGTAAAGGTCAATGACACAAGTAAGGATAACCTTGTCATCTAAGGAATTATGATGAATATAATGCCTAGTCTTGGTTAAGACTATGGGAATGTCATCACAAGGAGACTTGAAGAGAGAGGTTTCAAGGAAGTAGGAAGTTGTGAGATGAGATGAGGTGAGATAAAATTTTTGATCTTTAAGTTAATCTCATTAAGCTCATCATCATCAAAATCTAATAGGTTAAGAGGAATGTTCCCAATGAGCTTAGGATGCCCATTATAACCTTGGGTTGAATTAACAAGAAAGCTAAGACATTGATACTCATAAAATGGAATACTTAGTAAAGGATCAAGAGTAAGAATCTTGAAAACACCATGATCTTGGAAATGTTTAAAATTCTAAGGGTTAGTGTCACCTTGAATCCTATAAATGGCTCTATTATGAGGGAATTTGATGTATTGGCAAGTGGAAAAAGAAATATATTTCATGTTATGAGTCCATGGCCTACCAAAAAAGATGTTATAATAAAGGGGGAAGTTAAATATCATCACCTTCACATAGACGGTGATAGGTGGGATGGTAATGGGAAGCCACACACAACCTAGAGGAGGTATTTGCCTTCTATCATATCCTTGGTAGGTGTTGCATGTAGACTTGAGATTACATTTGAAATATCCAAGAGTCTTAATGAACTCAAGAGAAGAAATTCAAGTGCCATAACCCTCATCAATTATTGCACACTTAACTTGGATATTGCCTATTTTGATGCTAATAAATAAAGTAGGATCATCCACATGAAATAGAATCTCATTAGGAATCATAGAATCTATGGGAAATTTTAAATAAAGATAAGTGCCTATAGTTTCATCAATGTTGATAGACATCTCTTCACATTATTTTAATATACTATCTTTGTATCCAAATAAAGTTAACTCTCATCCTGCTAGAGGAGGATGAGGGACATTCATCTCGAATAATAGTTGCATAATATGGTTACTATGACAGGGACAAGTCCTCATATTCTCAAGGAACAAAATTTGGTATGGGATATTAGAGAGATTTGTAATGGGATCCGATTCATCATAACCCATAAGAAGGTTTTTAGATATATGTGCATAATGGTTAAGAAGGTTTTTGGAAGGAAAAGCTAAAGTGTATTGAAATTTATGTTGATAAGAATGAGAAGGTTTGGGATAAGGTTGAAAATCATGTTGAGATGACAAAGTATTTATTTCAAGTTAATTTTGAGAATTGGAAGAAGTGTTAGTGGAAGCTTGGTTATCATTAGTGTTATAAGATGATAAGGGGGAGTTGGTTCCAAAGATTGGTTAGGAATGATAACTTGAACATTGTGAATGGTGTCATAAGAATTCGTAACACCATCATTGGTAACATTATAGTTTTTGTTCATAGGTAATAGATAAGGACCCATAAAAGGTTGGGATGGATTGAATTAATGCATTAGGAAATAATTGATGTTTAGCTTGGTCAATAGCCTCCTCCAAGGTACATGGAGAGAAATTCCAGACTTGATATTATAATTTAGGGAAAAGGGCATTAGTAAAGAGATGGAAAAGATTGTCATTGGCCATGTTATGTTCACATTTATTTGACAAAGCATTCCATCTTTTAAAAAAGGCTTTAGTTGTTTCATGTTAATTTTATTTATAATTTATGAAATGGGCCAAAGTGTTTTTAGGAAGATCACTAGTTTAGAATTCTCGCACTAAAGCATTCACGAAATCTTCCAAACTAGTAATGAAATGTGGTCTAAGTTGATTGTTCCAATCCAAGGCATCACCTGTGAGGGTTTTGGTAAGGATCTTGGTAGCATCAAAGGTGTTTAATTGCACCCAATCCTTATAAATATTTCCAAATGTCTTAAGATGAAGGGCAGGATCGGTTGATCCATTATAAGAAATTGTAGGTGTTATACCTCATATGTCAATGTTAGTAATTTGAGTAGTAAGAGGTTTATGTTATAGATGATTGATGGTTTTATTGATTAAATGAGGTTGAGGAATGAGATTTACTTGATAATACCAAAGAGGATGAGGGGGAACATTTTGGTTATGTGTGCCCTAAGCCATTGGTTGAGGATGAGATTAAAGATGGAGAAGGTGGTTTTGCATTCTCATCATTTGATTTGTGTTATGAGCTTGAAATGTATTCATTTGATTGAGATTTGTAACAAAATTCAATGTGTTTTATTAGCATTTTTATAATAATTAGGGTTTGGTTTTAAATAGTGGCTTGGGTACCACTATTGGTGTTGATAAGAGCTTGAGAGGAACTATGAGAATGTTATGCACTAGTGGAAAATTTTTTTTGTGTAGCAAAAGATGGACTAGTAAATGGTATGAGAAGGGGTCATAATCGAAGGAAGAGGCTAAGAAGCAAAGAAAGTGGTACCCCAAATCTAGTTGAGAATTTAGGAGTACGTGAGTGAGGCTCTTCAACTTAACCACTAATCATAAGATTTTAAATAGTAGACGGATCCTTTCATTGATGTTGAGGAAATTCAGAGATAAAGAAGAGAATTTTGAGAGTATAATCTAACTTAGGTTGATCCTTTAATAAAATATGATAATTATTCTAAAAATAGGTATTAGTAGGCATCCCATAGTTCATTATGCAAGTGGAAATATGAACATTACTAGTCCAAGAGAAGAGCCTTATTCTATCTATGGGAGACCCTATGAGGATTGGTAAAGTTCATCATGTCTATTGATTGCAACCCAATGTCACCGTCAAATATAAATTCCATGATGAAGGGAGAGAAAGAGAGATGAGAAAATAAAGAACCAAGAAGTGACTAAAATAATACGAGGTTGACTGGGTCAACCTAGCATAGAAACAAGGACTGTAAAACTACACAGGGTTGATTGGGTCGATTGAGTATAGTGCACAAAGATTGGAAAAAAGTTAAAAGGGGTTATAGATAGTACATGGTCAACTGGATCAATATTTTATAGTAAACAAAGGATAGAAAAAGGTATAAGGTTGATTAGGTTGATCATGTACAGTAGACAAGAAATAAAAAAAGTTGAAAACAAGTTATGAACTGAAATAAGACAATTTTTTAGCTAACCTATGAAACTAAGAACTGAAGGGAAATAAATAGTCAATTAGATCAATGTTGGCCAATCCAATTGAGGCACAAAATACAAAACCTTGTATTAACACTATATAATGCAAGTTTTTTCACACATAATTGAACAAAGAACAAGCAATCAACTTGAAAAGTAAACAACTAACTAATTGGTCAACCTAAGAAGTTTTATTAGATTATTAAGAATGTGATTTTAAATGTGATGGGAATTTGGCTATAATCAAGGAACTAGATATCAATCTAACGATGGTTTCAAGTAGTTTAGGATGAAAGGGACTGTAATAGTAATTATACAAGCTTGGTATTGGGGCCTACCCCCTCACTTCACACACCACATTTATAAGGGTGTCAGGTGCTTAACCAGAATATACCATTAACCATGATTTACACTTGACTAGAGTATCAAGTTAGCTTCTCCCTTGGTGATAAAATCCAAGTAGGTTGGTCTTGGGTAAACAAATGTTAAATTTCTTGTTTAGATTTTATGATTTGTTTGTGTGTGCATAAAATATAAATAGTGAAACTAAATGGTTGATTAAAAACCCCTTAATTAGACTATGTGAATAATTTCAAGCATGCAAGCAACAAGAAAAGAAACATGTGAACTAATTACTAGAATATAGAGATCAATTCCAACTTGAAATAGGGTATAGTTTTGACATTATATGCATAAAGTATAGAACATGGTCGATAGGGTCAAACCTGTATTGTGGAAGTAAGGTCTAAAAATGAATAGGGTCGACCAGGGTTGACCCAGTTATTCAAATACCACTAGAACACATAACTGGGTTGATAGGGTCAATCTAGTTGACTGTGTAGGGGCAGTTTTGAAGACTACAAACTGTGAAAGGAAACATAGAAAAGAGATAGATAGAGAGATAGAAAGGAACCTTATTGGAACAAAGATGCTGAGAATGAAGATTTATATTTAATAACCTTGGAATATGCTTGAAAACTCTACTAAATAGGTTGATTGAGTTGATCAAGCTTTGCAAAATTATACTGTTGAGTGCCTAAAATGTATAGGGTTGACCCTAGTTAACCTAGTAACTAAATTAGATGTTTGAAAGTGTATAGGGCCAACTTCGACCTAGTAGCCTTAACTGGAAGTTTGGAAGTCTAGAAACCTGTATTGGGTCATCTAAGTTGATCTAGTTGCCTGTTATATAAAACCTATGCATAGATATTAGAATTGGGTCAACATAATCAATTTAATATGATAAATAAATGATAAAAATAATGCTAAAAAGAATGAAATAAAAGTGAAACAAATCCTGCAAGGGTTAGTTTCACTTCAAGTTCACCAGAATGTATGCAATCAAAAATGCATCATGTCTATAAATTGATCTTGGCTTGGATAAGATAGATCATACCTACACTTCTGATTGGGAATACATTTTTTAAGAGGGAGCATGACCAACATGGGGATTTGCTAGACCTGATTAGGGGATTACTTGTCATAATACACCATGTGAGGTAGGGTTCCAAAGTTTTTAGTCTAACACAATCATATAATAACCCTAAAAGAGTTCTTGGTTTAATATTCACTTATTATAACAAACAAGAAAGTAAATCTACTCTAGTGCACACCAAAGCTTGTGGCCCAAAGTGGGGGTTAGAAATAAAACAAACAACTAAACTAAACATGCATAGAAGACATATACTCACATTAATGTATATAGAATTCTAATGTATGGGAAGAGAAGCACATCTACATTATCTATCCACTCTTACAAAGGAGAAATAAAGTTAGGAATACTTACTTTAAAGATGAACCTATCGAGCCTCAATTTCTCCCTTGACTAAGGTGCTTTGCAAGAGATTATTATAGTATGTAAGGATAACAAAGAAAAATCAGCTCTAGGCTACACAACCTATCTATGTATCCAAAAGACTTCTCCACAAGATAGGATCTGTATCTCCAAATAAATTATGTAACCCTAATATTTATTCCTCAAGTAGAATGGTCAATAAGAAGATGTTTTTTCACAGTTATTCTTATTCACTTCTCTTTTTACAAATGGTTGGAAATGAACTTATATATATAGGAATATCTTTCCCTAAATCCCCCTAGAAGTGTCAATTGTATAGGGTCAAACTTGATCAACCCTATATGTTTTTGGGGATAATTCACTAGGTTTGATCTAGGTTAGTCAAAAGGCTAACAAACCCAAAAATTAAAAAATACCCCTAAACTGTATAGGGTCAAACCTAGTCAACCTAGTATATCCAACATTCCAAAAGGGAATTAAGGCAAAAAAAAGAGGATGGAAAGAAGAAAATGACTTAAATGGGTTAGGATAAGAATAATAAGCTTAGGGTAATGGTTTTAGGAGACATGCGCATATATGGCAAGTGTCAAAAGGGACAACAATCTTTTTAAGCACTAATGGTCTAACCACCCCTTTCCTGATGCACCCCTTAAAGCATGCACTCTTAGAGATTGAGACTCAATAGGTTCTTATAATATACAAAGTGTTAGTAATCAATAAAATTTTTAAAATATTATGTTTATATAATTAGTATTGATCCTAATATTATTGTGTAAAACATTATCACATACTTAGATACTAAACTCATTCAACAAAAATAGCAAAAATTTCCACTTGAAGTTTCTACCCTATGCCATAAATAAATTATCAAACTATTAGATGCCAAGTTTATTAAACCTATGGACTATTTTGAATGGGTGTCAAACATTGTTATTATTCATTAAAAAATTCACCTTGGCTATTCACATCTACATCGACTTTCACAATCTCAACATTGATTATCCCAAAGACAATTTTCCATTAACTTCAATATATGTCATTGTAGATTCCACTACAACATATGATATATTATCACTCATGAACAGTTTTTGGGATACAATAAAATTCTCATAGCCCCTAAAGACCAACATAAAACAACATTCACTATAGAATGGGGAACCTATTGCTATGTTAAGACGCCCTTTGGCCTTAAAAATTCCAGAACTACCTATTAGCAAGCTATGACCCATATTTTGGAAACCTATGTGGATGATCTCATTGACAAATAAAAAATTTGAATAACCCATCTCTCTACTCTAAAAATCATCTTTGATCAATTAATTATGTATAGATTTAGACTCAACCCCTACAAGTGTGTCTTTGGCATTACATCTAGTAAAATGTTAGGTTTCTTAATCTCTCTTCATGGTATTAATGTTGATCTCACAAAAATTAATGTTATAATCAACATGCCCATTATTATCTCCATTATAGACATTCATACTTACCTCGATAATCTTGGGGCAATCTAATGATTCATCCCCAAAATGGTGTATCACATATATTCTATTAATTCCCTTCTTAATAAAGTTAATGCTTTAGAATGGTTTGATCCTTATCAAAATACATTTGACAACATGAAAGAATCATTGCTTCATCCACCTACCCTTCATCCACCTTCCAACAATAGTTCCTTGATTTTGTATACTTATTCTACTCTCATATCAGTTGGGGAAATGATTTCCCAACTATATGATACTAGAAGAGAGTATGTTATTTACTATATTAGTCTAGGCATCATTGATTACGAAAAATTTTATACCAAAGAAGAATGTGATTATTTCTCTATTTATTTCGTAGCTAAAAAGATTCATCACTACATGCTCTATCAAACAACCTATGTTATCATTCATCTCTACCCACTTCATCACTTTTTCTCCAAAGCATTTCTACCTAGAGATAGAATTGGTAAGTGGATGGTTCTCTTAATGGAACTTGACCTTCGCATCATAATTCAAAAATATGTACAAGGGCAAGTCATTTCCAACCAACTTATAGTGATACCCATACCTACTACAAATCGCCTTCAAGATAGTCTCCCTGATGATAACAATCTCTATATTGAATGTCTTAATTAGGTTATCTCTCTTAAAGATTACTTCTATAATTTCACTGTTGATTTAGAGGCAAGTAATAAATAAGATACCTATGTCATTCCTGATACTAATAAATCCAAAGTAGTTATTGAAGAGCTTCCTAAAGTCACCATTGATTTAAATGAAGACAAAAGGACCCTACACTTTGATGGTGCCAAATGTCTCGAAGGAGCTGGGGCAGGTTGTATTCTAATTAATCCTCATGGTAAAATAATCTCTTTGGGATTTTGGCTAACCTTTGATGTCACTAATAGCATGAAATTATATGAAGTATTAATGTAAAAAATAAAAGAGGCACTTGACTTAGATATTCCATATCTACATGATTTTGGTGACTCCTAACTTATATTCTACCATGTTAATGGTGATTACCAATTTAAAAGTGAAAAATATTATCGCTTATCACAAATGGATACCACCCTCACCAAAATATTTGCCTCTTTTACCATTGATCCCATTACAAGAGTTCATAACTCTATCATTGACTCTCTTGCTTCTTTGGCATCTTTATTTCATCTGCATCAAGTACTTAGTGATTCTCAATTTCTGATTTCTATTCAACCACAAGATTTTCTTATCTCTCACATTGAGGCTATCAATATTTGATAAATCCCATGGTATAAAAACATTATCCAATTCCTCAAACATCAAAATTATATTCTAGACACAAATTCTCACAAAAAGACTAGAATTTTAAAACAACATTTTAAATATGTCTTTCGATATAATTCCATTTATTATCTTAATGCAAAAGGTACCCTACTCTACTATGTAATGAAATAATATGTCCCTCCTCTCCTTGAATATGCATATGGGATAATTTGTGGTGGTTAATGTAGTAGGCATGCTACATCACATAAATGCCTATGTATGGGATACTTTTGGCCTATGTTAGAAAATGATGCTATTGATTTTGATAAAAAGTGTAGTCCTTGCCAACTCAATGATGATCTAATCCATTCATCACTAAATGAGCTCCAAAATTTGGAATCTCCTTGGCCATTTTCCATGTGGGGATTATATCTCATCGACAAATTACCTCAGGCACAATATGGGCATGTTTTTGTCATCACTATTACTAAATATTTGACTAAATGTGTAAAAACCATGCCTCTTGTTAATTTCTTGGGAACTACTATTTATAAATTTATCATTAACCAAATAATTTATCATTTTAGAATTCCCCATACCATCATTTTTTATAATGGTGTAAAATTCAAGAATAGGGATGTGAAGCAATTATGTGCTAACTTTAAAACTTCCCATAAATTATCCACACCTTATCATCCATAATGTAATGGCTAAGATAAGGCCACTAAAAGAACTATCAATAAAATCATCTAAAGGACCATCTAAGAAACCTGCATAAATTGACATCTTTATTTATATCCCACACTTTGGGCCTATCATGCTAGTATTTGTACTTCCACTGGGGCAACACCATTCTCATTAGTCTATGGTTTTGACTTGGTATTACCATTATAATTTCAAATCACAATTTCCTTTAATATTTCTAAAAAGTTTTCCTCTCCTCAAATTGCCAAAATCAAGCAAGGAACCAATGAACCTAAAAATGAATGTGTCTTGAGATATAAGACAATGCTAGATATAATGACCAATCCTATGGTAGATAATGAGTTTCAAGACATATTCAAGTAAATTTTTCTTGTTACTTTACATGAGTCCATTTTTTTTAAGTAAAAATCTTTTAATGACTTATTCCATGTTGTATAATACCATGAAATGAAGCTTATTTCATTGAATAAGCTCAAGTATGTAGCAAACACACTAGCTGCATTTACATATGTACCAAGTCTATAATCAAACCAAGTTAGAAGGTAAAAATTCATGAACCTAAACTAGAAACAACCACCATGGATAACATAGTTTCACAATAGCCTAATCATCTTATTTTATCTAATTCACCAATTTCTTTGAAATTTATAAATTGGGCTAAGTTATTCTCAAGAGGATCACTAGTTTGAAATTTTTGGACTTATGAGTTAACCAAGTATTCAAGGCTAGTAATAGAATGAGTTTTTATTTGATTTTACCAATCTAAAACATATCTTGAGAGTGTTATAGATAATAGTTTGGTAGTATCAAAGGTGTTAAGTTTGATCCAATATTTATAAAGGGTTACCAAAAGTTTTTAAATTCACTATGGGATCAGTGGATCCATTATAAGTGATGGTGGGTGTGATACCTCATATGTCAATATTTTCAATTTAAGGTACAAGAGATTCATTTTGAATATGTTTGATTATTTTTTTAATGAGGGATGGTTGTGGGATAAGGTTTTCGTGGTAATCCTTAAGGGAGGGTGGGGGTATTTGGATTCTGCACTCCTCATAAAACCTGTTGAGGTTGGTTTTGAAGATGAATGAGATGGTTTTTCATATAAGTCATCTCATTTTAATTATTGGTTTGAAATATATGCATTTTATTAAGTATTTATAATAAGAGATGGTTAGTTTGGGCATCATTTTTACTAGTGTGTGTAGCATGTGATGCATTAATATTATTATTAATGGCATGAGTTTCACTATGAGTAGTAGCATGCATCACACTAGTGAAATGATTATCTTTGATATAAAAAGAATAAATAGTGGTGGTTAAGGGGAAAGGTCTTTGTAAGAGGCCCACTATAAGTTAAACTTACCATGTTAGTAGATATACTTGGCATAGAGGTTGAATAAGTCATAGAAGAAGATATCATGGTGTGTGAAGGAGACATAATGGAAGGAAAAGGTTGAGATGAAAATGAATTGGTTCCCCCAAATCTATGAGAAAAGGTATGGGAGGGTGAAGGAGGTTCTTCTACATGATCATCTATCATAAGACTATAAATGGTTAAAGTAAATTTTCCTCTATGTTAAGGGAATTCATTAATGAAAAAGAGCATCTCAGTTGTGTACTCTAAATCACACTCATCTTCTAGTAAGGATAAAGGATTATGAATTGAGGATGAATGAGGAGTCCCATAATTGGTAGTGTCAATGGTAACATGGACATTGCTTTCATCTAATGTGGGTTCCATAAGATGTGTTGTAGGAAACATATTAGGATAGGTAAAACTCATCATGTTTGTTTGATTTAACTATGTATTATCCTCAAATAAAAAAATCATGATGAAGGAAAGAGGATTAAAAAATGATGGAAATAAATATCAATTGATAAGATACATAATTGAACCAATCGAAAATATTCTATGAAATAGAAAATAAAACATGAATAAAGGACACAATCATATAGGTCGACTATGTACTATAAGATAGGAAATAGAATAGGCAAAAAAGATACACGGTCAAACATATTGACTACATATTCTAGAGGAAGAAACTAAATAGGTTGAAAAGATACATAGTTGTATAGGATGACTATTTACTAAAAGTAACCAAGATCGATAGTTTGTAATAGACTATATTGATAGGGATGAAAATGTTTTGAGAATAGGAAAAAAATACAAGTTCATAACTAAGAAAATATAATTAACAACATAAATAATTAGATTGATCTAATTGTAGCACACAACACAAACTTTACACTAATGTTGGATACAACAAGTTTTACAATACAAAATATAATGATCAAATAATAAGCAGCAAAACATGAAATTAAATGCTAACCAATTGGTCATTCTTGAATGTTTATAAGCTATAATAAATTTTGAAATTAAGGTGATAGGGAGTTAGATATAAGAAGGAACTAGAAATCAATCTATGGATAGATTTAGTAACTTTATACTAAAAGGATCTATATTGGTGATCATTTGGCTTCCTATTGGGGACTACCCCCTCACTTCACAATCCTATAGTGATAAGGGTGTCAGGTGCTTTGCCCATATATACCATCAACCATGTGTTTATACTTGGCGAAAAAACCAAATCATCTTCCCCTTTGGTGATGAAATCCAAGTAGGTAGTGTATACACATAATATTTTCAAACTTTATCAATTACTGATGCTTTCTATCTTGTAAGAACCCATTCAATCTCATTATCTCTGAGTGCATGCCCTAAGGGGTACATCAAGAAAGGGGTGGGTAGACCACTGGTGCTTTATATGATTGTTATCCATTTTTCTACTTCTTATCTACACACTTAAATCCTAAAACCATTCCCCTAAGCTTTGCCTCTTATTTTTCACCCTCCTCTAGTCTTTTAACACCTCATTAACCCTTTCCCTAACCTAAAGCCCTTTATTTTAGTTTACATGACTATGTCAGCCACATCAACCCTGTATTATTATTAACATAGCTTAAGAACTAAGTAAGCCATGGCTGGCATAGTTCATTATCTAGTATGTTTTTTATCAATTACAATACTAGGTTAACTAGGTTAACCTTATCAACTGAAACTTTTGAAAGGGTTTATGGTTAGATATGCATATATAAACACATCCATTTCACCATTCTTAAATAGTATGCAAGATTTATTATTCATTTATGCTTTTTTACAATCATCTCTTCCACCATTCTACTTGAGGATTCTTAGCTTAGGTTTTCTACTTGGAGAAGAATCTAGTCTTGTGGAGAAGTATTGGATGCTTTGGCCTTTCTTAGTGATCCTTAAAAACCACAACCTCTTAAAAATCACCTTTGTCCAAGGGAGAGATTGAGTCTCAATAGGTTCATCTTCTAGGTAAGTATATCTAACTTTGTTCCTCTCTTTAGTAGATAAATATCATAAGTAATGGATTTTGAAAAATATTGCTCTCTCCATGCATTAGGGTTTTACCTATACATAGCTTAATTAGGATTATATTATGCATGTTTACTTTTATTTTTTTACTAACCTCACATGTTGTGCGATAAGATTTGGTGAGCACTAGATTAGATTTTGCTTTACTTGTTATTAGTTTAGTGAATATGAAAACATAGGACTTAGTTATAGTTATTGCATAGTTTTGCTTGACTAGAGGTTTTGGAACCCTCCTTAGTGATATTATTGTGGTAAGAGATCCCTTGGCTAGGTCTAGAAGATCCATATTGGTCATGACCTTGATTATCTAATGTATCACCAATCAGAAGTGTAAGTAGGATCTATATTCTCTGAGCTATGATTGATTTGTAGATATGTTGCATTTCTTATTGCATACATTCTTAGTGAACCCAGTGTGAATCTAACCCTTGATTTTTTTATTTCAATAATTTCATTTTTAACATTTTATTATTTTTCTATATTTTTGATACAAGGTTGACCAGGACAATATAGTTCTAAATTTTGTGCATAGGTTGAACATATAGTCCTATCAAAATGACTATTCTTTATGTGTACGTCTTCATCAAATATAGGTTACTAGATCAGATATGTTGACATAGTATTATTTTTAAATTTTAGATAAAAAACTAAGTCAACCAAGTTTACTTAGTCTTTTAATTAGCATCCATATCAATAAACTAAGTTGAACAGGTCAACTTAGTCTTCTAGTTAGCATCTAGATAACAAACTAAGTTGACCAAGTTGACTTAGTCTTTTAGTTAGAATACATAACAACAAAATAAGTTTTTTAGGTTAACTTAGTCTTTGAATTAGCATCCAAATAATAAATTAAGTTGATCAGGCTAACTTAGTCATCTTAATAGGCCTCAAAAATAGGGTTTCATAGAACTAGGTCAACCCAGTCAACTTAGTTAGCAGAAACTGTAGGAAAATTTTAAGGCACTTCAATAAGAAATTTGCAATCCTAATCATCTTACAACCCACTAAGGTTCCTATCTTTCTCTCTTTTAATTCATTACTTCATTATAGTTCTATCTGAAGAAAGTTTGTAGTCTTCAAAAATACAATCCTACAGTAAACTAAGTCAACCTAGTCGACTTAATTCTAGAGTATGTCTTTTTTCTAAATGACTAAGTAATTTATTTTTTTGAGGAAATTAGTGTTTAATTACTAGATAATAAAAGGGTCTAAGTAAGAGAAAATCAATAAATAATATTCCAAATTAAATCTACTTATTTGTAAAATTTATTTGTAATTATAACTTTTGTAAAAATAGTAGTGAGAGAGAGAATTAAACTTATCTTATTCTATGTTGATCTAACTAATAAAAGGCCTAGAAATTTGTGTGCAAGCCTGAGACACTCACTAATAGGATTTTGGATTTCATTTTTTGAATAGACAAGAGCACTAAAAGTAGATAGGAATGTCACTGATGTTGTAGTCCTTCCTCAACACTATTATCTTGAGGATTTAAGCTTTATGGGTTTTGTTCACCTGGTCAATGTGAACTTGTGTACCAAATTTTAGTACCTCACTATCAATAGAGATCCTTATAGAGATTATTCTTTATGTACTTGTATCTTATATGCAATTGAATAAAACTTTAAAAAATAGGAAAAAGGGGTTAGTGTGTGTAATATTCATTGGGTGTGCCTCACACCCCATATGGGGGCATGCAACCTACATATCAATACTTTGAAGAGGGTTCAAGCCATATGTATTTATCCCTTTAAGAGTGCTTGGTGTAATAGTGAATGAAAATGCAAAAACTAGGTGTGCTTGAGATGACTAGGGATAATTTTAAGGACTTGAATTGGCTTAAAAGTGTATAGGTTGGCTATATGCATAGAATAAGGAAGATAACTTGAGTGTTCTTGCTTGTATTCTTGCTTTTTTGAGTGATATTTTCCAATCCTTTCCAAATGATCTTTGAATGGGCTTATATATGGATCTATTAGTCATGGATTAAATTAATTCATGTTAGGCCAACATGATTGAAGATAAATATATAGAAGGAAATGAATTTTGGGGCCTAATATGCACTTGGATAATAGCACCAAAATATATACACCTTAGGGTCTAGTGTTAGTATCCAAGTTGGGTGTTAATGTCCTAAGCTAATAGGGCTGAGGGGGATGGATTAGTCATGAAGAGAAGGTCCTAGCTCAATTGGGATCAAGTCTAGAAGGCCAAGGATGACTAAGAATTAGTGAAAGTAAGACTAATAGGTTGATGAGAGTAAGCAAGAGGGACCTAAGGATTGGGTGTCATTGACCATGCTCAAATTACCAATTTTTGCATTTTATATGACTACATTCCCCGCTTTATTCTAGTGATGCAGGAAAGTGAAATACTAGGATAAAGAAAAATAAAAATCATACCTAAACTTACCTACAAATGTGAATCCCATGAAGCTTGTGTGATGTTAACTAATTTTGGATACTGCATAGAGAGCATGTTGTGTAAGTGTGAATCTACAAAAGGAAAATAAAGAGTATATCAGTTCTTATTATATGAAATATAAAATAAGAATGTACAAAGTTAGGTAAGAGAGAGAAAGAGAAAGGAAAGAATACACCTCACTGGGTACATGAACTAATACAAAACCTATTGTGATGCTAAGTAAGGCTGAATATGTTGGGTATGTGTTAAATAATGTCATACCAAAAGTTTTATTGTAAATAGAGATGAGTTCTCAATTTCCTAAAAAGTGGCTCAAGAATGCAAAGGTTGGCCCTTCAGATCCATCATCACCTACTGAGTGAAGATATATGATCATGTGTTTGCTAATTCTTGTTTGGATTATGTGTCTAATCTCTCTGAATAGGTGGCTCAATAATATAAAGGTTGGACCTTTGGCTCCATCGTTACCTCATGAAGTGAAGCTATAAACTAATACCAATATGAAAGAGTATGTCATATAAGATGGCTCTTGAAGCCCATGAATGCTATATAAATCTAATAATGTGGTGTAGATAGCTGAATATGTACTAAAATTTAGGCCAATGTTGGCCAACTCAAAAAAGATGGAGATTAGGCTTGTATGAAATCCACTCCAAAACTAAAAATTTGGCTTATGTGGAAGCCACTCAAGAAATCACTAATGTGGAGGTTAGGATTTTATGAAATCCACTCCAAAATGATTCCAACCACTTGTAGATGCAGTAAGGCACATAATTACTGATAAGGCCTAGGTAATGTTGAACTCAAAAAGAAAAGAAGCAAAAGTGTTGTGCAATCTACCCCCAATCACTGGTGTCTAAAACATAGATTCTAATCTAGAATTTATACCAACTACCATATCTAAAACTATAAGTGAGAGACATCATGCCATGCATGATGGCCCCTATATATAGATTCTTTGAGAAAAATTGAATTGAAATTATTGATTCTGGTTTGAAGTATAGCTCATAAAATTATAACTGATCTTACCTTTCTATCTATTTCTAGAAATTTTGATTTTTTTAATATTTGTATAGGAGTTAGATAAATGGATAGTATCACCACCAACATTTTAGTCTAACCTTGGTGTTATTACCTTAAGTTAAAACTGATCACTATTCTATAATCTTGATTGTCTACCTAGTCTATTCTGAGTGGTTTGATGACTGGTTGTTGTTATAAAATTAAGTTTTTTTATTGATAGGAGTTATATTATTTGTATAAAAAACCCCTATTTATTTCCACTCTTTTGAGGGTAGTAATAGGTACCTACAATTACTTCCCTTAGAAGAAGAAGCCCTATAATTATGTTATATTGAAAATATAAATGATATAGTAATGATAATCAACAAGATATCTCTAGATATAACATGATTTGAGATAAGAGATTTTTAGATCAATATGGGTATGCCTAGATAGATATAACAATTTAATATCATGTGTAAAATAAACTAGAATTTAAAGCTAGAAATTTTAGTTATTAGTTTGTTATTTTATTAGTTTGGTCAAGGAGGGTTAGAGCATGATGTCTATCATGGTATCCAAGAAAATAGGAAAAATGCATGATGTGGATCATGGCATTACAATGATCGATAAGAAATCAAACAAAAATAACATAAATTAAGAAGAGATAATCATACAAGAGTGGCCAAGGGGCCAAGAAAACAAGGGACATGGGCACATGTCACTCAAACTAGAAACAAAGCATACAAGACATGTTCAAATGCCACATACACATATAAGTGGAGAAAATAATGTTAGTACAAGGGCTACAAGCACAAATAAGAGTATAAGAAAATGACATTGGAAAATGTCCTAAGGCACACACATGAATATAAGTAAAGGGCATTGGAAAATGTCCTAAGACACATATAGGAGATAAGTAGGAAGTGGTAATGTAATCAAATCAAACTACGCTAAGAAAGAAGATAAAGCATGTAAAGATTGGAAAGATATAATCACATCTAAATAACCAAAGAAAGAGGGAAAGTATGTAAGACATGAGAAGTAAAATACTAGGTATATGCTAATAAATACAGAAATGTTAGATACTAATGCAATGTCGATCAAGTAATCTATGTAAGCTAGTAAGTAATATATGTCAACATGATAACTAGAGTATTTAGTGTAAGAATGACATAACCTAGATGGTGTAATCATGTAGTAGATGCCCCTAGTGGGTATGTGTATCGATGTGTGTCTCAAATGTAGAAGTAGGATTCCCCTCAATGGGTGGAGTAAAGCAATCAAGTAGTTATATGTCACTGAACACACTCAAAGAAGATCAAGTGAAGCATGGTATTGTAGATAAATTGACATGAAATAACATGAAATAGTAAATGTAAGTCCTAGCATAGTAGTAATAGTAGTGTAAATCATGGATGATGCATACAATCAAAATGTTTTTATTGTTTTGACATATTTAAATGTTTTTGGATTTTTTAAATGTTATATTATTTTTGTATTTTGTCATTTTGTATGTTTTTGTATTTTGAAATATTTGAGCTATGTACAATCAATCATAATAAACTATGTATAGGCATTGTTGAGGAAAAATGATACTAACCGATGAGTCTCATGCGAGACTCCCTATCATGGTGTCCTGTAACAAGGAGTGGAATCATGCATGATCATAAAGTATGATGAAAATGTTGAGTTTGTGGCTCTAAAATTTGTATATGTTGTAGATGTTCTTAAATATCTGAAGTAGAAATTGACTTTAAGGAACCTCTATAAATCTGTGAAATGGATACAATTGTAGGGTTCTTAGGGACCCATCTAGAAGTAGGATCTCTCTAAACATGTGATCTATGTGTAGATGCATGAGATCTCAATGAGACTACCCTCAGTATGAATACTATTACTAGAATCTATCTAGAATCATAAAGTTATGTAGGCATATGAACCCTATGTACTAGCAGTGGATATCACAACTATGTCTAAATCAGAAGTGGGAGAGGAACTAAAACTGGAGGAAAAACTAAAACTAGTGGAAAAACTAAAACTAGTGGAGAAATTGTAACTGGTGACTATAAAGTAGATAATGGATTTGAAGTGGGGAGTGTTAACTCATATGGAACTCTACCAACTATAATAACCTAATTATCTTGAATGAATTTCATGCATTTGTGAACTCTAGAAGGTACTGCTCAAAGTTTTTAAATCTATGGTTGACCAAGTAACATATCAAAAACTCTTGTGCTAGGAACTATAGTGAATGGTGTGTCCATATGTGTAGAACCAACCTAAAAAGGAATTACTATCTCATGGTGCACATGTTGAGACTAGAACCATTGTCAATAAGCACATTATGAATAGGTTGATTATGAATGTGAGATTTCATAAAGAGTTCATGATAATTTGAATCATCCTTGATGATCTCTTGCTCTAAGAAGGAGATAGAAGGTATAGTTAGAACTCTAGAATTATATACACTGATCATGTTTCTCAAATAATGTAACTCAATTGAAGGTGCCATATATGTATCTAGTGGTGGATGTGCATGATATGCATGGTGAAACCTTGATGTGTCCTCTATATCCTCTTTTGAATGTTGTGTAAATAGATCTGAGAAAATTTTCAATGTTTTATCTTGTGTTTGTTTTGCTAGTGAAGGCTCAACTGAAGTGCCAAGATCAATAGCATTTGAATCTATTAAGTCCAATATATTATGTTTTAAATTGCTTCATCTATTTTTCATGTGTCCCAGTGCCCTGTGGTAGTCATAAAACACATGTTTATCATATCCCTTTGGAAGGGGATTTGTTGGATCAACTTCCCAAATAGGAGGGAGAGATATGATATTATAATCCAAAAGCTACTATAAAACCCTAGCTGGAGGAACTAGGAGATTTATAAAAGTATACCAAGGGGGTGTTGATAAAACTATTCATTGAGGAGGATTTGAAGCCACATTGACTGTAGATTGATTCTACCCCTTAGTATCATTGAACTTGACCTTGTATGGTAATTTGTTGTTACTCTTATTAGTTGTGTATAATGTATTAGTGTACTTTAGTTTTCCAATTGAAATTAGTTTGACTTCTCTTTCCTTTAATGTGTGACACAATTTAGTGAAGGAAGAGAATTTTTTTAGCATAATTGATTCATGTAGTGTTGGTAGAAGACTTTGTTTGAAGAGGTCCTGTAACTCTTGATCTACCATGGGGCTAGTCATCTTATCCAAGATGGTCTTATATCAAAGAACATAGTCCTTGAGATGCTCATTTGGTCATTTTTTATACTGAGCAATTTGAGCATATGAAATCTTATCACCAATGTTCATACTCAAGTGTGCTAGAAACATATCAAATAAAGGATTGAATGTATTGACTAACTGATTTAGTAAACTATAGAACCATTGTAAAGCATAATCCTATAGACTCCATGGAAATATATTGGTAAGTATCCAGTCATTTGGTATATAATCCAAACATGTTTCATGAAAATCTCTCAAATATGTTTTTGGATCATCCTTGCCATCATATAGAGTAATCTTGGGTTAAACAAAACATTATGGAAAGGGTGTAGAGGCAATGTGATGTGCCAATGGCAAAAGAATCCAAAGCCTGTGTATTTCTAGTGGCACCTTGCTCAAGATGTAGCAACTTGGATTGAAGAGATCTTATCTCTTACATAAGGGTTGCCACATTAGGAGATAGGGATGCATTAGTTGTAAATAGTGGCATAGAGGTAGGTTGGGCTACTATAGGGGGTTGTTGAGACATAGTTATTCCCATAGTGTCATTTGTAATTGGTTGTTCTATAGTTTTATAAGATTGACCATTGTTCACTTTTTATTGTTCCTCTTGTATAATTCTAAGCATTTCATCTTGCATATCAAGATGTTTGGTTAAAAGTTCTTAAAGTTCTCTTTTATCAATTTCATCAAAACTAATATATTAGGCCATTTTAAAGTAGGAAAACAATTTGAAATGTGTTTGAATGTTTTGCAATAAGTTGTAATAGGCAAAGTACTATAAAGGGAAAGTACTAAATATAGGAAATGCAAAATCATAAAAATAGTGAATTGGAAATTGTACAAAAAGGATACGGACCAACCAAACATGTAAGGTGATAATTCAAGAAGCAAAAAAGGAGATATTACATGAAAATAAGGTTTTGATAATAATATTTTTGTAAAATACTATGATTTTTTTAAATTTGAAATGATTTTATAAATTTAATATGCAACTAAAAATCTATAAAATTAGTGGAAAAAGTTTAATTGATGAGGACCTAGTTGATGCAACTAGGGTTTTAAGGAAAATAAATTTTTTTGAAATTACTATGAATTTTTTAAATTTGAAGTAATTTTTTGATTTTAATATGCAACTTAAAAATCAATAAATTATTGGAATAATGCTGGAAAATTAATGGGACATAGTTGATACAACTAGGGTTTGAAATAAAATTATTTTAAAATTTGCTACTAAATTTTAAAATTTGAGATGAATTTTTTATTCAAATATTCAAGTGAAAATTCATAAATTTATTGGAAAAAATAGTAAAAATTTTACCCTAGGGTTTTTATGTACAATTTGAAGTATGTCAGGTTCACCAAATGATTTATTTTTTGAGGAAATTAGTGTTTAATTCCGAGATAATAAAAGGGTCAGAGTAAGAGAAAACTAGTAAATAATATTCCAAATTAAATCTACTAATTTGTGAAATTTATTTGTAATTATATATTTTCTAAAAATAGTAGTGAGAGAGAGAGAATTAAATTTATATTATTATACACTGATCTAACTAAGACGAGGCATGGAAATTTGTGTGCAGTCCTGAGACACTATCACAAATAGGATTCTATCTTTCATTTTTTAATTGGATAGGAACATTGAAAGTGGATAGGAGTGGCACCAACATTGTAGTCCTTAATGCTCTTGTCCTAAGGATTTAAACTTTCTAGATTTATTTTCCTAGTCAGTGTGAGCCTATATACCAATTTTTAGTACCTCACTATCAATAGATCTCTTTGTAGATCTAATTATTTGTGTACTTGTATCTTCTATGCAATTGAGTGAAACTTTGGAAAATAAGGAAAAGGGGTTAGTGTGTATAATGTGCACTAGACATGATTCACATCTCTTGTGTGGGCACGCTTCCTACATACCAATAATTTGAGGAGGGATCAATATATATGTAGTTCTCCATTTAAGAGTGTTTGGTGCAATAGTGAATGAAAATGCAAGAAATACAAAAATTAGGTGTTCTTGAGATGACTAGGGGCTAGTTTAAGGACTTTAATTGGATTTAAAGTGTATATGATGGTTTTAATCAAAAAATAGGAAAGATTTATTGAGTGTTCTTACTTGTATTCTTGCTTGATTGAGTGATATTTGCTAACCCTTTCCAAATTGTTTTTGAATGGGCTTATATATAGATCTATTGGTCATAGGTTAAATGAATTCATGCCAACATTATTGAAGATAAATATCCAAAATGAAATGACCATTGGGGTATAAAATTATACAATAACACCAAAATTTGGACACCCTAGGCTCTGGCACTAGCGTCCAAGTTGGGTGCTATTGTCCTGAGCTGATGAGGCCTGAGGGGATGGATTAGTCATGAAGAGAGGGTCCTAGCTCAGTTGGGATCAAGTTTGTAAGTCCATAAATTATTGTATATTAGTGAAATTAATCCTAAGAGGGTCATGAGAGCAAGCAAGAGGGACCTAAGGATTGGGTGTCATTATCCATGCTCAAGTTACCAATTTTTGCATTTTATTTGACTACACTAAATTGACTTGGTCAACTTAGTTCTTAAAGACTCTTACTTCTATAGAATATTAGTGACCTAGATGACTTTATTCTCTAATGTTTATATATATTATCATTTGAACTAACTTTGTACCATTATTAATTTGGGAATTAATATCTATATGCTATTAATTAATTCACACTTTCAGTTTTAGTTGTCTGCATGCTTAGAGTAGCTCACATAGTCTAATTAGGTGGTTTTTAAACTTACCATTTAGTTTAACTATTTTTATCTTTTTTTACACACTACCAAATCACATAGTACTCAAAATATATTTAGGATTTATCTTTCCAAGGCCTACCTACTTGGATTTCATCACCAAGGGGGAATCTGACTTGGTTTTCTAGCCAATTATAAACACGTGGTTAATGGTATATATTGTAAAATCCCCTGATAACCTTATCATTGTGGGATTGTGAAGTGAGGGGGTAGGCCCCAATACCAAGCTAGTACCATTTCCAAAATAGATTCCTTTCATCCTAAACATCTTGAAACCATCCATAGATTGTTTTTTAGTTCTCTATTTTCATCTAACTTCCCTATCACACTTAAAATAACACTTTATAATAATCTAAAAATAGTCAAGATGACCATTTAGTTAGAGTTTACTTTTAATTTAACTACTTACTCTCTAATTATTCTATGTTGTATTGTAAAAACTTGCATTGGCTAGGATTGGTGTAAGGTTTTGTGGTGTGTGTCAATTGGATCATTTTCATTGATATGATTGTTTGTGTGTTTGCTTCCATTTCTTATTTCAAATTAAATTGCAAAAAAATTCCCTATTTTTAGCACATTATCATTCTATTCGATAGTCTCTTATAGACTATCTTCTTCCCTATCTACAATACTAAGTCAACCTGATCAACCCTGTACTCTTTTCTCTCAGTCAATTTATAGTACTAAGTCAACTTGGTTGACTCTATATCATTACCAGACTTTCTTTTTCCTTTCTACAATACTAAGTTGACTTGGTAAAATTTTTACTCTTCTCAATCCCTTTCTATTATTACTAAGTCAACCCGGTCGACTCTATACTCTTCTGCCTTCTATCCATCAATACTAAGTCAACCTAGTCAACTATGTATTCTTCTATCTTATGTCTACTAGTATTAAGCTGACTTGGTTGAATCTTTACTCTTCTTCCTTCTATATAGCAATACTAAGTTGACTTGGTCAACTCTATACTCTTATTGATGTCTTTGTTCTTCTATTTGGTTAACTTAGTTCTCTATCTAGCTGACTTAGTTCTCTATCCCTACTTTTTCTTTCTTCTTTCCTATATTTTGTTCCTTTTATCCAACATCATGAAATATCCTATCATAATCTTTATAGACAACCTGAATCCATTTAGACATTATATGGGATGTTCTTTTCTTCTTATCTTTTCTTATTTTTCTTCCTCTTTCTAGCCTTTAGGGCATCTTGTGATGCCCATCCACACATTGCATTAGCCTTTGGGGCATCTTGTGATTCCCACCCACATGTCATTTCAAATCCTAGGGCATCTTATGATGCCCATCCCTACATCCACTTTAACTTATGGGGCATATAGCGATGGCCACTCTTACTCTACATGACATGATACCAAACTAATTCAACTCCAAGAAACCTTCTGAGACACAATTTTATCTCTCACATGTTCATCCTTTAAATATACATTAACATAGATTCCTTCCATTCTTTTCATAATTTATATATGTTATCTATATAACACTTTTTTTAGGATACTTACACGGATCTCACCCTCTACAGTAATTCTCTATTTTCACAAACTTTAGTCCTTCCTTTTAGTCTTTTGGTCTCCCTTATTCTCATGAGTTGCATTGTAAAACCATAGATATGACCCAATATTCCTAATGATTTCCTTCTCTTTTTTTACACACTTTTTGGCACCTTGTGGATTTTTCTTTATGAGTTTCAGTGTAAGACCGAGGATAGGACCTGGCCTTCCTCATAAATACTATATTTCCTTATCTCATTTATTTTTCACATGTTTTATACACCCATTTGGGTTTCTCTTTTATGAGTTTTAGTGTAAGACCATGGATAGGACTTGGGATTCTTGATAAAAATCACCATCTCTTTACTCCTTATCTATAATGTGTTTTGTAATGGTTATGTGTTATTGATCCTTTGTTTTCAAGTTTTAGATTTTGCTTCTTTATGATAGACAAAATTTGAATAACAAACTATGTTAGCTTATTTTCCTATGTTTCCCTCATTCTTATGATAAGTAATCACACTTTACTATCATCATATCCCTTTTTCACCCTTTTTCACCTTTTTTTACATTTTTTTATGATTTTAATTAATTATAATTATTTCATGTTTCATTCATCTTGATTTCTCTTCCTTTCACTCCACATTTGATAAAACAAGGTCGAAGTCTAGATATCACTTTTATTTCACCTAACTTTATGAGACTTTTAGACACCATGCTCTCTGAGTTCTCTCTCTTACCAATCAAATCCCAAGTATTCAAATGAAAGTCATATTTATCACCATGTTTAGTTTTCCAAATCCGTATGTAGGAGGAATAGAAAAATCCATCAAGAACGTTAAAATCTAAATCATTTGAAATAAAATGCAATGATATACAAAAGGCAACATCCAAATATCAAAAGTCAAAATATAACCAAAATACATGATTACAAGCACATTTCCTATTTCCAATCAAAGTTCAAACTCCAAATTTGGCCTCACAATAGAGTTGAGGTCCATTGGGCTGTGTTAGGATAGTATATCAAAATAATATAATTATATAAACTCTATGTGGATACTTAATTTCTCAAGTAAGTACCCAATATTTGTAGTAGACCGACGAATCTATAAGGGGTCCTAAAGAATGGGGAACACATTATGGGAAGGTAGGTCCATTTTAATTTTCATGAATATAGCCTTCATGGTATAATATACATACTTAATTTGATTATCTAGACTTGTTTGGCTATGAGAATTTCTTCAAAGTCCTTAAGGTTGAAATTTCTCTTATTTTGATAAACCTAATTTGAGTGTCTTGACTTTGATAAAGATCTCCACTAACTTATTTTTTCCTTCATTATCCTATTTTAAGTATAGCTACTGAGGTGGGGGTGAATTATTTACCTTGAAATGATCATTAAATTTCACTTATCATTCATGAGTCATTCATTCAAACACATACATCAATCAATGCATAAACAGGCATCGACATAAGCATATAACATATGAACACAAGACACTGTTGCTATCCAGGACACTGTTGTGAAAGGTAAGGAAGCAATGAAGATGATATTGGAACTAGAAGAATAGTTCCTAGTTCTTATAGTTGGTTTTGCTAGATGGTTGTGATATCTGGTCTTGGTACCTGGTTTTTTGAACTCTTTATATAATGGAGTTTCTAGGTCTCTGTACAACCTAGGGTTTATCTTTGGTTTTCCATTTGTTTGCTTCAGTTCTTTGTAAACCTGGTTTTTTTTCTTCGATGAAGTAGGTTTTAGGTTCTACCTATGGACTTTATTGTTTTATCTTTCTCCTTTTGTACAGGGTTTTGGGGTCCCTTCAAAACCTGTTTTTACCTTAATCTAAAACATATGAACACAAGAGATATGTGGAAAACACTCATGGGGGATAAATCCCACTAAAACATATATTATAATATAGTCCTATAATAAATTAATCAATATTTATTGATTCTATAACCCCACAAGGAGCACCAACCCCTTACTAATCAAGCACCAACTCAACTAGGCCTTTAACAAGCATCAACTTGAAAGAAGGCACCAACCCCCTAGGTGACAGAATTAGGTCATGTGACCTTGATTATAATTTGTAAAATAACTATTATATATTAATTAATATTCAATACACATCTTATATTTTATTTAATCCCTCTACCTAGTTTCCAAACTTCTAATTTATTCATTCACGACCTCAATATTCTAACTAGTCAAATTAGACCTATTAGACCTTCTTCTTATACTTGAATCTTGATTTCACATACCTTGGATGGACACAAACCTATTAATACTTGTATAACCCTTGAAATATATCAAAAAACATGTTTTAAAATATAAATAACCACTACATAGGTCAACCACAACTCATAATAACTAAAACCACCATTAGGCCTAATAGAGATCTAATGCAATTAGGCCTTCTCAAAACACATGTTTCACCTTGACCACCTTGGAATATATTAAGCCTCAATAAATGGATTAAAAAATTCACACACACTTCAATTATACCCTTTATAATCTCACCTTATGTCCATAATACAATTTAGCATATTTCACTCTTTGAACCACACCATTAGGCCTACTCACAATTAGGCCTTCTCACTGCCATAAAGTCTATTTTAAATATCTAAAGAATACACTCAAATTTACCGCATAAAAAAATTAAAAAATAAATTATTAATAAATAAAATGTCCTAAAATTCATAACCATGTCCATTATATTCACCATATAGAGTAAAATACCTCAAAAAGACCATTTTCATATGCTCACTTAGAACTGCAAATAGGCCCAAAAAACCAGTGAAGAACCTTTGATTTTTCACACCTTCATAGGAATTTATCATGAATAAAAACAAGTTTAAATTAATATATGAGACATATATAAAAAATTCATATGCATTATACTCTTCAACTTTGTACAAATCACCTCATACTCATCTCTATTAGATGACTACTCAAAACTCTTAAAGACTTTAAAACATAGTCATGAAAATAAAGACTTAGAACACATTTAAAATTACTTTCATGAACTTAAAATGGGTTTATATGATCATTAAAAATAATTAAAACATATTTAAATAAATATATTATAATTTATAATATCAATATTGGTCTTACAAACCAATCTCATGGTTTCACTATTCACATACCTCACTGTATTAGATAAGTCAGTCTGAGATCAATTTTCTACCATACACAAGATTATTCAAAACATATATCCATTATGTATATGTGTTATAGTTATTTAAAAATAAACTATTACAATTGGATCCATCCCTAATCCATGGCAACACATCTTTAATCTCATTCCCACTTATGCCTATTTTTCTCAATGTCTTTCTCACTAGGCCTTTTTAGAGATAAGTCAACCTCCATGACCAGTTTATCATATTTTAAGTATTTAACTTGATTATAAACTAAAACCATATAATATATAAATATAAAGCTTAAAATTTTATTAACTTTCATTATTTAACCTGGTCAACCCTACCTGTTATAGCAAATTTATGAGAAATAAGGGATTTCATGTAGCTTCCACTCACTCATCTAACAGACCAATTCCAGTTGGAGGTACCTGTGAGAGTCATCTACATGATAAAATAATAAAAATAGTTCATCTAATTAATTTTTATCCATTTATATTAAAATATTCCATATCATGTCATTGTTAGGGTTTTAGAGAGGGTTTAGAATGCCTTCCACTCTTAACAATCATTCATAAAGCTTAGGCCTTCAACCCAAAAAATAATGATAGGAAATTTAATTTAAGAAACCTCCCAAAATTACATGAACTAATTGTATCCTCATGCAAAGGTTTCACATGTCAATGAGCATAATAAAATCCTTCTCAAGTCTAAAATACCTCATTTTGTGCACATAGAAAACCTCAAAACCACATTTTATGATTTATCCTTTATAATTTGACCTCAAAATCTGTAAACACATTTTAAACAACCTTTCACACATTTTATAATTCTTTCATGATCTATATCAACTTATAAACTAAACTTGACCCCTCATTAGGCTACACTACGTCTCTTTGCTCACTAGCCCCATACCTATAAGTCACACTTAGACTTGAACACACCTTGAAACCTATTGAAATGATATCAAAACATCATAATAATTTCATAAAACCTCATACCATGATCACACATTACCAATATTCTTCTCATAAGCCTTATACTTCTTAGCATGTTATTAAGCATATGCCTTCTCATTAGGTATCTTCATGAAAATGAATAATCCATGATCTGGCTTTGAAACCTCATTTGAAAATGTATCTACCTCAAAAATATTATCAAATGATATACCATTTATTTTCATCCTTAATATATTGATAACACCTCAAGACTCTTCATTAGGTTGGGAAAAATCTAGGACTAGTCTGGTTGCATGCTTAGTCTTAAGACCTTACCCTTAAAGGTTTACCTTGAAACTTCTTGAGTGTTTCAACACTTCATATGAATTCTTGTTCATCATTAAAAATACACTCATACCTATGTGTATCAATATTACTATACCACCATCTTCATACACATTCTCATGACATGACAATGTTCCTTAAAACTAGTGCTCAAAAATATGCTTACCTTGTATCTTGATCTTGACCTTCACATTTCATAAACCTAAGAAGAATTAATAGGTTTACTTTAACTTCTCTTTCAATAGAGATACAATATTTTTCCTTCAAATTCTCTCTTGTCATAAGACTCCTTGTCGTATACCACTTCACCATGCATGACATCAACTTTGACATTGACATTAATGACATGCATCTTGACCTTGACATCAATTAAAACATTTATGCCGTAACACCAAAAATAGTAACATACCTCAATAATATCCCCCTTTTTCATTAATGGAAAACACTCAAATAAAGTTGATAATTCTCATTTCCCTAAGCTAGATCTCTTCAAATTGACCTTTCTTCGAAACTAGAACATTCTCACCCTTTGACATTAATTACAAAGGGCCATATCTTGAAAATGATATGATCCTTATACCTGAAACAACACACATTTTCTTTCTAAACAATATCATTCTCTCTCTTTGACATAAAAATTCAACATACAAAAATGCTCCCTGTAAGCTTATACATAAAACATCATAGGCCTTCATACACTCATATGCATCTTTAGATATTGCAAACACTAAAATGAGCAATGTGAATATATAGCAGCTCTTCCTTTGTTCTTATACTATATACCCTCATAAGAACACTCAAAAATTTCAAACCAATCTCACTATGTATATAGGAAACTCATATTATTACACAGTCAACCACCTTCAACAAGTTTTTGAAACTAATTCTAAACCTTGACACAGATTAGTTTCACAACCAACTACTTTCATGAACACATTCATCTTGTAGACCAATACATAACTCAAATTTCCTCATAACTATTAAAAATATTCTTGGCAAACACACCTACTCTTGGAGCATGATTATATCCCCTTATCATCATGATATATTTAATCATTATCATGAATGTGACTTGGTTTGATAAAGTCATCATACAAATATTTTGTAACACATCTCTTACAATCACACCTCCAATAGACTATTGACTAAAATTTACATCTGAAACAAAGAACACAAAGTTCCACCTATGACCAAGTGTCCTTCATGCTTTTGGTCACTAGCTGAGTGCCTCAATGAAGCCTAATGGATTCACCTCTTCTTTAAGGTACTAAAACAACATAAAATTAGGATATTCTTAGATCTTCATGTCCTCACTAGATTGAACTTTCTTCATGAGACCAAGTCTTGACTCCTTCATCCACAAAATGAGCTAATAGGGAGAATTATTGACACTCCTTTACATATAAAGTATATTTATTATCACTCACCTTAGCTACCTTTAGTCTTCATTCAATATCTTATCTTCTTTCTTGCACTTTAGGGGCCTCAATCTTCTTGGTTTGACTTGAGAATCTATGCTTACAAAACTTTGTAATATGACCAAGATTTTGACAATTAAAACACACTATTCCTCTTGATGGAAACACACCATTACCCATACCTCTTGATTGATGATTCTCCTCATAATTCCATACAAATTCATTCTTGGAGGGTCTTCTTTAATGCCTTGCTCTATGACCAAATTCGTTACATGAATAACAATGACCATTGAAAGGATTAGCATACCTTATATAATTAGGCTACTTTATAGGATTAGTCTTCATTCTACCAGCACCATCATTCCTTGATTGACCATTGAACTTTAAGGTATAACTCTCCTTGATCACATTAGTATTCTTCTTTTGGTCTCCATTGAAACCAAACCCTATTTTGTCATTAGCATTATTTTGACTACTTAAGATGTCTATATTTTTGGTACTCTTTTCAAACTTTAAAAAGGATTCTACCTTACTTTATGCTTGATCTATCTCAGCCCTCAAAGAATCCACTTTAGTTACATACATGGCACATTCTTCTTCTTTATCATTTAGGCTTGCAGTCATAATCTCAATTAGAGTCTCCACCTATTTGACTATTTCTTCTTATTCCTTGGAGTTATTGCTCAATATCTCTTCAAAAAAATTGATTTTTTCCTCATATTATTTGGTAAGATACCTCCTCACCTTATTATTCTTTTTCACCATTTTTATTTATTCTAGAGAATTCATGAACTTAGCCTCAAATTCCACCTCATCTTCTTCTTCATCTGAATCACCAACAGTATCTCAAAACCATATGGAATCTGCTTGATTTTAATAGCTTGCTTATTCATCCATGAAGATCACTTCATTGACATAAATATAAATACCTTCATGATCACTCTCAAAATCACTTCTTTCACTATCACCAAATGAGTTGTAATCTTACTTGATATAAAATTTTATTTTGTTCTTAAATGACTTCTTGTCATCATACCTTATGAAATTTTTCTTACTCTTATCAAACCTATAATAATTATTGTCATCATCCTAACCTTAATCATGATATTCATCATCATTTTTTTAATGCTTATGAGGGCACTTGTTATCAAAGTTTCCAATTTCTCCATAATTAAATCACTTGAAGGGTAATTTACCCTTGTATTTACGTGAACTAGTTTTCAACTTTCTTGCAGACATAGTTATCAACTCATCATCATCAATATTAGAAACATCATTTTATTTGAATTTATCACCTTGTGTCTTCTTCTCCTTTGACTTATTTTCCACCTTGAATGCATCTTCCTTATTTTCAAGTCTTCCTTCATTTATCATCATCTCATAGGCTATCAAGGTGTGAAGTCCATCCATCTCTAGCTTGTCTAAATCATGCATCTATTCAAAAAAGACACTTTAAAATTAAAATTAGGAGTTAGAGATATCATTAACTTTTGAATAATAATAGACTCTATCAATTCTTCACCTATGCCTCTTCTGATGTTGACCACTTCATCAACCCTCAACAGGTAGGTTGCAATTATATCATCTTCATTCATTCTTAGGCTTTCAAATTATCTTCTATGGGTTTGAAATTTATCCAACTTGACATTGGTGTCTCCCTCATGGATAATCTTAAACTTTTCCCACATCTCTTTAGAATACACACTATGCATCACCTTCACAAGATATGTCTCTAATAGGCCACAAATAATACCATTTATTGATTTTGAATTGTTGTCACTGCCCTTCTTACCTACTGCATCAGTAAGGGAAATAGAGGGTGAATTATATCCATCCAAAAATAATTTTCAAATATCATGACCTTGAGACATCAAATATGTTCTCATATTGACACTTTAAAAATCATAATTAGATCCATTAAACAATGGAGCCTTGCTTGTAGATAAACCACCTTGTTCTTGACTAGCCATCTTTGTTTATTAAGGATATCCTTTAGGACATTAGGATTGATTAAAAGGACATGATCCAATACCAATTATTTGAATTACATATACTAAGAGGGAGGGGTGAATCATTTCCCTTAAAACAATCATTCAATTTCACTTATCATTCATAAAGCATTCATTCAAACACATACATCAACAAATGAATAAACATGCATTCACATAAGCATATAACATATAAACGCAAGATATATGTAGAAAAACCTCATGGGGTATAAATACCAATAAAATTATCTTTTAATATAGTCCTATAATCAATGAATCAATATTTAGTAAGTCACCAACTCCACAAGGAGCACTAACCCCTTACTAGTCAAGCATCAACTCAACTAGGCCTTTAGGAAGCATCAACTTATACGGAGGCACTAACCCCTTAGGTGACTCAAGATCAACTTAAACACCTAGAACATCTGATCACATTTTGACACCTATTTATTACTCAACTAATTATGATACCTTATTTTTCTCTTCACCCTCTTTTATCTCTCTCAAATAGACTATTAGGCCTCTTTACTTAATTAGCCCTTTTCTTGATAGAATTAGGTCATATGACCTTGATAATCATTTTTATAATCACTATTATAACATTTTAACATATTAAAAACACCTCTATAATTTTATTTAATCCCTCTACCTAGTTTCCAAACATATATTTCATTCGTTCACCACCTCAATATTGTGACTAGTCAAATTAGGCCTATTAAACCTTCTTTTTATACTTGACTCTTGCTTTCACATACATTTGGTCATAAATAAACCTATTAATAATTTTATCACCCTTTTTATAGATCAAAAAACACATTTCATAGGAGAAATAACCACTACATAGGTCAGCCACCACTTATAAGGACTAAAACCACCATTAGGCCAAATAGAGACCTAATACAATTAGACCTTCTAAAAGCACATGTTTCACCTTAACCACCTTGGAAAATATTTATCCTCCATAAATGGATGAAAAAATTCACACACACTTAAATTATACCCCTGATAATCTCACGTTATGTCCCTAACACCAATTAATTCATTTCACTCTTTGAACCACACCATTAGGCATTCTCACTGCCAGAAAGTTTATTTTGAATATCTCAAGAATACACTCAATTTTGACACAAAAAAATTAAAAAAATCACTTATTAAAACATATAATGTCCTCATATTCATCACCATGTCCATTATGATTCACCATATAGATTAAAATACCTTAAAAAGACCACTTCCATTTGTTCACTTAGAACTGCAAATAGGCCTCAAAAACTAGTCAAGAACCTTTGAATTTTCACGCCTTCATAGGAGTTTATAATGAATAAAAGTACATGAAAATTCACCTATGATACCTATATAACAAATTAATATTCACTATACTCTTCAAATTTCGACAAATCACCTCATACTCATGTCTGTTAGATGACTACTCAAAACTGTCAAAGACTTCAAAACACAATCATGAAAATAAAGACTTAGAAAACCTATATAAATACTTTCATAAACTTAAAATGGGTTTATATGATCCTTAATAATATTTATAACATATTTAAACAAATATATTATAAGGTTCAATATCAATATTGGTCTTATAGACCAATCTCATGGTTTCACTGTTCACAGACCTCATTGTGTTAGATAAGTCAATTTGAGATCAACTTTATATCATACTCAATATTATTAAAAAATTATATCCATTATAAATATATATTATAGTATTTAAAAATAAACCATTACAATTAGATCCATCCCTAATCTCATTCCCACTTTTGCCTATTTTTCTCACTATCTTTCTCACTAGGCCTTTTTAGCAAAATATCAACTTCCATAACTAGTTTATCATATTTGAAGTTTGTAAATTTATCATAAACCACCATGGGAATAATATATCAGTATAAATATTCAACATATATTCACTTTCATGATTTGACCTGGTCAACCCTACCTACTATAGTAAATTTTTGATAATCAAGGGATTTTATATAGCTTCCACTCACTTATCTGATAGACCAATTCCACATGGAGGTACTTGGGAGAGTACTCTACATTATCCAATCATAAAAATATGTCATCCAATTCATTTATATCAAAATATTATAAATTAGGTCATTATTAGGGTTTTAGAGAGGGTTTAGACTACTTTCCACTCTTAATAATTATTTATTAAGCTTAGGCCCTCAATCTAGAAACTAATGAAAAGAACTTTAAGATAGGACCCTTCCCAAACTACCATAAACTACTTTTATCCTCATGTAAAGGTTGCATGTGTCAACAAGCATAATAAAATCCTTCACACATCTATAATACCTCATTCTGTGCACACAAAAAACCTCAAAACCAAATTTCATGCTTCTTTTAGAATTTGACCTTAGACTTGGTCAACACATTTGACACAACATTTCACACCTCTTAAATATCTCTAATGATATCTATCACCTTGTAAACTAAACTTGACCCCTCTTTAGGCCACACTAGGTCTTTTTACTCACTAGGATTATACCTATAAGTCACACTTAAACCTTAAACACACCTTAAAAACTCTTGAAATTCTATAAAAACCTCATAATTATGTCATAAAACCTCATACCATGCTCACACACTACCAATATTCTTCTCACAAGCCTTAGACTACTCACTTCATCATGCTACTAAGCCTATGCCTTCTCATTAGGTCTCTTCATGCAAATGAATAAGCCATGATCTAGCCTTGAAACCTCATCTAAAAGATTATCTACCTAAAACATCTTATCATATGCTCTACCATTTATTTTCATCCTTCATAGATCTTGATAACATCTCAATACTCTTCATTAGGCTAGGCAAAGTTTAGGACTAGTTTGGTTTCATGCTTAGGCTTAAGACCTTACCCTTGAAGGTTTACCTTGAAATTTTCCTTAGTGTTTAAAAACTTCATATGCATGCTTGGGAATCCTTAAATATCCAATCATACTTATGTGTATCCATATTACCATACCACTATCCTCATACACATGCTTATGATATGACAATTCTCCTTAAGACTAGAGCTCAAAAGTATGCTTACCTTGTATCTTGATCTTGACCTTGACATGTCATCAACCTTAGAATAATTACTAGGTTTCCTTAAAATTCTCTCTCAATAGAGAGACAATAGGCTGCCTTCAAATTCTTTCTTGTTATAAGACTCCTTGTCACATATAACTTCACCATGCATGACATTAACTTTGACCTTGACATTAATCGCATCCATCTTTGCCTTGACATCAATGATACTATTTATGCCACAACACCAATAATAGGGATATACCTCAACATCTCCCTAACACCGATTCCATTTCCCCCCCTTAACAAGCCAAGTTTGATTCTAAATATGTTTTCCCTCTTCTAAACTTCCATCTTCTTCAAATATTAAAAACATGATAGCACTAATTTGTTTTAATTTTAGCTATCCTTAGATAAAAAAAAATTGTTTGAGTGACTATGATTACTTTCTTTGCACCATGGATCTACATTTCTAGACTTGCCTTGATTTTTTTTTACTATTTATCATTATTATAGTACCCCTTTTTGCAGACACTTGATTCTATTTCTAATTTCATTCATTTTTCCCATTGTTGAATGAGGTTGGCTTGTTACTTCTCGCTCATCATTGTTATTTTCCCTTTTTTATGAACCATTTTCCATTGATGATTGAGTAAATATTGTTACTTCTCACTCCTCAATGTTGTTTTACCATTTTTTCTTGCCCATCTTTGTTTAAGGAAGGATTGTTACTTATTTCACATTGATGTTTGATTATTTTGACATGTGTCCTTGGTTTGACTTGGTGAGTTTTCCTTTCTTACTTAAGGTTTACTTGTTTTATTTTTTTAATCTTTAGTAGCTTTGGATTTTTAGTTACTCGATTTACTCTAAATTTTGACTTGGTCATTTGGTCTAACATATCACTTGTCACCCTAGATTTCCAAATTTCCAAGTACATCCCATCCATATAGTACCAATTATCTTGGCTTTCCTCTATTTTTTTTTTTTCTCTTTAGTTTTGTATTCTTGGGTTTGTTGAAAGTAGCCTATGCACCCTCCATAATAAAAACTATAAACATAACAGACAACCATCCAGCAATAAAGATAAGTCAAGGTATGCATACATTTTACTCTTTAGTTATTTATCTTTTAGTCATTTACTTTTAGTTATTTTATGATTTAAAATACTACAACTTTTTTTAGCCTCAACATTGTGTGTTAATATGTTCTTTCTCAAAGCACCATCCCTTGTTACACCTAAGTGACATGTGATGAGATTTGAGTGGGGAATATGTATACACATAATATTTTCAAAATTTATAAATTATTGATGATTCTATCTTGTAAGAACCCATCGATTCTCAATCTCTCTGAGTGCACACCCTAAAGGGTGCACTAAGAAAGGCATGGGCAGACCATTAGTGCTTTGTAGGATTGTTGTCCCTTTTGCCACTTTTTATCTACACACTTGTCTTCTAAAAACCATTCCCATAATATTTAACTCATATTTTTCACCCTCTTATGTTATTTTACCACCTCATTATCACTTTCCCTAACCTAAACCCCTTTTTGGCAGTTTACATGACTATGTCGACCACATCGACCCTATATTATTATTGGCACAGCTTACTAAGAACTAAGTTGGCCATGATCGACATAGTTCATTATCTAGTATGTTTTTTTTTAATTAAAATCCTAGGTTAATTGGGTCAACATTGTTAGCTAAAACATTTATAAGGGTTTAGGATTAGATATACCTATATAAATGTTGACCAAATTTGACCCTACAGGTCAAATTAGGGCCCTAATAGGTAAAAACTTGAATTTAGAGGTTTATAGGGGGTTTAATATTTTATCATGGAGTGTATTATAGGTTATTTATTGTGATTTCATGTTATATTATCCTTGGTCAGTAGTCACTTTAGTCCTTATATCATTTTGATTCATTTTGAGGGTCAAAATGAGCATTAAATGAGTTGTGTTGAATGTGGAGCCCGTTTCAACACCCCTAAGGTAAAAATAAAATTATCAGAGCAATTTTTAACATGTAATTTTTAATTTAAAAAATTATGGGGTGTATTTTTTATTATTTTAACCACTTCCCATATTTTTGGTACATTTTATGGAGAAGTGGGTAAGATGTTGAGAGAATCTGAGGATTATATTTATCCTAGGTGGTTGTAACTTCCCTTATTTGGTGGGGATATGGTTATCTCCATAGTATGGTGAATTTTTCAAGGGATTTTGAAAATTATAAATAGAAGTGAGTGGAATCACATTAAATATTACATTTTTATCTCATTTTGAGCTTTGTATTCTCTCTTTGGTTGGTGTGATTGGGTTTGAGGTGTAGCTTAACATCTCAAGAATTTTAGTATGAATTCAGATTAGAGAAAGTTATCTCTATGAGAGGTTTATTGTTGAGATTTACATTTTACTCTTGTTATAATATTATAAAGATATTCTTGTTGGACATATACCACATTGGATGAACCATGTTATATCAGTGTTATGTGTGTATTTACTTAGATCTGAATTTTCTTTCATATGTCTCTATTTTTGTGATTTTGAGGAATGAATTCCATGTTGCATGTTATTGCATAATTAATCACTTATTCCTAATAACTAGTATCAAAGCTAGCTTTAGTGGTTTTTCTAAAGTGGTGAGTCATAGGGAAAGATATTAGCTTGAGTGGGAGCTATGGCAGATAATGGTAGATCTAGAGTTGAAAAATTTAATGGGTAGAATTTTAGATTATGGAAGATGCAGATGGAGGATTACTTGTTTCAAAAGGATCTTCATCACCCTTTGATGGGGAAATTAGGCCAACCTTTAGGTATGATCAAATAGATTGTAATTTTATCAATAGGAAAGAACTAAGAGCCATATGATTGTGCCTTGCATCTTTGGTTGCCTTCAATATTTCAGAGGAGATTACCACATTTGGTCTGATGAAGAAATTAGGGGAGTTATATAAAAAACCCTCTACCTCTAATAAAATATTTTTGATGAAAAGGTTATTTAATATGAAAATGTCTAAAAATGGTTCTATAAATGATCATGTGAATGATTTTAATATGGTTGTGAGTATGCTAACTTTTTTTGGTATTAAATTTGGAGATGAAGTTAAGGATTTATGGATTTTGTGCTCCTTACTTGATAGTTGAGATAGCCTAGTTATGGCTGTGAGTAATGTTGTCCCTACTAAGGGAAGTTTAAAGTTTGAGGATGCTATATTTGTGATTTTTAGTGAGGAAATTTAAAGGAAGAGCACTAGGGAATCATATTTATGGAATGCTTTGATGGTGGAGACTAGAGGGAGACAAAAGGACATAATCAAAGGAAACCATGGAAATTCAAAGGGTTGAGGAAGATCTAAATCTATATCTAAGATGGTGTTATGACACTATGGGAAAAGTGGACACACAAAGAAGGAATGTTGGGAACTTTAGGATAAGAAGACCAAACATGAGGAGAACAAGGAGGTAAATATGATAATATGTATTGTTAGTCAAGATGTTATAATTATTTCCTTGGATAATGTTTATGAATATTTTATCCTAGATTGAGGGGCTTCTTTGCATGCCACCCCACATAGGCATCATTTTACTAATTATGTTTAAGGATATTTTGGACATGTTTATCTTGGTGATGATTAACCATGAATTATAGTAAGGAAAGGTTGTGTTTAGGTGAATATGTAGAATGGAAACACATGACCACTAAAAAATGTCAGACATATCCCATAGTTAAGGTAGAATTTAATATTAGTAGGGCAATTGGATATTGAGGGTTGTTCGGTGATGTTTATAGTAGACTCTTGGAAAGTTACCAAGGGTGATCTTGTAGTTGTGAGAGGTAATAAATTTAGCACTTTGTATTTGACTAGTAGTGTTGATCATTGTAATTTAGTTGTTGTAGATGGAGATGCAACTTTGTGGAACTATAGGCTTGATCACATGAGCCAAAAGGGCATGGAGATCTTGAAAGACAAGTTGCCTAGATTGAAATAGGTTGATTTGACTTCTATGATGATTGTGTGTAAGGGAAGCAGAATCAAGTTAAGTTCTTGAGGGTTGGACCTATGAAGAAAGAGAATAAGTTGGAGTTGATTCACTTGGATGTATGGGGGTAGCTCAGGTATCTTCTATTGGTGCTTCAAATTATTATGTTACATTTATTGATGATGCAACTAGGAAAGTTTGGGTTTATTGCATTAAGAATAAATTTGATGTGTTTAAATTATTCAAGAGATGGAAATAATTGGTTGATAATAAAATAGATCTCAATTTGAAATGTCTTAGGTCAAATAATGGAGGTGATTATTAGAACAAAGCTTTTGATGGTTATTGTTCATAGAATAGAATTTGTAGGCAAAATACAATTCCAAGGACACCACAGGAGAATGGAATGTTAGAGAGGATGAATAAGATAATCATGGAGCATGTTATGAATATGAGGTTGTATACAGGGTTGTCCCTAATGTTTTGGGTAGAAGTAGTTAGCACGGTAGTATATCTGATTAATAGATGACCTTTAGTTTGTTTAGATGGAGGCATACTTGACGAAGCTTAGTCTGGTAAGAAATTTAATTATTCTTTTATTAGGGTCTTTGGATGTGAGGAATTTGTTTATGTTTCCAAGAAAGGTAGGACAAAGTTAGAGGCTAAGTCAAAGAGATGCACCTTTATTGGTTATGGTGAGGATAACTTTGGTTTTTAGGTTTGGAGTCTTAGAGACAAGAAAATATTTCAGTCTAGGGATGTTGTCTTTAAATAAAAAGTCATGTATAAGGATCAGTTGTAGGAATAAAAATAAAAAGAGTACATAGTGTTGGATGATATTATGAATGCTAAGGTGTCCAAGGAGATAGTTTAGGAACCTCCTACACAAGAACCCCAAACTCCTATAGTAAGAAGGTATTATAGGGTAAGAAGAGATCCTAAACATTTCTCCCCATATTTGAGTTATTTGTTACTTACTAATAGTGGAGAACTAGAATGTTTGAGGAAGTAATATAGGAGAATGCTAGGAAGAAGTGGGAGCAAGCCATGGAAGAGGGACATAGTTCTCTCATGGAGAACCAGATGTGGGATTTGGTGAAGATACGCAAGGGAAAAAAAGCATTTTAGAAAAAGTGGGTATATAAAATTGAAGAAGAGAATGGAGGAAGGAAAAGGTACAAGGCCTAGTTGGTGGTCAAGGGGTTTACATAGAAGAAAGATATTGATTTTGATGAGATTTTTTCTCCTATTGTTAATATGACTTATCTTAGAATTGTGCTTGGTATAATTGTAATAGAGGATTTGCACTTAGAACAATTAGATGTGAAGACTGCATTCCTTCATGGCGACTTGGAGGAGGAATTATATATGGAGCAACCATAGGGTTATGAGGTCAAAGGAAAGGATAAAGTGGTGTGAAGACTAAATAAGAGATTATATGGCCTAAAACAAGCTCCACAGCAATGGTATAAGAAATTTGATTATTTTATGTTAAAACATGGTTACTCCCTGTGTCATTTCTGACCATTGTGTGTATGTCAAGATATTTTAAGATGGTAATTATATTATCATATGTTTGTATGTAGATGACATGTTGGTTGTAGGAAACAACATGTAATAGATTCAAGTACTCAAGAAGCATCTTGGTGATTCCTTTTCTATGAAGGATTTGGGTACAATGAAGCAAATCCTTGGTATGAGGATAACTCAAGATAATAAGGAGAGGAATCTAATCTAATCCCAAGAAGAGTACGTGAATAAATTTTTAGAGAGGTTTAGTATGAAGGATGATAAACCAATTGGGACTCCTTTGGTAGGCCATTTCAGATTATCAAAAGAGTAGTGTCCCAAGATAGAAGAAGAAAAGCTAAAGATGTCTAAGGTACCTTACTCATTAGTGGTTTGTAGCTTGATGTATGCTATGGTTTTTACTAGGCTAGATATTTCCCATACAGTGAGAGTAGTAAGTAGGTATATGAGTAATATAGGTTATGAGCAATGGCAAGCAGTGAAGTGGATTCTTTGATATTTGAGAGGAACCATCAGTACAACATTGTGTTTTGGTGCATTAGATACCACTTTACATTTATATGGAGTTGAATATGGTTTGGGATGTTGATAGAAGGAGGATTAAAATAGGTTATGTATTTACTATCAGGGATACAGTGGTTAGTTGGATTTCCTAGATACATAAGGTTGTGGTTTTATTAATCATAGAGGTTAAGTATGTTACTACTACAGAGGATAGAATGGAGATGATTTCATTACAATAGTTATTTGATGAGTTGGGGAATAATAAATAATTTTGGGGATTATATAGTGATATTTAGAGTGTTATAAATTTAGCTAAAAACTCTGATTTCCACTTGAGGATGAAGCATAAATAGTTGTGGTATCATTTCATCAAGATAACTTTGGAGGAAAACATGGTGAAGCTAGAAAAGATACATACAAGCCAGAATCCTATGGATATGATGACCAAGGTAGTCACATTGGAGAAGTTGAGGTTATGTTCATCTTTGGTTAGTCTTTGTGAAGATCATGGAGGAGTGTTAAGTTGTGTTTAAGGAGAAATGAACTCCAAGTGGGAGATTATTGAATGTGGAGCCTATTTCAACACCCCTAAGGTAAAAATAAAATTACCAGGGCAATTTTTAACATGCAATTTTTAATTTCATAAATGATGGGGTGTATTTTTTAGTATGATAACCACTTCCCACATTTTTGGCATTTTTTATGGAGAAGTGGGTAAGGTGTTGAGAGAATCAGGGGATTATGTTTATCCCAGATTTTTGTAACCTCCTTTACTTGGTGGGGATATGGTTATCTCCATGGTATGGGACATTTTTGAAGGTATTTTATAAATTATAAATAGGTGTGAGAGGAAACACATTAAGTATTTCATTTTCCATCTCATTTTGTTTTATGTAGATTTAAAGATGTGGCTTAATAGGCTTAGTCACATGAATAAGAAGGGGATGCATGTTCTTGAGTCAAAGGGTATGCTTTCAGATTTGAAAAGGATGGATCAAGATTTCTGTAAGCAAAAGAAGAAAGTGACGTTTCTTGAGAAATCTGATGTTTGTGACAAGAACAGGAAAGCCTTGGTTTTCAAGGAGAAGATGACAGACAGAGATTAGTGCAAGGGGCTGAAGAATTCTAAGCAGAGCAAGGTTGATATGTACAAGGGTTTGATCCAAAAGGAGCTCACAGGTAAAGGTCATTGCTCATAAGTAAAACATAGAGACCGACGTCGATTAGAAAACTGGCATCAGCATCCAGACAGGGACTGATGTCAGCTATGTGTAGCCCAACATCGGTGACTTTGGATAGATAAACACTGGCATCGGTTAGAGGGAGCTGACGTTGGTGATGAGGTAGTCGCATGGAACCAACATCGATTGGATGCAGACTGAGATGTGATCGACATCGGTCACTAAGATGGATTTTGGGTAGACAACAAGCTGTCAAGGAGTCTCAAGCACCCATATGGAGGACTTAAAGGGTAAGTAAGCCTCAAATTTTTCATTTCCCTTCTTTACACTACTTGTTGCTCACTGATGGTCAAGAACCATGAAGTTATTAAATAAGCAGAGCAGGTAGATCTAGGAAACAGTGGGAGCTTGGCATGGATGAAGGATGTGATTCCTTGGAGAAGAACCATACGGGAGTTTTTGGGTGGAGTTGCCAGCTAGAAGAAATCACTGAGAGATGAATGGATGTTCAGGATAAAGAAGAGTGGGAATGGACACGTGAGACAGAAGGCCAGGGTATATGGTCTTGAGTAAGCTGTAGGATAATGGAGGTTTGACCATTATGTTTCTCTTTACCAGGTTGGATAATATTAGCTACATTATCCTCTTATTGTATGATGTGCTTGTTGCAAGGTTACATATACAGGGAGTTGTTAAACTAAAGGTAAAGCTAATTCAGAGGTGTGTCATGAGGAATTTGAGAGCAGCAAGATTTTTTGGCATGAGTGTGTTTTAGAGATATGGAAGGTCACAGGTTGATTTTGTCTTCAGATGATTGTGTGAAATCGGTTAGCACGTCGATGGTTGGATAGATCTATGAATAGTGTCTTGATTCACATAATGAGGTTAAGTGCATGGTATGTACTAGACCTAAGATTGCCCAAGTAGTGGGTGTTGTCAGAAAGTTTGGAGCCAATCCAGGAAAGAAGCACTAGAGGGTAGTTCAGTGGATTCTCAGGTATCTGAGAGGGACCAGCAGCAGGTGCACATGCTATGCAGGGTTAAGTTATTTTCTACATGGGTTTGTAGATGCAGATGTGGCAGGTGATTTAGATGACAGGAGGTGCACCACAAGATTTGTGGTGGTTAGTCTTCAAGAGTGATCTTGAAGAGGGATACAAAGCCAAGGGAACAAACTAGATGATGTACAAGTACAGGTATAGTTGCATCTATTTATCTCCAAGTGGGAGATTGTTAGGTTGTGTAGCTAAAAGCTTCAACTATGTAGACATGGAGGAGGTTGCTAAGTTCTAGGGATACTGGCGTCAGCAGTATAACTGACGTCGATCATCTACAGTTCAAAATGGCAACTGGCATTGGTAGGAGGTTGGCTGACGTCGGTCATCTCTAGGCAGACAAGGACTGACGTCGATCACCTGTGCAGTTCTAGAACTGTTCGTTGCATGAATAGTTAGTTCGTTGAACTGAGTGTTTGCATGTAAAAGGCTATTTTTAGTCTTGAGTTGCGAGTATAATTATTGTAAATTAGAAGTCCAAGTTATTGTTTAAGTGTGGGATCTATTTATAGACCCATTGGCATGTATTGTAAAGTGTGTTAGATAGCCAGAGTGGTAGTTAGAGTTGAGCAAGGGTAGCTCCTTCTAGTTCCACAGATGAGAAAATAGAGGAAGGCAAGGAAGATCCTTCCAAGTTTAAGATCATTTGAATTATAGGTTGTTACAATTTCATGGAGAAGATCTACATGGTAAGTAAGATCATTTGAGTTGCAGGTTGTTGCAAGCTTATGGGAGATCTACTTGAAGTACTTTGAGTACTTATGTATTGGCAAGGTTATTACTAATTGGTTGGAGGTGAACACCAATTCTGTGTTTGAGTTGTGTGTTGGGACCATTTTTGGTAGGAGAGTGAACTCTTGATTGAGAATTACTGGGAGCCCTTGAGGTGTGGGAAGCCTCACAGAGGTGGAAGAAGAAGTGGCATCTTCTTTATTGTATTTTCTTTCTGGATGAGTATTAATATAGTTTGTGTTGTCTCTCATATTCTGCGTCATTTGTGAATTCTAGTTACTTATTTCTTCTGGTTAATTCCACATGATTAGTTGCTAATACAAGGTAATCATATTGTGCTCTTATTGAGGAACAAGATCCTAACAAGTGGGATCAAAGCTGTTTGTTTTTCTTGATTCCCCATCACATATGCCTTTAAAAACTATGTGTCAACCTCCTCTTGACAATATTCATGCCATTTTGTATACCATTCAACAAATTGAACCACCCTAGTCATGATTTAATGCATTTTTTCTCTTCAAGATGTCAATTGTCATTCACACTCTAAACCTGTAGAGATGAATGCATAAATTTAGTGTTTTAGAGGTAACTTTGAGGCCCTCCATTTTCACCTTCCACTCACTTTCTAACTTTCATTCTTTGCACAAGTCATCTCCATGACATAATATATCAAACTCACCTATTTTTATGTTTTATAACTATTTGTAAACATGTTTTAATAATTCCCCAAAAACCCCTTGAACTTTTGTTTTCACTTTTTGGGGAAACTTTCCCATAATTCAATATCTTATTATTCCAACATGATTACCCTCTCTTTTGTCCTTTTGATATTTCAAATGGGTCTACCCTGGGATTCCCCACATGTTAATATTTAAATAGGGACCTTAACCTGATCTAAACCCCCATTCAAAGGCCTTCATAATTCTGAGGTACCACCTATAGGTGGTCATCAGCATACACAGGTAGCAAGTGTGGAATTATGGGTAATATGTATGAATGGAAAGGTTTATAACACTTATATGCCTTCATCAAGCATCCAAATGCACTTTTAAAAATCCTAAGAGGTTGAAACACACATCAACCTCTTCACCTCTTAGTATGACATCAGAAAAGGCCCCTGTATGTGTGCATTGACTATATGTACTTAGTGAGTGTGGAATGGAGAAATAAAGGTGGATAAAGGCCTCATGAGAAGATAAAATTCATTTTAAATCTATCTAATACATTATTTCAATTAAATAAACTCTAATATAAGTTGAAAAACATTCATTCCAATGTGAAATCTCTTGAGAACATCTAGAACAGAATAGGTAGGATGTTTAATGACTGGTTTATCATGGTGAATGAGCTTGTGACCACACTTGCCATATTTCCAAACATATAAGTGAATTATATTAAAATAATTATGTCTTGGATAACTAATATACCCTGATTACCATTCCATGAATAAGATAGACAACCTATCATATGTGACTACAAGTAAGAAAGAGTGAAAAGTTGAGTATGAGGAATGACAAGATTGAAAGTTACTCCAAATTATGATGTGATGAAAAGAAACATGGGAGGAGATATTAATGTTTCCCTAATACCTATGAAACATAATCTTCAAATCACATGAGACCTCTATAATAAACCAAAATTTTGCAAACAAGAAGAATTTTGACTGAGACTACACATGGTGGCACATTCCTGCAACATGAGATGATTTTATCATCAAAACATCATGATAAATGAAATTAAACATGGAAATCATATAATAAGAGATAAAAAATCCCATATATTCAACATCACCAATTGGTTTGTATGTAATTTCCCAAAATGAATCAAAACCTATAGGGTGCATGAAACAGTAAGCAGAAAAGCATAGTCAACTTCATGAAGATGGTTCATAAAGTACAAGCCACAATTAGTAAAACTCTTATTATGGAGATAATTTTTTTTATGTAATACATCCTCCCAAAATAATTTCACTTGAAACCTCTTCAATTGTCCATACCAAGTACAAACCTAATGGTCACTTCTGTATGTCTAGAAATACAAAAAAGGAGTAGAATGGTTTTGGCTTAAAAATGGCACTTCTAGACCATGTAGAACATTGAGATGAGTTTTAATAATATTATGAGATGTTCTATCACCTTATCCTACATGTCACCTTCCCCTATGGGCCGTACAAGTGCCAAATGCTCCCTTTTTGGTTTATTGAGTTTCAATTAAACAACTTGAAATATTCTAATGTAAATGACATCCCTAATAGGTAATATAACCTTATTAACATTTTAAGGGAAAAAATAACACTTTGGCACCTTGGTAACTATGCCACTTGCATTTATGACCCTTAAAAGCCCACTAAATGACTAAAAATGACAAATAAATCTATTAGACCATGACTAAGACTAAAAATGCATTATAAAACATCAAATGAAATAAAATATAGCATATGACAAATATTTATACCCCTAATAATCTAAAACACCAAGTTTTTTACCTATAGGAGTCCAAATTTGACTTAAAAGTCAAATTTGGTCAATAGTAACATTGATGTGAGAAGATGTAGATTGGAGAAGTGTATATTTAGTTATCCCCTTGTTCTCATGTATACATGTAGCTGGTTGGTAGTCATCAATTATTTTGTTGTGTCACCTCCCTTAGAATAGTTTGTTTTCATTTTTCTCTCTCTCATTTCCCTCACAAAGTTTAAGTATAGTAGCAATCTAAAGTGGTACATTAAGGGAGCTATACCTGTATAGAGATTCACCTCATTCTTAGGCTTACCCAAAGCCTAGATGTGTTTCAATTATGCCACTTGGATGAGGAAATATGAGACATATCCTCAAAGGGTTAAAATCCAAGTGATAATAGTTATTGGCACACCCAGTGGGACTCATAGTCCAAGAGGTTGAAATATTTTTTGTGTTGTCTTTCAACAATCAGCCTTTGAAGGCATCTATCTAAACATCAATGGTGACTCTAAGATTACATCATCCGATCAATCATCCCAAGTATTCCTTTTGAAGATTATTGATATTCATTCCTTATGTTCTTGCTTCCTAATGAAGTTCCATGGCTAACTTTGGTGTTGAGTATTATTTTACACAAGTTGGTGAGACATCCCAAGCCTATAGAATTCCATGTTAGCCTTGTTATGATCCCTACCAATTCTAATATGACTCTTATTAGCTTCAATATGACCATTATCAACCTTGGCATGAAGTGTATCATCCCTATAACTATCCTTCTCAATACCTTGCTCCTCCTAGTCAACCTAGTCACTTCTCAAGTCAATCCATTTACACTTTTAAGAAAAATATTTTGGGCTATGAGAAGTGTATGTTAGATATTTACACACTAAGGGTAAATGGTCAAGATGTCCCTAGTAATTTCATTCATAAGGTGAGAAATTCATTAGAGATATTCAAAAGAGAGTGGGCACCTATTGAGAGAGCCAATTGGTAAAGGCTCACAAGTGAGATGCTAGATGTGAGTGGCCTAGTTTCATCTTTGGAAGATAGGTTAAAAATTCATGAGAAACAGCCTCACCAAACCTATAAGCCTTTATATCCACTTCTCCTAAATTAATATCATTCCTACTTGATCCTTACTCGTGATCCCAATTAAGCTTTTCAAAGTCATCTTTTCCCCAATCAAATGGAAGAGAGAGTTGGAAAGACAAACTTGGTTTTTGTGGAAAACCTTGATATGAAAATTAAGTTGGACAATAGGTAGATACAATAGTCGATATCATCAAAAAATGAAGTGTAATTTAATCCCTCATTCCCATTTCACCCCCACCTCAAGAGAAATATTCTAGATATGAAATCTCAAGTTGGAGACAGGGTGGAGAATCCAAGCCTAAGGAGATTCCAAGCTTCTTAAACACTTCATCCACTCATAAATTTTCATCACTACCTCAATATGAGACTCCTAATCTGAATATCCTAAGCTATAATAAAGTAGAGGAATCATGGGGAAATAAAGAAGATAAAATCCTAGACAAGGAGTGTGAAGTTGAGGAAGAGTTTGATCCTATGAAAGTCCCTCCCACCCTTCCTCAATAGACCTGTTGTTCTCCATTTCATCCCTATTATACTCCTCATACTCATTAATATTCCTATGAAATTTAATAAATACTTTTCCAAGAGAAACTAGCCAATCAAATTAAAGAGTTGGAGTCAAGGATGAAATTTCTAAGTGAATGTGTGATGGAAGGTTTAGACCCAAAAGATCCTATGCCTAAACACACCCCATCTAACCTTCCTTAAGAGAATGCTCAAACCTAATCAGATTTAAATGAAGTTATTTTAAAATTGAAGGAATAAAAACAAGCTATTTTAGCCCAAGGTCTGCCTCCCCTTCCTCAAGAACTCCCAAAATAATCCCCTACAATTCATTATCAATCTAATTTTTAGTTCTATATTCCATCTCCACCAACTAGTTCATCTTGTGTTCACCCCATCACCCTTTACCTTGATTGACCTATGGTATGGGAACCTAAATAATAATAGTTGGTTGATAAGAATTTATAACTCTTTCTTAAAGAAAACATACCTCTTTGATATCCTCATTGGGCTAAGTCACATAATTTCAAGATGCCTAGTCTTGGCATCACCAAGAAGGAGAAAGATATGGAATATATTTCAGACCTTGAGAAGCAAAGTTAGGTTATGATAGTTGAGATGAAACTTGAGATCCATCAAGATGTCCTAAATTTTGAATAACACTAGCTTGATGACCTCATACATCAAGAAGAGAATATTGAAGAGGTTTTAGTCCTATAAAACTCTCTTGAGACCAAGGTGGAAGTTTTTATCCTTGAAGATGACCCAATACCTCAGCCTAATTTTTAATCACCCTTAGATTCATTAGAGATTGAATAACACTAGCTTGATGACCTCATACATCAAGAAGATAAGATTAAAGAGGTAGTAGTTTTAGATGATAAAGAAGACAAAGATGATTGGCAGATACAAATAAAGTTCTTTCAAGAGTTTGAAGAACTTTTCCAAGTTGAGGGTCAAGTACATTATTAGTTGAATATTTTGTCTATCAGTGTATTGGTAAACAAAATAGATCTGATCAGCCAAAGTAGGAAGATTAGTCGTCCAAATGTGCAAGTTTATCACATCAGGACACTGTTCTCTCTTCTCATCAAGGGGAGGTTCCCTGTGGATATGCTATGTATATGTATAAACATAAAATAATACTCAGGGATAGGACCAGACATCCATCTCTCTTTCTTCAGAGATGATGTATAAAAAACAAAGGAAAAACTCAAGGGAATGACAGACAGCTCTCCTCTTCTTTCAGAAAAACTATTCAGCCAACCACAAGAATACTCTTGGAAATAAAAGCAAAATGTAACTGGGAGTATGGTAACCAACAAATTGAGACAAAGCACAAAGTCTCTACCTGAAATGCTTAAGAGTAATATATGAAGGGCAATGAAAGATCAAAGTCTTTTCAAAGTCCTTTACACAAAAATAAAAAGGAAACACACTGAAGGTAGCTATGGGGGCACAAAGTCTCTCCACAGTTGATTCTTCAGGACACCTTCTTGACTAATTTTACTAATCCTACTTGTTAAATTAATGGAACAGAAAAGATATCACAACACAAAGTCTAAAAAAGTCCCTTGCTTTCTTATTCCATTAAAATAATATGATTAATAGACTAAGCACAAAGTCTCAATGATGCCTCTCAATTTGGGCAGAGTTTCGTTCAGATTGTCAAAAAAGAGATCCATTTACAATGAAAGAAAGTCCCTTATATAGCCACTTCAAGAAGGACTCAAAAATAGTAATACATCATGATGCATTAGGAACTGTTAGGAAGATAGGCTAGAACTTTGGGGCATTTTACCCATTTGATCTTCTCAATGTAGATAAACAAGCCGTGCATTTGAAAGATTGCAAATTTCAATGTCCACCTAGCGGTCTAATCTTGTCTTCATCATTCCTCCTTTCCTAGTTAATTGAATCGTGCCATGAATTCATACATTTTTCTGTCTTTCCTTGCTTTCAGCTAATTTTGGTCTTGATTTCTAGGAATGCATTCAGGTTTGTAAATTCAAAGGATCAATGGCTATTTCACTATCTTTAAAATTGACGTTTACATTCCTATCAATGTGATTTCAATAGCTAGTTCACTATCCTGAATTTGACATCTTTGGGGGTGTCACCCTTTGGTCTTATTTTAGCTTTCAACTTTACCCTTTTGGGCCTTAAGAAGTGATCCTTGAATGGTTTGGAAAGGGCCCTTTACTTTGGCTACCGAGAGTCCCCCGCAAGGGTACCTGCCCTTCGGGGTCCTTCGGCAGCCCTTTGCCTTGGCAGTTTGTGCAGACAAATATTTCCCCGGGCCTTCTCCTATGAACTTTCCCTGTGGACATTTTCCCCAGGTGTTTTCTCCTGTGAATGTTCCCTGTGGACATTTTCCTTGGGTGTTTTGCTCCCATGGGTAATTTCCACAGACATTTGTTCCGCAAGAAATTCCCATGGACAATTTGCCCGAGGAAAATTCTCGTAGACAAAAGTCCACAGAAATTTGTTTTGTGAAGTCGTTGACTGGTCTTTAGACTTTACCTGCATTTGCTTAGAATTATTTCAAATTTTTTGTCTAAAGGAATTCCTTCAAACAAAAGTCTGAGGAAAATTCTTTAACCAATTTTAAATGCCTTAAACATTCTGAAAGAATTACCTTTCGGGCTTGTTTGAAAACAACCCTTCCGAAGGGTGATTTTATGGATTAAGTGTCCTCCGCAAGGGCACTTTTCCTTCGAGAAGTCTCCTTTTGCATTAAACCACCCCTTTAAACTTTGACGTTGAACCAATCAGTTGAACCAAAAATGGTTCAAGCCGATGGTTCAATGAATTAAACAAGCCGATGAAATAAACATTGAACCAAACATTTGAACTTGCCTTTGAACCAATAGTTGAACCTTCTCATTGAACCAATCAGTTGAACCAAGGCTTTAAACCAAAATGGTTCAAGCCAATGGTTCAAGTCAATGGTGCAATCAAATGAACCAAGTGAATGAATCTACTGTTGAACCTATTCATTGAACCAAGATGTTGAACCATTGGATGAACCAAGCCATTGAACTGTTCCTTTGGTTAAACCCGCCATTGAACCTTGAACCCATTGAACCTTTGAACCAAAATGGTTCAATGGTTTAAGCCACCTTGATTTGGCCAAGTGTCTTGAAGCTGATGAACCAATTGAAGTAATTGAACTTTGAACCTTGATGAAGCATTTAACTCTTGCCAAAGATGTTGAACTTGTTGAACTTTGAACCTGTTGAACCTTTAAACCAAAATGGTTCAATCGTTCAATGTTTCAATGGTTCAAGTCTCTTTCTGTACTCAGATGCTTGCCGATGAATGTTTTCAACTGAACCAAATCTAGAAAATGACTACGTGTTAAAAACCATCTTTTGACTGAAACCACATATAGAAGCCTTTGAACCTGTATAAATGAACTTGCCTATAGAATCTGAAGATACAAAGTCCGTAGAAATCAACATATAAAATCCATTGAACTTGACTTGCAAAGTCTATAGATTTTTTGAGAAGCTTTGAAAATGAGGAATCTGAATGTCTAAGACAAATTTTTGCAAATGGAAAATACAATTTTGGTCTATAGGACCAAAATAGTTCAAATGTTGTCCCAAAAATGACTGCTACTTTTGGGAGACAACAATTGGCTCCAGTTGGGGAACTTCTATCAATTGCAAAATGAATTGAAAGGAGTAGAATTCATAATCTCCAATGTCTTCAAGTGTATCATTGGGCTTTGAAGTCATGCTACCCAAAAATGAAAGGCATCAAAAATAAAATAAATAAAACAAAATAGCACTAAAACTGGACAAATATACATAGATACAGAGGCAATGATCTAATACTTCAAGAGTTGAAGTGTTTTAGATGATGCCCATTATGGTGTGGAGAAAAGAGTGTGCCATCTTGGTATTTCAATAAAAATCTATTTTCACCCATATGCTAATGAATTATGAATGGGCCTCTCCAAAGGGAGTCAAACTTTCCATGCATCCCCTTTGGTTCTCTTCTTTTGTCCCACAGCAGGACTTGATCCCCAATTTGGAAATCACAATTTTTGGCCTTCTGATCAAAGAGTTTTTTAACTAGACTTTGATGAGCAGCGATTCTGTCCACCACCATGGTTCTCTATTCCTCCAGCTGTGTTAGGCACATGATTCTTTTGTCAAGAGAACTCTCATATGTCTGGTCTTCAATGGCTTTCACCAATTTCAAGGCTGGTAACTCTAAAGTGATTGGTATCTCAGCATTAATACCATAAAGAAGTTGAAAAGGAGACATACCAATTGCCCTCTTTGGTGTGATCTTATCTGCCCATAGAGCATCCACCAATGCTTTGTGCCATGTCCTTTGATTATAATCTGCTAGCTTTTTGATAATAGTTACCAAATTCTTATTGTTGGACTTAGCTTGTCCATTCCCTTGTGGAAAATAATTAAAAGAATGAGAGAGTGTAATTCCATAATGAAAACAAAATTGCATTATCAGTAACAATTTTAAGTAGAACTCCAAACCTGGAAATGATATTCTCTTTGAGGAAGTTGCATACAACTTCTGAAGTAGCATGCTTAGTTGGGATTGCTTCTACCCACTTGGTGAAATAATCAGTTGTTATAAGGACATAATCATGTCCAACACATGAAGATGGGTTTATTGTCCCAATAAAATCAAGTCCCCATTGCTAGAAAGGTTCCTCTATGGTTACTGGCTTGAGAGGTAGGGCAGCCAACTTGGGTCTTCCAACAAATTGCTGGCAAAATTCACATTTCCTCACTCACTTATGTGCATCTTGGAAAAGAGTTGGCCAGTAATACCTGGCTCACAAAATTTTGTGAGCAGTCATAGGAGTAGAAAAATGTCCTCCACATGCCAGATTGTGGAAAGATTTCAAGAGCTGGGTTTGTTGTTCTTTGTCTACACAGCAAAGAAAAACTCCATCTATGCTTCTCTTGTATAGGTCATTATCCCAAAGGACAAAATTGGTAGCTTTCAACCTATAGTCCTCCTTTCTTTGTAAGACAAATGAGTAAGATATTCACCATAAGTCAAAAAATAGGCAATATCTGAGTACCATTCATTGGTAGTGGAAATAAAAATGACTGTTGGCGCATCTTCCACTTCAACTTCTTCATGCTGTATATCTTTTAGTTTATTGTCAGTCATTAATTGACAAAGGCCTTTACCTCTAACCAGCTTTGTCATCTTGATATCTAGATCAAATTCTTGGATCTTTGCAATCTAATTACCTCTCTTTGTGCCAAACTCTTGCTGAGTTAATCTAGACTTGACTGTAGTGTCTAGAACTAAGGTTGTAGTATGTGAATTCAGAATATAAAAGCAAAAATGTTTGACTACTTTTACCAAGGCATAGGCATGCTTCTCTATATTTTAATACTTTATTTCATGGGTTTTGAGAGGGCAACTCATGAAAGAGATAGGGGATTCCATACCTTCTTTGTCTTGTTGGACAAGAATCGTTGAAAGAGTATGCTCAGACACATAGCTATATATAATAAAATATTTGTGGTAATCTGGTAAAACCAAGGTAGGGGCATGAGCAATGGCGACCTTGATATCTTAAAATGTTGAATTACCTTTTTTATTCCAGCTGAAGGTAGTTTTCCCTTTCATCATATTCACAATGTGTCTTGTCTTCTTAGCAAATTTAGGAATAAATCTCCGTAAGAAATTCACTTTTTTGAAGAAAGAGTGAATAACATTTTTACTTGTAGGCAAATTCAACTCTTGAATAGACTTGACTCTATTTGGGTCAATCTTTATGCCTTGTTTAGACACAATGTGTCTAAGGAGTTTCCCCTATGTCACTCCAAAAATAGACTTCTTAGGATTTAAGGAAATACCATTCTGGCGACAGGGCTCCAGCACTTGTTGTAAGTGGCATACATGATCAGATCGATGCTTTGAAAAGACAGTTAAGTCATCAAGATATACCACTATGAATTTTCCAATCTCATCTTTGAAGGCCATGTCCATACCTCTCTAAAAGTTAGCACCAACATTTATTAATCTAAAAGGCATTCCTTTATATGCAATTGTACCCCAAGGTGTTATGAATGCAGTCTTGTGTTGGTCAGCTTCAGCAACTTCAACTTGATTATAACCTGAGAAGCCATCTAGCATTGATAACATTTTTGATCCTGTTATTGTTTGAAGCACTTGGTCCATGATTGGCAAAGGGTAATTATCTTTCAAAGATGACTAATTCAGATTCTAGAAATCTACACAAATGCAAATTTTGCCATTTTTCTTCCTTACAGGTACTATGTTCACAATCCATGTAGAATGATGGATTGGGAAAATAATTCTAGCATTTAACATTTTCTATATCTTAGACATAATAGTACCTAATTTTTTTGGATTGTATTGTCTGGATTTCTACTTGTAGGGCATTGAATTAGCCTTGAGAGGAATGTGATGATGGATTTCATCAGGTCTGAGAGACTTCAGGTCTTCATATGAATACGCTAAGACATCAACGTATTGACAGAGTAAAGAAGTGAACTTGAATCTTTCTTCAGGGGTCAGTACTTACCAATGTTGACCATCTTGGGATTTTCTTTGTTGGTTAGATTCACTTGGTCAAATCCTTGAGAAAGATTTGAATCTATTTATTGTTGTTTGATGAATCTATCATGCTTGTCAAATAGCTTCTCAAGATAAACTAGGCCTTTAGGAATTTTATTTCCTTTCAGTTGTAAGAATTCCTCACTTACATCTGAACTAGATTCAAAAAAAGATTCAGACTTTTGAGATTTGTTGCCTTCAAAATATAGCTATTCAAAATTATCTTTTTGTTCTAAGAAAGCAATGATCTAATGATCATCATTGAATATTTGCCAATGATCAGTATTGTCAAGAACACTTGGTCTATAGACTAGCTCAATGGTATATTTGTCTTCTTTAAAATTAGAATGAAGAATTAAAAGAGTTCCTAAAACAGTAAGTGCATCAGCTCTATCATTGGACTCTCTTGGAATGGCAAAAATATTGAAAGCATCAAAGCTTTCAATTTGATCCTAAACCAGGTTATGGTAGTGGCATAACCTCTCATTCTTGGTCTGATATAAATTTCTCACTTGACAAACTACTAATTCAACGTCCACTTTAGCATGAAGAGACTTGATGCCTCTTTCTTGAGTAGCCTTCATACCTAGCAACTACGATTCATATTCAGCTGTATTGTTTGTGTTGCTGAATTGTAATTTATAGGATGAAGGAAACATATCTCCTTGAGGAGATATCAAGATAATTCCAGCTCTTAAACCAATAGAGGAACAACTACCATCAAATTCTAGAGTCCAAATCTCATTAAACACTGACTTTACTTCAGACTTTCCCTCATCAGAGATAGATGGCCCTTCTTCATCTATATATAAAAAGTAGTTACCCATACCTACGATTTCAAAAAGGATTTGAGCTTCAGGAGCTGACGTCTTGGTAACTACATACTTTACTTCCAATTTAGGAAGTAATCTTTTCATCATGCCTTGGACAGGGATCCTTACCTCAAATAGATCCATGTTTAGTTCTCTTCCCATGTCCTTACAGAAATTCTATCCAAGCAAAATGCCATAAGATGCTAGGACGTCAGCCACCAAGACAGTCATCTTAATCCTCTTGTCTGGAAAGGCTATGAATGCAAATTGGGTATCTTTGATTTGCCCCAGCAATGGTACTTGCTTATTCTCCATAGAGAAATATCTCCCAAACGTCTTGGTTAGTGTGAGACCAAGAGACTCAGTGACTTTAGTAGGCATGACATTATTAGATGTTTCTGAGTCTATTATATAGTTACTCATCTTGTGGCCATTGATTAACAGGGAAACATAGAAGAGTTCTTTTTTTTTAGGAGCAGCTGGAGGAGTAATGATCAGATTATTTGGAATAGGCATGTTTTTTGGAGAATCAAGAATTACTTTTTTCTCTTTTTTTCCTATAGGGACAGTCTAATTTTTAACATATTAAACCAACTTATTCAGTTGATCCGAATTAGACTGCAAGTATTCAAATTCAGACATCTATATTTTTGTCTTTTTGACATGATCAATTATGTCAAATAGCTGAATTGAGCTAGGTATAGAGAAAGGTACTTCAGCTTTCTGAGTTTTAGGAGGGATAGGAGGTGGGTTGGTTTGCGAATTAGAAGTAGAAGGGGAAGGTGCAATGGATGTATTTACCTTTTGAGTGATTACCAGATCTTTTGGTTGAAAAGGCTAAGTTGTCCCATGCTTGACAATTGTGACTGCTGGATGTGATTGCTCTTCTGTCTTTTCTTTATTAGCTTGTTGGATTGATTGGTTCTTAGACTTGATAAACAGTGCATATGACCCATCTGAAGCTTCTTTGCTTTCAGGTTCATCCTGGTAATTTAGGAAACCAATGTGGGAGTCGCCAGTTGATTTTTCTTGACTATCTTCAATGATATCAGCATCATTTTCTTGATTTAATTCAGGCTGATAAGAGAATTCTGATTCTGCTTCAAGATATTCCATTGTTGAATTGGTTGGAGGAGCTTTCAGGGCAAGTTTCCCTTGTGGGGGAGGAAGGTGATTTTGTTGTCCTTGGTTTCTAGTAACATTGCCCTAATATGACTAATTTGGGAATGTCCTTCTATATGTAGGAGTAGAAGACATTCCTTGAGCCATTTTCTTCTTAAGAGCAAGCAACTCATTTGCTAATTTCTACACCATTAGATCTGTGGTGCTTGTAGATGCAAATTCAGAAGATGATGAAGCTCTGTTTCTATTTGTATCTCTTCTTATTTTCCCAGCTAAGATGAGATCATCTTCTACTTCAAAGGCCAAAAGTTGAGCTACAGTGAGATCTATTTGACCAGCACATCTTAAGAGGAAACTAACTTTAGGTAGATGAGAATTAATGAAAAAGCATTTGAGATTCTTAGCTATGGGTCTAGTAATGATAGGTATTCAGTTTCTCAATTTGTCAAATTTAGCTATGAAGTCTCTCATAGGCTCATGAGGCTCTTTCTTCTTCTATATAAGTTGATCCAGAAGTGTATGTGCATCTTTTGTAGGTTTGAATCTGGCTTCAAACTTAGCTTTAAGAGTATTCCAATCAGTCACAGATCGAGCCTATAGATGGTAAAACCAATCTGCAATAGGACCTTATAGTGTTTCAACAAAAAGCCTGACTGCTACATTTTCAAACTCTACTCTGATTACTCCACAAGCTATATTAAATGTTGCAATATGTTCATTAGGATTAACTTTGCCATCACCATAGAATTTAGGGAAATTCTTCCTAAAACTATGTGGGAGCTCATGTAGAGAAGGAGTAAGATTGAGAGGACCAAAAGCATTACCCTAGGGGCCTTGAACTACCATTATAGGATTCTGAAAAGGAGGGATAACAAATCTCAATGGGGTAATTATAGGCACAGCTTTATCAATTGTAGAATTAGATACTTCATCTGGTAATGGGGATCCAGCTTTAGTAGGAGGGAAGCTCTTGGTTTGTTGGAGACGAGATGGTGAAATAAATAGATCAAAATCACTTTATTGTACCAGCTCGAACATAGGATCAACGATACCTTTAGCCCTTTGGCTTCGTGTATACCTTGAATCTGCCAGATTGTAAAACAAAAATGGAAAAGAATTAACCTTGATTTAGTTAAAGCTTGGGGCTTTAAACTGTGCATTCTTTCTTGATTGGTGTGGAGGTGAATGGAATGGATAGACTATAAATGGATAATGGGTAAATCCCTAGTGGAGTTGCCAAAAACTATTGGTTGAATACTTTGTCTATCAATGTACTGGTAAACAAAATAGGTCTAATTAGCCAAAGTAGGAATCTTATTCTCCAAATGTGCAAGTTTATCACATCAAAAGGACATTGCTCTCTCCTCTCATCAAGGGGAGGTTCCCTATGGATATGCTATGTATATGTATAAATAGAAAATAATACTCAGGGATAGGACCAGACATCCATCTCTCTTTCTTCAAAGATGATGTATACAAAATAAAGGAAAAACTCAAGGGAATGACAGAAAGCTCTCCTCTTCTTTCAAAAAAACTATTCAGCCAGCTACAAGAATACTCCTAGAAATAAAAGCAGAATGTAACTGGGAGTATGGTAACCAACAAATCAAGGTAGAGCACAAAGTCTCTACCTGAAATGCTTAAGATTAATATACAAAGGGAAATGAAAGCTCAAAGTCTTTTCAAAGTCCTTTACACATTAATAAAAAGAAAACACACTGAAGGTAGCTATGGGGGCACAAAGTCTCTCCACAGTTGATTCTTCAAGACACCTTCTTGACTAATTTTACTAATCTTGCTTGTTAAATTAATGGAATAGAAATGATATCACAATACAAAGTCTAAAAAAGTCCCTTGTTTTCTTATTCCATTAACATAATATGATTAAAAGACTGAGCACAAAGTCTCAATGATGCCTCTCAATTTGGGCAGAGTTTCGTTTAGATTATCAAAAAAGAGATCCGTTTACAATGAAAGAAAGTCCCTTATATAGCCACTTCAAGAAGGACTCAGGAACAGTAATACATCATGATGCATTGGGAACTGTTAGGAAGATAGGCTAAAACTTTGGGGCATTTTACCCATTTGATCTTCTCAATGTAGATAAACAAGCCGTGCATTTGAAAGATTGCAACTTTCAATGTCCACCTAGCGGTCTAATCTTGTCTTCATCGTTCCTCCTTTCCTGGTTAATTGAATTGGGCCATGAATTCATTCATTATTCTGTCTTTCCTTGCTTTCATCTGGTTTTGGTCTTGAATTTTGGGAATGCATTTGGGTCTGTAAATTCAAAGGATCACTATGATTTCAACAGCTAGTTCACTATCCTGAATTTGACGTCTTTGGGGGCGTCACCCCTTGGTCTTCTTTTAGCTTTCAACTTTACCCTTTTGGGCCTTAAGAATTGATCCTTGAATGGGTCGAAAAGGGCCCTTTACTTTGGCCACCGAGAGTCCCCCATAAGGGCACCTGCCCTTCGGGGTCCTTCAACAGCCCTTTGCCTTGGCAGTTCCTGCGGAAAAATATTTCCCTAGGCCTTCTCCCATGAACGTTCCCTGCAGACATTTTCCATTGGTGTTTTCTCCCATGAACATTCCCATGGACATTTTCCCCAGGTGTTTTTCTCCCGCAAGTAATTTCCATAGACATTTGTTACATGGGAAATTCTTGCGGACAATTTGCCCAGGGAAAATTCCCATGGACAAAAGTCCACAGAAATTTGTTTCGTGAAGTCTTTGACTGGTCTTTAAACTTTGCTTGCATTTGCTTAGAATTATTTCAGACTTTTTTTTGAAGGAATTCCTTCAGACAAAAGTCTGGGGAAAATTCCTTAGCCAATTTTAAATGCCTTAAACATTCTGAAAGAATTACCTTTTGGGCTTGTTTGAAAATGACCCTTCTGAAGGGTGCTTTTATGGATTAAGTGTCCTCCGCAAGAGCACTTATCCTTTGAAAATTCTCCTTTTGCATTGAACTGCCCCTTTGAACTTTGACGTTGAACCAATCGGTTGAACCAAAAATGGTTCAAGCCGATGGTTCAATGAATTGAACAAGCCGATGAACTAAACATTGAACCAAACATTTGAACTTGCCTTTGAACCAACAATTGAACCTTCTCATTAAACCAACTGGTTGAACTAAGGCTTTAAACCAAAATGGTTCAAGCCAATTGTTCAATTCAATGGTACAATCGAATGAACCAAGTGAATGAATTTTTTGTTGAACCTATTCATGGAACCAAGATGTTGAACCATTGGATGAACCGAGCCATTGAACTGTTCCTTTGGTTGAACCCACCATTGAACCTTGAACCCATTGAACCTTTGAACCAAAATGGTTCAATGGTTCAATGGTTCAATCCACCTTGATTTGGCCAAGTGTCTTGAAGCTGACGAACCAATTGAAGTAATTGAACTTTGAACCTTGATGAAGCATTTAACTCTTGCCAAAGACATTGAACTTGTTGAACTTTGAACCTGTTGAACCTTTGAACCAAAATGGTTTAATGGTTCAACATTTCAGTGGTTCAAGTCTATTTCTATACTTAGATGCTTGCCGATGAATATTTTCAACTGAACCAAAGATCTGAACCAAATATGGAAAATGACTAAGTGTTAAAAACCATCTTTTGACTGAAACCACCTGTAGAAGCCTTTGAACCTGTATAAATGAACCTACCTGTAGAATCTGAAGATACAAAGTCCGTAGAAATCAACATGTAAAATCCATTGAACTTGACTTGCAAAGTCTGTAGATTTTATGAGAAGCTTTGAAAATGAGGAATCTGAATGTCTAAGATAAATTTTTGAAAATGGAAAATATAATTTTGGTTTGTAGGACCAAAATAGTTCAAATGTTGTACCAAAAATGACTGCTACTTTTGGGAGACAACATACATGACAAGGTGAATAAAGAGTCTTCTATGGAGGATAATGACCAAGATTGGGTAGAATATGCAAAGCTCTTTGATGAGCTAGAAGAACTTGCAGCTTATAAGAAACCCAATCTTATTAAGAGCACTATGGAAATCAAGAAGGTATGCCTTGTTGAACCACCATTGGAGGTTGTAATTGAGGATCGATATGATAAATTTGAGGCTATTTAGATGTAAGAATATTTTTTTTCCATATCTAACCTATTTCAAACTACTTGGTTCTCATTGAACATCATGCCAATGAAGTTGGAAAACATCATGAAAAAGCTGGAGACATCAATGTCAATAATTAAAATCCTATATGTCTCATTCATTCCTTCATGTCATGAAGCAATAAGGGTTTCAAACTTCCATTTTAATCTAGGAGGGATTTATCATCTCAGGTTAGTTAGTGTTTGATTTAGTTTGTTTAGTTTGGTGTGTGTATTCCATAAGTACTCATGAATCACATGTGTGTTTTCTTTTGTTTTGTGTGTGTCTTTTATTTTATGTGGTTGAGGAAGTCATTGGTATTGTCTTTATCAAATCTTGTGGTCAATATTCAAAGTCCTCTTGTGTGTTTCAAACTTTAAATGACTCCCTAAGCTTAATGGACTGATAAGGCAACTGGTCTAGTTAGTATAGTAGGCATACTACCCCTATGAGTCATTAATTCGTTGACCAAATTTGACCCTGAAGGTTAAACTAGGGCCCCTATAGGTAAAAACTTGACTTTATAGGTTTATATGGGGTTTAATATTTTATCATGGGGTGTATTATAGGTCATTTATTATGATTTCATGTTATATTAGCCTTGGTCATTAGTCATTTTAGTCCTTACATCATTTTGAGTCATTTTGAGGGTCCAAATAAGCATTAAATGAGTTGTACAATATCCATGGGAAATTTGATGGTTCTAAAAGGTGATTTCACCTTCCATGTGTCCTAAGAAGTCTTTAGTAATTGTTACTAACTAAAAAGTGGTAGGTTCTTTAGAAGAGAGGGTAGTTTTCTTGGAAAAGGGAAGAGTTTGGCACTTGTATAGCCCATAAGGGAGTGTTACACATGGGATAAGGTCATGAGATAAATCTTAATATTTATCATATCCATTTCCATGCTTGAATTACTCTAGAAGTGTCAAAATTGAGCTAAAACCATTCTACCCCTTCTTCATCCTTCTAGACACATAGAACAAGTCAATAGGTTTATGATTGGTAGGTATAGTTGGAGAAATTCTAGGCCAAATTCCTTTAGGAGGTGAAATTAAACTTATAGATATTAATTTACATAAAAATATTTTTAATAATGGTTCCATGTGATTTATGAACCATCCTCATTAGGTTGACAATGTTTTTTTGCTTACTAATTTGTGTACCCTATAGGTTTTATTTTGGATTGGTAATTTTTATATAATCCAACTGGTCATGTTTTTTAAACATGATTTTTAATCCATCCTAAGCTTCTCCCCATGCTTTTTTTAATGTTTCATATTTTTTTAATGAGAAAATTAGCTTAGGTTACAAGAGGAAGCACTTTTCTATGCAACAAGCTGGTCTCCACCATTTTTAAGAGCTTCATGATTTTATGGTTAATTCACTAAGTTTTGATAGGTTAATCCTCATGTTTATTATATATTATTAGTCCAATTTATCATTAAATATCTTTCTTCAAGTAATTTTTATGAGAGTGTAGTCATAGAACACTATACAGTCAATATGTTATATGACTATCATATTAGTCAGCTAGGTGCCTACAAAAGGGTTCAACATTGAAAATGAAGTTTGAAGAGTTGTATTATTTATTTAAATAACTATATGTTTCATTTTAGCATCATTTAAATGATATAAATCCACTATACAGGTATATTCTTTGAACTATGAACCTTCTACCCACTACCTGTCTAATGTAACTCAAAATGTGCACCTATAGGTGCTTGAAAAGGAAAAGCATGTTGAAATGAGGCTATTTTGGTCTTTTTTAAATCCTAAAAAATTTAATTGAGTTCATTTAAAAATTTTAAATAGGTACATGATTATTTGAAGTGAGACTCATCTTCACTACCTAAGCACACAGTCTGCCTACTACAACTCAATATTCACCTACAGGAGTCTTGGAGGATGACATCATGTTGAAATAGGAACCCTAGTGGTGGTTTCAATATATTTGAGGTGTGAATGATGAATTTTTATTTTTTTATATGGATATACAACCCATTAAAGGCTAATTATAATTCACACTATCCATATTACCACTCACTTCTTATATACATGACAAAGCCACCTACAAGTGGTGTTCACAAAAAGATGAGGTGTCAATAGAGATTAGAACAAGTTGAATCCTTCCTTTAAGTCCTAGTGTGTTGATTAAGTCATGAAAAACTCATGTATAATTATAGGTTGGAAAGAGGGAGTGAGTAACTACTTTCAACAGGCAGTGACTAAATTCTAGGACATAATCCCTAAATTGAGAAAATAAAGAACCTCACCATTTTGTGGATGATATACAATAAGGTTTCCACTTCCTTTTATGCATATTGATGACCTTGTTTTTAATCCTCCATATATTAAAAATACTCTAAAAATTTTGAGGAGAATATGATCAATGGATATTGGTTTATTGGAGGCCCAAATTTTCCCATTTATACACTAAACCCAGTTAATGATATCTATAATATTTTTAGCCTTTGAGCAACTTTATTTTCCAAGATGGTAGTCTAAGGCATATTCTCAAGTGTATAAAACCTTATTAAATGAAAATTTAGTTTAAGAAACATAAAAATAATCAAGATAGAAGTATGTGATCAGATATACCCCCACATGTCTACCTATAGGTCTCTTTGCATCATAAAATGTGCACTTATATGCTGGCTATAGGGTCACCATGAAGTTTGAGCTAGATACCTTGGTGATGGACCTCACTCCAAGCATAAGATGAATATGTATGGATTTATCATGGTTTGGATAGATTTATGAGGGAAATAAAGCATGATTTCAAGGCTTAATTCAAACAAATACACCTACAAGATCCTTTTTGGTCTAAACATAATTGATTGTGTTTGACTGTGACAGCAGTGACCCAGTTGATGACTTTCCTTCTAGGCTTTTGTCATGATAAATGCATGTTATAAGTGAATAAAATAAATATGGGATGAAATTAAAGGTTTAAAAAATAACCTATATCAATTAATCAACCTTAAGAGTGTGTTTTACACCTACATGCAGGGGAAGTATACAGATAAGGTTAGTCCATTAGTCAAGCCTAACCAAGTAATGATATGTTTCAAGGTGAAAACATGTGTCATAAGAGTTGGAAAATATTTATAATGTTCTCATAATGGTGTAAATTATCTCAAAATACCCTAAATATATTATAACAAATCGAGAGAAACCTATGAGGATGCATGAACACAGTCCACATGAAGAATCTTACACATTGTCTACTTTCTAGGGGTATGTTTTAGGTTTTAGAGGATTTAAAAGGTCTAATGACATGATAAAAGGAAAAAATTATGTTTATATTATCCTTATGACATAATATAACTTATAAAATCTTAATTTTTCCTTGGGGAAGAGGGATATACCTCACTATTTTGTCTCAAAGGTCAGCTAGTCAAGAAAATTAGAACTTTGGCAAGACAATCAAATGATGCCAAAAAGAGATGAGAAAGAGTACTTGGAAGGTTTTAAGGTGAATAATTAAGTTTAATGAAATATATTATAACATATCAAACCAAACAAGAAAATTTTAAACTCAATAGGTAGTCCAAACCCACAAGAGTTCTAGTTAGGCCTAATAGGCAAGGTTTAGGCCTAAAAGCCAAATGAGTGGTCAACTTTCTTTCCAGATTTGGGTAATCTTTATAACAAATTAAAACATGTTTATATGATTAATTTGGATATTTATGATATATTATGATGTAGGTTAGGTCATGAATAAGTCATTTTTATACTTTATAACACATTAGGCCTACAGGAAATGGAAGAACAAGCTCGATAGGCCAAGTTGAGTGCTCACATCTCCCTTGAGGATATGAGTGGAAATATAATAGGTTTATAGGTGTAATAAAGTGTCATAAAGATAATTATTTTGTAATTTTTTTTCACTTAAAATGTCCTAATCTAATGAACAAATCTTATGAGTAAAAATAGGCCTAAAACCCTCGCTAAACCCTTGGAAGGACCCGAATGGGAAAACAAGGATGGAAATGGATCAAAATTGAATATTTTTAATATAATTATGATTTAATGTTGTATAATAGTCTCTTATTATCCTCCCCATCCTTTTGGACTATATGGAATCTGTATGAAGAGGGTACAAAATTGCTCTTTTTGACTATTTTATGCATTATGCAGGTTTCAAGAGATTTCAAGAGATGAAATAAAGTTCAGGGGGAAGATTATGACTTAATATAACTCCATATATCCATTTAATTCCTTTAAAAAACTAATAATTTTTCAAACAATAGCTCTCATCTTAGCTAGTCAAAACTGACATAGTGAACATGATGATGAGAAGTGTGAAAACTTCAAGTGGATGAATTTTTAAGGTGTGCCTAATGCCTATATTTCCATGGATAGTATTTAAAAGTTTCATCCACTCCATCCTATGTATTTTAATATAAAAATGAATCCAATTTTGAGGCCAAGTGTGCAGGGTGTGTGAAAGTAGAGTTTCTTAGAGTGTAAGCAGTGATAGCTCATTTATAAATGATTCTAGATGACCAAGATTAAAAATAATGCATGGAGAGTCATGTCTAAAAGCCTTAACTCTCATTCCAATCATTATACCTATCTCTATTCACTTTTGGGATGTTCAAATAGGTATGGATGATGAAGGCCATTTTCTGAGCCAACATAAGGAGTTTCATGGCACTTTTCATGAGTTTCCTTCCTTGTATAGACACTTGTACTTCCTAACATTGCATGTTCCATTTCACACCCTATTTTTATGCACAATTAACTCACTCTCTTATAATTACAAGTTTCCTTGTGACCTTTGGACTTCTTTCTTCTCCTTTTTCTCTCAAGTTCTATAAGAACTAGCCATTTTGGCCTTTGTAACTCATGCTCCACCTAAGTATGGTGAAGCCCTGCTCATTTATATACCATTTGATCAATAATATTACTAATTTTTACCTCTTTAATGACTATTAATAGTGTTTTTTTCTTGGATGATTGATTTTGCTTAGTTATAACTTTTTGTTTCCTTAGCATTCTTGTTTCATTCTCTCACCTATTTGCAATTGGAAAGCTTCTTCTTATAGAGTATGTGAATTTTTTTATGATATCTTAAGGTTGAGTGAGTTATTTTATTCAAATAGTTCCATTCTCAGCCTCTTTTCTATTTCTCCTAACCTAAACATTCATCGCAACCTCATAATGTAACATTGATGTGAGAAGATGCAAATTGGAGAAGTGTATGTTTAGTTAGTCCCTTGCTCTCATGTGTAACATGCAGCTAATTGGTATTCATCAACTATTTTTATGTATCACCTCCTTTAGGATAATTTTCTCTCTCCATTTTCCCTCACAAAGTTTAGGTGTAGTAGTAGTGATTTAAAGTGGTACATCAAGGGAGCTAGCCCTATCTAGAGATTCATCTTATCCTTAGGCTCACCCATAGCCTAGAGATGATTCAATTATGCCACTTAGATGAGAAGAGATAATTAATCTCCTCAAATGGTGTAAATCCAAGTGAAAATAATAAACACATTCATTTCACCATTCTTAGAGAGTAGGTAAGAGTCATTATTCATTTGTGCTTCTTTACAATCTGCTCTTCCACCATTATACTTGAGGATTCTTAGCTTATGCTTTCTACTTGGAGAAGAATCTAGTCTTGTGGAGAAGTCTTGGATACTTTGTCCATTCTTAGTGATCCTTATAAACCACAATAACCTTTTACAAAGAATATTTTTCCAAGGGAGAGATTGAGTCTTGATGGGTTCATCTTCCAGGTAAGTATCTCTAATTTTACTCCTCTCTTTAGTAGATATAAGTAGCATAAGTAATGGTTGTTGAATAATATTGGTCTCTCCATGAATTAGGGTTTTACGTATATATAGCTTAATTAGGATTCTCTTATGCATGCTTACTTTTATTATTTACTAACCCCCCATAGTTTGCCACAACCTTTGGTGATCACTAGATTAGATTTTGCTTTACTTATTATTAGTTTAGTGAATATGAAAACATAGGAACTAGTTAGGTTTATTTCATATTTTATCTTGAATAGAGGCTTTGGAATGCTCCCTAATGATATTATTGTGTTAAGATATCCCTTGTCTACGTATAGCAGATCCATATTGGTCATGACCCTGATTATCTAATGTATCCCCAATCAAAAGTGTATGTAGGATCTATCTTCTCTGAGCTAGGATTGATTTGTAGATATGTTACATTTCCTATTACATATAGGTAGACCTTGGAAATAAAAAATGTTTAATGATTTTTAGTGTTAAGTGATTTGGAAGTGTGTATAAAGGAGAAAAATAGTGTGACTAAATTAGTAAATTGAAAACCACCTAATTATTTTATGTTTGTTACTCTAAGTATGAAAGCAATTGAAATGGAAATTGAATTAATTACTGGTAAAATAGGTTAAATTCATTGACTGTGAAGAGTACAGAGTCAGTTAATGTGACACTATATGCAAATAATATAGAAGAGATTCAACAAGGTTACTATTGTTCTAAAAAAAAGGATCCACAAGAACACAGTAGAACAAGTCGACTATATATTGTATAAATAATATAGGCTATAAAACTATGTTGACTTAGTCAACCAAATTCATTTTAGAGTTATAGTTTTATTGATTACAAACTTGTGAAAAATAAGACTAGAAATGAAAAAAATGATAGACAAAGTAAGAATAAACCTTAGTAATTTTAAAGATGCTTAGTTTTTAAATTTTATGTTGTGTTGATCAAATTATTATTTTAATATTATGTGAATAGAATCAACTGGGTTGATGGAGTATGCAAAACCTATGTGCTAAAAAATAATTTATGAAAAAAATCAACTAGCTCAAATATGTCTACAAGCTTTTGTGTTGAAAAATAACTATGAATAGAATCAACTGGGTCAATGAAGTATGCAATCCTATAACTAACAAATAATACTATGTTGAGTTAATCAATCTAGTCACCTTTATTTGTAGAAGACCTACACAAAGAAAACATAGTCATTTTAGAGTGAATAAGTGTTAAACTTATGTACAGATTGTTAGACTATATCAATAAGTTTGATACAGTAGTAAAATATTAAAAATGTATACAAGGGATGTTTTAATCTAAATTATTGATTCACCCCCCCCCCATCTCATAATTTTATCTTCTAATAATTGGTATCAGAGCTTGGTCCTTTGAAGTAAGTCTAAAATTCTAAAGGAGATCTTAAAAGTAGTCAGCAAGATCAAGGTGGTTTCTATACCAGTAAGGCTCCATTGTTTAATAGATCTAATTATGCATTTTATATTGTTAGGATGAAGATATATTTGATGTCTCAAGGTCATGATATCTATCAGTTAGTTATGGATGGCTATAGTGTTCTTCCTATTCCACTAACTGATGTAACATGTAAAAAAGCTAGTGAAATTAACTCCAAATAAATGAATGTCATTCTTTATGGCCTATCATAAGTATATCTTGTGAAGGTAATGCACCATGAATTCGATAAAGAGATATGGGAAAATTTGAATATTTTCTATGAAGGAGATACCAAGGTGAATATGGCCAAGTTATAGACCCATTGAAGATAATTTGAAACCCTGAACATTAATGAAGATGAAAACATTGTATCTTACTTATTAAGGGTTGATGAAGTTGTCAGTGTCATCAAATGATTGGGATAATAAGTGAAATAATCTACTATTGTTCAAAAGGTGTTGATAACACTAATTCCTAAGTTTGACTCTAAGGTGTCTATGGTAGAAGAGATGCAAGATTTGTACAAGATATAAATGGATGGGCTTCATGGCCTCTTGAATACCTATGAGCTAAGAACTAATGAAGGAATACCTCCCAAGAGTGAAGCAGCTTTCAAAGTAGAGAAGAAGTCAAAATCTAAGAAGGTCAAGGATGAATAATGTTTAGATGTTGATGATGATCAATTCATATCCATGTTTACAATAAAGTTGAGCTTTGGATTTGGTAAGTATAAAGGTAAATTAACCTTCAAATGTTTTAACTATGGTAATATCATTCACCTTGCATCCAAGTGTCCTAATAAATATAAATTTGAGCATAATTAATAAAATGATGAACATCATGGAGATGACATAAAGCCTAAAAGTCTGACAAGAACAAGAGAGATTTAAAGAAGAATGAATGTAGGAAAGGGTTATTCAAAAATAATAAGAGTTTATATACCAAAGAAGATAACTCATCTGATGTAATTTATTCAATCACATCTGACAGTGATGATGGTAGTAATGAACTTGAATATGACAATAATGAAACCTTGTTCATGGCCATAGAATCAGACAATAAGGGTTGGTCAAATAGGAAAGGTATTATGGTTGACATAGAATTAGATGAAGAAGAAGAAGCTTAAGTAAATATTGATGCAAATTTGGTAAGTTCCTTAGAGGAGTTTAAGTTTTAAAGGAGAAATAATCACAAACTAAGATCATTAATTAAGGACTATGAAGAGTAGATTGGCTTATTTGAGGAAAGGTTAAGTAACACTTCCAAGGATTATGATGAGATCATCAATCAAGTTGAGGTATAGATGGAGGTAGTCAGTACAATCCTAAAAACTAAATAAGAAGAATGCATTAGGTATGAAACTAAAATATAATCCCTAAATTTTGAATTGGATCAAGCATCTATCAAGGTGAAAAGCTTTGTGAAGTTTGAAAAAAGGATTGAGGCTATAGATGATATCTTGAGTATTCAAAAGTTTGTACGTGACAAGATAGGTCTTGGTTTCAAAGTAGACCAAAAGGAGGCACCTATAGTCAAGGATAATACTATTAAAGACAAAAATATCAACATGAAAATATATTTCAAAAAACCTAATGCTATAAGGTGTGTTACTTATTTCAATAGTTAATGTTTTATATGCAGTTAGTTTGGTCATAGAGCAAGAGAATGTAGAATACCCTCCAAGAATAAGTACTCATAGAACTATGGAAGGAGTCATAATTCACATTAGTCAAATGGTATGTATAAGGTAGTTTTTCATAGTTTTCATAATGTAGGACATTTTAATATTATGTCCTAATAGAGTTAGAAGGTCATCAAGTCAAAACAAGAAGTTCGAAGTTCCTAGAGTGCAAGAAAGGAGGCATATGAATGTATGGAAACCAAAGGTAGTAAAGATAAGTCATGATCAGTATACAAGCTCAAGTGGACTACTTGCTATGATATATCATGTTTTAGGTGTGAAATCAAGTCAGTAATGTCTATTATCATCTCACATTGTTGATCAAATGGTTGATGATGAGATCAAGCCGATAGTACCAATCAAGCCCAAAAGGATATTGAATAACATTCAATCTTGTGAAAACATGGAGATCTAAAAACATCCTAAGTTCATGATGTTTTAGTGCACTATGAAAATGGTTGACTCTATTAGGCTTCATGAAGACATTACTCTATTAGTAGAAGCATGAGATTGTAGTCAAAGAAGGTTTTATCTTGAGAAGATTCTAGGTTGTCTATGTTGCAAGCAAAGAAATGAAGATGGATATTATCCATTCTTATGTTGGTAGTTCTGAGGTTTGAAGTGTTTTAGCAACATAATGAGAGATATAAGATTTACATTAGGTATCTAAGGTCAAAATGCATTGAATTGGTATATGAGAGGTAAGATTTTTTTTTGGTATTTATTTTTATGAATAGTTGAGTTTGATCTATGTTAAGAAGGGTTATTAGAGTCAAGATAATTGAAGGAAGATGAGGATGGTTTAAAGATTCCTATTGACTCATGTGTTGAGTTTTGAAGACAAAGTGGAGTCTGTAATTCTATAGTTGGTGTCAAGAGTGTGGTATCCTAGTGTGTGATCAAGAGTTTGGTCTTATTTAGTCATATTAAGGAAGGTACATGATCTGGAGTTCTTAGTTATTTTAAAAGAATATATGTTTGGTCTAAGGAGGAGCTTGGTAGCTCTGAGTTCTTTATTAAGAGATTGATTTATTTTGATATCAAAATAGAGGTATACATAGATTTAAGGGGATCATGTGTCTAAGATGATTCATAGATTGTTTTTGTTGAGTTTTTGATGGACAAGCTGGGAGAATGATCTACAAAGGGAAGATAGTTCACAATGAGGGAGAAATGACCTAATTAAGAGAAGTTTATGAGAGTGGTTTCCATGGGTAGTTGCCATAATTTTATAATATTGTATGCCATCTAGCATCTTTTAAAGGTAGTATTAGCTTAGGGGGAGAAAGTGTGATTCTATTAATTACAAGTGATCCTTTGTCATTAATGTCAAAGGGGGAAAAAGATTAAAAAGGATGAGAAAAGGCAAGAGCTAGATCTAGGAGATGGTTACCATCAAGAGTGGTTACCATAGTTTTTTTAGTGTGTTTGTCATCAATGGTAAAGGGGTAGATTATTGATATTGATTTTTGGCATTGATGTTGTCATTTATGTCAAAATTTCTTGAGAAGGTGCATGATCAAGTAAGCTTTGAGGTATATATATGATGAGTTCTTATGCCAACATAGTAAGTGTTGTTGCTTTGAGAGAGTGTGTAATAATGATGAATGAGGTTGATGCCAAGTAGTTGTTTTAAAGGCAATCTAATGTCTATTTGTTTAGTTGAAGGCTATAGAATTCATCAATAGTTTTAAAGACTTGGCATAGAACACAATGAGCTATAAAAATCCTTAGATGAGATCTAAATATCTACATAAGAATCTATGAAGATGTTCCAAGTGAGCTATGAAGATCCTTATTCAAGCTCCAAATATATATGTAAGTAGTTCTAAAGCTTCTCCAAGTGAGCTATGAATATCATTAGTGGAGCTCTGAAGATCTACATAAGCAGCTCCAAAGGTGCTCCAAATGAGCCAGGAAGATGTTACGTTGAAGATCCATGATTGTATAAGTTTGTTTGATCATACATAAGAGGAATTTGAAACACTCAGTATATTTTCAATGCGAAGCCTACAGGAGTAAGTGCTCTATTTCAAGTTTGTAATTAGACTAGTTATAGACCCTGCTTAGCCTAATGAAACAACATGAATTGTTGATAAGACATATGAAGAATTTTTTTAAATGTATGAGCATGAGAGAGGTTTTTTGAGCTTGTACATGAGGTGTTCAGACCTTGTAGAGTGGTTATAAGGTTATCTTATATACCTATTATGACTTTCAGTTTAAAGGCTTAGAAAGCAAAGAAAGAAATGGTGGTCAAATGGGGTATCAAGATTAGTTTCCAAGGCATGGGTGAGCAACTGAACATTGATAAAGGATGAAGATTTATCTACCCAAGAAGGTTTTTTAAGTGATCATTGGCACATGCATCATCTACATGAGGACCTAAGTTATTCATGGTAGATGGGTAAGGGTTCTATCTCAAAGTTTCAATCATTGGTTTCTGGAATAAGGGGTTAAGCTTTATGAATGATCGTTAAGACTGGAAAATGGTTTAAACCCTCAAAGAACCCTAATAGTGACCTGATATGAAATAAGTTGATCAAAAGTGACCAGAATGGTTTGATATGGATATAAAAATTATTAAAATTTGTATTCAACTCTCTCATAAACCTCTAGGTATGATTGGTAACTTTGGTATGTGAGCAAACCCTACAAAAAAGGCCTTATTTCTTAGAGATTTGTTGTAAAAAGTAGAGTTGACCAACTAAAAGATGATAATTAGATAAATGATAAATATTAAGACTTGTATTATTTTTCCATTATGTTTTTTTAGTAGGTTCCAGACCTCAGGTTTACTAAACTAGTCATAGAAGTTGACTTATCACTAACAGACCTAATGATACAGATAATGAAAAAATAAGTCAAAAGTGATAAATTGATTACGGATGTGTTATCAAAGTTTAGGTATGAATATAAGTGAATGGATATGTTTTTAAGGATCCATGATACATTTTCATGTTAGATATAAGTTTTGAAGGTCAACGGATATGATAAAAATGTTGCTCATAAGTTGACCTGTCTAGTCTAGATAAGACAATGGAGTGAGGTTGTGAGATTGGTCTACAAGACCAATATTATCATATGACCATGTTATATTTTTATTTAATCATGGTATAATTATATCATAACATCATAATAAAAATGATTTATTAATCTTTTAAAGTGACTACATAGGTGTTGAAGGTCATTATCACCATGAGTGTGTTTGAAGGTAAACTGGCAGAACTAAGTAAGCAAGTTTCAATAATAATTTAGAGGATATTTTCCCTTAGATGAAGTATTAAATTCATATGATGTTGTTTTATATGACTTTAATTATCTATCCATGACTTTTAGAAGCCTTTAATTCAGTGTATGAGGTTGAAATATTGAATCTAAAATGGCTTTCTTGGTTGAATGAAGTTTGTGAGAGAAAGTTAACAAATTTATCTAGAAGACCAATAGTTTCCATTAGAGATTATGATATATTTATTTAAGTTTGTTTTAATTATTTTATAATATCATTTTCATGCATTTAAATACTTTGATTATATTCTCTCATATGTCATAAGTTCATGTTTTCTTGACCGTGTTTTGAAGCCAATTAGTAGGTTAGAGTATGCATCTTGCAGAGAAGAGTTTGAGCCTGTATACCTTGAGTTGAATCATCTGATAAAGTTTTTGATGACCCAAAGGTAATGAGGTTTCTGATTATGTGATTTTTTCATGGTTTTTTATAAAAGTGTGTTTATGCTTCAATTGTTCAAGACATATTTTTTGTGTATGCATATGTCTTTTGTGAGTGGTATTTTGAGAAGGGGTTCAAGTGGTGTTTGGACCTAAAATGTGTTGTGTACATAAATTTAAGTTTTATAATGTCTATTGGAGTGTAATATTATGTTTTCCTACCATGTGATGTGTTTTAATATGCTCCAAGAAGATCAAAATGGTAACTTGTGCTAAGTAGGCCTAATGGGATTAGGTCTTCGTGAGACTTAAAAAAGAGATAAGGCCTAATCAAAATAGGTAAGACCTAAAGGGACTAAAATAATGTTTTATCCATGTCTATGAGGTGTATTAATATCCATTATAAGTTTTACCTAAGAATATAATATTTTTTGGTTGACTAAGAAGGATATGATCAAGTGACTAGTATAAGTACAAGGTAGTTTTAGGCCTATTTAAAAAGAGTGAGAGAGCATAGAGTGAAATTGAATGAAAGAGAAATTAGAGGATAATAATGAGGTCATGTATACCATCATATGTGTTTATAGATATAGTCATGAATATCTGACATAAGTTCTAAGTATGAATATCAAGTTCAAATGACCTAATCGGTCTTGAAGAGACTTAGTTGAGAGAAGAAGGCTAGAGGCCAGTTTGAGAGGGATATAACTATGGGAAGAGCTTACGGAATAATATAATAATTTTTTGTATGAGTAACAAGTTATTCTAAAGATGATCAAGTGTTTCAAGTGCCTGATTTGGTACTAATTCATCTAGGTGGTTGGTTGATCCTTACAAGTTGGTGTTTGTTAAAGCCTATATAAGTTGGTGTTTAACTAGTTAGAGTTAATTCTCCATATGAAGTGGGTGCTTCACTAAATTTTGTGTTTGTCTTATAAGACTATACACCATTTTCATGATCAGTGGGTTTTCTTCCCCTTGAGGGTTACCCACATATTACTATGTTCATGTGTTTTATGTTCTTATGGATTGGTGCTTATGTTTGCTAAGATATACATGATTTTTTAAATAATATATGATTTCCTAAGTAATATTTTTAAATAAAGTTTTTTAATATTGATTCACCCCCATCTCTATCAATTATATTCTAAAAATTGGTGTCAGAGATCCAATATCAATTATTGGAATCTAAATGATTAAGAGGTTGGGGGTGAATCAGTCTTCAAAAAAATTATTTAACAATCTTACTTGAGCAATCATATATCATTTGAAAAAACATGTATATCTTATCAAGCATAAGCACCAATCCATAAGAGCATGAAACACATGAACATAGTATATATGTGAGAAACTCTCAATGGGAATAAAACCCATTGATGATGCAAATTTAATATAGTCCTATAATATAGACACCAACTTTAGTTAATCACCCACTTCATATGGAGCACCAATCCCAACTATTTAAGCACCAACTTAGCTAGGATTTAGCAAACACCAACTTGCAAGGAGGTACCAACCTCTTAGATGACTCAACACCAATTCAACCACCTAAAAAACTTGATGACATCTATAATACATTATTTATCATATAATATATGATGATCTTCTTCCTAAACTCTTGGCACATTTCTATCCCTCTCAAACTGGCCTCTAGCCTTCTTCACTCAACTAAGTCTCTTCAAGACCGATTAGGTAATTTGACCTTGATCTTCATACTCAGACCTTATTCTATAAATTCATGACTATATATCTACACCCATATAATTATTTAAATTACCTTTTTATACTCCTCTAAGTTCTCTTTCATTTTCTTGCACTCTACTCTCTCTCACTTTTTTAAAATAGGCCTAAAACTACCTTGTACTTATACTAGTCACTTGATCATATCCTTCTTAGTCAGACAAACATTATTATATTCTTAGTTAAAAAATGTAATGGATCTCAATACACATCATATACATGGATAAAATGTGCTTTAATTCCCTTTTTATCTTATCTATTTCAATTAGGCCATATCTCTTCTTTAGGTCTCATGAAGACCTAATCATAGTAGGCCTACTTAGAACATGTTACCCTTTTGATATTCTTGGAGAATATTTAAGAACCTAAAATGGTAGTGAAAAATAAAATTCCACTCTAATATACCTTTAAAAATTTCACTTTATGTCCATGACACCTTTTAGGTCCAAACACCACTTGAACCCCTTCTCAAAACAATGTTCACAAAAGACGTGTACATATATAGAAAATTTATCTTGAATAACTAAAGTATAAACACACTTTTGATTTAAAACCATGGAAAAAAATAAAATATTGAGAAAAATCATGACATATGTGTCATCACAAACTTTATCATATTCTTCAAATCAAGGTATACATCCCAAACTCTTCTCTGCAAGATGCATACTCTGAACTACCAAATGGCTTCAAAACATGATCAAGAAAACATGAACTTATGAAATTTTATGGAACATAATAAAAGGATTTAAATGAATTAACATGATCTTATAACATCCTTATATAAACCTCAAACAAACATATAATAATCTCTAATGAAAACCATTTGTCTTACAGACCAATGTGTTGACTTTTTCTCTCATAGACTTCACTCATCTAGACAAGCCATTTTGGTTTCAATTTTTCAACCTCTTAAACTAACTTACAAGATTATAAAAATCATGGATATTTAATTTAATTATAAAACAAAAATATAATATTCATTTAATTCTTTAGTTCAGCCAAAGAACCTCCAACTTATCCCTATAACTTGCTTACTCAGTTCTACTAGTTTACCTTCAAACATAGTCATGGTGATAATGACCTTCAACACCTATGCAATCACTTTCAGAGACTCCTAAATAATTTTTATGATCTTATGATATAATTATAAAATTATTAAATAAAAATATAACATGTTCATATGATGATATTGGTCTTGAAAACCAATCTCGCAACCTCACACCTTCATTGTCTTATTTGCACTAGATAGGTCAACTTATGAGCAACATTTATATCATATCCATTGACCTTAAAAAATTATATCCATAATTAACATGTATTATAGTTATTAAAAGACATCTCCATGTACTTGGATTCATTCCTAAACCATGACAACACATCCCTAATCAACTTTTAACTTTTCCCTAGTTTTCTCACTATCTACATCGTTAGGTATATTTGTTTCTCTACGTTTTTGCTAATTACATTCAAAAGAAGAAGAAACTAAAATTAAAGGGTCAGGGAAATGATTGATACCTAGATTAAGTTGCACACTATATCCAAGTGTTTTAGGAGCTCCTCTTTGGCTATGGAGGAAGAAACCTGTAAAGAGAAAGAGACTCAAACAAAGAGAGTGTTAGATAAAGATATAATGGATTGCCAAGCAACACGCTCAGTCCCAGAAGCATAAAGCTTCGTAAGGGATGATAGTCCACTTTTTAATGAAAAGAGTGTCATATAAAGAGAAATAATCAAAGACTAAGAAAGAGAAAGTGGACAATGCATGCCTATTCTCTATAATCAGTCTGTCACAGTCACTAACGTCAGTAGTCCTACTGAGGTCGGTTGGTTAATGATGCCAACGTCGGTTATTCTGTCGATGTCGGTAGGGGTAGTGGGCCTTGGACGGGTTTCAGAGTTATGTCTGTGGTAGACAAAAGAGTCTAGAAGCTTAAAATCTCATGTAATGTTGCAGGGCAGTGAATAGGGTCTGAGAAAGGGCAAAGGTTGGGGATAGGTATGAGAAGAGGATAAGGATATGGGGAAGGCTTTTCAGCCTCTCTAGGAAGAAGTCAGGTCTGGTTGATAGTATTTAGAAATAGTAAATAGAAACTAATTACTAATGTATTCTAAATACTGAAATAAGATAGAATAATACTTAGCTCTACTTGTGGCTGATGTTGAGATCCTCGTGTAATGTTCTAATCCAATTTGGAGTGACTTGTGTAGAGTTTTTGTACCTAGGAGAGCGAAATTCAAAGTCTGATGCTTGGTCTCAGAGTGTGCGCATTGATGTCAAAGAGTCTCGAGGTCACTAGAGAGAGAGGGAGAGGCTAACTCAATGTTAGAAGTCAGTTTATGTAACCGACGTCAGCTATATCACCGGCGTCAGCCGATAGTTAACCGACGTCGGTGGCTAGAATGTGGGTAAAAGGGCTATTTTTAGCCCTTTGCCCATTTCTCCATCCACCAAGTGCTTTTGTCATTGGAGAATGGTCAAAATATGGGTTTATTAGGCACGAGAGTTAGTTAGGAGGTTAGGATGGAGTGAGAATAGGTCATGGGTGACTCATAGGGTGAGAAATGGTCTAAGGGCAAGGTGTCCAAGGTGAGGTGTCTAGGGTGATGTCATTAATTTAAAATAAGTAATTTATTTTAAATTAATAAGGTGTGTAAATAGTTAGAAGGGGACCAAGGGGGGGCCAACACAATATTGGTGTCTACATTTGCCCCTTTTTGTCTTGTTGGTTATTCTGATGAACTATAAGACAAAAATAGGAGTAAGTTACCCCAGGTATGGGATAAGGTATAGGTTGCCCTAGGTATGAGATGAGGTATTCCCCTTCAAAGTGGGAGTCGAGAGAAGGGAACCCAAAATCAGTTGCTAATTTGATATGTAGTAGATGGGTATGGTGAAGTTGGAATGTGAACGCTACAATACTTGAGATTGCGCGTATACCACTTCACATGATAGGTAGGTCAAATTGTCACAGGTAAGGTTGAGGAGCACTAAAATTGAATTAACCAGTCCCCAACTTATTAGTGGTAACTGATTGGGTTAAACAATTGGAAATGTAGCTCCAATGGTCGAGGAGGACTAAAATCAAACTAATCGGGCCCCAGCTTATTAGTCATCACTGATTGGGTTAGATCGATCAAAGCGGTATCTCCAATGGTCATCGTGTTCCAAGTATATTGGGCTAGGAAGTGATCTTGGAAAACATGAAAATGTCACAAATATTGGGGATCAATGTGGTTGCAATCTGATAATACGTGTGAGGGGCATAATGTGGGGTGCGTATAATTTGTTAACTATTCATGAGGTAGCATATATGCAATCAAAACAACCAAGGCAAAGTTGTCTCAAAAGTGGTCATGGTTGGAGGAGATATTTGTGATCTCCAAGGTCATTGGTCGAGTCGGGCTGAGATATAAGTGATCTCAAGTGTTGTTTGTTGTGGTTAGGGAGATGTATATGATCTCCAATGTGCCCCATGAAAAGTTCAAAGTGAATTCTACAATGTCAGCGCTGGTTGTGTGGGCATGATTTTGGACTGGTTTAGATAATTGGTCCATTAGGTAAATGAACCAAATGAATGGCTGAGCTAACCTCAGAAGACTGGCATGTCAACTGAGTGCTACCTACATAGCCCCTGTGAGGGGCCTCAAGCCAATGTAGTTCTCCCAGAAAGGGAGGAAGAGGATAGGTTATGGATTGGGTGTGACTAGGTTATGTCATGGTTAAAGGTTATATGGTTGGTCCATCAGATAGATGAACGAATGAATGGTTGAGCTAACCTCAGAAGACCCCATGTCAACTGAGTGCTGCCTAAATAGCCCATGCAAGGGCCTCAGGCTAATGTAGTTCTCCTAGAAAAGGAGGAAGAGGATAGGTTATGGATTAGGTGTGACTAGGTTATGTCATGGTTAAAGGTTATATGGTTGGTCCATCAGATAGATGAACGAACGAATGGCCAAGCTAACCTCAGAAGACCCCATGTCAACTAAGTGTTGCCTACATAGCCCCTATTTTAAGGGCCTCAGGCCAATGTAGTTCTCCCCAAAAGGGAAGATGGAGTCAAAGAGGTCAATATTTGTTTTGGTTATGTTTGAAATAATGAGTGTATGATGATGTTACATCCTTTTCCATATTATGTGATTGTGTATTATGTAACATTGGTGATGTGGCTTTTCATCCCTAGTAATTTTCCATATTAGTGATGGTGTATGCTAAAAATGAAATGAATGATGATGTTAGAGCCTTTTCTATATTGTGTGATGGTGTATTCTATAACATTGGTTATGTGGTTTTTCATTCCTAACAATTTTCCATATTGGTGATGGTGTATGCTAAAAATAAAATGAGCATATTTATGCTTCAGCAAGTTTACATATTGGTGATGGTATATGCTTGACATAAATTGTGTTTGGTTGATAGTTTCCATGTGTATTATTTTCCATAAAAACTAGTGTGAATGAGCTATGATAATTTATATAACACAAATTGATATTTGCATTAAATAAATCATGAGGTTATGTTATTGGTTAGAAAATGTTTTGGTTGTGTTGGCATGTGATGAAGGTGTGTAAGAAGTAAAAGGCGTGTTGCTCTTTCATTTACAAGGACCATAATGATAGCATAGATAGGGTTGTTGCAAATAAAATCCCCATTCATGCATTACGTCGTTGACCATTGGTTTGTGTTAGAGAAGTACTCTAATCACTTGACATTAAGTGAGCTCAAAATCCCTTGAATATGTTGGGGTAATAGGTGTGATTAGGTGATATGTCAGGATAGGGTAACCCTTTTTATCAGGGATAACTTTACCCCTTTTATAGGTGACCCTGAGAACGACTATAGGCAAGTCCATGACTTAATAGATTGTCAGTTAGTTTTCTTTTTTTTTTTTTTTTTAAATATGGTAGACTAATCAATGCGGGAAGTCTACTTGGGGATGTTGTTTTTTTGTGGTCATGTGAATTTGATCGATGTGGGCAAATTTTGAGAGGGTGTTGTGCTTGGAGAAAAATTTGGGCATAGCCATCCTTCGAGGGAGTGGTCTATGTTTTACTTTGTATGTTTTAAATGTCTTTGAATAGTTGTCCTTCAAGGGAGTAGTCTATTAGTTACAGCAATAATGTAGCTGTCCTTCAAGGGAGTAGTCTACATTTATAGTTTATGACCTTTGTATGTTTTGTTAAGCATCCCAATTTTATGTTTGTTGACTGAACTTTTAGTCATGGACTAGACTATAAAAGTTTAAGGGTTTCCCTTTTTATTAAGACAAAGTATTAATGCAAAAAGGGTTAACTAATATTTATAGGGAAAAAGGGTGGAAAGGAATAGGGATGAGGATGATGGGAGGTTGCTCAAGGGATGAGCTCAAGTTAAACATCAAGTGAATGATTAATTGATTAACAGTAGAATGGTCATAGATGCAAGGCATTAAGGGGCTCAGGTTCTGGCTGGCCTTTGAGAGAAGATAGATGATAAGTCCCTGATCTATACTTGTGCGTTATGATATAAGGTCTGAGCCAATTAGGAGCAAACTTTCCTCGTTTGCTTCTTTCCATATTGGTCACGTGTTGGTTTTCTTTAAGGATGAGATCTCTAATTTTGAAATATCGCTCTTTCAGATTTTGGTTGTAGGCATGGTTTGGCCAATGCTTGGTTGATATGAAGATGATTAAGAGGTTGGTTGATGTTTGGTCAATGCTTGGTTGAAGTCATGATAGTTATAACAAAGTCAAATTCCCCTAGTTGCTTTTGTGATAGGGACAATGTTTGACACCCATTTCGGATAATCAATGAGTTGGATAAATGAGACAAAGAGAAGATGATGAAGCTCCTCTTTGACAAGGAGTGTGATGCTAGGATGCATCCTATGAAGCTTTTGCCTGATAGTCTTAGTTTAAGAGGGTGAGATCTTGATCTTCCAGGTTATAGTCTGGAATCTCAGAATTACTGAAGGTGATTGAGGCAACGGTGGGTAATACTTTGACTAGAGCAGCCAATGGTTGGGGGTCTTCAGGTTGGACCTCCACTGCCTGTAAAGCTTTGATCAAGGTTTGTCGATGTTATGGAGAGCTTTGTATTAGGTCATACAAAGACGTCTTCACAGGTGTTTGGTGAAGTTGTTTCACCATGGAGTCACGAATTGGCTTCGAAGATGTTGGTTGAGATGTGTCCAAGATAGAAATCTTGGGTTTTGGTGGTTGAGAAGGCTTGACAAATGGATATGTCTAAGGGATAGAAACCTTCTCTTTTCCTTTATCCTTCATGGTTTGTGACCTAGTGGCCACATTGATAGTGTTGATTTCGAACAAAGGGGGAGAAGGTGGTAGAGGGACCATAGTCTTGTGTTGAGATCCCGATTTAGGTGAGGATGTTTAGGAGGCATGGGATGGTGTCGATGGTTTGTTGAAAGGGTGGTCAAGAGGATCCTTGATGAAAGGGGTGTTCTTTTCCAAGTGTTGATGAATGACAACCTTAAGAGCACAACAACACTCAGTGTCATGCCCAGGTGTGCGATGATATGCACAAATTTGAGTGTCATCGAACCAAGATGGTTTTGGTCTGAGAGGTTGGTATGGTTTAAGAGGTGAGAAAATGATGCTAGAAGATTGTAACAATTGATGTAACAGTAAAGCATAGGAACCCACTAATGGGTCTATACACTTTTTTGCAATAGGGGTTGACAACTTCTTTTTAGGAATTGTATGAGTTTTTCGTACCATCTTTTTATTTGGCGGTGTGGCCACTCACATAGATGGCACTTTCATGGTGAGAGGTGTCAAATTTTTTGGAGGAAGTCTATGTTTAATGGGTAGAGGGAGTAATGGAGGCATTTTGCCTTTGTTAGGAGTTGGGAGCACTCCTATTAAAGTAAATGGATGTGGACCCAAGATAGAGGGCAATGATGAAGGTGGGGGAGGAGTTCTCCAATGTGGTTTAGCAGCCTTCTTTAGTTTGGTGTGAGGACCACTATTGTGTGGGGTGAGGTTCAAGTCTACTTTCACTTGTGGGTGAGTGAGGTTTGATACAGGGTAAACACTAAGAGATTTAACCTATTTTGGCATGGTGGATGCTTGTGAGGATTTAGGTTCAGATGTAAATGGTTGAGCTTCTAAAAATTTGGAAGTAGAAGCCCAATCCTCATCGGAGACTTTGGGATAATTTGTCGCAGAAGGGTTGACAGTATAAGATGAAGCAGGATGTGTAAGATAAAGAGCCTTAAGTCACTCTCATAGTGCCTCATGTTTTAGATTCCTAGAATGGAGAAATCCTATATTTTCTACCAATCGAGAAAATGGTTTAGGCGATGTCACGCGAGGTCTTGCAGTTGGTCTTTTAGAGGATTTAAGTGATTGCGAGAGCAAAAACATGTTAGGCGTAGTGATCTCAGGCCAAAGGTGAGAGAAAACCGTCACTAGATTTTCCTCGGCCGAAGTGGGTGAAGTGACAAGTTCTTCTCTCGGTGGAGAAGGGATTGGAAAATTTGGCTCTTCAAGAGGATAAAGTGCAGGGATGATCATGGCTTCCACGTGTGGTTGAGGAGTGGGAAAGTATGATCCTCCATTGGTAACAAGAAGGATGAGGGTGAGGCTACCGGCGTTGGTACTATCAAAGCATCCTCCAATATAGGAGAGGTCAAAGTAGACTCTCTTGCATGTAAAAGGGGGGTGGATGGAGGACTATCTTCCATCAATGGAGGACAAATAAGAGAGGAAGACTCCTCTAAAGGGTGAAGTAGAGTGATAATGGCCTCTTCTACATGAGGGCTTGAGGTATGAATGGTAACTTCTTCCAATGGTAGAAGAAGAGGCAAGGTGGGGGCAAGAGGAACAGGTAATATGAGTTCCTCACGAGGTAGAAGAGTGGGTAGATGAGGTGTTTGATGTCGTGAGGGTGATGTGGGTAAAATAGGCTCTTCTACCCATGGTGGAGAAATAGGTTGACTAACCTCTTCAGACTGTGGGAGAGGTTGGTTTGGAATAAAAGAAGAAATCATGTTGATCGTGCATATGTTACGCTCTTGAAGGTCATCGGCCATGGTCTAAACATTATTCTGACTTGGGGGATGGTTAGGGAATGATTGCCTAAAGATATCTATGTTTTGGTTGACTAGCACATTTGGGTTATCCAAAATAAGGTCCCCTTTGTCCAACATGTCTTAGACAATGTTTTTGAATGTTTTGCAATTGTCAGTGTCATGACCTTTGACGCGATGATAATTACAAAAGTCATTTTCCCTATACCATGCAGGGATGGCTTTTGAGGGGTCAAATTAGGGTGGTCATATTTGAGGGAGACTGAGGACCCCCTATTTTACTAGTTTATCCAACACGAAAGCGTATGATTCTCCTATTGGAGTGTATTGATGCTGTATATACCATTGTTGGAATTGTCTTGTGATGCTTTGTGATGTGGAAGGTTTAGATTGATTAGTTGTGGTAGAATATGATGATCTAATTACCATAGCATTTGCTGATCCCTTAGACTTGAAATGGGCAGAAGAAGATTTGGAAGACGGGTCATTGGATTTTGTGTTAGTATTTTTACTACACAGTTTGACCTTATCTTCTTTGACCGCGCGGTGCTCAAGCTTTCGGGCCATGGTGAAAGCTTCATCAAATGTGTGGAAAGTTTGAACCCATAAAGTGGATGAGATGTACTTGGCACATGATCTTGAAAAGAGCTCAATGAGCTTAGGTTGAGGTAAAGAAATGGAGAGTTAGCTGATTAAACCTCTCCAATGGGCAACGAAATCAGCTATTGATTCATCATCGAATTGTCTAATAGAATATAGGTCTGTGATAGAGACCTTTTTAGTGATGTTGATTGAAAAGTGGTCAAGGAATAATTGAGCTAGTTGAGTGAAAGTAAAGAGAGAATGACTGGTAATAGAGCTATACCAATCAAGGGCGGCACCAGAAAGTGACATGGGAAATGTGCGAAGTAATAACGCATCATCATGTGTTATAAGGTAGCAAGCATGTCTAAACACTCATAGATGTTGTTGTGGGTCCTCTTTACTCTGAAAGTGAGTAAATTTTGGGAGTTCCCACTAGCTAGGATATGGTCGAATAGGGACCGAAGGGTGGATAGGTTCATTACAGATTTGTTCATATGAAAGAACATTACTTGAACCAAAAATGGATGTCTCAAGGTTGGACATCTTATCCATCAGCATCTTAATTAGATCAGCTAATGGATTGGTAGGTGGAGCACCCCCTAAGTTGTAAGGTACCTGGAAGGCATTGGGAGGGGTGTATGATGTACTTGGTTGCATTTGTATAGGCACAATATATTGGTAGTTCATCATAGGGACTGATGTTGAGGCCAAGGGGGCTTGTGCCATGAAGTTGGAGGGCACAACTTGACTAGATGCCGCCAAAGGTGGTTGAGTGGTGGCAACACTAGTAAAAGGATAGGTAGTCACTCTTGTATTTATGGGTGCAAGAGTGGGTGGGATAGAGACAATCAAGTTCTGAAAAGGTGTAGAACTTGGTTGAATTGTTTGTGGTTGAGGGGGTATGGAAACCCTGATGGAGGTAGGTCCAAAAATATAAGGGGAGGCCCAAATTTTGAACATTGGCCATGGTTGGGTTGCTAGTCGAGGTAATGGCTTGAGTGACCATAGGTTGGGTAATGGAGGCTATCGATATTATTGTTGTTTCAACCAAGCAAGTTGGCATCCCATAAATAGGGGTACCTGAAGGATCTCAGGTTTGGCTTCTTGTAAGATAGTGTTGGAGAGCCTTGACGTTGAGGTCAAGGAATCTCTCAAAGTCTTAATCCCCTGTAGGAAAAATAGGTAGTTGATTTGGAGTAGGTTAGATAGGAGTATGCTCAGTGTTTGAAGTATACTCCATTAGGGGACTTGGTATGAAGGGCAAAGGTGGAAGTGGTTGTTGACTCACGTGGTCAACAAGAGTTTTGGCTTGACTGCGTGTCAAAACCATTCAAGGCAAAAGGGGATTTAGGTTCCAAAAACTATGTGTTTCAGTTTCAAAAAACCCAAAATTGTGTTTAACAGCAAAAAAGTTGGGTTTTAAGCTTGTTGTTTTGGAAAGAAAATTTTATTGACAGAGACTGACGTCAGTGGAAAAACTGATGTCGGTGAATGTATGTTTCCGATGTCAATGGGATAATTGATGTTGGTGAAAATTAGTTGCCGACATCAGTGGAAAAATTGATGTCAGTGTCTGTGTATTTCTAGAAACATAGAAAACTGATATTTTTTTGAAAGAAAGAAAAATTTTGAGTTGTTTTTGGACCTCAAAATGCGACCTTACCAACTCAAAAAATTAGATAAAAAGAGCAAAATAGATGATGGCAAGCAACCTCTAAACGTTAAATTCCTAAGAATAAATTTTAGAGTCGTGGTGGCTTATGCCTTAGAAGAATATGTTTGGGAATTGGGCTTTTAGAACGGGTCCTAAAGAGGAAGTCTATGGTTGGTTTCGGGATATGTTTTGGTGCTCAAAAATTTGTGTTAGGTTCCGTACATGGCCTGGTGCTAGGGGCTTACTCCCTTCACTTCACGAACCCAGAGCCGAGCTGGGCCGCTTAGCCAATATATACTTTGCCTATAGTTTATACTCTGCCAGATAACAGAGTGGGTCCTCTCCTTGGTAGTGAAGTCCAAGTAGGATCACCAGGAAGGGTAAGGTATCCGCTAGGTGATGAAATCCTAGACGGGCCTTGTCTCAAGTATGTTTAAATGTTTAATTTGATGTGCTTGTGATCTGGTTGTGTAATATTTGTGCACTACGATTTATTCATAATGTATTTTAATTACTAAGTGAGAGGGCTAAATATGCATTCAAGAAAGAATGAAATGCAATAGTGTTTTTAACCCAAATTGAAATATTTTGTTCATATGCAAGCAAGTGGGGAAAAGGTTAAGAGTATGAATTTTCACTACTCTAAGATGCAAGCAAGAAGTGACAAGAAGAAAAATAAAGATGTTCTTTTTAACTTGTGCTAATGGTTTCTTTTCGAAATAAAAAGATAGAAGAAAAGAATGCAAGAAGAGAATTTTTCCCTAATGCATCTATATGAAAGTTTGCTTTTTAGAATAATGAACCCAAGGAAAACTCCAAGGTCCCACCGGGCGTGCTAAAATGTTTCTCTATATTTTTGCTAATTACATTCAAAAGAAGAAGAAACTAAAATTAAAGGGTCAGGGGTTTGATTGATACCTGGATTAAGTTGCACACCGTATCCAAGCATTGTAGGAGCTCCTCTTTGGCTATGGAGGAAGACACCTGTAGAGAGAAAGAGACTCAAACAAAGAGAGTGTTAGATAAAGATATGGTGGACTGCCAAGTAACACGCTCGGTCCCGAAAGCGTAAAGCTCTGTAAGGGATGACAATCCACTTTTTAATGAAAAGAGTGTCATATAAAGAGAAATAATGAAAGACTAGGAAAGAGAAAGTAGACAATGCGTACCTATTCTCTATAATTAGTCTGTCATAGTCACCGACATCGGTAGTCCTGCCGAGGTCAGTTGGTCAATGATGCCGACGTCGATTATTCTACTGATGTCGATAGGGGCAGTGGGCCTTGGATGAGTTTCAGAGTTATGTCTATGGTTGACAGAAGAGTCTAGAAGCTTAAAAGCTTGTGCAGGGTTGCAGGGCAGTGAATAGGGTCTAAGAAAGGGCAAAGGTCTGGGATAGGTATGAGAAGAGGATAAGAATATGGGGAAGGCTTTTCAGCCTCTCCAGGAAGAAGTTGGGTCTGGTTGATAGTATTTAGAAATAGTAAATAGAAACTAATTACTAATGTATTCTAAATACTGAAATAAGATAGAAGAATACTTAGCTCTGCTTGTGGCTGATGTCGAGGTCCTCATGTAATGTTCCAATCCAATCTGAAGTGACTTGTGCAGAGTTTCTATACCCAGGAGAGCGAAAGTCAAAGTCTGATGCTTGGTCTCAGAGTGTGCACATTGATGTCAAAGAGTCTCAGGGTCGCTAGAGAGAGAGGGAGAGGCTAACTCAACATTAGAAGTTGGTTTATGTAATTGACGTTAGCTATATCACCAGCATTAGCCAATAGTTGACTGATGTCAGCAGCTAGAGAATGGGTAAAAGGGCTATTTTTAGCCCTTTGCCCATTTCTCCATCTGCCATGTGCTTTTGTCATTGGAGAACGGTCAAAAGATAGGTTTATTAGGCACGAGAGTTAGTTAGGAGGTTAGGATGGAGTGAGAATAGGTCATGGGTGACTCATAGGGTGAGAAATGGTCTAAGGGCGAGGTGTCCAAGGTGAGGTGTCCAAGGTGAGGTGTCTAGGGTGATGTCATTAATTTAAAATAAGTAGTTTATTTTAAATTAATAAGGTGTGTAAATAGTTATAAGGGGACCAAGGGGAGGTCGACACAATATTGGTGTCTACAATATTAGCAATAGGTCAACTTTTATGACTAGTTTACCATACCTAAAGTCTAGAACATACTCATTAACCATCATGGACAACTAATAAAATTATAAATATTCATCCTTTATTTAATTAGAAAATTTGACTTGGTTAAGTTTGCCTGCTATAGTAAATCTTTGAGAAATAAAGCCTTTTCTAAAGGTTCTTCCCACATACCTAAGAAACCAAACACACCTATAGGTGTTTGAGAGAGTTTAATATAACCTATAATCACGTTTATATCCATATCAAACCATTATATGCACTTTTGATCAAATTTTTTCATATTGGGTCACTATTAGGGTTCTTTGAGGGTCTAAAACATTTTCAAGTCTTAACAATCCTTCATAAAGCTTGGCCCCTTATTCTAGAAACCAATGCTTGGAAATTTAAACTAGAACCCTTCCCCATCTACCATGAACATCTTAGGTCCTCATTTAGAGGTTACACATTCCAATGAGAACTTGAAAAAAATTATCAAGTAGAAAACTCTTCATCCTTTATCAATGCTCACTTCCTCACCCATGCCTTGGAAATTGATCTTGATACCCCATAAGGCCACCATTCCTTTCTTTTATTTCTAAGCCTTTAACCTTCAAGTCACAATAGGTCTTGAAGATGACATTCTAATCATTTTCCAAGCTATCAACACCTCATGTACAAACTTAAATAACCTCTCTTGTGATTAGACATTGTTAATAATTCTTCATATGTCTTATTAATAATTCATGTTGCTTCATTAGGCCAAGCAGGGTCTAGAACTAGTTTAGTTATATGCTTGAAATGAATTACTTACCCCTGTATGATTCACATTTAAACTCTATTAATTGATTCAAATGCCTCTTATGTATGCTTAGGAAACCTTATACAATCATGAAGATTTAATAGAATGCCTTCATGGCTCATTCACAACATCTTTGGAGCTGCTTACACAGATCTTCAGAGCTTAACTAAAGATCTTAGTAGCTCACTTAGAGCATATTTAGAGATAATTACACAGATATTTAAATCTCAGCTAAGGATATTCGTATCTCACATGGATCATCTTTGGAGCTGCTTATATATATCTTTAGAGCTTGACTAAAAATCTTGATAACACATTATGTTCTATGCCGAGTATTCAAAATTGTTGATGACTTCTAATATTTCAAGTTCTTTCTCATTAGAGATACATTATATTTCCTTTAAAATAACTACTTGACATCAACCTCATTCATCATTATTACACTCTCTCTCAAAGAAATAACACTCCTTACACTAGCATAAGAACTCATCATACACATACCTCAAAGCTTATTTGACCATGCACCTCCTCAAGAACCTTTGACATCAATGCCAAAACTCAAAAATAAATGAAAATTATCAACAAGGGAAAGCTTATGAGGATTAGACTCTTTTTAGGTTCATCAAAATGTATACAAGGGAAAATATAGCTAATTTACAAATCAATCCTAGCTTAGAGAATATTAACCATGCTTATAGTTCTACTTGTTTATACATTTAGAAGTTCAAGGTCATGACCAAGATGGATCCGCCATACCTAGCCAAGGGATATCTTATCATAATAACATCACTATATAGTGTTTTAAAGCCTCTAGTCAAAAAACACTATGCAATAACCCTAGCTAGGTCCTTTGGTTTCTATATTCATGAAGTATATGCAAAGTAAATTAAAATCTAATCTAGTGCTCACCAAATCTTATGGCACAAAGTGGGGTAATAAAAATAAAAATTAAACATACATAGAAGATCTATACTCAATTTAATGTATAGTAAATCCTAATGCATGAGATAAAAGTACAAATGCAAATTTATCTATTTTAATAAAGTTAAGAATGCTTACCTTTGAAAATTAACCCCTGAGCCTCAATCTCTCCCTTTTCCAAGGTGATTTTCAAGAGGTTGTTGTGGTATGTGAGGATAGAAAGGATAAGTTAGCTTTATAATACACAACTTCTCTATGCATCCAAAATACTTTTCCACAAGACAAGATCCATATCTCTAAATGAAGTATTAAAAACCTAAGTGATGCTCCTCAAATATAACCCTAAACCTTTCCAAAAATTTAGTTGACAGAGTCATCCTAATTCAACCTTGTATCTTTAATTGATAAAAGACAATTAGGTCCCAGTCTAGGTTAGCCAAGGCTGACTTAAACCCATAACATGCTAATATTAATTTTAATATAGGGTCATCCCAAGATGATATTATTTGATAAATGTCAAAAAGGGTTTTTGTCTTAGATATAGTTGAATAAGGTGGTGAATTTCTTGGAGGATTATGTAAGGGAGGGGGCATAACTTAGGGAAGTGTATAAGAGATAATTGTGTATATAAAAAATGGTGATATATGGGAAAATAATCTTGCAAAGCATGAATGCTCTACCCACCCTTTTCCTATTACACCCTTCAAGGCATGCACTCAGAGAGATTGAGACTTGATGGGTTCCTACAAGAGAAAAATCTTCAGTAATTGATAAAATTTGAAAATATTGTGTGTATATAGAACATAGACATAATTTTAAAGGATTTTGGTATGAGTAAACCTTTATTTCAAGGTGACATTTTTTTATTTCTTATGTTGTTTATGATATCATATTTATATGCTTGGTAGTATATTTCCTTTATAAATTAAAATATTTCCTTTGTAAATCACATTTCCATTTTTAAATTGGCTTTTAATGATTATTTATATAATACAAGAGTTATCTTAATGTCATTTTTTTAATATGCTTCTTAGTAGATTATTTTATTTACTATTTTATATCATAGTTATTATTCTTAAGCCTCTAGATCATGTAAGCCATAAAATTATATATTATATATAGTTTTTTAGTTAATCCCATAGGTATTAGGGTGTTTTCTTTCTATTCATTTTCCAAACATATGGTGTGTATTCAAATAACTCCAACTATAGGACCTAGTGTGATTGGTAGTGTAATCCATCCAAGTGATTTATTAATGAATCTATCACACCCTCTAATAATTATGGCAGCCTTGGCTAAATCCATTTCACTATATCAAGGACTAGGAGAAATTTCTATGTGCACACAATTATAATTAAAACAATATCAATCATAATTTTATTTATTTCCCTCAAATGTTCACCCATGAAATATTGAATGAAAATGAGTCCATTATTAGATAAATATTTTAGAATATTATGATCATAAAATATATGTGGAAAGAAATTTTATGTATATCATTGAACACACCTTCTAATCCATTAAGTGGATAATATTTATAGACTTTTGGTGGTGATATTTAATTAATTAATTTCATTCATATTATTCTTCTAAAAATGTGTCTTACTGATTCCTTATTTTATCATTCCTTCACGAGAGTAATTAATTATCAAAACAAGTTTTTTATAATATAATAATATGTGATTCCATTCATGTAATGGTTTCATAGTACGGCCATTTATAAAATCAATAATCATTCAAGAAATCAATTTCCATTCCTTTATTTTCTATCATTATAATTTCAATATCATGTTTACACATTAGCTTTAGGCTACATACCTAATACTAAAATCAAAATATGCATTAGGTCATATTCCATGTACTTATGTCATTAACTGTACAACAAATGATATATTCACAATATAGATTTGCATTAATTTCTATAAGTTAGATAAAACTTCACAATATAGATTTGCATTCATTTCTATAAGTTAGATAAAACTTCATAATAAGTGACTCAAACTACATTTTTGTTAATTATTTTAATTAAAAATAACTTATAATTTTATTATTTATTTCAATTATTTATTACAAGTCATTTTTCATGTTTTGTTAGTTTAGTAGCTCCATAATAACTTACAAAGTATAATATATTCATAACCAAATAATAGATTAATTTTTTTACAATGTCATTAAAATTACACAATTTAATATTCTCAAGTAATAACAAAATACTTGATATATATAATTATATTACTAAAATATTTATATTTTAATAAGTATTCATAAGAAGATTCACAATAGACCTACAAACAATCATTATCGCTAAAACGTCATATAGAAAACAAAAGATGGAGAGCCTAATTGGAGGTATTTTTCTCAAACCATGGATCCTTTCAAATCCCTTGCACACCTCTCATCCACTAAGATTGGCCCTACCCTTCCATAAAGGCACTATATGTGAAAAATATAAAGAGAAAAGAAAATCCATATAGATAGAATAATTCACCTTGTAACACCCCACAAGATTATAGTATAAAATGGTATAACATTCCTAATGATTAAATAGGTATATACATATGATCACATAAATTATGGAATATTATATTTTATCCTTAAATTAATTATAACTCTATTAATAGAACATGCTACAAACTAAAGTCATTAAATAATTTTTGGTGACATGCAGAAATTCTAATTATTACTTATGAAGTTTTTAATGATTATTACAACATTATTAAGTAGGCTAATTTTTTCATAGAATTATAATATAATTCATGAATTTTGTATACATATAAATATTTCATTGTAAAACATATATGGGTCCAATTATAATCCAAAGCTAATTACAAAGGAAATGTTCTATATATGTCAAGCAACAAACATATTGCCAAACTACTGTATAATCTAAAACTACAAATTACAACTCATATTCTAAAATTCATGTATAACCATAAGGTTTTATTCCAATATGTATTTGTAATGATTGACTTACATAATTAATTCATGATTGATCTCAAATATCCAATAACATATTTACAATGTGACGTACTATGTTTTTGACTTAACAAAAATTATCAAGAAAATGTAATTTCTTTTTGAATTCCTATTTTCCAATTATAGTATTCATGGAAGTTACAAATAACCTAAAATCATTATCATCCCAAAAGTCTCATCAATTATAACATGTCTTAATAGTTGGTTAAATTCCTCACATTTCTTATATGAGTATGACAAACAACAAGGGTTCGTATTCCACTATAGGTGTAATGAATTTCAACATTTTTTTACTTTTAAAAATACTTAAATCTTATAAGGATCCATTATTTGTTGTTAACTATCCTAAGTATTCATATGAGTGTCAACCACACAACCATTAAAAGGGTTTAGAAGGTATACATGAAAATATAATCACAACATGTAAAGGTTACATATAAAACCATTTAACAATATAATTTAAGAATTCTATGTTTGAAAAAGATTTAATACGTGAGATAAATAGCTATGTTAGATGACTAAGAACAAATTTTTAATTAAATATCTTTAAGTTTAACAAGGTTTTATTAATGATCCTTGATATATTCAACCTGTTTGAAACATGATAGTGAAATAAGATTAATAATTTCCTATTACCTAAATCTTACATGTTTCTCACTTCTTGATAGTTCACCAAAACTAAAAATCTCACATACTATGAAAATGTTAAGAATATTTCTTGATAAAATGAGTACCCTCGTGCTATCTCCAAATTTTAGTTTAATCGTGTCTCTTTAGTTAGAATATCCTAAAATATTAGAGAAACTATCATCATATATGAAAATAAAGAATGATAACATCAAGAGAGGTTGTGTTTAGTGTAAAAATTTGGATGTATTTTTCCTTTATATAAACAATTACAATTTAGAGAAGTATGGTGTGTCCATACATCATTTATCAAATAGATAACAACCATAGTTTAATGTGAATATACATAATCACTAATATTAATCATGTTAGGCTATACACTTTATATTATGTCATAAATAACTTCCTTTCAAGTCTCAAGGTTATATTTTATAATTATTACAAAATAGACTAAATATCATGTCATTTCACCTTAGTCATAGATTTAATTATTATCTATAGGAGACATTAAACAATATAATGATATTTGGAGGAAGTAGTTATTAGAGAAATTAAATTATAAATAGATCTCAAATTTAATGAGGGAATTTAATCAGATTGTATACACCCAAATCTAGTCAAGAAAACACAAATATCATTTCTTTTTTGAATTTGTATATACAAGCTCTTAATACTAAATTAAAATCCTGTCAGTGCATTTTTTGTAGTCTTGTGTCTCTTTTATCATTCTTTCACACTATTTTTTGTTGAAGTTTTATTATTATTTGTCATTCCTTATCTAAGTTACATGGATCCCTGGTCCTCTTTTCTCATTCATCTTATAGTATTTTTATTATAGACAAGGCCACCCTATTTGGACTATCCCATTTTTCTCGGTTGTCTGAAAGGAGTAGTCTTGTCCAACGTACATTTCAAAACATTGTACAGGGAAATTTTAATTTGGGGTCTCTTTTTATGATACTTTTACCATTCTTTTAGCTACTTAGAACATTAATTAGTTTTTTTAATTCAAAATTAGGAGTCTTATACTTATAGGGTTCCCTAAGACATTTTACATCTATCACTTATTTATGTTAGCACTAGCATAATAAAGGGAAATAATTACATAATAAGATCAACACCTAAATTTTATATAAAGTTCATAATATTACATGTAGATTCTATGCTTGGATGAAGATGAGGTCCTAGGTGAAGCACATTTAGATTCACACCACATATGATCCAGTCACACACACACACACACACACACACACACACACACACACACACACACACACACACACACACACACACACACACACACACACACACACACACACACACACACACACACACACACACATTAGAGAGATAACGACATTAGCCTGAGGTCCCTTAATGAGTTCATAGGGGTTATAAGGTTATCTTATCCATTCTCACTTCCCCATCCCCACCTTTTGCATTTGATCTCCATTTAGTTTATATATAGAACTTTGATATAATTTTTCAAAGAAGATAAGGAAAAACACATGTTAAATTTTCCTATCACACATATTTGATCACATATGTGATCGGATGAGACACATCTACAAGAAAACTTGCACATATCATCAATTTAAAATTTTATTGCAAGAGCATCCCAGACAACAATTTTCAATAAGGAAAACATATCAAAGTGTCATAGTCTATATCCATTGGTATTATTCCAAATAGTCATGACAGCCATATAGTCAAATCAAAAGGTATATCAGTTTAATTCAAATTTATACATAAACATGCATATCTCTATGTTCCCCAAAAATAGATAATTTATTCATTCCTCTTTGTACTTTTAGTTCAAAACCCTAATTACTTATATACATTGATTTTTAAATAGATGCATTTGAATGCCTATATGATTTTTCATCTACTTTACTCATTTTGTGTCTTATTATATTAAATCCATTTAATCTCAAATTTCATAAATTATTTTGAACCCATTTTATTTGTTGAACATAGTTGAACCTTAGACTTTGAACCTAAGGTTTGTTTATAAATTTTATCATCCTAGGGTTTCAAATTGAATTATGATCTCATTCTTATGTTGGACTATGTTTTAGCATTAATCTCTATTTCTCTTCTTGTTCTCATTTAAATATTTAGAAAATTTAAAATGGATAGTAATTAATCTCTTCCCTATCATTTGGTTATTTCATTCATAGTAAATCCTTACAATTACAATAAATAATGGAAAAAATACCAAGATTATGTGTTCAATACCAATGATGATCATGACTATGTGTGTAATGATGATAATTTGTATTTTGTCATGATGATTATAAATAATATTATGAAAGTCATAATCAAAGTATTAATTAATTTAATGTAGATGCATGTTATTCTCTAATTTCTTCTATTGTATCTTTACCAAGTCAAGAGAAATAAATTAACATTATGATTCCAAAGGAACCTCTTATTGGTGATGCATTCTTTGATAATACTCCTAGGTTATCAAAAAAAAATCTCTCTTTTTCACATTTCACAATACAAATCAAATAATATTAATATTCCATTGCATGAGGAAAATGATAATTATATATCTCAAAACATGCATTCTACTTATAGTAATGTTCATTTTACATATGATAATTATATGCCTAAGGTATAATATACAAATGCATCTCTTATACTCTCTTATCTTATTAATGAACATGTTTTTTATTCAAATGTTGATAATTGAAATGAAAAGAGTGTTCCTTTTGAATATCATGATATTTTGGACAAGGTATAAAATATCAATATATCTTCTCTTACCTCCCCTTCACAAAATGTAATTGATTCCATTTCAAAAAATTATAATACAAGTAATAATTGTATTCCTATTACATGTTTTTATGTTGTGAGCAAAATTGAAATTTTAAATTCATCTACTATCCTTTCTGCTTGTATAATGAAAATATTTTTATTTCAAATGTTCATAATTAATATAATATTTATTTTGAATGTGATGACATTTTAAAAAAGATAGCAAATGACATTATTTGATTGTTTTGATTTCCAATATAAAAAATGAAAGTCAAGAGATTCAAATTATATTTCATGCATATACACCCTAATTTGGTCAAGCAACCATAATTACTATTTCTTTTGTTACTCTTTCACTAGAAGGTCTTAGTGATGGAAGTGACTCTAGTTCACATGGTCATGTTGGGTCTTTTATTATTTCTTATGTCTTGTTTTCCCTATTTGTTACACCCTCAGTGGTCTTATGTCATGCCTTCCCAGTCACAAGGCCCCCTTAAACTATTATGCCTAATTTGTACTCAATTTTGTGAGCTTGAGACATTAGCAACATAATTGGACACTAGATCCATAGTGTTCGTGTCTAACTTTGGCACTAGTTCCCAACAGTATTTTTTCATTGTGTTTTGGGTCCTAACTCTTCCTTGAGACTTATCTTATGATTTTATCTCTCTTTTGCATCTTGTTGGATAATGAACAAGGTTATTACAATAAAATCAAATTTTATTCTATATAAATAGCCTCATAAGTAATTTTACATCTAAAACTTACTATATTGGCACATAATTATATAAAATCAGTTAATAGTATAGCTCATCATACTGCATACTACTCATTTATCCAACCTAAATTTACATTCTTGATCAAAGAAGGGCCTAATAAAAATTCATTATATCATATCATGTGTTTTGATTATGGTTGTTGCCTAAGGGATAACTGCATATGATCTAAGTCCCCTATCATTGGGGCTAATATAGGAAATGTCTAGGATAATAGGGGTTCTATTATATGCGATCATAGTATCCCACAACCCAATTTTTCCTTATTTTTGCATTTGATCTCATTATTTTTTTGTTTGAATGTGTTCATTAGGTTTGGGATAAGAATCATCCAAATCAATTCACTCATAATGAAGTAGGGTTTTATTCACATAGGAATAGGCTTGTCAGACTCAAGCATAGTTTCTCCCAGAAGTGTAAATAGGTCCCTACAAAGGACATTAGTGCCACAATGATACTATACAGGGTATGTCACTATTGTCTAGGAAGATTTTTTATACCTAGAACCTATTTATGACACTTAGACCTATTCCTATACCAGTTTATAGATTTTATATCCTTCGTCTCAGGTAGTTTTCAGCTAAGTACTTGTTTATCTCATTCATTGTTATTTTTAAAAACATTAGGTTAAATTAGTTCTTTCATAAATTAGTGGTTATATTTATTGAATATTTTATACCTTGATTTATCATTTTAGCCTATTAAAAATCTAGGATTTACACTCCATTAACCATAAAAAATTAATTCATTTGGTGAAATTGACTTACTTTGAATATTACTCAAAACCCTAGCTTCATCTTAGGGTTTACCTTCTACATTCTTACACACTAAATTAGGGTTATAAAATTATATTTTTACACAACATAATTGATCCAAATTAATATTTTATTAGGGTTTCATTAATTTAATATAATTTTATTTTTTCCAAACAACCCTCCAAAACCCTAGATCTATGTACTAGGTCTCTATACATCCAAATACTAGCCTTTAGGGTTTCAAATACAATCTTGATTTTTTTCTATACATTGGAATAAATATTTCCCATATTTGCACATATACCTATGTTATATTATATTCTACCTATTGTGTTCTTGTTATTCATTATTTACATTATCTTATTTGGCAAGTTTAAAATGACATCCAAGAAGTCTCTTACCCCTCACCTAGTTGATTAATTTATGATTTTTTATCATAATTATAAGAATGAATGGACAAATTTTCAAGATTACACATTAGAACATGATAATGATTTCAATTATAATGATGATTATTATTATTTTAATAATGGATATGAGTATTATTATGAGAATGACAATGAAAGTGTTGATGAGAATAGATTAGATGCATCTTCTTCTCTTTCTTCTCCCCCTTCTACTACTTATCAAAATTAAACTAACAATATAAATCCAAAAAAATATCTTATTATTAGTGCTTTGTTCCAATGTGATCCTATCTTTTCAACCATTTTTGCTACCTCTTTATTCAAATTAAAACAATATAAGTGCAATAAATAAAATCTACTTTAGTTTGATTCAAGTAATATATAAAATAACAATTAATCTCCTTTACCCTTCTCAGTTAAATTTGAAAAATCATGTACAAATGGTATTACACCTTTTACCCATGCACAAAATATAGTATACAAAATTATTTTATCACCTTTTTTACATTCCAAGCTCAACACAATGATTCTTTCCAAAATTTTGATAATGTAAATATCTCTAAATTTTCTCCTACTTGTCATAATATGCTAAATGAAAGCATGATTTCTACTTCTTTTACCCTTGACTCCAAAATTGAAAGTAATAATTATACATGCAATCCACACATAGCTATTGAAGGCATGAATTAATTTACACCTACACATGATGATATATTGTATAGTAGTAACAATTTAAAACCTTCTTCTACTCTCTCTCATAGTGAACATGCAACTAAAAATTCTTCTACTCTTACCTCTACTATTGAATTAAACTCTATTTTTTATGAACCATGGAATAATAATGATTATTACAATGTTAATGAATAATAATTTGATTCTAATACTTCTATATCTCTCCCTACTTCTCCCATTATTCATGTTCAAACTAATTGATTATCAAATGCTAAAAAACATAGATGTACTTATTATTATGTTCATATTATACATAACTTACATTCACATGATAATAATGCATTTTCTAGTCCATTATCATGTCATACTTCTTTGTAAATTAACAAAATAAGAGATACCAATGAATCTCCCTCAACCCCCCTTATTACAATAGAACTTGTTTCTCATCCTAACCTCCATGAGGGTGATAGCCAATTTCCCTCTCACCAGGTCCAAGCTATCACCCCTCCAAAGGTTACAAAGAGCAAACCAATCCTCCCTAAAAAAGGTCCCTAATGTAGTGTACCAATGGCTAAGATTAATAACAAGATTAAAGAGTTAAATAAACCCCTTGATGATGATAATATATCTTTAAAAAAGGTAATATCCTTGATGAATGTTGTGGGTTATTTACAACAGTAAGTACACCATCTTATATTGGAAATTAAATAATACCACACTTGGGATGATTCCAATGCCATCCATGAAAATCATATTATGTGCATAATCTTCAATACAAATTTATCACCCTACTTTTAGATACTAGTGTTACCAAAATTTGATGGGCATGGAGACCCATACTTACACTTTACAGATTATGGGAAAGCCATGACACATGTCACTAATAGTTTGAATCTAATACAATTATTTCCAAATTATCTAGAGGGTGAGGTATTAAATTAGTTTCATCATGCACTCCCCAGTTACTCACTACATACATATGATGAGTTAGAAGTAGTCTTTCTTAGACACTACATATAGAATAAGGGACCTTGAGTCACATATGAGAGTTTGCCTTCACTACACCAGGGTGAAACATAAATAGTAACTAAGTACATTCTAAGATTTAGATCATGTATGCATCTATTGATTTACCATTTAAAATATTTATAGGTATAATACATCTTTGATATAGGCCTCATTTTTATTCCTAAGGATAAATTACTATATGAGACATCCAAATCATTATGACATCTATGTAACACAGCTATGGCTTTAGATAAAGAGTTGAGACTAGTTGAGACACATTTAGAGGTAGATTTAGATTTAGGTTTCCTAGAACCATAGTCATCTAATATGGTATCAAAACCTACTCTACTTATGGTTAAGAAATAAGTAGAACAAAAATAACCAATCAAGATACTCAATTAAGGGAAAAGATCCACTTCACAAAGCATCTCCTATAGTGAGTAGAGAACAAGGCACCAAAAGAGGGGTTATACAATTTTCATATAGGGATAGGCCTTGTGATATCTTAATTATATTATTAGATAAGAAGATGATCAATATTCCTTCTAATTGTCACCAACCAATAGACCATCTACACATGATATAGAATAAATTATATTGAAATTTTCCAAGATAAATGGAGATTCAAACAATAACCATTATGCACTCTGAGATCATATTGACTAGTATTTTGACAGATGCATTATATAATTTATATACAGTGCATCAAGATCTCAGTTTGCATACTCCCTTAGATCACACTCCTGTATGACTATGTTATCCCAAGACATTCCTTTTAAGGATATTTTAGTTACTCATCGTATGAGCCATGTGGTTTTTAGGATACCTACTTATGAGAGATATCATGTACCATAGATTCAGTATAGATGTCAGCCAGTCCATACATATCCACCCGCTTATAGTAACATGGTATAAAAATGGAAAGTCATTCAATAACTAGTTACAATTGAATAATCAATTAAGATATTTGGCAAAGATCATAGAAATCATAATACAGCCTAATAGTTGATTAATATATTTAGTAGAGATCATAAAAAGTAAAACATAATTCAACATTTGATTAAGATATTTTCTAAAGATCATTCATATCAGATCATAATTCAACAACTGATTAAGATATTTTTTAGAGATCATAGAGATCAATATACATTTCAATAGTTGATTAAGATATTTGCCAAAGATAATAGAGATTAGAGCATAGTTTAATATCCAATTAAGATATTTTATAGAGATCACAAAAATTAGAACATAGTTCAATAGTCAATTAATATATTTTCCATAGATCATAGAGATCATATCATAATTCAATAACTGATTAAGATATTTTCTAGAGATCATAGACATCATAACACAGTTTAATATCCGATCAAGATATTTGATAGAGATCACAAAGATCAGAGCATAATTTTAGTGTGATAGAATATTAAGCTATTTTTTATAGAGTCTACACATATAGCTACTAGTAGTGTACCATGATCAGTATCAGTTCTAGAGTCTACTTACTCTCCACAAAACATGATTAGTATGGTCACTTGTTCACAATGCCATCTACATTTAGATAGTGTACATTGTAGTTATATGAACCACACTTAGATATCCTATGATACTCGTATAGAACCCATACTAAAAACTAGCATTCCTAATACAATATACATGTCTACTTAAACATTCATAAATAGATTAAAAAAAATTATTTACCATTACTCAAATGCATAACATATTTCCAAATCACCATGTAAACAATGAACATAGTTAAAAACATATACAAATACATGATGCCACAAGTCAAGATATCAATTTACATGATACTCATATAAAAAAAACATCTATAAATAAATATAACTTGATACATAGTTTCAATATAATGATACAAGTCACTCAATAATCAGAGTTTGGTCACTAGGACCAGCCCCTTCACTCTCACTCTCTGACACATCTATATTGGAACAAAATACTCCACCATCCCTTTGATATCTTATTTGATATCTACATCTACTCTCTCTATCCCATATCATTACCAACTCAACCAATACCTTTGCATTTTCTCACTATAGACATATATATCCATCTATTATCCTACTACCTACTCACCTATAGCAATAGGTCCAGGCATAATTCATCTCTGTATCTATACACTTATCTCATCCCTATCAATAGTTGTTCATGTTTATGTTGTAGCAGTAATGGTTACTTAAGAAAATATATGGACATGAATGCTAGTAACATTTATGGCCCTCTCAAGTAGTCCATCATCCATAACATTATCAGGGATATGTCATGTTATTACTCAAAGTGCAGACTCAATAGTAGTCTCCTAGTACTCATCATCACCTATACCTACACATACCAACATAATAAATCAAATACCTACCCAAATAAATAAGTAATGAAGTAATCAAAATATACAAATATATGATAAAAACATACCCTCAACTTCCCTAATGGGCTTGACATCCACCACATCTTCCATGATAACCTCACTCTTAGAAATAATGGTACCCATTTATGTTGCACTAACCATGCTCTATATGAATCAGTCACTCCTATGTCATCCACATATGGTATATCTAGCACTAGATATCACTATGTTAACATAATCAGAGCTAGATCCACCAATGATAGTTTGGGCCTACTCCCTAGCCTCACTAGAGCCTAAGAACTCCTCACCCAAACCCATGGTGTCGGTGTAACATCTTGAGCCACATAAAACTTCTATGTCACTCATTCATACTGAAATCTCTCAAAACACATTGACCCTATGGTCATGTATCCAACAGCTTACCTTAACCCATCTTATTTATGCACCATCCTCAGGCCACCCCTCAACACCCCTATAGGGTCTCCAAATAACATTTCTAGAAATCAACCTATCTAACACTTATCTATAACACATTATGATCTTCTTATGCAGATGGATGGTGTTAGTCCATCTCTTTGAAAACATATGCATGTGAGCCCAATCCACTCATGGAAACCCCTCTATTCTAGCTATACAATATATTCATAGGTCTAATAGTATAAAAATGTCAAATATCAAATGCCACCTACTCACAACTCTTGAGTGAGATGGTACAAATCCTAATACAAGTGGACCAACATAGTGTAACCCAATGAGTATAGATTCATATGATCCTCTATATCCTTCACTATACGATGCATCATGTATGAAATGGATACCCCACTCCCATTCATTATAATGAAAGAATCCAATAGCACCACCAAAAACTTATACACCTTCAGGACATTGGCCATGACAATCACAAACAATAATATATCACTTCTACTCCTTGCTTGATGAGTCCCCATAGGCATCACAAAAAATTACCTCATATCCCACTCTATCACTCAGTATCCAATGGCCTCTTGTAACACTACCCTTTGAATAGTAATGGGTAATCTGTAAAATCCCCACCAATATTTTTCACCAAATTTTTTATTTACTAATGAGCAAGTATTCCATTAAAAATTTGGCATAAAACCAATATGAAGATTAAATATAATGGTTAAAACTAAAATTTTGAATCACATATTCATCATTAACATGTTGAATTATAATAACACAAATACATAAATTGGTCATAGTGTGATCACAATCTTTAGCACTATGTAATTCCTAGATAGAATCACCTCATATAGACAAGAGGGTTTTCATCCTCAAATCCACCATGTAAACTAGGAGGGTTTTCATCCTCCTAATCTCTACACTCCAAGGTTTTTCATCCTAGGAGGGAAGAAGCTGAACCAAGAGCTCAAACTTTGAAAATGGGGGGTTTACGATATGCAAAAAGATGAATGATAAAGGGAGAGAGATCTTACTTATAAAATTTACAAGGAATAAGGAATGAGAGATGAATTAGGAGGAGAGAAAATGTGTAACCACATTTTCATGTGTGCCAAAAGGAATACTATTAGGCATGCTTTGGCATCATGTGCAAGGGTCAAAAATAAAAGAATCAAAAGAAACAAGATCAACTACCTCTTTTGTCTTTATTTCCCACCTTCATATGCCTCCAAATTTCACTTCCATATGCTTCCAAAATGGCACCTCATTCACATATGTGAGAGCAATAAATAATAGGAAACTTTTTCATCTTCCTTCCATGTGCACACATGATCCCAAAACATATTTTGACTTCTTATTCATGCCTAAACAAGATTCCACCTAAGGGTGGCACCCCAACTATTCACCTATATCTTCTTTCACAAATAAGATAAAAAGCATGTGAATTATGAAAGATAAAGAACCTATCTCTTAGTGGATTACTATGCCCCACTTCATCACATGCACTATATCACATGAGGCCACATCATCCATAAGCCCCATCACCTACTACATCATCATCTATATCACCTACAACATCACCATGAATAGTGTTATTGAATAATAAAATGTGAATAGTGCCTATATGAATAGTGACCTCAATCCCCACAATAACATTTCCTTACATCACTTGACTTAGCCTATAGGAATTAAATAAGCTAAAAATCTTCTGTAAATGTCTTATTTGGAAGAAGGGGACATTATAGTACTCCCTTACTGAAATTGCTTGCCCACAAGTAATTGCAAATTTAGATGCTAAATAATCTATTCTCCCTCTCAAGTAGCATCCTCTAAGGGCAAGTCTTTCCATCTGAAAAAGTATTCCTTAAGCACTTTAATCCTCAACCTCCTCTCTCTAACATCTAGGATAGCATCAGGAACCAAGACCAATTTGTCCTCCTTATCCAATGGTGGAAGCTCATTAGATGTAGTGATGTGTTTCTTAAGTTCCCTTTTTAGGCAAAAAACATGAAATACATTATGAATTCTACTACTCTTAGGAAATTCTAATTCATATTCCACCTCACTAACTCTTTGTATAATCATGTAAGGGTAATAGAAGTGAGGCTTACAATTCTCTTCACCACTCTTCTTTAATATATACTATCTATATGACTTTAGGCACAAGAAAAATAAGTCTCCAACTTCAAAAATCCTCTCAACTCTGTGCCTATCTACATAAATCTTCTATTGATTTTGAGCATGATGAATATTATCCTTAGGTGACTTAAGGATGTCCTGACTCTCCTGAATATAATCCTTTGCCTTAGGATCCTTGCTATCATCAAATTCCAAGTCTACCAAAGACATAACATCATATCCATATAATTCTCATAAAGGAGTCATGCCAATTGACAAGTGATAGGTGGTATTGTAATAATTCTCATCCAAATATAACCACCTGATCCAAGCCTTCTATTTCCCTATAACATAATTACACAAATAACCATCCACCCATTTATTCACAATCTCTATCTGACCATCGGTCTAGGGGTGGTAACTAGTGCTTGTGGTCAATTACATGCTAGTTAGTCTAAATATCTCCAACCAAAATATACTTAGAAACATTTTATCTTGATCACTAACAATGTTCTTTAGTAATCCATGGAGTTTGAAAACCTTTCTAAAGAATAATTATGCAACCTAATGTGCCTTGTACTCAAAATATATGACAAATAAATGTGTATTTTATCAACCTATTAACTACCAAAAAATGTAATCTTTGCCCTCCACTTTAGGTATTCTGTAATACAATTTATGGATATATTATCCCACTTTTACTCAAGGATAAGCAATGGCTATAAAAATATTATTGGGAAGGTATGATTTGACTTGTTTTAATAACAAATAATACACTCTTTTACATGGTGCAAGACATAATATTTGATAGCCTTCTATGAGAATATCTCTTTGATCTATCTGTAGGTTTTGAAATAACCCTAATATCTAACAAGAGGTGCGTCATGAATGGCCCTTAAAATGTTCTCCTTATATTTTGATTCAGGAACCAAATAAATCATGGCATTGTAGTAGATGACATCATCTACCACTCTATACATGTTATCTTGAATCCTTCCATCCATAATCTTTCATGCAAAATTATTTTTTAAATACTCAATTAAGAGGTGAGCCTTCCAATCAGCTAAAATTTCAGCCATAGAACATAAAGTAGGTTTCCTAGAAAAGGAATTTTATAAAACATTTCTCTTACCCTTTACATACTCAATGTCAAAATCATAGGCCTACATTTTTCTTACCCACTTTTTTTGCCTCTAATTTAGATCATTTTGCTCTAGTAAATACTTTAAAGTATTTATATCATTCTAAACTCACTTGGAATATTTTGTGAAAAATATTATGCCTTGATAATACTTGACACCTCATCAAGATGCCTGAGATGGTCCTCTTATGTCCTATTGTAGAACAAAATACAATCATAAAATACCAATAAAAACTTTTGTATCTATTTGTTGAATATATGGTTCATTTAATACTAAAAGGTAGTAGGTGAATTCTTCAAACTAAAAGGCATGACTTGAAACTCATAATGTCCATAATGACATCTGAAGGCCATTTTATGTATGTCCTGCTCATTGACTATGATCTAATGGTACCAAGAATAAAGATCAATATTTGAGAAATACATATCCCCATCCAACTCATCTAATAACTCATCGATCTTAGGAATCAGGTACATATTCTTTATAATCTTCTTGTTGAGTACATGATAGTCAATGCACATCCACATGGTCCCATCTTTCTTCACCATAATAACTAAAGAAGCAAAGGAACTCGAGCTAGGCCTGATGTGACCCATACCTAAAAACTCCTTAATTATTTTATCAATTTCCTCTTTGAATATATTATGGTGCCAATAAGGAGTCATCATAATGGGATTATAGACATCCTATAGCTCTATCATATGGTCAAAATCCTTACTAAGTGGTCTACCAGGGGGAATCTCACTAAAAACCACAATGCTTATATAATATGGATTAGATATCCATATGATATGGACCATCTCCATCAAAAGGGGTTTTAGAATAAATCAATCATTGGGTTACCCAAGCCACCTCCCCATGTCAAAATAGTGCCTCCATCCTCTTCACAGTAACCACACTAGGTTGTCCATTCAACACTACTTAAAGAATAACCTTTTTGCCCTCATGTTTGAATTTGAGCTCCATAGTTTGAAAGTTATATAAATATTTTCCAAGGTAGTAGAACCAATGAATTCCAAGAACCATGTTAGTCTCCCTAATTCTAACAACATAGAACTCATTAGTCACCTAATGGTCACCCAAAGTAATGCTCAACTGTGAAATCATCTTCTTGCATCTCATAGTGAATCCATCAATAACCATAACACTAAATCAAAGAAAATCCTATACCTAAAGACCTATTTTCATCACCTAGCCTTCATCTATGAAATTATAGGTTGCCCCACTATCAATCAAAACTATCACATGATGTCCCTATAAAACTCTTCTCACCCTAAAAGGGTAATATCTAGGGGTACCTAAAAGAGAAGTAATAGTACCTCCTATAAGTTCTCTTATATTCCTCTCTTCATGCTCTACATTAGCCTCCTCTTGATCACTATCCAAGCTAAAATCTACCTTCACCTCCTCCTCTTCCTCATATTCATAAGTGACCTCAATATAATGAACTTACCTTGCCTAAAGCATATGTTTCCATGCTCCCAAGGATATCTTCATGTAAAGTAAAGCTTCTTCCTCTTGAATTCCTTTTTGTCTTTATGTCTAAATTTTTTGTCTTAGGCTCCTCCTTTTGAACATTTTTCTTATTATCTTTATTATAGGAATAAAATGATTTGTTCTAAAAATGTTTTTTGTGAGGTGCTGAAAAATCCATGTTCCTAGATATTTTTATGGCATCTTACAAAGAAGGTGGGTCTAATTATTTTGTACAACCTTGGAGTGGATCCTCTAAACCTTCAATGAATAAATATGATAATTTGTCCTCTAAAATATTTAGGACCATAACAACAAGCCTTTAAAATTCACAAATGTAAACATCTATTGAATCCTTTTGTTTATGTTTCAATGAATTTCTTACTTATAATTGGAAAAAGAAAAAGGAAAAACTAAATATGGGTATGGCTAAAAAACATATTTGAATGTGTGTGCATAGAATTAGGAGATTGTGAAGAGCTCCTCTTTTTATTGGGAGGATAACCTACAGATAAAAAATCACTAAAGAAAACTTATTTATTAGACAGATAGTTGGGTGGATTGCCTAATGATAGATATATCCCAGAAGTGAGAGCTTCCTTAGGGGCTATTAATCCACACATTTTAAACAATCAATTTTATAAAATAGAATATAAGGTACTTGAATCAACAATTGAAAGCTACTAAAATTGAATAAAAGAATGTTTGCTTAGAAAATAGATTAGAAATGATTAAATTAGTGATGAATTAATTAATACTAGTGTTAGAGGGTTGGGGTCTACTTTAAAAAATTAGATAGGGGTCTATGAATAGGTATGAACATAAAAAATTAGGTTAGGTGGGGGTAGGTAGGTGAAATTAAATTATTGGTTTTTCATTTCCATAATGACCATCAGTAGTTGGGATGACTTTCAGTGGTTAAGGTGATCATCAGTGGTCAAGGTGATCATCGATGGTTGAACAGACCGTCAGTGATTGAAACAACCATTGGCGGTTACTATGTATGGATCTAGGTTGGTTAAAGGGTTGATTGACGAGATCCAAAAGATGGAGTTTGAGAGATGGGTGAGACCTAGGTTGATTACAAAATAGAAATAAAGTAAATGAATATTGAGAAATAATTACTTATCTTATTAGACATCAATTAGGTGGATGGTTGAGGTATTTGACCTATTGGTGGAATCTAGCTTGATTTTGATAGAATAACAGTACTTGAGAGCTTGGTGGAGAGGTGATGGCAAGTTGGCTCTCTGATATGATTGCTGAATTACTAAATTATTGATGATAATTGACTTATAAAATAGAAACTCTTGGATACACAAGATCTTGATAACAATTGTAGATGGGTTTCACCTCCCAGCTCCTCTCTTTTTATAGGCAAGGCAAGAGAGTTACAACATGTGAACTGGGCTTCCTAATTATAACTCATTCATTTAAGAGCTCATTTATGGATGAGGACAAGTTATTTTTAGAAAAACAAGGTGGATGAGTTGCATGTTAGTGGTTGAGGAGGTGGATCCTGACTGTCAATAGTTAAGGTGACCGTCAACAGTCAACCTAATCATTAGTGGTCGAGAGTGAAGCATAAAATAGTTAAAAGTTAGGGTAAAGGCTAGGTTAAGCCATTTAAGTTAAATTGATTATGGACTAGGTTTAGTTAGGGGTTAGAGGTTCAAATGGTCCCTTGGGGGTCCTAAGGAGGTCTAGGGGAATTATGATAGTCAAAATCATGGTGTGTGGATTTTCAATGTCTATAGTTTGATCTATGCTAACTATTTGAAATATTTCTCAATATTTTCTTTGTCAAATTGGTCCATCAGTCTTTGATCAAAATCATCATATGAAGTGACAAGGCTATGACCCTACATAACCATCCCATAGTACTACCAATCATGTGCATCACCTTTTAAGTGCAAAGTAGTAAAATGGATGGCCTCCATCTCAAATATTGGGTATAAAATAAGATAGTTGTATAACTTTTGTATCCATGAACATGAAGTGCATTTACTCAAACCATTAAAAGGTTAAAGAAACACCTTTCCCAACTTATTTTGTAACTCCTAGTTATCCCTTTTGTCTCCTATAGGCATGTTCCTATATTTCAATTGATAGAAACCCTACAATGACATTAAGGCCTAAAACTCATCACCCAAAGATGGCCACTCACACATAAAACTCTCTTTTACATCATATTTTCCACCTCCTTATGTCCTGTATTGATCTATATAAGTAGGCATAAGAGGCCTAATTATGGAATCCTAAGTTGTTCTAGTGTGACTATGGTCTTTTACATTATTTCCCAAGTAACTCTTCTCACCATTATTCTTAGTGTTTCAACCATTATTATTGACCATAATCTACTGCATGATTTGGCTTAAAAATTGAACCATCTCTCACTTCCCTCTAGCAAGGTCATTGATAATATCCTTAGTGTTAGGATCCTCATGGTGTTTATCTCCCATGTTCAAACCTACCCTCTTATCTCTCAAAAGGATTAAGCTCTTCTAGTGGATCATTATGTCTAATTCTCATGTTATATCTGATATTACCTTCTCTAGGCTACATCACTGAACACTCACATATAAGTGCTGAAATTCCTTAACTGAAGATCTACAAAAGGGTTAGCTTCCCAAATAGACTGGCAAGATCACTAGCTCTGATACCATTGTAAAATCCCCACCAATATTTTTCACCAAAATTTGAATTTACTAATGTGAAATCATTTCATTAAAAATTGGCATAAACCCAATATGAAGAGTAAATATAATGGTTATAACTAAAATTTTGAATCACATATTCATCATTAAAATGTTGAATTATAATAACACACTTACATAAATTGATCACAATGTGATCACAATATTTGGCACCATGTAATTCCTGGATGGAATCACCTCATATAGACAAGAGGGTTTTCATCCTCATATCCACCATGGAGACTAGGAGGTTTTTTGTCCTCCTAATCTCTCCACTCTGAGGGTTCTCGTCTTAGGATAGAAAACGCTGAACCAAGAGATCAAGCTTTGAAAATGGGGGGTTTATGATATGCAAAAAGATGAATGACAAAGGTAAAGATATCTTACTTATATAATTTATAAATAATAAGGAATGAGAGATTAATTAGGAGAGAGAAAATGTGGTGCCACATTTCCATGTGTGCCAAAATGCATACTATTAGGAATGTTTTGGCATCATGTGCAAGGGTCAAAAATAAGGTAATCAAAGAAGACAAGATCAACCACTTCTTTTGCCTTTTTTTCCCACCATCATATGCTTCCAAAATCCACTTCCACATGCTTCTGAAATGGCACCTCACTCACATGTGTGAGATCAATCAACAATAGGAAACTTTGTCATCTTCATGCCATGTGTACATATGCTCCTAGAACACATTTTAACTTCTTTTTCATGCCTATAAAAGATTCCACCTAAGGGTGGTGCCCTAACTATTCACTCTTCTCTTATTTCACCAATAAGACAATAAACATGTTAATTATAAAAGATAAAGAACCTATATCTTAGTGGAGCACTATGCCCCACTCCATCACATGCACTAAATCACATAGGAGATATGCCACATCATCTACAAGCCACATCACCTACCACATCATCATGAGTAGTGACAATGAATAATAACATTTGAATAGTTCCTATGTGAATAATGACCTCAATCCCCATAATAATATTCTTTTACATCACCCAACATGTCCTACAAGAATTAAATAGGCTAATGATCTTCCATAAATGTCTTATTCAGAAGAAGGGGGCATTACACAATCTCAAGATCTATACACATCCTCCAATGTCACAATAATATCCTTAGTGGGTAACTAGAATGTACAGGTATCAACATTCCAATTTTCACAAAATGTTGTCATCATATGTTTATCATAGAGCATCAAAGCCAATTATGTCACATGTCCAAAACCTACTCTATCAACTACTACCATCTCAACATCTATTAGAGGCAATCCGCGTAACCACTCCATCATCCAGCCACTTTAGAACTCTCTCATATGCACATCCACCTGCAACATATATCCAACTCTTGCATTAGCATCTATAAATACTAGACAAACATAAAATAATAGTAATTAAGTAAAAATTAAAAGAAAAACTAACAAATTTGGCTTAGTGGACACTAGCACTACATCCTAGACAGTAGTGCCATGACCAAGATAGTAGCACCATACATAGGACAGTAGTGTTATATTTCAAAATAGGGCCCTAAACTACTAAATTCTCATGAGAAATGATAAAAAAACATAGCGAATGTACCAAAAATAGGAAAAATTATAGATTCCTTACCAGGATAACCTCCTCCTCAACTTAGATAAGGGTATCCACCTCCTCATACTAGGTCACACTCACTCCTCATCTCCTCAGCATGTCTCTAAGCTTAGAAACCAATATTTATCAACTTAAATGGTTTAAATGATTTGTTAAACCAATCAACCAAACTATTTAAGTCATGTCTTTCAAACACCACTTACTTAAGGTTGACCTTGTGTACCAATTTTACCAACTAATACCAAATTCTACCAAACAACATATCTTAAGAATCATGACCCCAATTTTTGATCCATTTCTTATAGATTGGAATTGATCACGATATCCCTCAATTATTACTAATTAAACTACTATACCTATCAATTCAACTCTATAAAATAACAAAACCTATATTTCTCTAATCATCTCAATATAAACCAAAGGTCTATTTTGGTCCTAATTTTAAAACACTCTGTTATAATCTCCAAATCAATTAAACTTAAATTAATATTACCAATTCTAACTATCACTAAAAATCTTACCAACATCAATTTTGGTTTAACACTTTTACCATAGTCTCAACTTTCTTACCAAAAGGGGGCATACTATATAGATTCACAGTGTCTAAATTTGGTGCTAGTGTCCAATGGTCATTTTATCACTGTGTTTTGGGTCCTAACCCTTCCTTGAGCCTTATCTTATGATTTTATCTCTATTTTTCATCTTGTTAACTATAAAAAATGGGTCTTAAATTTAAATCAAATTTTTTTTATATATAAAGAGCCTCACAAGACATTTTATATCTAACAGTTACTATCTTGGCACATAATTATATAAAATCAATTGATAGTATAACTCACCATACTACATATTACTTAGATATCACACCTAGATTTTCATGCTTGATCAAATAAGGGCCTAATTGAAAGTCATTATAGCATACCATGTGAATTAATTATGCATGTTCCCTAAGGTATAACTACATGAGATCTAAGACCCTTATCATTGGGGTTAATGTAGGCAGTAGCTAGGATAATAGGGGTTATGTTCTATGCAATCGTAATATTCCACAACCTAGTTTTTCCTTCCTTTTGCATTTCACCTTATTTATGTTTCATGTGTGCATGTTTTCATTAGGTTTTAGATAAGAATCAACCAAAATAGGTCACTGAAAATGAAGCAAGGTTTTGTTCACACAAGAATAGGCTTGGCAAACTAAGGCATAGTTGTTCTTAAAAGTGCAGATCAATCCCTACCAAAGGACATTAATGTCAAAAGTGGAAATTAGCACCACACTGCTACTATCTAGGGTATGTTTCTATTGTATAGGAGGATTTTTTATACCTATAACCTATTTATTATACTCATACATGTTCTTATACTATTTTATAGCATCTAGATCCTTCATCTCAGGTGGTTTTGAGCTAAGTACTTGTTTATCTCATTCATTTATATTTATATAAACATCAAGTTAGATTATATCTTTCATAAATTAGTGGTTATATATATTTCATAATATATACCCTAATTTATCATACTCAACCTATTAACAATCTAGGATTTACACTCCATAAACCCTAAAAAGTTAATTCACCATGTAATGATATTTTAGATAAATTATATAGTAAAAACACATCTATTATACCCTCTTCTATTGAAAATGAAAGTGTGGTTATTTCAAATGTTGATTCTACAAGTGAAAAAGATTATGATAATGGTGAATATTGGAATAATGATAACTATTATGTCTATAGTGAAGAAGAAAATGTATCTATTACACCTAGTATTATTTTTCCTTTACCTTACTCCCTTTATTATGATTGCAGGTTAGATAAAAAATCAAATTTTATATTGATTAATGATATATTTGGACTAATCTGAGAATGTAATATGTAATTATGGAGAAATAAGGTCTGCTCGTTCCCACTCTGGTACCTAGATTGAATCTAAGAATGTAATCTATAAATATGGAGAAACAAGACTTGCTTGCCCCCATTCTAGTATTTGAACTTAATCTGAGAATGTAATCTATAACTAGAGGTCAAAACTATTTCTTGATTTGCATAATCTAGGTTTGGTGAAAAATTATGTATCAACCACTATAAATGGCCATGTGACCCAAACTAGTTTTTTCTTGGTGACATCCTGGTGGTAATATAAGCATAATCTAGTAATCTAAACATAGAGAATAGTATAAATTTCCATTACATGTGTACAATCTAGTGGAACCCTACAGGATTGAGGATATATACCGTGCATCATACCCCCAAACCTGATATCTTAATAATGTAATGATGTATCTGAACCCAAATTTGATAAGATCATATAATCCTAAAAATATGAGTCAATATGTGTATCTGAATAGCTAATCCTATCTATATATATGAGCTAATTTGTGTCTAAATTGATCTATGTGTCTATGTAAATGTATATCTAAACCAATCTATGTTTGAACTAATCTATGTGTCTGTCAATGTATATATGAACCAATTTGTGTGTCTAAACTAATATATGTGTTTGAACTAATATGTGTGTCTAAAACAATCTATGTGTTTGAACCAATATGTTCTTCTCTAAAAAAGTATATCTAAACTAATATCTGACAAGATCATAGAACCCTAAAAATTTGAGTCAAACTATGTATCTAAATATCTGAGATTATCTATATATCTATGTGAATCTATATAGTATGCCCCCTTTTGGTAAGAGAGCTGAGACTATGGTAAAGGTGTTGAACCAAAAGTGATGTTAGTAAGCTTGTTAGTGAAATTTAGCATTGGTAATATTGATTTAAGTTTAATTTATTTATATATTGTAATAGAGTTGTTTTAAAAGTGGAATCAAAATAAACCTTTGGTCTATATTGAGATGGTTAGAGAAATACAAGTTTTATCATTTTACAAAGTTGAATTGGTTGTTATAGTATTGTAACTAGTACTAATCGAGGCGTATCATGATCAAATCCTATGCACAAGAAATGGATCACAAATTGGGGTCACAATTCTTAAGATATGATGTTTGGTAGAATTTGGTATTAGTTGGTAAAATTGGTGCACAAGATCAATCTTAGATAAGTGGTGTTTGAAAGACATGACTTAAATAGTTTGGTTGATTGGTTTAACAAATAATTTAAACCATTTAATTTTATAAATATTGGTTTCTAAGCTTAGATACATGCTGAGAAGATGAGGAGTGAGTGTGACCTAGTATGAGGAGGTGGAGGCCCTTATCTAGGTCGGGGAGGAGGTTATCCTGGTAAATAATCTATTTCTAGATAATTTAATATGCCTTTGTAAACTAATGATATATTAAATACCAATGAATCTCCCAATACCTACCATGAATCAAAAATATTTTATTCCTATCCCTTATTATCCTATTTGAAATAGCGTACCAATGAGCAAAATTAATAATAAAATTAAATTATTAAATGAACCACTCTAATATATTATCATGCCTTCAGAAGAGGTTATCTATTTATATCATGATGTGGGTGATTTAAAACATAAATTACATCAAATTACATTAAAAATTAAGGCATATCATTCTTGGGTAGATTTGAATGCTATCTTTGGTAACCTATACTGCATAATATCTTATATGCACCATTACAACATGATTTCAAGATACCAAATTTTAAGTTAAATGTAAATGGGAATCCTTATTTACATCTTAAAGCTTTCAAAAATATATTAATTGTTTCAATGGTAGTATGATATTATTTTAGTTATTTCTAAAGAGTCTAGGGGATGAGGCAGTAAATTGGTTTCTTAATTCATGACCTAGTAGTTCGCTACATACATATGATGAGTTAGAATAATTCTTCCTTATGAACTTTATTAATAATAAGGGACATAGAGTTACATATAAGTGAGTACCATCATTACATCAGGGAAAGTCAAATCAATTTATGATTACATATTATGGTTTAATAAATGTATCCAATAGTTAATTTATCAACAAATAGATTTGAAGTAATGTTATATATATTTTTAGAGGCCTTATTTTCACTCTTAAGGAAAATTTGTTGTATCAAACATATAAATCATTTCATCATATTTTCTATGAGACTATTACATTGGAAAATAAATTTAGACTCGTGCAACTAAATACACAGCTATATTTTGATATTGAGTTGGTACCACTTGATTCATCCTAAGCTTCCACAAAAACCATAGATTAAATTGTTACATAAAGGAAAATAATTAGTATACAAACCAACTCTTATAGCTACTAAAGCACCTCATGGTACATGAAACCTATATGGTTTGATTCATATAAAGATAGGCCTACTGAAATTCTCAAGACACTATTAGATAACATGATGATTACTCTTATTCCAAATCATTATCATCCACAAAATCAATTAGACAAAACATACATAAGATTTAATGAAACTATCATCTCATTAATGGTCATTGGGATAATGATTGTTGTGCACTTAGAGGAAATATTGAATAGTATGTTTATAGAGGTATTGTTACATATACTAAGGGAACATAAAAGTCTCCTCCTCATTATATTAGATCACATTCTAAAATGACTAAGTTATCCCATGACAATCCTATTAAGGAACCAATGGTTATTCATCATGTTTCTTTGAGAAATACATCTTAAGAACCACATCAATAGATATGCATTGTATCACTAATTTAGTAACAATGGAAGCAAGTGTAGAAACTTATTCAAACTTACATAAACATTGTTACCCAATGAAATAATAATCAATCAACAGTTACAATACAAAAACCAATAAAGTTTTATGCTAAAGATCCTACAAAGATCCCTGCTATAGTTATTTCTACCAATATAGTTTCATGATCAGAATATAGTGATTCAAATATATTAGATATGTAGTATAGTTCATATTTATTGTTTCCTTCATGATAGATAGATGATTACTCATGCCACGAATAAGTTTCTATAATATTCATAGATAAACATCACAATTATACAATACTAACATTATAAAATATGAAATTAAAATTAATTACATATATCTTAAATTCAAATATTCTAAAATCTATGTAATCATAAAAAATTTAAATAAACCAAAGTATTTGATATCCATATATGTATAGTTACCATGTGTGTGTGTGTGTGTGTGTGTGTGTGTGTGTGTGTGTGGTGTGTGTGTGTGTGTCTATATGTATATGTATATGTATATGTATATGTATATGTATATGTATATGTATATGTATATGTATATGTATATTTATATTTATATGTATATGTATATGTATATGTATATATCTATGTGTGTGTGTGTGTGTGTGTATATATATATATATGTTTGTATATGTATATGTATATGTATATGTATATCAAATAATTATATATTAGTATATAAAGAGTTATCAAATAACACAATATGCAATATGGATTTTATACAATGACATAAATAACATATCACTCTATAATTGGAGCACAGTCCATAGGACCCTCCTCATCCATGTCAACATCCTTTATATATACTAATATAGGAGACCTACAACTAGAAACCATAGTATCACCTATGTGTTGGATTGTGCCCTCTCTCTCCTCTCTTGATCTTCATACACATCCAATCATGCCTAAAGATAAATATCTCTCTCTATAATCATATATACTCATCCAATAGTTTATGATCTAGAGTAGTAATTGAGTCTAGAAAGGGCATATTTAGTCTCACCACCTATGTTCATAAATCATCTCTCTCTCCAATAGCTTAAACATATGAAATAGTAACAATCAAAATTTAATCAAATAAGGTTTCATGAACATTGTCAACTATTATGGTCTGATCAATAATACCACTAGCCACGACATCATCAGGAACATCTTGTGTCAACTCTAGCATTGTAGACTCAATCATCATAACCAAATAATCCTCATCACCTCAATAGACATATATATTAAACACATTAGTCACTATTCCATAAATAATTCAATAGTAACCAAATGTACAGATGAAAAACTAATTCAAGCATCCCATACCTCCAATATCTCTCATAGGTTTTGGGTCTAGCACATCATTAATAGCTCTATCTCTTCTACATGAGAATAATCATGCCCATAAATGTTATAACCACCATGTGGTATATGCATCAGTACATCCAACATCATCTACATTTGGGATATATATAACATGATCCCTCTCATCTACATGAATGGGGGAAAGGTGTGTGTGTGTGTGTGTACTTTGGTGTGTGTATGTGTGTGTATCAAGTACTTATATATTGGTATATAAATAATTATCAAATAACATAATATGCAATAGGGATTTTATACAATGACATAAACAATGCATCACTATATAATTGGAGCACAGTCCATAAGACCTTCCTCATCCATGTCAACATCTTTTATATATATTAATATAGGAGACCTAGAACTAGAAACCATAGTATCACATATGTGTCGGATTGTGACCTCCCTCTCCTCTCTTGATCCTTATACATGTCCAATCATGCTTAAAGATAAATATCTCTCTCTATAATCATATATACTCATCCAATAGTTTATGACCTAGAGTAGTAATTGAGTTTGGAAAGGGCATATTCAGTCTCACCACCTATGTTCTCAAATTGTATCTCTCTCTAATAGCTTAAACATATGAAATATTATAAATCATAATTTTATAAAATAGGGGTAAATGAACACTTGTAACTATTATGGTCTGATCAATAATAACACTAGCCATGATATCATCAGGAACATCTTGTGTCAACTCTCACATTACAGACTCTATCATCATACCCAATAATCTTCATCACCTCAATAAACATATAAAGGAAACACATTAGTTATTGTTCCATTTGTTAGGTTTTGGAGCTAAAATCTTCACCAAGATGTGAACAGGAGGAGTTGTAGAGGTTGCTGAGTTGCAGAACAAGTTACAGGGCAACCGACGTTGGTCTGATCAACCGACGTTGGTCATATTATAGTGTAGAAGCAACCAACGTCGGTTATGAGTTGGCTGACATCGGTTAGGAAGGAGCTGACATTGGCAACCTGTGTGTGCATGCATTTGCATGTGGGTTGAGAACTGGTCTATTTTTGGATAGTCAGTTTGCATGTAAAGACTTATTTTAGTCTTGGAGCTACGTTTCTAATTATTGTAATTAAGAATGTCTAATTATTGTATGCATGAGATCTATATAATAGACTCATTGGTTGTATTTTAAAATTATACTAAAGTGAGAGATCAAATATTAGCTCCTTCAGAAGAGAGAGAGCAAGAGTGCTAGATAGCCAAGAGGGCTTGTAGAAGAGAGCAGGGATTAGCTCCTCCTAGTTCCAATGGGGTGCCGAGTGTGTATGATTAGGGAGAGTTACAGGTTGTGCAAGTTCTGGTAGAAGATCCACTGGGGTACTGGTTGAAGAATCATAAGGACTTGGTGAGTCAAGGACAAGGGTTCTTCAGGGTGTAGAGATATCTACGTGGTAAGTAAGGTCTAGTGATTTGCAGGTTGTTGCAAGAGCAGGGAGATCTACTTGGAGTATGGTTGTGTAATTGGTGTACTGGCAGTGCTATTACTGACTGGTGGAGGTGAACAACAACTCTGTGTTTGAGTTGATTGTTGTGACCGTAATTGAGAGAGTGAACTATTGAAGAAGAATTACTGGTTAACCCTAGAAGTGTGGGAGCTCTAGAGGTGTGGGAAGAAGAAGTGTGGCATCTTCTTTATTGTATTTTCTTCTGAATGAGTATTAATACAATTGGGTATTGTCTCTCATATTCTGTGTTATTTCATATTTCTAGTTACTTATCATTTTGGTTAAATTTCATGTCTAGTTGCTTATACAAAGGTAATCAAGTGTGCTCTTAGTGGAGCAGTAGATCCTGACAGTTGGTATCAGAGCTTTGTGAGCCTAGGTCCTATCACCATAAACAATTCAGTAGTAACCAAATATATAGATAAAAAACTAATTCAAAGATCTGATACTTCTAATATCTCTCATAAGTTTTGGGTCTGGCACATCATCAACAGATCTATCTCCTCCACATGAGAATAATCATGCCCATAAATTTTGTAACCACCATATGGTATATTCATGGGTACATTCAACACCATCTACACAAGATCTATCACAAACAACCTACCCCTATCACCTAGTCTCACTAGAGCCTGAACACTTTATTCCCACATACATGAAGTTAGGGGCACATATTTTCATACCCCAAACTACCTTGTAACTCTCTCATATTGAAAAGGATCAAATATATTTAGCCACTGATCATGGTATGAATAACTGACATGAATCTGACATAATTGTGCATCATCCTCTAGCCATGCAATAAACCCTCAACATGGTCTCTAAATAATGGAATCAGTAGTCAAATCATCTAATATCATCGTAAAGTATTGGTGATTTAATATTACACCTACCCTGTGATAGCCCATATCAAATCAAATACCTACATATGTGCCCAATCAACATGTGGTATCCCTAATAGTTGAGTAATCGTTATGTGCTCATTGGCCCAATAATGTAATAGCGTGGCTAACCAAATCCCACCACTAAACTCCTCATGTGTGAATATATAAAGATCTAAATAAAAATGTGCCAACATTGTATGACCCCAAAAATACATGATCCCATGTTCCTCTATGTCTTGTATGATAGAATGCATCTTTTATGAGATAGACAGCCCACCACCATCCACCACGATAAATGAAGCTAAAGAATAACAAGTAAATTCCACACATATAGAACATTAGATAATAAAATCATATACATAATACAATATGAATCACCACCATGCTCATGTCGTACATGAGGTCTACCCATAAAATATCTATATGCATGATCCTTGGGGACTGGCCCCATCTCATCCTATATCAATGCCCTCATGTTAGTTATTGATAGCCTTAGAATTTGCCATACCTCCTCTAGAGTAATCATCATCTCACCCATAGGTAACTAGAATGTACAATTATCTACATCCCACCACTCCACCAATGCAATCATCATGTGAGAATCATATGGCATTAGGTCCAACTAACCAACATATCTCAAGCTTTCCCTCTCGATGATAGACCTTTCATCCTCGGATAGTGGGACAGCATAGATAGTCTCCATCATATAACCCCTTTGGAACTCCCTAAAATGAATATCTTCCTTCAAAATACCAAAAACATAGAGATTTCTATTAAAAATAGAAAAATATAACCCCTAATGCTAGTTTTCCAAAAATACAAAGATTTAGTTTCACTACTTATCAATCCAACATCCTTATTATCCTAAATGAGCGGATCCACCTCCTTAAATTGGATCTCAGAGCTATAAGTTTACTAATTGAAATTTTTTAAATTTTTAATATTATATATGTATCCCTATTTGTGCCATACTCCTAACATATGGGCTAGCCTATCAAAATCTAGGGTTATTCAAATATATCTTGTAACCTATGGTTTCATTTCAAAAATTGTTTATTCTATGTAAAAGATGGTCATGAATTTATTCATATTAAATATGCCTCGATATCACATGAAAAAATCCATCCTCATGATCACTTTTAGTCTAATTTTTCAAAGCATTTCCTTCATTGCTATGTCTATATACATTTATAGATTTGATGCTTTCATAGTTCATTATCAAAATTTAATATCATTTTTTGGAAAACTATGTGAATTTTTCCTCTCAAAATTCACACAGTTTTCCAAAAAATGATATTGAATTTTTATATACATTTAGTTAACTCTATCCATACTAAAAAAATTGCTAATAAACATTGTAAAAGCATAAATAAGATCATTACATAAACTATGACTAACTTTTGGTTTGATCACTTTACGTTAGTCTCATCCCTCTCACAAAAATGGGGGCATACACAAATAATATTTATACAAATTATGATATACGGGGGGAAATAGCTTAGTAAATATTTACTACATGTTAAGATTTGACTTTGATTACATTTTAAACTACTCAATATATTTCAATTATGGCTCACATAAATGTTACAGTACACATATTTTTCTCAGCACATTGCAATTGATTAGACACAATATATAACAACTCAAAGAGGTTTTTTAGAATAACATAACACTCAAAATATGCTTAGTTTGTTTAGATTAAGGTAAGCCCACTGTTAACTAGTGTGGAAACCAATCTAGGTCACATCAAGAGGCTTGGGTCTCCAAGGAGATATAGTAGAAAGAAATAAAGGCATTTCAACCCTAAAAAATAAAAATGAGCGAGCAAAATAGAAAGAAAAGTAAATAGTAAATTGAAATTGTCAAACAGTACTTGTAAAATTCATATAATAAAAAGACCCCTAGGGGTCTAACAGGGACTTTCAGTGGGTTTTACTTGGGTCATGGACCTGGGACCTTCCTTGGAAATAGATTTCAAACCTTCAACAACCAAGGGGAAGCATCTCTTGCAGGGGTCCTAAGGTGAGACACCAAAGTATCCAACCCTCCACCTAAGAGAACCACAACTTGTGGATCAAAAAGATCATCCTTATTTCTATGGATAGGGGTGCCTAAGGCTAAGATTTAGCTCTCCTTTCCTTCTATACTAGTTGTCAGAAATAGGTCCCAATGAATCTCTTTAACATCTTTCCATATTATTCTTATCTCCATGGCTTTGATCCTTAGGCTCAACTCAATTGAGTGTAATCTAATTTTGGGAGAACTTACTTCATGCTGAGTGAACTTATTCAAGTTGGGGTCCTCCTATGAGCACTCCTCAATAATAGAGATATTTGGGTTATGGGCCTTAGGGTAACCCTAGTTTGAGATGATGACTAGGGGATCCTCCTTTGGAGAATCAATTAAATCAACATTTAGCTTTTCTGAAGCCCACAGTTCCAAAATTAATTTTTTTAGGGACCTACCAACTTTGGCATTTCCCCCCCCCCATAATTACATTCACACATGTCCCTTTTATTCTTTTCTTCCCTTTTGTTCCCTCCACCCATGAAATTAGAGAAACCAATAGTACTTTTCTCCTCTCTAGAGGGGAAAACTTGAATAAAATAAAAATGAGAGACTAGTGCATAACCAAAACTTTGTTATTTACTTTAAAATCCTTAACAAAATCCTCCATAGAATGAATTAGATAGAATGGGAGACTATCCATATAAATACCTTTGACATTATTAAATAACATAAAGTGATGAGACCCTACCGGTTTGAACTTGGAATCTAAGGTGATATACAACATCACTTCCCTATAAAATTCTAGCCAAACCTCAGGTAGATCCATCCTTTTAAAGCTCTTAGTTACTTTTTTTTCTTTTTCTGTAGAGTCAAATAACTTCAAAACCCATTCATCCTTTATGGTTTTGTCTTTATAATAATTTAGCTCTTGCATAATCAGTCCAATGGCTTCAGCTATGGATTTTTGTACACCTCAATCATCATGCCCCTCATAATTATGAATGAGCCTCTCCTTCCAAGCCTCAAAAAAATATTTAGCCAAGTTGGAGTCATGTCTGACAATTCTTATCATAAAATGAGTAAGACCTCCCTTCTCTAAAATTTCCCAAACTATGGAGTTATTATTCTTGATAGTCAAATAGAACATGGGCTCTACCCTGCCAGTTCCCCTTTTGGGAACATCACCCTCAAGGGAATTGTACTGTGAATTTGTCTCCTTTTCTTTTTCCATCAGTGATTCCTAAGTCATAGATTTAAAATAGGCAAGTGTGAGTTTTTTAGAAAGCTTAGATGAAAATGGGATTCTTAGTGAATAAGAATAAAGCTAAGAAAAACTCATAAACCACATAAATAGAGAAGGTAATAAGTGTTTATTAATGAAGACAATGATGACATAATGAGCCTTGTAAATGATAATTCAAAGGAGAAATATATAAAGACAAGGGGGATGATAACACACCTAAAAGACATGGGGGAGTTGGGTGGTAGAGTGATTTCCATGAGGGAATTAGATGATGGCAGGGGCAGGGAAATTTAATCAGAAAATAAAACAAATTAAGACCCACTACAAAGAATAACCATCATACACCTGACCTAGAGAGGGAAAAATCAAGAGGCCTAAGAAGAATGGTCACAAAATAAACCTAGCTACCAAAAAAAAATTTAAAAAAGGAAACTAGGGAAAAGGAAAGATCCTGAATTAGATCACAAAAACCATCCCAAACCCCAAAGATAGAAAATTAAAAAAAAAAATCCAAAAAATGAAGACCCAATCAACAAACAACCTAAAAGGCCTCAGATAAACTATAAAAAAATAACCAGTAGTGTTTCTCCTTGAGAGGATGATTTGTGTACCATTGGCAATACCCTCTTCAATTTCTAATTCCATTTTTCTACGAGATGATGGTCTTCCCCTTTTGTTCTTAAAATTTCCATAATTGAAATCTCATTTTTTGGGATTCAGTTTTTATGAGGAACCAAGATCCTAAATCTTAAGAATAGTGCCCCCATTCATTTTTTTGGTTAGACCGTATTCGTTCAAGAGTTGAAAACCTATGAGGGGATTTTCAGTATGTTAGTTTGTCCTCAAGTAATTTATTGAGAGCTATGAATATTTAATAGTTTGTCTTTTAAAGCTATAATTTTCACCCACCAATGAGGGTTGAGTTGAGTCATTAGTCACAACATTATGACTCAAAGGAGCTAGAGAGATAGACATAATCTTTAGCTTTAGATTTATATTTGAATTGGTAGGGATATCATGGTTATTAGCTAAATAAAAATATATAGTAGTCCCTCCTGGGTCATCATACATCTCCTTAAAGTATTCTAGATCAATCTTATTCAACACATTTGAAAGGGGCTTATGAATCCCTTTAGAGCCTAAGACCTTACATTCCTTGCTTCCCTTAATGTGATGTGGCTCCCTTAGAAGCATATGGTCCCTCTTATCATTAATGGAAGCCATAGAAATATGGAATGAAACTCCATGGATATGAAGACAAGAACACAAATTACAAAGGCTTGAGAAACCATCAATTTTGAAGCTTTATCTCCACACACTGCACTTATTTCTAAGTAAGATGGATTCTAAAAGAGGTTTAGTAGGTGAAATCAAAACCTTCACCTTGGCCTCCAACAGTCTTATCCTACCATGAATGGCTATAACAATCATGAAAAGGAACCTTGAGAGTCTAAATAATGTTGAGGATGACATCTTTATGCCATAAATCTAGTGGGAGTTCCAAAAGGGAAATCCAATCCAGAAAGTCCTAGTAACAACCCAAATTATAAGAAATCCCTAGCTTCCATTTACAAAGGGAGAATAATTTTTTTCCCATAGGTGTTGAACCATCTTGGAGTGTTTTACACAAATCATCCTTGCAGGAAAAGGAGATAAGAAAGTGATCCTAGGCCAAAGGAACAATATCCATGGGCTAATTAGGTCTCTAGTTCCTATTGGAATCCTAAATTGATCCTTGCTTAGGTGAAACCCATGACATTTAGCCAAAATAGATAAGTCCCATTATTCCTTTTCCTTTGCCACCATGGAATATGGAATTGATAAATAGATGACATCATCCAAAATTTAAGGTAACAACATCTTCCTCCCTCTCTAGAACAGCTTCTTTTCCTACAATAAATCCCAATGTTTTTAGAAATGTGATGTTACAATATTCTCAGTTTATTTCATATTTATGTACGTGATTTTATATTCAGACATGTATACCCCATTAATAATATAGCATAGGATGTTAGGGCCAAAACATGGCATTATTTTCTATATCCACATAGAATAGTGGTTTCAATTTTCTATAAGTTATCATAGTTTGCTACAACATTTTCTTAGATAAACCTAAAAAATTTACTCAGTTTTGATAGATATCACCAAGAATAGGGCATGTGCACAACATATGTTCACATTTTTGGCACAATTTGCCTTAGTTTTTACATAATTTATTATAATGGGGGCATATCCAAAGTACATGTCTACATAAACACATAATCATTAATACATATTTCTAGCTATACTATATGTCTCAGTTTACTTAGTTATCATATTTGGGGCACGGTACATTACACATCATCTCAATCTCCTAGTTTTTCACCATATTATATATATGGCATGTAAATACATGCCATTATAAATTTTAGCTACACCATACTAAGCTAAAAATTATATATACACTAATTTTTTCACCAATCTTTCACTAGAATGAATTTTATAGCCATATGCAATGGTTGATTCAAATTGTTTGCACTAGTACCCAATAAATTGAGTTGTGTGAGGTTGAGTTTAAATTTATTTTAAATTCTAAGAACATATCTACCCATAAAATAGTGGGGGAAATAATAGTTTGGATCCTCATACCACAATGGTTTACACATATTCAATATATGGACTCCACATTATGAGTTCATCTCCACAGGTATTAATCAAAGTCTTATTCAATTTTATAGCCAAGAAGATAAAAATATTAGACACCATCTTATCTTTTCATGGGTTTATTACATTGAACCCATGGCATCTCCATTCATAAACGAGCACATACGACACAGGGAAGTGCAGTTATGACTTTCTTCCTTTACTCTAGTACTTTAATTTTTTTACATTACTAGAATAAAATGAGGGTTGGGAGGGGTAATGTATACACCCAAATATAGTAAATAAAACACAAGATCATGTATTTTGTGACTTTACAATTAAAAACTCCAAATTTTGAATTAATATCTCATTTATCACATTTTTTTGTAGTCTTGTGTCTCTTTTATCATTCCTTCACACTGATGTTTTACTATATTTGTTGAATTTTTATTCTTCTTTCATTACTTATTATTGGTCATCTTTTATCTTTCATCCTATTATATTTTTATTTTATACAAGGCCATCCTATTTAGACTATCCTTCTTTGTTACTTTATTTGAAGGGGGTTTTTTCCAATGCACATTTCAATACTTTTTCAAGTGCACGTTTGGGTCTCTTTTTATGACCGTTTTACCCTTATTTGAGTTGTTTGTTACATCAATGGATTTTTGAAATTCAAAATTTGGAGTCTTCTACTTATAGGGTTCCTTAAGGAATTTTACATCTAGTACTTATATATGTTGGGACTAGCATAATAAAGGTAAAACATTATATAATAAGCTCGACACCTACATTTTATCTAAAATTCATACTATTACATCTATATTACATAGTTGGACCAAGAGGAAGGCCTAGGTGAAATGCATTTATATTCACAACACATATTATCGACACACACACACACACACACACACACACACACACACACACACACACACACACACACACACACACACACACACACACACACACACACACACACACACACACACACACACACACACACACACACACACACACTCGAGCGAAAACTACATTTACATGAGGTCCTTATTTTTAGGTTAGGTAGGCAATGCTCAGTTCACATGGGTTTTAAGGCTAGCTCAACCATTCCCACTTCCCCATTCCCCCCTTTGACATTTTATCTCCATTTGGTTTGTGTGTAGGAAATTTTTATGGGTTTTTAAGAAGAGAATGTGAAACACATGTTAAATTGTATTATCAATACATCCATGATAGGTTGATATACATCTATAGGTAGACCCATATAGATCATCAATTTACAATTTTATTTTAGGATTATCTTGGATAAAAATGATTCATAAGGACAACATAGGAGAGCACCACAGTCTAAATCTATTGATCTTGTCCTAGATAGTTATGACAACCATACAGTCAAATCAAAATGTATCTCAATCAGCTTCATATTCATACACAGTCATCCACAACTCTTTGTGCCCCAAAAATAGATAGCTTTCTCATCCCTTTTTGTACTTTTAGGTTAAAATATTGATTACTTATTTACATTCACTTGAAATTAGATGCATGTTTGAATGTCAATTTTATTTTTCATATACTTTAATTAGTTTTTTGTCTTATTAGATTAATTCCATTTAATCATAAATTTTAGAAACACAAATATGTGTTGGTGGATTGGGTCTCCTAAGTGAACCTAAAATTGAGAAGATAACATCTCAAAAGTTTCAAAATCTTAGTTATTAATGGATTTTCTTATTCCTTACATTGTGTAAGAGGTAGGGATGTAAGGAAATAATCTTAATAATGGAAATTTATTGAATTAATTTATCATTTATTCACTATCAAATAATATAATCTTGAGAGAAAAAAAGAAATAATGGAATGCATTCTTTGTTAGGATTACACCTTTAGGTATCTTTTTATAAAGGTTTTAAGGGCATAATTTAAAAACCCTAATTATTTAATAATATGATTAATTGTTATTTAATTTCATTTCATCTATTTTATTTGTATTTATATGATTAATTTTTTTTTTTAATATCACATCTTTTTTAATATTTTTACTGTACCCACTTTAAATTAATTAAAAGTGGGTTTAAGTTTTTTATTTTGAAAAGAATTAAAAGTTGACACACACACTATTTACACTTCCCAACCCCCTGAATGTTATTTAAGGAGAACCTATCAATGTAATCAATACATTAAAACTAAAATAAAAATCATAATAATTTACAAGTCTAAAATAATAATTATAAAAAATATAAATATAATTAATATACAAAAAATTGCATTTACTAAGACACGAAGCTAGAACATAATAAACATAATGATTGGGATTATTTTAACTTCTTTCAAAATTAATTCTAATTTTTTTATTAATCTCCTTTTCCCAAACAACTCAAATAATTATATAATGAAACATGTTGAAAAATATTTTGGATCTAAGACATAAAGGATCAATGATAATAAAAATTAAATATCAAGAACAGTATAATAATAATTATTATTATTATTAATGAAATGAGAAGATAATATGTAATGATATTTTTAAATATATATATAATTACGATGGAAAATAGGGAAAGGCATGACGAGAGGTCAAGCAAGGTCACGATCACCTTCCCAATGGTAGAAGAATGAAGACCCCCATCATAAAAAGGATGTCAAGCAACAAGGCACAAGTTAGTAGGATCGATCATGAAAAAATCAATCTTAGACTCTGACAAGGACATGAAGGGTAATAAATGGATATACATAGAATATCACAACTTGGTTAAACCTTTCCATGTCTACCACACTTTCTGCAAAGTCATGATGGTCAAAGAAAACCCTTCTCTTGTTCTTGCTTTATTTTTAGAAACAATCATTTTCAGTTACAAAGAAAAATAGGGTTGAAGGATAGGTCATTATTGCCTCAGAAGAATTGATTATAATATAATCTTCTCCTAGGGCACTTCTTAAATTTGAAGCTAGGGCATATGTTGAAACAACTTAGGTAGCTTCAGGAGATGTCCTAGTGACATTTTCCAAAGAGGTCCCAATTTTTTTTAATCAAGGATGAGTTGTTTCAAGGTGTATAAAAAGATAGGAGTCAAATCTTTGATATGTATATATTGGGGAAACACCCCTCAATGATAGATTTGATTCAAGTTTCAAATGTGTTTTGGCCAAAAATATTCAATCCTTTTTTATGTGATTAAAAATATTTTTTTCATTACTATTTTATCCTCTATGTAAGAGGACTTTGTGTGGAATAATGGTCCTTTGTTCATTAGGATTCAATGAGTGTTTGTGTGCCCTTGGTCCCCCTTCTTTGACCAAGCACATGTTACTTTCTCAAGGCTTCTATATGGGTTTGCTTATATAATATTTTGTTGGTCTTGAGAAATCCAATGTTGATTCAACCACTTGTTGATAAAATAGGAGATTTTGTTAAAATTTATAATGAGACAGAATTTCATCTAAATAGATTTATCAAAATTTATGTTTTTCTAGATCTTTCAAATTTATTACATCATTCCATTAGGATCTTGCATTTGAAGGACTCAATTCATAAACTATGAGGGACTTCTATTTAGATTTTTCAAGTTTAATTAGTTGGGGCATAAGGTAGCATATTTTTTGTGAAGTATACTTTAGTGGAAATACCTCTTCATACTAAGAAATGGATTAAGAACTCTGATCTTTTGAGAAAGCAAAGGTGAGGCACCAGTTACTCAACACTTGGAGCAATGGAATTTTGATTACATGCAAGAGTTGGAGGAGGATTTCTCTTCTCGTGATGGTAAATAAGAACTATCTTCAAGGGACATCTGTACCATTTCAAAAAATGCTTTCTTATTGTCCAAGCCAAACTCTGGTAATAAAAATTAGAGAGAGAAATTTAGAACCATAAAAACTATGTTAATATGCTCTAGTCTTTATTGATGAGGGCACAAAATGAACTATGGAGGTCTTATTTACATGCAAGGGAAGGAGAGCTCTTGCCTTTCTCGACTGAAAATCCATATTTAGGTGGAGTTGGTAATTTTAGATAGTTTGGTATTAGATGGTAGTAGTTTTTTGGACTTCATTAGTACTAATAGGAGGTTAGATACTCTTGTTTATTTTGATATTTCATATTCTTATCATTGAGTGTTTATAATCCAACAATGTTTTAGTGTATTTTTATTCTTTTTTGACTCTTAAGAAAGGGTGATGGATCCACACAACCCTCATTTACCTATAAAAATATATCTAAGTAATGATATTTTTATGAAAAAAATTATTATAAGAAAAAGAAAAATAGTTTTCTTTTAATACTTACATAAAAATAATGATTCCAAATTTAAAATAAAGAAGTTATTAATTTTATAGGTTAAAAATTATTATTAAAAATATTTTATTTTCACTTCCCAAAAATATTATATATATATATCAAAAATAGTTATTAAAATCTTGATATTACAATTATTTTTTTAAAGAACATTCTAATATATTTTATTTCACTATGTTAAATTATATATATATATATATATATATATTAATAATATAAGTTGTTAAATTTATGATTTAGATAAAAGTTAACCAATCTAAATTTATATAGTTAATTTATATTTTAAAGTTTTAAATCACAGTCAACCACAGACCATCAAATTTTAGGCCTGATTGTCAATAAAAAATAACAAAAAACATCAAACTCAAATACTTATAGCTTTCCAAAATTTAGAATTTTGTTTAGAAGACCATTAATAAATGTAACTTGTTTTTTTTTAAGGGTGTGTAACATTTAATCTGGTCAACACATTAACAGGGATTTTAAGGCATTACAAACTTTGATCATCAAAAAGTATTGTAAGGCAGTCAAATTTTTTGAAGATGGTTTTACTTAAACACTAGTTATAGTTGATGTTAGATATGTGATAACTAAGTTAAATTTTAACGGTTCTTTGTTAATTAGGCATATTTATCTTTATGGAGTTCGCATATAATCTACACAGTGAGTTCACATGTAATATGCTCATAATTAATAAAGCTTGATATCTTGCACCGTGGATATTTCTTTAGATTTCTAAGGTTTTAACACATAAATCATGTGTTTTGTCGCATGCATTTTGGGTATTTTTTTCTATTTAATTATCTTTGTTATTTCATTCTATTATTAATCTATTTTTAGTAAAGTGTGTGATTTCATAATAATTGAATATACTACATTTATCAGTCATCTATCACCCAACCATTGGTTATTTTGAAATTCCCACCTTCGATCAAAGAGCCTTATATATTATTGATAAATTCTCACATACTATCAAAGATCCATTGATTTATGTTATGCCTTCATCCTTTTCTTATCAGGTATTCAATCAAGATTTAGTAGTTTAAGGTGAAACTATCACACATTAAATCATTGATTTTAAAATTTTCTCTCTAGAAGTGAGGTTAAATGTATTATAAAAATCCAATATGAAATTGAATTAAGTATAAAATTATATTATCTTTTTACTCATGATGAATAAGGGTTGGTGATTCTGTACACAATATTTCTAAACTTAAAACATGTACATAATATCTCTAAAAACTTCAAGATCTAATTAAAGTATAAACTTGCACTTAGTAGATTTTTAAACATTAAACATAAAAACTAAGTATTAAATTATATCAATAATATATAATCAAATCTCTTACAAACATCTCATAAATTAAAAAATCATGTCTTACAAAATGATAATGTTTACAAATCATGTCACATTAAATGAACACTGATAAATGATAAATACCATCAATTCAAAATGTGAACTACTAATATAAATTCCATTTAGAAGGAGAATTTACTTATAAATGGCATCAATTCAAATTATGAACTATGTGTTGGTTTTGGTAAAAGTGTCTTTGACTCCAGAGGGAGTTTGAATTAGAATAGACTCCAAAAAAATTTAATTGTCCCATGGCCCCAAGGGCCTGGGACATTGCCACATTATGACATTCTAGGAGCCCAAGACCATGTGAGACTTTAGGTAAGCCAATAGTCTCATGGCCTTCAGGCCCCAAGAGAATATCACATGGGACATCCTAAGATCCTGATAAAATATAATATCCCTGAGGCCCTAAGAGGTCACCACATGGTGATGTCCTAGGAGGTTAGGTCCATAGGGGACTACAGGCAAGCCAATAGTCTGATGGCCCCAAGGCCCCAAGATGTTATCACATGGTAGTGTCCCAAGATCCTGAGACCATGGGTAAATTTGAGTAAACCAATAGTCTCATGGCCCTAAGGCCTTGAGAGGTCACCATGTGGCTACATTTGAGGAGCCCAAAAAAATCAAATAATGTAATGGTCTCAAAGCCCTAAGAGGTCACCACATGGTGACATCCTAAGAGCTCGAGTTGTTGGAGGCTCTGGTAAATTATAATAGACCTATGGCCCTAACACCTTGAGATATCACCATGTGGTGTTGTCCTCTGAGCTTGGGGCTCTGGGGGACTTTGAGTAAGTCAATAGTCTCATGGCCCTAACAAGTCACCATGTGGCTCCATCCTAGGAACCCAACAAAATTAAATAGTGGATATGATATCTACCATATTTAACTTGTAAATTTATAATTAAATATTTGATATGTGTATCACAATACGTAAATGACATGTGTATATTAAACTCTACCTTTTGAGCCAATCAAAATTTATTATTTGCTATATATAGAAAGATTTGCAGTTACATGTGTTATGATTGGTCAGAATACCAAAAATGTTATTTATGGGTAGAGTAGTGATACCATCAATAGTGAACACGTGCATGCAAAAGCATAAGAACAACAATCAATTAATCTATGTAGATATTGTTAGAGAATATGACAATCTGTAATACTATATCAAGGGGTTACATGACATAATGGATGGAGTATCAATCATATGCATTCATAATAAACTTGTACAAAAAATCATTCAATGCATTTGCACAATCTGCTTCAAAGTGAAAAAATGTGTTCAGTTGAAATAAACTATGAATTGACATCTAATAGTTCTAAGGCCCCGAGGGCCCAAGAGGTCACCATATGGCAACCTCTTATGAACCTGGGATCCCAAGTCAGTAGAGATTTTGATAAAATATAATGGTCTAGTGGCCCTAAGGGCCTAGGAAATCTCTACATGGTGAAATCCTAAGATCTCAGGACCACGGGGAACTTTGGGTAAGCCAATAGTCATGTGGCCCTAAGAGGTCACTACATGGGATTTCTTAAGAGCTCAAAAAAATATAATAACCCCGTGACCCCAAGGCCCTAAGAGGTCACCATGTGGTGATGTCCCAAAAGGTCAAGATGATGAGAGAATACAGATAATCCAATAGTATTATGGCCCCAAGGTCCTGAGAAGTTACCATGTGGTGGCATCCTAAGAGCCCAAGACTATGAGTGACTTTGACTAAGCCAATAATCCCATGTCCCTGAGGTCCTTAGAGGCTACCATGTGGTAGCATCTTATAATTCCATGTAGGTGGAGGCTCAGGGAAAATATAATAGAATTTTGGCCCTGAGGACATAAGAGGTTGCCACATGGTTACGTATCAAGATCTTGAGAATATGGGGGACTTCAGGTAAGCCAATAGTCCTATGGCCCCAAAGCTCCATGAATTCACCACATGAAAATGGCTTAGGATCCCAAGACTATAGGGGACTTAAAGTAGGCAAATAATCATGTGGCTTTGAGTCCTTGATAAGTTTTCATGTGGCCCGATTCTGTGTATGTTTTAAAAATATATAATAGACCTATGACCCTAAGTGCTCGAGAGGTTGCCATGTGGTGACATCCTAAGAGCCTAACACCATAGAGGACTTCAGGTAAGCTAATATTCCCATGGCCCTAAGAGGTAACCACTTTGTGACATCTTAAGATCCTAAAACCATAGAGGAATTTGGATAATCCAATATCCTTATATCCTTGAGACACTTCCATGTAGCAACACCCTAGGTGCTTAGGGGCCCCAAGGGGACTGAGCACTTGTAGAAGTCCCTGAGCCCCAATATTTTTCCACAAGGTATCATCTTAGGTGCTTAGGGACCTAAAGGTCTCTATGTAACTAACTTTATCTCTGTTACTCTATGCCCCTACTCCCCCCTCACCCATCCCCACCCCCCGAGATGTCACCATGTGGCACAATTTTAGGGTTTTGAAGACTCTAAAACAAGGAATTATTTTGTCTTTTAACTTGATCATGCCATGTGGCACTATCATGACCTTGTACATGTATTGTTGATAGTAGCCTGAGGATGTGGAGCCTTTGAAACTATCATGAACTTGCACCTATGCTATCAATAATAGTCATTATCAAAATAAAAAATTAGTGTTGTCTAAATAAATGTGAATGTCTTTTTAATATACACATATTGAAACTTGTACATCAAATCAGTATCACTTTTATGAATTTATATATGTATAGCATCATCAATCCAAAAATTAATACGATCCATTTTATTTCATTTAATTGTCACTGCGCAATTGCATTGATTTTTATGGAATATTCTTAAATAAAAGCTAAAGGAATATGCCAATATTTATGTTCAAACTTTAGGTAAAAGTTTATGTATGCACTAAAATGTGTTCACCCCACTCATTATACTAATTCTCGCTAATTTGGCCTAAATCCCATCTTCCTAGCTATATTAACTATTATCCTAATACCCATATCCCATTCTTATATCCCACATAACCTTTATCCCATCCTAAAATCAATTAATTTCCCTATTAATCCCTTCATAGATCCTAGTACCTACTAATCTACCCCCTAAACTAAACTGACAATTTAAAATTCATATTTATTCACCACCACCCTAACCATTTTTACATCCCTATGATCCCTAATCCTCATTAAGTCCTATTTAATCCCCCTCATTATCTCCTAAACCTATGGAGAAGCCTCTAGAATTGGAGAAGCTCCTCTAAGTCTCTAGAAGTCTCTAAAGACCATGCTTGGGCAATGGAAAACTAACAAGAATTTTCATAACATCATCATGTCAATTTGATCCCTCAACAAGAGTTTTCATATCAAATTCATGTCCATTTATCCTATCATCAAGAATCCATAATCTATCAATAATCAAGCATCATAGTGTCAATTTGTGTCTAATCATTCAAGTGCAAATCCTAGAATGGAGTTGTAAAGAGGTAAAAAGAATGATAAGAATGTGTTTGTTATTCTGATTTTATCTATTTTATCCATTCTTATTAGTGTCATTGAGTCTTTGGGTTTTGTTACTAAAATTAGTATTATAGATTAAATAAAAAAATTGGTGTACATAATGGTGACCACAGTGGGAACATCCCTACCAATCTAATCATTTTTGCATCCAAGAATTGTTTTTATAATCCTATAGGTCAAATTTTCAAAGATTGGAGGCCATGAATTTTCAAATCATGTCATTCTAAGTATGATTCCATAAAAAATCAAGGCATGATATTACACTTGATACCTGTGGCATTAACAAATGAAGGTGCAAGATCATTTTTCTTGTTTGTCTAGTTTGATATTAGATATCATTTGCATTCACTATGGACTTTTATTAGATCATGTTTTGATCAATGAATTAAATCATTTTTTCCTTACTTATGCATATAATGGTATGGCATTAATAGCAAATCAAAATATACTTAATTTTTCCAATTGCTTCTTGATTGAGCACTGTATACTGACTATAGTTTTAAATCATGTCACTTCATGGTCATATGTTGATGAATAATATTCAATGGAGACATGTTTGACCTACATATTTGCTAAATAATCTTAGGATTTTATGTGAAGGTGTCATATTGCACTACCCAGCCATAATTCATAAAATGCAAGGCTTGATGTCGTACTATAACACATGACTTTGTTCAAGTTGGTAGTATATTGGTTTTATTTTTTTAGGGATGAACTTGCAGGACTGGAGATGCAATTGGAGCAAGCACTGTAATAGAGTGTCCAAAAAACATGATATGGTGTGAATTAATGCAAGGTTTGATTTTTCATAGATATTCTCTACTGGCTCATTGATTTTTAGTTAGCATCTTAGAATAAAGATTTGTAAGGTCAAAATAGTTGTTATTAATTATTGAGTTAAAAAAAGTTTGTTCATATCCTGTGAATGCTACAATTTATGAGACCATATCGCTACATACATAACAAATGGATGGTGTCCCCTACACTACATGCACAACCACAACATATGTTTCAAACCTCCTATTTTTGTATCTACTACTATTGGACCTTGCCTTTACCCTGGTAGTCATTTTCATTGATTGAGGTCAAACCCTTGCTACCTTCCATCATACTTTCATCTATGTCCATCCTTATTTTTCTATTTAGTTTTTCCATAAACAAGGTGAGTAGATCAGGTTGATTTCCTATCTAAGAGATAATATAATATAGTGTGAGGCTACCTCTTAATTTATATTTTAACTTTGCTCAAATGTTTGGCACATCAGTGAAATCTTGGCAGAAGTAAACACGATCACGTTCAAATCTTGTGCTTATTATGGTCTCTATCCATTTGTTTTATTTTATCTTCTATCAAAATAGAACCACCCCCATGCTTTTAGAATATTGTTAGGGATCATCTAGTAAATAACATGCTTTGTTAATAGTCTGGCTAAAATTGCTCTTACCATACACTTATTATCTCATCCAAGCTTACTATTTGTTCTATCTCATCCATCTAGGGCTAGCTACTCACTGACCCATTCATTAGGGGATTCAAATCAACTCTTGTGTTATTATTACAATTAGCTCCTATTCAATTTACATCAAAGCTCTATGTTGTTATTTCTGATTCAATAGTGGTTTTCAACTTTTTTATCTATAGGACATATAAGGACACTATTAGCTTCAGATTTGATTCATATTCAACCACCAAAAAAAATCATTTAGGCATAGCATCTCTATTAAATGTTGTTGACGGTGGAGTAATTCCTAGATGCATTGAAAAGCTGGCTCACATCTAACTAGGTGTAGTAGGTCTAGATTTCTAAAATGAATAAGGAAAGTAATTTTTAAACATTAAAATAAATAATCCTTGCATTATAATTCCATATTTCCTACCTTTTTTTTAGGATGCAATAATCACATTCTAGGAAAAAGGTGTCTTGTTTGATCATTTAGTCAAACACCTGTCATAAATAAAAATAACAAAACACAGTACGAGTCTTATTATATTAACATTTTTTATCAAAAATTTCTATTTGAACATTTAAGAGTCATTAATATGGAGTTTTAATAAATTGTCTAAAATCGTATCTCAAAAAGTGGTATACACCTTTTTCATTTAATCTAATAGGATTTCCTTGAAAATTCCCTTTTGACAAATAATCAAACAATATTAAAATAATTTTAGACAAGTTTTGTTCATCCAAGAGGTTTACATATAACTTATTTCAAATATTATATACATTTCTAAAGTGTTTTAACATAACTCAAAAATATTTTAATTTTAGAATTTTGCTTATAAAAATAGTAAAGGCATAATTTTTTCTACCTTGTTTCTTATAAAGGTGAATTTTGTCTAACACCTTCTTTTTCAAGTCATATTTTGGGTCTAATGTTTGGTTTTGCAGGATACCCCTCAAGATTGATTTATTAAAACTACTAATCTTTTTTGCAGGACCCAACTCTTGACTACCATATCAAACTACTAACTCATGTGCTTGCATGCTGCTAGTCAAAGACCTATTTTGGCACTTTTTCACCTCATTCCTATATTGTATATATCATTTTTAATCATTTCATTATGTGTATATATCTTTTTTATATCTCTCCTTGTATATACTTTCTTGTGTCCACTTGTAAATAATTATTGTATCATGCCCCTCACATAGGTAATTAAATAAGTTAATCATATTGTGTGTTTGCATGTTTGTCATGCCCCCCCTCTAGATTAACACATGACATATAATTGATCCCCATGCACAAGCTTAGTTTATAGGGGTTAGTGTCATGGATTTCATCATCATGTGCTAACCAAACTCTGTATTCTAATGGAGTATAACAATCAGGAATAGTTGTCATTAGATCAAGCGGTTGACCCTATATAGGTCATTCATGAAGGGGAAGAGTTAACTCTTTGAAATAGGCATTAGAGAGAGCCCTATATGGACTTGGGCCCCAATGTACCTTTGTTTATATTAGGGATACCCCTTAGAGAGCCCATTTATCCTAGTATAGGACCTTATGGCCATAACAGGTGTACCACTGTACGAGTCAGCATCAGCTCTGAAGTAGCCATTGAGTGCAAGCAGGTTTGAGAGGGTTTGGTCAATTTCATAATGGGTCACCAACCTACATCCTTGTGAAGTCATTGGATGGTGCAGACATAAGGTTACACACCCATCAGTTTACTAATCATAGGTTTTGGCTTGCTTATTTTGGTATGTGTTGTGCTAAACCCATACTGTTTATGAGTTGAGTCAGCCTTCACCTATACATACCTATCTAAGTCTTTACGCCACTCAGCTTCTACATCCTATCTTCCTTATTATACATATCATCCTATATATTCTTGAATTATCATCTTACCATATTGTATATCTTTATCATCCTTTCCTTGTACATCTTTTTCATTATCTCATATGGTATCTTCACCTAGTCATTATTGCATACCCTAGTCACACATTGTCCTAAGACCATCTCACCTTTATTTATCCAAACTTTACCTTTTCTTATCCACCTTTTGTTTCACCATCATCCCTATATTATCTCATCTCCATCTTGTCCATCCTAGTCATCATCCCATTATATGTTTTATCTTGTCATCATCCTTTGAACATCCTTATCACCATCCTCTTGTATATATTATCTTTTTATAACCCCGTCTTGGTCTTATCCATATCCCATATTATTTATTCATACCCACTCATCCTATTATACCATAATCTCAACATCTTATCATCCCTTTGCCCACATTATCTTTTATTATCTCCTATCTTGAACTCATCCCATCCTAATCATCCCCACTTATCATTGATCATCACCCGCATATCCTAATCATCTAATCTTGTACATCCTTATCCTAGTCATCCCATATTGTACATACTTTGTTCATCTAGGGTCTCCTTTCATCTTTTACATCCTCATCATCATCCCCTTGTGTGTGTGTGTGTGTGTGTGTGTGTGTCATCTTCTTGTACATCCTTTTATATATCCTATACTATCTTGTCTTCATCCCACCCTAGTCATACCCCAATCATCTTGTACATCTTTTCCTAATAACCATCTTGTATATCTTTGTCACCCTTTTATTTTATATCCTTTTCATTATCCCATCTCCTATCTTAGATTAGTCACACCTTGTCATAAGACCACCTCATCCATAATCAATCACACCTCACTTTAGCTTGGCCTTATCCATCAATCACACCATAGTCTTAATCAATCCCATATCATTTTATTGACATCACCCCATTACATATTTGATCATAACCTATCACTTATCCTAATCCTATCTTATCTCACCATCCACATTCTATCCTAAGTCCACCTCATCCTTATCAAGTCATATTTTTCTACCTATCACCTAGTACATCTTTGACAATATACCATTATGCATATTGGGTTTGTATATCCTTTTATTTTCCTATTCTATCCTCTATTATCACCTTGTCTTCCTCTCATCCTTCCATCCTTAGTCATACCCTTATCACCTACATACCCCAATCCATCTTACGTCCTTACCCAAGTCCGCATCATTAACTACCTATCTTCACCTTGTAAATATCCTTATTTTCTTGTACATAGACCCACTCATCAATAACCATCCCTTCATCAATCATCATATCATAAATCCTAGTCTCGTACCCTTATACATAATGTATTCTCTTGTGCATTCCATTAGTCCTATCATATCCTAGTCCCACTTACCATTTGTCATACCCCTACCATCCCCTAATCACATCTTGTCTTATCATCCATATCCCACCTTAGGTCCACTCTATCCCTCATCATTTGCCTTGACCTTGTCTTTACCACCCATCTAAACTTAACCACGTCTTATCTTATCCTAGTTGGCTATTCAAGATCACATACAGGTCTCAAGCATTACTATCCCATTTACATTATCCCTTCTCGTCATCCATCATCATTGTCTTATCCTAATCACTTTCATCACATAATTACCTACCATAATACCTTAAGAAAATTAGTCCAAGGCTTGAGCTAGTCATATTGCTCTATCCACACAATTCTATCATCCTAATCTACTTGGTCAAATCTCGTACCTAGTCAATATATTGTTAACATCTTATCGCCTTCTCAGTCTCAATATATAAAACCCATCAGTCTAATCTAATCCAATCATCTTGCCTTATTCATTACTAGTACCCATCATATCATCCTCTTGCTAATTTTGAATTTAAACACCCATCACATCCCCAATATTTTTTTTGCTATCTTGACTACTAGACATTGTTGATAGGTTGTTCACACCTATTGCACTATTGGTCTAACAACTGATCATAGTCATCCATCATCTCAATCATGTTTTAATCCATTTATTTATTCCATCCTCATTAACACCTATCATAATAGCTTGGTCCTTAGGTCTTACTTTGTTCAAATAATATTTGCATCATCATCCATCTTTCTCATGGCTTTGGACCTAATTCTTGTAGACCAATACATCCTAACCAACAAGGATGAAGTCCTTTTATGAGCACTATATTTAGGTACTCACCTACCCTCAAACATTGATCCCATTCACCCCAAATTACCATCCCATAGCCCCACCAAATCAGTCTCAACCTTCCTTGATGTGGTCACCCTAATCAATAAATACATCATGGAAAATAAAGATGAATTCCTTTTATGAGTATGTAAAATGGGTGGTCACTTTCTTGATGATTTTGACCCCATGAGCCTTAAATCACTTCCCAAATAAGTCCAACATCAACCCTTATCCCATTCCCTTCCACCATCCACTAGCCCTATTCAAAACCCCTTGGCCCCAATTCATACCCATCCACAGTCAAATCCTCCATCTACTAATCATAATCCATCACCACTCCCTCATCCTTTATCACTCACCATAATGAACCTCGACCCTGATTTCATAGACCAATTTATAGCTTCCAACAAGGATGAGATCCTCTTGAAGTTCATTTTAATGGGTGTCCCACTTCTTGAAGGCATTGATCCCCTTTCACTTATTGCACCCCCAACACAAACCCTTTCATTCAAGTGCCCTTCCAATCCCTCATCCACTAGCCATAGGCAATCATCCACCCCTTCCTATACTATCAAAGGGAATCTAATCTTGGCTACCCCACCTAATATCGGTCCATTCACCCAGTTACATCAATAACCATCTTATCACAATTCCAATGCTTCCACATCCAAATCACAAAGATAAGGAGAGGAAGAATCAAATGAATTTATCTCCCTGGGTGAAGAAGAAGAGGAATGCCAATATTCCATTCCTGATCACAATCACACCCTTCTAATTCTAATCCACGGTCAAGACATCCTATCCATCCTCCATGATCCCCCCATCTTTGACCACCCATCCATTCAAAACAAGTCTATTCCCCATAATCCTAGTCCTCCCATATCCCATTATTCCTTTCATGGACCTATCTTTGCTTCATCCATTATTTATCCACCATCTCCCTCTCACCCATCACATCAAATACCCCCCATTTAGAGTATAATCACTGAAAAATCATCCTTTACTCGTAACATAGCATCATGTACATCAAAATTAGCATCAAAGTTGGAACAAGTTTTATCTACCTCAAGATCATGTGCAGCACCAGCATCCGAATAAGACTCCTCATAAGAATCATCATCCCTTATCGATATTATAGTAGATGGTGATAATACCTACTTTTTTGAATAATCCACTCAAGATAATGACATCATAACTGAGTTCTTGAATGCTTTATCTAATTTTTAGAGTGGATCTGATCCTACCTTAGAGGCATGTATTAGTGATCCTTTAGAGATTTTTTAGGACACTTTCTCCAATGTTGAGGTTACATCTCCTAGTGACATTTATGAGGAATATGTTTCCCATTATACCCTTAATCTATCCCATCCCAGTAATCCTTTGCCTCACCTCCATAATCCTCATATCCCACTCCATGAAGGGGACAAACAAGACCATGCACCATCGAATTCCCCTCTGCATTTAATATCATGTACCACAAATACAATAGTCCAAGACCATATTCCTAAAGTCATAAATCATGATCAATTCATCTTTGATCCCTTAAATCAAAATCAATCAAAATCAAATCATCAGCCTAATAAAATCATGTCTCCCCCAAGTGAAACACAAAATCTAGCACTAGGGGCATATCAAAGTCAAAATAATCATTATATCAAGTCAAAAATCAATCTCCTCTAGTGAAGCCCAAAAATTGGCACCAGGGCAATAAAGACAAAAATCATATAGCCAACCATCCTCTTAATACTTGGGTTAAAGAATCATCAAGTCAAAAGGTCATGGATCCCATTATCTCATGGCACCAATCCAAAGAATCCCCTTCACCATATTCAATGGTGTATGCAACTATTGAAACTCAATTTTCCATCCTAATTATATCCCTCCTTCCTATCCTATACATCATAATCATAATCATGACATCCTCTCATCCACATCACATCTCATATACCTAGGTAACATTATCCCTCATAAGGGTCATGAAGACACCTAGTTAAAATGTTTAGAGGGTGTTAAATCAAGAGTCAATAAAGGTCACCATCACATGATCCTAGCATCACCTTTTTCTAGAATAGGTGTTGGATAAATGATCCATCAAGTGTCTACACCTTGCATCTCTCCCATCAACTAATAACTTGAGATGACCAATAAAGTCAAAATTCAAAATAAAAGAAAAAACATTCATCCAATGGTGAAAACTAGTCTTCTAACACCTCGGGCAAACTCCATGATGAAAATTGGTTTTCAATGTCATGGTAGCATAATCTACTATCTAAATTTTTCCTCAACACTTGGGGGCAAATTCATCCATTTCATATCCTCATCCATCCATCCCACTTGTCACGTCCTTTGTCCACCTTGTTTATATCACCCATAATTTTATCCCTTGATCCATTATTCATATCCATCATCCACCATCATATCATATCATCTCCTCTTCCTTCCCACCTTGACCTTCATAAAGAAGTGGAAGGTGTGTTGGGAAATGCCTTAAAACCATCTTGGCATATCCTCCAATAGACACTTAGGCAAATAACCATCTGGTTCCCTCATGATGTCATCATTGGTTATCCCTAGTTCCTTCATCCTTGGCCCCCATCATGATCATCCTTTGTTATCCCATCCATCATCTCTCCATCCTTCTCCTAATTTCTAGGCTTGGTATTCCCTTTTCTAGTAATCCCATTTTTACATTGTATATACAATCCCAAAAATCCCTAAAATTTTGAAAAATGTCAAAAACCGTAAAAATAATAAAATATGAAAAAGCCAAAAATAGTCCATGATGTCTTCTCTTAGGCCTAATCCCCTAGTCACATCCATCTCCATCTGGATCCTATCTTTCTCATCTTTGGATACCACATTCCATCTTTGAATCCACTCCTAAGTGGCCATCCATCATTTCATCATCCTTTTGGCTAAGTATTATTGGCACACATCACCTTGTCAAGATTTTAATCTAGCGCCCATCACTTCTCTATCAATGCCTTTTCATACCTAGCACCCATCAATCATCACTCTACTACTATGAAAGGTACTTGATCCCATCACTATCCTTATCATTGCCTCTTCATATCTAGCACCCATCTAATCACTCTTTGCTAGTATGAAAGGTCTTTGATCCCATCACCTCCTAGTCTCTTTGCTAGATTGGATCCTTGTAGGGCCTTGTATGTTGCTAATCATTGGTCATCACTTGTATAATCACCATCCTTGGTCACTTTTTGATCTGATTTCAAGACCAAATCAGTATTCAAAGACCTTCTCACATCATCTATCCTTCCATCCTAAACCAGGGGCAACATCTTAGCCTAATCCTAATCATGATTACCCTATCCAAATCCAAGTCCATCCTAAGTCCACAATCACATCATGATCATCCAACCCATCATCTAATCACTCATCCTATCATTAGGCAAGACATAATGACATTTCATGTTGATACTTGTGTATGTGTTACTTATTTGTTATGTTTGCCTTGTTTGCATGTCATGTATATATCTTATTTGTCTCATGTTTTTCATGTCCTTTTTTATCTATTGGGAAATCAATGAGGATGATATGAGGACACCAAAAGTGCCCTCGAGGATGCAGAGTTCACCATTTGCCCATGCACTTTGGCACAATGTCTTCTTGGTCATACTTATATCATGGGGCATCTTGTCAAGTGCTATATTTTTGGATTACTTACACTATGATGAGCTTTATGACATTATGATGGCTTGATAACACCCATCCTCATCATTATTCTAATCTCTTATCATCCCTATTTCCATCACCAATCTAATCTTCTTGACCTATCCAACTAATATCCAAGTCATATCCTTTCATCATTAACATATCCCCTAATCACTAATCATCTTCGTCATCGTCTTCTATTCTTGAGTCAGAACTACATTGGCTTGAGGTCTTATTAGACTATGTAGGTAGCACTTAGCCATGTTTTAATGCCCAAAGATCATTTGGCCACTATCTCTATCATCATCCCCCAATCCTGGTCACTCGATCATATCGATTCTTCTCTATCATCACCTACATCATGACAATTGATTTAGATTTGGGCTACACCCATCCTTAATCTAAGTCATCAGTCTTATCCTGACCAAGAACTCTCCCTTGCATGCATCCTTGTTTGGGATATGTCTAAAGCTTGAGGCCTTTTAATCTTATCATCATTTTGTTATGGTTGATTCCTCTTTGAGATGTGTCGACAACCATGACACCCATCATATGTCTTCCATGTACATGTGTCCTTGCTAGGGGCATGATCAATTTTTAGCTCATTAATCAAGTCAACCTCATCTTCTTTATCTTCTATCCCACATCTGACATCCCATCCCCTCGTCTATCCATCTCATCTTACCCATTGTTTCTTCATTTTGAGTGGCCATCCATCTCATTATTTCTCGCATGTCCTCTTGAGGAGGCATCATATTCCCTATCATCATCTACTAATATTCATCCATGACATTATTTTTCTTTGAAAGACCATTACTCCTTCCACTTCATTCCACTTACACCACCCTTTCAAAAAGAGGCAAAATGTATGCACTAAAATGTGCTCGCCCCACTAATTATACTAATTCTTACTAATTTGGCCTAAACTCCATCTTCCCAGCTATATTAACTATTAGTCTAATACCCATATCCCATTCTTATATCCCACATAACCTTTATCCCATCCTAAAATCAATTAATTTTCCTATTAAGCCCTTAATATATCCTAGTACCTACTAACCTACCCCTAAACTAACTTGACAATTTAAAATTCATATTTATTCACCTACCACCCTAGCTACCCTACCACTGTAGCCATTCCTACATCCCTATGAGCCCTAATCCTCATTAAGTCCTATCTAATCCCCCTCATTATCCCCTAAACCTATGGAGAAGCCTCTATAATTGGAGAACCTCCTCCAAGTTTCTAGAAGTCTCTAAACTAGAGACTTCCAATAATTTAAAATTCTTCAAAATTCCCTCCATTTTTCCTATAAAAGACCATGCTTGGGCAATGGCAAACTAACAAGAATTTTCACGACATCATCATGCCAATTTAATCCCTCAATAAGAGCTCTCATATCAAATTCACGTCCATTTATCCTATCACCAAGCATCCATAATCTAGCAACAATCAAGCATCATAGTGTCAATCTGAATCTAATCATTCAAGTGCAAATCTTGGACTGAAGTTGTAAAGAGGTAAAAAGAATGATAAGAATGTGCTTGTTATTATGATTTTATCTCTTTTATCCATTCTTATTAGTGTCATTGAGTTTTTGGGTTTTGTTACTAAAATTAGTAATATAGATTAAATCCAAAAAAATTGGTGCACACAGTTTATAATATTATTGTAATCTGTATTTCAAGCTCTGTGATTGGTTGATAGACAAATAGGGAATTGAAAAGTGATTCCTATAGACTCTTGCCTTGGCAGGGACGAATAAGAGTTGGAATGGTTAGATTGGGATGGATAGATTTACCAAGTTTTAATTATTACGAGTTGATTTAATAATATTTTACATGAACAAGCTTATCCAACACTCCCAAATTTATTGACTTTAGTTTGACAACCAATCATAAAAAATTTAATATTTAACACTTTTCAATATAAATTTTATAATTCATAAAAGATGTAGACCTAACCAATTTATGAATATTGATTAAATTCAAATATCTTAAATTACCTTTTGTTTACATAATAATTCTTGCATTTTAATTTAATATAAAACACCTTAAAATTTATTATTTTGTATAACTCAAAATATATTAAAAATTATCATATGTATCATTTAAATCCTTTTAAATTTCTATAAATTTACAGGGAGACCCCTTATGCTAATTTAGGTTACATCTTTTGGCATAATTAAATGAAATGAAAATAATTGTGGAAAAGTATTTGCTCCATCTTTCTATAAATTATTCGAAGACTAAAGTCGATGGAAAAGTATTTGCTTAATCTTGAGAGTTAAATGTTGGACGACAATATTCAAAATTTAGGATTTACAAAGGAAAGCCTCTATAGAATTGAAATCTAGGGGAAAAGTCCTAGTAGCTGCGCACCCTAACTTTATACAGTGAATTAAGGTGTCATAACATTACATTAGATTTTGAAATGTTTACCCATTTTAATATGTCATCTTAACTACTTATAACTAAAGTTTCAAGGTCTAACACATTATACATTTTACGATTTAACCGATTTTATCACGAAAAGTTATAAAATGCATTTTTTAACTTATGATCAAAACTTAACCTTTAGAGTACCAATAATTGTACATTAAAATATTAAGTCTTAGTTGTCAAGATGTGATTAATTACTTTTAATTTTATATAAAAAATATTAAACAAGTATTAAATATTATATGTTCAGTTTATGATACATTTTAATATTTATACACATTAATATGTTTTGTTAATGAAATATAAGTTTGACAATTAAAACATGCACAACTATTGAAACCTTTCTCCTAATTTAAATATTATTTTTTAATAGTTTTTTTTTTTTTAAATCCCATTCTACAAAACCGTAATCTTTTACAAAGGAAAGCCTCTACGGAACCGGAATCTAATTTAAACATTATTTTTTAATAGTTTCTTTTAACTTTATTTTCCCACTCTACGCAACCGAAATCTAATTTGACCGTTTTAACATTCTTGTCGAAATAAAAAAATTGGACAATTGCCCCAGCTACGGAACCCCATTCTAGATTCAATCATAAGAAGGCTTAAAAGCTCACTACGAATTTCTTCGAATACAATTGTAAGCCCTCTTCATAGAATACTATTTAAGTCTATAATAAAAGAGACTTAAAAATAAACCATAACTTAAACTCTATTTAGAGCTTTGTTGTCCTTGCATGCGATTTTTAATGATACTCCACTAAATTTAATAATTATTATTTGGTTGTTAACTTTGTTTTCCTTACATAAATACCGAAAATTTAATTTGGAGCTTTGTTATTGCATGTAAGTTTTTCAATTTTTATTTATATCGATATTTTATATAATTCTTATTTTTATATAAATAATTTAAATATGTATTTAAATTTTAATTATTTTTAATAGTTTTTTTGTTTGTAGTGATTCTTCATCATCATTATTATTATTAGAGATTTTTGAGTTAGAGTTATGAATTGGATAACATTTTTACAGAGTTGGAGTTATGAATTGATAACATTTTTATAGAGTTTTAAATTGTAAACCGAAAATAAAAAATTTTAACTAAAACTTATGAACTAATCTAAGACATAATAGAGAGGCCTAAATACCTCAAATCAATAATAAAAATAAACACCAACCTAAAAAAATACAACCAAAAATCATGGTCTACAAAACAAAACTCTTTTTTACACATAATTTTAGTTCAAAGACAATGTTTAAATTTGATAACTAATTTCATCAAATAAATTTTGATAAAAAGTAAAAATAAGAGACTATTTAGATCAGCAAAAAATTCTCATTAAAAATATGGAGTATGTCGTTGGGAAATATTTACCATTATAAGCTAACATTTAAAGTATCAAAACTCTAGAACTTTCTAAGAAAAAATATCAAAATTTTGAGTGTAAACAGTCAACAAGCTTATAATTTGATCGTCTCATGATAATTTGACTGTTTATCTACCTTCCAACTTGTATTTTGAGTTATATTATATTTATATATTAAAATAATATATTTTCAAAATTTTAAAATAATGATTTATTTTTTCAAATAAATAAAATTATAATAAAATATCTAAATAAAAAAATTATAATTTTTTGTATTAAAATTTTATATATTAATTTAAATTAAAAAAATTAGAAAAAAATAAAATAAATCATCCCAATAAAACATTAAAATTAAAATGACATCAAACTAAAAAATATATAAAAATTTACATTCACTAATATACAAAGCTAGAACATAATAAAATATAATGATTGGCATTATTTGCATCGATGATAATAAAAATTAAATATCAAAAACATTATAATCATTAAAAAGGGGCTTCATTTTTGTGAATGAAATGAGTAGATAATATGTAATGATATTTTAAAAATAAATATATTTAGGAGGGAAAATAGGGACTGGTGTGACGAGAGGTTAAATAAGGTTGTGATCACTTTTCGAGTGGTGGAAGAGCAATGATCCCTATCAAAAAAAGGATATTGAGCAACAAGATATAGGATGGTAGGATCAATGACGACAAACTCAATCTTAGGCTTCGACAAAGATACGAAGGGCAATAAATGGATATATACAGACTACTGCAACTTGGTTAACCCTTTCCATGTCTACGACACTTTCTACAAAGTCATGCTGATCAAACAAAACCCTTCTCTTGTTCTAGTTTTATTTTTAGTGACAACCACTTTTGGTTGCAAAGCAAAATATGGCCAAGGACAGGTCGTTATTGCCTTGAAAGAAATGATTACAACATAATCTTCTCTTAGGGCACCTCTTGAATATGAAGCTAGGGCGTAGGTTGAAATGACATAGGTAGTTGTAGAAGATGCCCTGGTGACGTTTCCCAAAGAGGTCCTAGTTTTTTTAATCAAGGATGATTTGTTTCAAGGTATACTAAAAGATAAAAGTCAATTATTTGATATGTAGATTGTTGGGGAAGCACCCCTCCATAACATAGTTGATTTAAATTTCAAAAGTGGTCTAGCCGAAACTATTTGAACCTTCTCTATGTGATTGAAAATATTTTTTCATGATTATTTTATCCTATATGGAAGAGAAGGATTTTGTGTGGAACAATAGTCCTTGGTCCATTAGGAGGCAAGGAGCGTTTGTGTGCCTTTGGTCCCCATTGTTTGACCAAGCACATGTAACTTTCTCAAGGCTTCCATATGGGTTTGCTTATATAATATTTTGTTGGTCTTGAGAAATCCAATGCTAATTCAACAATTTGTTGGGGAAATATGAGATTTTGTTAAAATTGACAATGGGTCAGAATCTCATTCAAACAGATTTATTAGAATTTATGTTTTTCCAAATCTTTCAAAGTTGTTACATCATTCCATTAGGATCTTGCATTTGAAGGACTCAATTCTTAACTATGAGGGGCTTCCATTTAAATTTTCCAGGGTTAATCAGTTGGGGCATAAGGTAACAAATTATACTATGAAGCATACTTTAGACGAAATACCTCTTCATACTTAGAAACGGATTAAGAAATTTGATCAACTCGTTTAAGACAATGTTGAAGGAATTCACGAGGCTATGTTTTGGAGAAATCCTCTCCAACAATGGATGGCCAAGAGCTTGGGAAACAAGATTTTGACAAAGGCTTTTTTTATGGGAGCAAATGTAGGCTCAATGAAGAAAAACATGACTTTGAAAGAAGTTTTGGGATTAGGATTTTCTTCCCCAGATAGAAAGGGGTTGGGGACTCATGGTGAATAGATTTCAAGGTTAGAGTTCTAAGCAAGAGAGGATTATTCACAAGGAGCACTGACATTAGAGAAAAATAATTATGCAATTCAACACGTGGTAGATTTGATACTAGTTCAAAACATTTTTTTTAATAAGAAATAGTGGCAGATATAGTTTACAGGGTCTTGGATCTTCCAAGGACCAATTTTGAGAAAGCAAAGGCGAGGCACTAGTTACTCAGTATTTGGAGCAATGGAACTTGGACTACATGCAAGAGCTGGGAGGAGGATTTCTCTTCTCATGATGGTAAATAAGAGCTAGCTTCAAGGGACATATGCACCATTTCACAAACTACTTATTATCCAAGCCAAACTATGGTAAGAAAAATAAAAAAGAAGCATAAAAACTATGTTAATATGCTTTGATCTTCATTGATGAGGGCACTCAATGGACTATGGAGTGTTCCTTACATGCAGGGGAAGGAGAGTGCTTGCCTCTCTTGACTGAAACTCCACATTTAGGTAGAGTTAGTGATTTTAGATAGTTCGGTATTAGATGGCAGTGGGTTTTTGGGCTTCATTAGTGTTACTAAAAGATTAGATGCTTTTGTTCATTTTGAGCTTTCAAATTCTCAACTATGAGTGTTTGTACTCTAACAATGTTTTAGTGTATTTTTATTCTTATTTGGTTCTTAGTAAAAGGTGAGGGATCCACACAACCCTCATTACCTAGAAAAATATATATAGATTATGATATTTTTACGAAAAATAATGATTCTAAATTAAAAATAAAAAGTTATTAATTTTATAAGTAAAAAAAATATTATTAAATTTTTTTAATTTTCACTTCCCAAAAATATAGTTAGAACAAAAATAGTTATTAAAATCTTTTATATTGCAATTTGAAAAAAAATAAAAATTATTTTAATATATTCTATTTAACTATATTAAATAATATAATATTTAATTTTAAAAAAATTAAATATATATAATTCATCAGTAATATACTGTTAAATTAACCGATCTAAATTTATATGATTAATTTGTTTTTTAAAGTTTTAAATTACAGGAACCAGGCAGCATCAATTTCCAGCCCTGACCGTCAATTAAAAAATAACAAACAAACACATCAAACATAAACGCTTGTAGCTTCCCGAAATTTAGAATTTTGCTTAGAAGACCATTAACGAATGTAACTTCATATACTTCGTTTATCCGTCATCTATCATCCGGCCGTTGATTATTTTGAAATTCGCGCCTTCGATCAAAGAGCCGTAGATATTCTTGAGAAATTCTCACTCACTATCAAAGAGCCATTGATTCCTGTTCTGCCATCGTCCTTTTCTTATCGGGTATTCAATCAAGATTTAGCTGTTCGAGGCGAAACTGGCGCACATCGAATCGTCGTTTTTAAAAATCCAGCATAAAATTAAATTAATTATAAAAATACATTCTCTTTATCCTCGTGATGAATCAGGATTGATGATTCTGTACACAATATTTCTAAACTTAAAATACGTATATAATATTTCTAAAAACTTTAAGATCTAATGAAAGTATAAACTTGCACCCGGTAAATTTTTAAATATTAAATATAGAAATTAAGTAAATCCATTTAATAATATATAATTAAATTTTTCATAAATATTTTGCAGTTTAAAAAATGAAGTTTTATAAAACAGTAATATTTACAAATTATCTCATGAAAAGTTTTAATAGTAATATATCTTAATTTTGGATAGCAAATTAAAGAGCCATCAGATTACAGTGGACTGAAATTTTTTTACCTATTTTAATATATCATCTTAATTATTTATAATACTAATTTTTATGTATTAAAATATCAATATTTGAATCTTACTTGTTAAGATGTGATTAATTACTTTTAATTTTATAAAATAAATGTGTATTAGAATATCAATACCTGAATCTTATCAAAATTATATATATTTAATAAAACACACTAACAATTTTTTTTTTTTTACAAAATTATACATACTTATAAAAAAAAAACCTATTCTAATATTGATTGATGTTGAAAAAAAAACCTATTCTAACATTAATTGATGCATCACTACTAAAACCTTTCCCCTACTGATAAAAATGCTAATCAGAAAGAGAATTTACTGATAAATAGCATCAATTCAGATTGGGAACTACATGCTGGTTCTGATAAAATTGTGGGAACTACGCGCCGGTTCTGATAAAATTGTGGAAACAATGTGCTGGTTCTGATAAAATTGTGGAAACTATGTGCTGGTTCTGATAAAAGTCTATTTGACTAGATTAATTGTCGGTTCGCTGATAAAGGTATATGTTAATAACAGATTTACTTCTCTTAAGAATTCGTCAATGTTGGCGATAGAGGAACCCTTGCTTTCCCTGCCGGCTGTGGAAAGAGACGAAACATATAACGCTCTCCTGGCTGCATCTCTCATTTCCATGGCCTTGTTCCGCAGTACATTCCCCTTCTTGCTCTCCATCAACATCTTGACAATCCTCTCTACCTTGTTCTTGTCGACGTTCCCGTCTACACCCCTGCAAATCTCGACGCCGACGTCTACTTCCTCCAACAGCTTAGAGTTGTAGAATTGATCCGCAGCGATCGGCCAGCCGATCAGAGGCACACCGTGGCTTAGGCTCTCCAGAGTGGAATTCCATCCGCAATGGCTCAGAAAGCCGCCGGTCGAAGGATGAGAGAGGATCAGTAACTGCGGTGCCCAACCCTTGAGCAGAAGCCCCTGCTCCGATTCTCTCATTCTTTGCTCGAATCCCTCGGGCAGGAAGTCGGTGGAGCCATCCGTTACTTCGACCGGAGGTCGCACGACCCATATGAACGGCCGTCGACTGGCTTCTAACCCCAGCGCAAGGTCCGCCATTTGACAATGACGGATCCTCGCCATCGTGCCGAAAGATATGTAGAGAACCGACGAGGGAGGATGCGAATCCAGCCACTGAGAACAGGTTTCTTTAACCAGGTCGTCGTTGCAGCAACCGTGAGCTGCGTCGGAAGCATCGGGAAGCACAGGGCCCACAGTCCAAACCCTACCGTGGCTGTTAGCTCGCAGGTGGTCGACAAATTTAGGTTCCACCGCGTCGAATGTGTTGAGCAAAGTTCCCCAGCTGCCGAGGTTCTTAGGTATCTGGCGTTTCAAGAAAAGGCCCCACGGGTCGGTATCGTCCGTCAGCTTGAGGCTCAACGGCAGCTGAGTTTTATGAAACAAGACATCCGGAAGGTCAGGAGCGAGCGAAAATGTATCGGAATCGGTCTTCTTGTGAGGCAGATGCATCCACAGGGAATAATATACAGCAGTCGCAAAGGCGCCCATGGTCATGAAAGTCACCCTCGGAATCCCCACCCGATTGGCAACATCTAAACTCCAGCCGAAGAACATGTCGCTGATGATGCAAGTCGCCGGGTTGCGCTCCTCTTCGGCGAACCGTCGCAGCAGCTGCTCGAACGGTTGCTCGAGCTGCTCGCAGTTGCGGGCGAGGAGGAACATGAAATTGTAAGGCAGAGAATCCGTGTTCTCCACACCGGGAGGAAATCCTTCGTCGCCCCTCGGAAACGGCAACTCTCTGAGGCGAATATCCATGTCCTTAGCTTTGCATGCCGCCGAAACCATGGGCCGTAGCCGGAGGAGATTGCAAGGGGTATTCACTATTGTGATGAGAAACCCTCCTCGCGTGGCGAGTAACTTGGCCAGCTCGAAAAACGGAATTATGTGGCCCTGCTGCATCAACGGCAACATAACTACGTGAGGCCGCCTCTGCTCTCCTCCTCCTGCCATGCCTCGTGTCGCCTCGCCCACCTTCACTGCACAGAAGCTTGGCTTTCGCGAATTCGAAGGTGAAGAGCAGGAGGGATCTTAAATATGAAATTGAGCCGGGTTTCCCTCTATCATGCGGGGTTCGTAGTGCGACAGCGTGGCAAGTTGAGAATAACACCGCGTATGAGTTTTACTACCACCAGCGGTTGCTTTTAACTCCCAGTTACTAAATTTAATGGTTGTATGATTGGATTCACTTTTGTTTTGCACCGTAGAATACAATTAAAGACGCACTGTTTAAAGATTGTACTGCAATTTGCATGCGACTGTTAAAAATAGAATACAATTAAAGATGCACTGTTTAAAGATTGTACTGCAATTTGCATGCAGCTGTTAAAAATAGTGTACTGCAAATATTGAATTTTTTAAGGATTTAATTTTTTTTGTTTGTATATGATTTTGATTCAAGTTGAGAATTATATTTGTAATATATTTTTTAAAAAATTATTACAAACTCTTATTAAATATGGAACAATTTCTTATGTTATTTTATGAGTTTTACTACCACCGGCGGTTGCTTTGAACTCCCAGTTACTAAATTTAATGGTTGTATGATTGGATTCACTTTTGTTTTGGACCGTAGAATACAATTAAAGACGCACTGTTTAAAGATTGTACTGCAATTTGCATGCAACTGTTAAAAATAGTATACTGCAAATATTGAATTTTTTAAGGATTTAATTTTTTTTTGTTTGTATATAATTTTGATTCAAGTTGAGAATTATATTTGTAATATATTTTTTAAAAAATTATTACAAACTCTTATTAAATATGGAACAATTTCTTATGTTATTTTATGAGTTTTACTACCACCGGCGGTTGCTTTGAACTCCCAGTTACTAAATTTAATGGTTGTATGATTGGATTCACTTTTGTTTTGGACCGTAGAATACAATTAAAGACGCACTGTTTAAAGATTGTACTGCAATTTGCATGCAACTGTTAAAAATAGTGTACTGCAAATATTGAATTTTTTAAGGATTTAATTTTTTTTGTTTGTATATAATTTTGATTCAAGTTGAGAATTATATTTGTAATATATTTTTTAAAAAATTATTACAAACTCTTATTAAATATGGAACAATTTCTTATGTTATTTTATGAGTTTTACTACCACCGGCGGTTGCTTTGAACTCCCAGTTACTAAATTTAATGGTTGTATGATTGGATTCACTTTTGTTTTGGACCGTAGAATACAATTAAAGACGCACTGTTTAAAGATTGTACTGCAATTTGCATGCAACTGTTAAAAATAGTGTACTGCAAATATTGAATTTTTTAAGGATTTAATTTTTTTTGTTTGTATATAATTTTGATTCAAGTTGAGAATTATATTTGTAATATATTTTTTAAAAAATTATTACAAACTCTTATTAAATATGGAACAATTTCTTATATTATTTTATGAGTTTTACTACCACCAGCGGTTGCTTTGAACTCCCAGTTACTAAATTTAATGGTTGTATGATTGGATTCACTTTTGTTTTGGACCGTAGAATACAATTAAAGACGCACTGTTTAAAGATTGTACTGCAATTTGCATGCAACTGTTAAAAATAGTGTACTGCAAATATTGAATTTTTTAAGGATTTAATTTTTTTTGTTTGTATATAATTTTGATTCAAGTTGAGAATTATATTTGTAATATATATTTTTAAAAATTATTACAAACTCTTATTAAATATGGAAAAATTTCTTATGTTATTTTATATTTATTATTGAAGTTTTATCATATTAAAAAAGATAAAAAAAGAAGTGACATTTATTTATATTTTGTATAATATGTCTATAATATGTGTTTACATAATATTTATTTATCTCTAATTAAATATCATAAAACATATAAAATTGTGATTAAATATTCAATTAACTAAATAATTAAATATAGAAAGTTAGGAGGTTCCTTGTTTTATTTTAAAAATTATTGTAAATTTGTTTCCAAGATCTAAAACTTGATAGCATAATTATGCAAACACTCTTGAAAGATAGGAAAGACTCTATAAACATCCTTGGTGAATTAGTCTCAGTTGAAAATAATTTATTATATCGAAAGGGTTGTATTTCGACTGGTGAGGATGATGGTTGTTTATATCCATTCACTAGGGTACAAATCCTTATAGGTACCTGACATGGAGAGTCAAACGGTTAAGGCTAGGATCATGCTCTGCATGACTTTGATGATGCAGATGCCCCTTACTCGTGGCTGCTTAGCTGAAGGAGCTCACTAATTTAGATATACGCTTACTCATCATTTTAATTTGTTGTATGTTTATTTCTAAAATATGGGCTGAGATGATGACATTCTATATAATTTAGTGATTCATGTTGAGGCACACACCCAAAAAAAAAATTCATTATACCTATTTTTTTGCTATTTCTCTTTTTCTACTTACCTTAATTTCATGCACATTGACACATATCCTCTTGTAATGATTTGAGTCTATAAGTCTAAAATGTTAATAATTTTTTTAAGGGTCTGTGTGAAATAAATCCACTAATTTATTATACCTCTCAAATTGGAACAAAGATGTCCAAAATTTAAAATGTAGAATAATATAAATATAATATGCCATGTGCATATCCAATATATATGTAATATGATGGGCGTCCTTCCTCCTTCCAAATGAGCTAACAAAATTGTCTATTTATAGAGGATTAAATTCAGAATTTAGTAAAATTTGCAATCTTGTCAAAATCTTATAACTAAAAACAATAAAAGTGGAATGAGAAAAATGGGTTCATTTGACATAGAGGAAAACACAAGAAGAGGGGGGGACAAAACAATATGAGTGATCTTAAAATGTGTCAAAGACCATACAAATAACCTCGACATGAGACCAAAATACCATACAGAAGAACATTGGGGTAGCAGTGGGGGAAGCATAAAAGGAGTTTCAATAAATTAAAAGCTTCTATGATGGTTCACTACCCTCTAATTTGGATCAATCAACAATACATAGAAAAATGTGAAGGAAACATATTAAATACTACAAACTAAAAAAGTAAGAAAAACTTTTTTTTAAGTGTATACATTTTTCCCCACTTCAAGGTGTGTGCATAGCCACAAAGTAGTTTTTTCGATCACGGATTTTAAAGTAGAATATAAAAATGATAATGTAAATTTGTATCTCTAAGTACTGAGTCACCAAATCTTGCAACCTATAAAACCACTTAATCTTTCCTACATAAATATGGGTACATATGAAAAATAGTAAATATTTTATATAAAATTAATTACCAATAAAATACATCCTTTACCTTTAATATGCAGTCCAGTTGACCATACCAATGAAGGATTTATTAAAAATATGGAGTAGTGTCAGAACCCTATGTATAATCTGCCAATGAGTTCCCACATCCAAAGAGAATTTAAATCATTAAGTAGTATGAGAATTGAAATTGGAACCTTATAACCCTAAAGTGATGGGCCTCCAATTCTAAAAACCTTTAAAATCACAAAGTTATTATGTAATATTGAAATTGAATTAGCATTCCAATAGTTATAATACAACAGGCCTCTAACTCTACAATATTTAATGTAATAATGAACATGCACCTTTATCCCTTATATGCATCTAAATTCTCTTGGGTTCATCTTACTATTGACCATTTTTACCACAGGTCAAAATGGGTCAACCCCCTATAGTCAGAACCTTGTAGAAGGGATTTTTTATAATGTCACAGGGTATGTTGTAGTTTATTTGATGTCATGACATATGTCGTTCTAGCTTTGGTCATAGTCTAGCCTAGTCCTTGTGTCATTTGGTATCTTAGGGGTCATTATAGAGTCTTATATGTAAGTGGAAGGTTTTCATGGTGTTCGAGCAGTTGCAAGAATAGGTCCAAAAAAGCCTAGTTTACACTTAAGAAATATTTCAAAATTTAGCTACGTATTAGAGTTCTTTCAAACAAATTATCCACAGTAAAAGTACAAGGCATAATTATCTTAGAGAAATTGTTCCAATTTATTTGGTTAAGTGTTGGAATTATTTCGAGAAAATTGTCTTGAAGGCAAAAGACTAAGGACAAATATTTTGGGAAAATTATTTAAGATAATTTCCCCGAGGACATATTTATTTCAGACAAAATGTTTGAGATAATCTTTCTGAAAACACATTTCAGTTGGACAAAATGTCTGAAACAAAAGGTCCTTATCAAAAGCCCAAAGATATTTCCATTGGGAAAAATGTTCAAAACAAAAGGTCCTTATCAAAAGCCCAGAGATATTTCCATTGAGAAAAATGTCTGAGATAATATGCCCAATGTAAAGCTCCAATGGAATTGAATGGTTTTAGAGAAATTATTTGTCCAAGCCTTCAAAATGGATCCAAGTAGGATCTCACAGTGTTCATAAGCTCATAGGGACATGGACCAGATTGGTAGAATCTAAAAAAATCATCAAGATCTTGAAATATTAAATCAAAATGACTTGGGCAAGTTTAAAGACCAGATCGTCATCAAGACATCATGAAGAACCAGACTAGACAACATGTTTGTGCATTTTATAAATGAGCTCAAGAAGCCTCATGTGACCATCAAACCATGTGTGATCAATGTTTTTAGTGCCAAGATCATTCTCTACAAGTTTCATATCTCGATGAGTCTTCTATCTTGAGATCTAAGCCTTCAAATTTTAACTTGATGAGTCTAAGAGATCAGGTCATCCTGCACGTCACATTGAAATGAGCAGACCATCTTGTTTGAGCATTTTTTATCTTCACTCAGGAAACCCCCATGAGCTAAAGGATTACTGTTCCATGGATATCTTCGTGCCTAGATCATATCGTAAAAATTTCATGACCATGCAAGATTTTTAGCTCAAGTTATGAGCATTCAAAGTTAGAGCCACAACATAAGACATTCATGTTAACGTCAAGTTCAAGCTCCATAAAATATATATTTAGATTAAAATGATCAATGACAGACACAGAAACATCATGCAAAACACACAAGTCAGTTCACTTGAACATTTTGTAAACACACTTAGAAAGCTCCCAGAACTAGTGGATCAAGTGGGCACACTCCTTTTAATATCAAGAACATCTCCTACAAATTTGGTGCCTCCGTGAGCTTTTTGATTTCAGATCCAAGCCTTCAAAGTTGGTAAAAAAATGGGAGACGTTCATATAAACATTGAATTTAAGTTATGGAAAAAGCCATCAGGTTCTTAAATTTAATGATCTCATAGATGTCAATGACGCTCCCGTAGACATCAAATGATGATTATGTAGACATCAAATTTAAACCGTGATAAATATCTATTTGTTTTCAAATGCAAGTATATTAACAATCAACATTCAATTGTACCAATGATCTAATGGTACGAGCTCGACTAATAGGAAAGTGGGCCCAATAATATCTACGGCTAGCATTCACTCGTACATCTTGATCTAATAAAGCGAGATGAGTCAAAAGGGTCAAGGAGATTGAGAGGCCACCACATGACATAATCATGAAAGTAGGTAGACTGATAATAGAACCTGAGTGCAAATGTGGCACTACCAAGTGGTACTAGTTTGAATAGAGATTAACGAGTCAAAGGCAGGATCAATGGCTCTCGCTCGATCATAAAAATCAAGATCAATGGTGCAAGATGAGTCAATGGGTCAATAATCTAATTCAATTTTGATGACTAATGAAATTAAAGGTTGAGAAGCTAAGGGACTTATTGGAGATCAAACACATGACCAAGGTCAAACTAAGTCAAGATTTTCAAAGGGCACATGCCACCATTAGATCTTAATCAAATGCCAAGGAGTAGACATAGCCATGTAGTTAGGTGTAAATAACATAAAGGGACTGCCATTAAGGCTAAATATGGAATTTTGGTTTGACATTTTATAGCCTGTAAGGTTCATTCTATGACTATGTTCACCATCATTTAAGGGAGGAAATATGTATACAATGAGCATCGACATAATGACTATAGGAAAACCAATAGTCTGAGATTGGTTTTCTATCTATAGTGGACCTATGAACATGGGGATGAGTTAGAGCATGTTCCAATTTGAACAAGAGCTAACATTTCAAAAGATGCCATGAAGGCATACATGTAGACCCCAATGGTTTCATTTCCAAGACCAACTACATGAAAAAGACCCTTCTCTCCACTTTTGCACACCATGATAAACCAATTAAGAGAAGTAAAAAAAAGACAAAATTCTAACATATGGATCCAATGGTTGTAACTGCATTGATGTTAGAACCTAGGTCAAAACAACTTGATCCTACTGTTGCAACCATAAGGGAGCATCAATGAGGGAATAATATAATTATGCAATGGACTAAAGTGACTTGGATCAATCAAGAAGCTTGAATGAGCATAATTATAGAAGCAGTTGTAACTACGATTCAAATGAAGTTGAACTCACTTGATTCCCCTTTGGACTTCTCTTTTTATGCTTCTCTCTTAAATGCTATAAGTAGCTGCCATTTTGGCCTTTGTAAAAAATTACACTCCATGTATGGTGGATCCCTAATGGAATGATGCCATATTTTACCTTTGAACATTAATGCAAATCTAATTTTGAGTTCTTTTACAATTGTCTAAGTGTGCAAGTGATGTATGGTGATGCAAAGTGATAATTGTCTATCCTTTCTTCCCTTATCCTTTCATGTTTATGCAAAAGTTCTTATTCTAACAGGTCATATGAAGTGTTGTTAAGTGTATGAGCCCATATTTTAAGTGTACAATGAGCCTTAGTGTCTTCAAATAACTTATGGTTCACTTACCTTGGATAGCTCTCATGCATCTCACCTCCATATTGAAATACTCATGTTAAAATCCATAGAACTTGGAAGTTAGTTTGTGTGACTTGTTTCTTAGTGCAAAAAAGTATGATGGTCATATGAAAGACATCTTGGTGTATCACCCCCTTAGATTATATTCATTTCATGCAATCTCTAACTCTTTTCCCCATAAGCAATTAGCTGGTATATATAAGAGCATTTTAAGATACACTCATGGAGTTAGCCCTTAAATCTAAAGGCTCTTTTCCAATATAGGTACACCCACATACCTAGAAATGTTCCCATGTTGCCCAAAATTGGAAGAGGCTTGAACAACTTCTTCTAGGGTGCAAGATTTGGTGACAATAGTTCTAGCATGCCCAGTGGGACCTAAGTCCAAGAGAGTGGAAAGATTGTTAGTGTGTGTTTCCTCTAATCAAATTTTGGAAGTAAGCAATCTAGCACCGATGGTGACTCTAAATAATAACTCTAGTTTTAAGCAACCTAGGTATATCTCATTAAAGTTTTGATTAGTTTTTTTTACATTTCCTTTGATACATGAGGTTGGCATGAACAACTATGGTGAATATCCCTACCATGGACCTCCTTATCAAACTTGTTATGAACCACATTATGCCCCCCAAAAATCCTATCAAAATAACTATTAATCTTATGAGAAATGGTAACCCTATAATCCTCTATCCTCCCCCCCTCACCCCATATAGATACCATGTTATTGGACAACCCTATGAGGAAGGCTACCAAGATACCTACAAGAAATACCTCCCTATCAGTCCCAATATGAGCCCTATCAACCATATCATGATGCCTATGGACCTCAAGAGTAATCCTATGAGTCTTGCCATGACGAATCATATGTTTACATGAATTGTATACATAGGTATTGCAAGGCAAGATGTAGATTCCTATAGGCTAGAATGTAACAAAATGAAACTGGTCTTGATCCTCATCATTACCCTCCTCCTTCATTTTTTCCATCTTATATCAAGTCCTTGTTGGCATCCATACTATAAGTACTAGTTAATGAAGATGAATGATAACATGAGATGCTGAGTATGATGTAATCCCTGATCATCTCATGGAATGGTTGATAAGTACTACCCCATATTATATGCAAAAGCTGGAGACATTTGAATAACTAAAAAGAACTCAATGGGAGGTCAAATAATAAATGGACTTCACAAAGAAGTGCCTTAAATTCTCAATAGATAGGTTAAGTATGTGGGAGGATAAAGATCTTGAAAATGAACATGTGGTTGAATAAAATTAAGGAGACTATTGGAAAGATGCAACTCCTGCTTATGTAGATGTTTGTCCTTTTAATCAACCCAAGAAATCACTTACCTATGAGATCACTAGTGCATTCCTATTTCCTAAATCCACTCACGACCCCTCTCCCACCCCTCACATTCCATCTCTTTCACATGAGCATATCCATCAACCTTCCACCTCACCCCTTATTGAGGAAGAACCCATCTTGAGAGAAGTAAGTGAAAAGGAGCAAATCCAAGCCAAGGTTGACCAAGAGGATGTCATGAGTGACTATGAGGAGGAAATCACCATAGGGACTCCCCTTGGTGACCACAAGTGTAATCCTACTTTCTTAGATGAAAATAAACATATTAAAGATCCTATTGCATTTGTCCATGAGGAATGTGGCCAAGACTTGAAGAGAGAGGCATTTGAAGAAGACTCCATGTCTAATCATGAAGTTGTGGATAACCATCTCAATCATGAAGTAGGTTTTACTATCAAGGAGGAAGGTCAAGTCAAGCCTCAAGAATTTATAGTCCTAAGAGAGTCTCATGAGACCAAGGTAGATGAAACGACTCTTGAAGATGACACTCGTGAGGTGAATGAAAATGACTTGTGGCAAAAGTTTGATTTCATATGTCATGAGTTTGATTAGCTCGGTAAGGTTACTCCTCCTCCCAAGAAGTCTACATCTAATTTGGATAATGCCTCTAACAAACATTTTGATTTTTGTCTCAGTAATCATAGAGAAAGGTCTCATGTTGTGAATGAAGAGGAACTATGGAAAAAGCTCAATGCCATATGCAAAGAGTTTGGCAAGTTGGGTAAATCTCTTTTTTCTCCAAGAGATTCTATATCTAATGACAAGGTTGCTAATGATACTAATGATCATGTTGATAAGTATTCCATCAAGCATAAAGATGAAGGTCATTTTGTTGATTAAGAATATGTTGTCATAAAGCAATATGATGATGTTAGTGTCCAAAAGTTTGTAGACATGGAAAGTGAGGGAAAAGTGGAAGTTATTACACCTCAAGAATAGTCAAGAGACCCATCTAATATTGAGCCATATCCAAAGGTATTAGATCATGAATAAGAAGAGCTTGATGCTTCCAAACATCAAGTACAATCTATCATGGAGAAAAGCAAGGCTGAGAGGATTGCCATATTTTTAAACTTGTATATTAAGGGCCAAGTACATGAGAAGGTGGAGAAAAAGTTTTCCATGGAGAATAATGAACAAGATTACGTGGACTATTCAGATCTCCTTGATGAACTTGAAAAACTTGTAGTTGAATAGCAACCCAATCTTATTGAGGACACTATGGAAACTAAAAAGGAAAGCCTTGTTCAACCACCATTAGAGGTCATAACCAAGGAACCAAATGAAAAAATTGAGGCTATTTGGATGCAATAAGAGTTCATATCCATAGCTATCTTGTTTGGAGCTGTTTGGTTATCATTGAACATCATGCCAATGAATTTGGAAAACACCATGAGGAAGATGGAGATATCAATGTCAAGGATCAAAAGGTTACATGTATGATTCAACCCTTCATGTCATAAAGTAATGGAGGTTTTAAACTTCCCCTTTGATGCTGGAGGAATTTTTTGTCTCATGTTAGTTAGTGCTTGTATCAATTTTTTTAGATGTGTGTTTTCTTTCTTGTTGTGTTTTGTTCCCTAAATGTTTTAACTAAAGCACATGTGTGTTTCTATTTTGTGTCTTGTTCTCATTTTTTTCTATCATTGTTGTGTGTTGTCAAAGGCAATTTGTATGTCAAACCTACTGTACATGTGACTCCATATCCTAATGGATGGAATTAGGCAACTGGTCATGGCATAACAAGCATACTACCCTTGGGAATTACCAAGAATGTTGACCATTTTTACCATAGGCCAAAATGGGTCAACCCCCTATATTTAGAATCTTGTATAGGGACTTTTTTAATAATTTCATAGGGTATGTTGTAGTTCATTTGATGTCATGAAATATGTTATTCTATCTTTGGTCATAGTCTATCTTAGTTCTTGTATCATTTGGTGTCTTAGGGGTCATTTTAGAGTCATATATGCAAGTGGAAAGTTTTCATTGTATCCGAGCAATTGTAAGAATAAGTCTAGAAAAGCCTAGTTTACACTTAGGAAATATTTCAACTTTTGGCTAAGTGTTAGAGTTATTTTGGACAAATTATCCACTACAAAAGTACAAGGCATAATTCTCTCCAATAAATTATTCCAGTTTATTTGGTTAAGTGTTGGAATTCTTTTAGGAAAATTGTCCTGAAGGAAAAAGACTAAGGATGCAAATATTTCAAGAAAATTGTCCTAGATAATTTCCTCGAGGACATATTTCTTTCGGATAAAATGTCTGAGACAATCTTTCTGAAGACACATTTTAGTTGGATAAAATGTCTGAAACAAAAGGTCCTTGTCAAAATCCCAAAGTTATTTCCATCAGTTAAAATGTCTAAAACAAAAGGTCCTTGTCAAAATCCTGAAGATATTTCCATCAAGTAAAATATTTGAGATAATACACCCGATGCAAAGCTCAAATGGAATTGAATAATTTTAGAGAAATTATTTGTCCAAGCCTTCAAAATAGATCCAAGTAGGATCTCACAGTGTTGATAATCTTGCAAGGATATGGACCAAATTGGAAAAATATTGGAAACTCATTAGGATCTTGAAAGATTAAATCAAAATGACTTGGGCAAATTTAAGGACTAGACCATCATCAGGATGTTATGAAGAACCAAACTGGACAACGTGTTTATGCATTTTATAAATGAGCTCATGAAGCTTCATGTGACCATCAGACCACACAGGATTAATGTCCTTAGTGACAATATCATTCTCTGCAAGTTTCATATCTTGATGAGTCTTCTATCTCAAGATTTAAGCCTTCAAAGTTTAGCTTGTTGAGTCTAAGGGGCAAGGTCATCTTGCACATCACATGGAAATGAGAAAATAATCTTATTTGATCATTTTTATCTTCACTCAGAAAACCCCCATGAGCCAAAGGATTGCAATGCCATGGAGCTCTTCGTGCTAGATCATATCCTAAAAATTTTATGACTGTGTGAGATTTCTAGCTCAAGTTATGAGCATTCAAAGTTAGACCTATAACATAAGATGTTCATGCTAACATCAAGTTTAATCTCTATAAAATAGTTGTTTAGATTTAAATGATTAGTGATAGGCACATGGACATCATGTAAAACACATAGGTCATCTCACTTGAACATTTTGTAAACACGCTTAGAAAATTCTCAGAACTAGGGATTAAGTGGGCACAATACTTTTAGTATCAAGAACATCTCCTATAAATTTGGTACCTCCATGACCTTTTTGATTCCATATCCAAGCCTTCAAAGTTAGTTAAAAAATGAGAGACATTTATGCAGACATCAACTTTAAGCTATGGTAAAAACCATCAGGTTCTTAAACCTGAAAATCTCATGGACATCAATGACGGTCCCAAAGATGTCAAATGATGATTGCACAAACATCAGATTTAGACCACGATAAATAGCCATTTATTTTTAAATGCAAAAATATCACTGATCAACATTCAATCATATCGATGATCCAATGGTGTGAGCTCAATTGGTAAGAAAGTGGGTCCAATGAGATCTATAGCTAGTGTTCACTCATACATCTTGATCTGATAGAGAGATATGAGTAAAAAGGGTCAAGAATTTTGAGAGGTCACCACATGGCATAAACATGAAAGTAGGTAGACTGATAGCAGATCTTAAGCAAAAAAATGAGGTTGCCAAGTGGCACCATCTTAGATAGATATTAACAAGTCAAGGGTAGGATTGATGGCTCTCACTTGATCATATAGATCAGGATTGACAGTACAAGATGAGTTAATGGGTCAATAATCTAAGTAAATTTTGATGACCAATGAAATTAAAGGTTGAGAAGCTAAGGGACTTTCTAGAGATCGAACACATGACCAAGGTTGAACCAGGGAAAGCTTTTTAAAGGGCTAATGATGCCATTAGAGCTTGATCAAATGCTAAGGAGCAGACATAGCCAAGTAGTCAGGTGTAAAAAACATAAAGGGATTGCCATTAAGGCTAAATATGGACTTTTGGTTTGACATTTTATAGCCTACAAGGTTCATTTTGTGACTGTATTCATCATATTTGTAGGGAGGACCTGTGTATATAATGAGCATCAACATAATGACTATAGGAAAACCAATAGTCTAAAATTGGTTTTCCATCTATAGTGGACCTATTAATATGGGGACGAGTTCGAGGATGATCCAATTTAAACAAGATTTAACATTTAAAAGATGCCACAAAGGCATACGTGTAGACCCAAACAATTTTATCTCCAGGACCAACCACATGAAAATGACTCTTATCTCCACTTTTGCACACCATGACAAACTAGTTAGGAGCAGTTAACAACAAGACACAATTCTAACATATGGATCCAATGTTTGTAACTACATTGAATCTAGAACCTATCTTAAAACAATGGGATCCCACTGCTACAACCATCATGGAACATTAATGAGGGAATAATGTAACTATGCAATAGACTGAAGTGAATTAGATCAATCAGGAATCTTGAATGAGAATAATTATAGAAGTAATTATAACTATGATTTAAATGAAGTTGAAATCATTTGATTCCCCTTTGGACTTCTCTTTTCCCACTTTTCTCTTAAATGCTATAAATAGCTACCATTTTGGCCTTTGTAAAAAAATCCACTCTATGTATGGTGGAGCCCTACTAGAATGATGTCATATTTTACCTTTGAATATTAATGAAAATCTTATTTTGAGTTCTTGAATAATTTTTTAAGTGTGCAAGTGACGTATGGTGATGCAAAGTGATAATTATTTATCCTTTCTTCCCTTATCCTTTCATGTTTATGCAAGATTTCATGTTCTAATAGGTCATATGAAGTGTTGTTAAGTGTATGAGCCTATATTTTAAGTGTATAATGAGCCTCAGTGTCTGTAACTAGCCTATGGCTCACTTACCTTGGATAGATCTCATGCATCTCACCTCCATATTGAAATACTCATGTTAGAATCCAGAGGAATTGGAAGTTAGTTTGTGTGCTTTATTTCTTAGTGTAGGAAAGTATGATGGTCATATATAAGACATCTTGGTGTATCACCTTCTTATATTAGGTTGATTTCATGAAATCTCTATCTCTTTTCCCCATAAGTAATCAATTGGTATAGATAAGAGCATTTTAAAATACACTCAGGGAGCTAGTCCTTAAATCTAGAGGCTCATTTCTAATATAGGTACACCCACATGCCTAGAAATGTTCCCATGTTGCCCAAATCTAGAAGAGGCTTGAACAAATTCTTCTAGGGTGAAAGATTTGGTGACAACAGTTACCATTGAAGAAAAGCATGACACTAAAAATATAATGAGTAGTATATGTATACACATAATATTTTTAAACTTTATCAATAATGATTATTTATCTCTTGAAATAACTCTTTCGAGTCTCAATATATTTGAATGCATGCCTTCAAGTGTACACTAGGAAAGGTGTGAGTAGACCTTTATTACTTCACAAGATTGTTGTTCCTTATACCACCACCTAAAATTAATACAAGTCCCTCTTCTAAGTTTTACTAAGCTTTGAAACCTCACTCACACTCTTCTCTAAGCAACTCACCACCTCAAATAGTCCTTACCTAAGTAAAAACCCTTATACCATCCAATGAACGTAATTGATTGGGTCTAACTCATTTTATAATTAATGCATGTTACAAGATTGAGTCAGCCTAGGCTAACTTAGTCGAGACTAATGACTCTATTTCCCACCTAACAAGGTCGACTGGGTTGACTACATCAACTAAATTTTTGGAAGGGCTTAGGGTCAATTAAAAGTTATATATACCCCTTTTCACTTCATTTCCAAGAGGGAGAACAATTCATTTATGCTTCTATATAGTCTACATTCTACCATTCTACTTGAGTAGTCATTGCTTAGGGTTTCATATTTAGAGGAGAAATTTTCTCTTTTGAAAGCTTGAGATTCACTAGGAGGTCCTTGGCTAGACTATAATCCATTTTCCATCTTTAGCTTCTTCAAAAATACATAACAACCTCTTGCAAAGAACTATTGGCCAAGGGAGAGGTTGAGGCTCGACAAATTCATCTTGAAGGTAAACATTCCTAACTCTTACTCCTCTATTTTGGTAGATAGATTTGTACAAGTAATGATTAATGAATATATTATCTCTCCTTGCTTACCTCTACATTGACTTGATTAGATTTTTAATTTGCATGTTTATTATTTATGTTTATTCCCCATTTGTGCCACAAAATTTAGTGAGCACTAGATTATATTTACTTATTATTGAATTATATACCTAGATAGGGTTATTGTGTGGTGTTGCTTAACTAGAGGCTTTGTAACCCTCTCTAGCCATATCGTGTAATAAGATATCCTTTAGGTAGGTTTAATGGATCCATATTAGTCATGACCCTGATTATCTAAGTATCTAAAAGTGACATAGCTAGTTGATTTATATTATACGAGTTAGGATTGATTTATAGATCAACTTAACTTTTGATTGTATATATTTTGGTGAACCCAACATGAACTAACCCTTGCAAATTTTTAATTTTTATTTTTAGACTACTAGATCAATTCTATTGACTCAATCTAACACTTTATATGCATGTTTAATACTATGTCAATATGATTAACTTAGTTTAGATATATGTATATCTCATCTTATTTTACAAATAACTGTATTGATCCCATCAACCTAGTTTAATACTCTTTATGTAGGTGTTCCAAATCTATCGACCTGATCGACTATGTTCAAATCTGTTGTCAGATTCAAACCATCATTTGGACAACATGGTTTAAAAATAATAATTCAAAATATTTAACACACTACTACATCGATCCAATTGACTTCATCTTAATTATCAGGTCCATTATAACTAGCCCAGTTATTTCCTTTTTAATTTTTCAATTCAATTTTCCTGTTCTTTTCCAAAAACTTAAATTTTTAGCACTATATTTCCTAGTTTTTTAGTTCTATAATTTTTTTTCCTTATAGTAAACTAAGTCAATCTGATCTAATTAGTTTTATATTTGTTTGATGCCCAGACACTAAGCCAACTTGATCAACTGCATTTTTATGGCCTGACTTCCAACAAACTATGTCAATCCAATCAACCTTGTTCTATTTTGTTAACATAATCAACCCAATCTACTTCATTCTATTTTATTCATTTTAGTAAAGGAAATTAACCCACATTGATAGTAATTAATTAAATTTACTTTTATTTACTTACTTTTTTAAGTAGTGCACATAGTAAATTAGGAAGGTTAATTTAGTAGCTTAGTCACATTATTCCCTCACACACTACCAAATCATGAAAATATCAAATAAATAATTAAAGAATTATAACTAGGTCTATCTACATGGATTTAATCACCAAGGGGGAAGCTGACTTAGTATTCTGGTCAAGTATAAAAAATTGGTTGATGGTATATAGGAAAAACACCCAACACCCTTATTGTTGCAAGATTGTGAAGTGAGGGGGTAGGTCCCAATACCAATCCTGTACCATCACCAACATAAATCCCTTTCATTCTTAACAACCCTGAAACCAACTTTAGCATAACTCTTCTTACGCCCCTTTCAAATCCAAACACCTTATCACATTTTAAGTCATAATTTAAAATACATTAGGAATATTCACTTATAACATTAACATTTACATTCTAGTATTGTTGATTGTTTTTTGCAAATTATATTTTTCATTGGAAAACTTGTATAAGTCAATGTTGGTACAAGGTTTGTGTTTTGTGTTGTAACTAGATCAACCCAATCGACCTAGTTGCCTGTGTGTTCAATTAAATTTTCTCAAATCAACACTCAGTCATCTAGATTTATAACATTTCAATTTTTTCCTACCTCTAGAACATAGTCAATCCATTTGACTCAGTCTCTTATAGGATTTTTTATTCATCCTCCTACATAACACAATTGACCTATTTGACTCAATATCTTATATACTATTTTATTTTTCCTTCCAAAATTAATCAATAAATTTAAATTTGTACCATCTAGCTGATTATGTACCCTATGATTGAATTGATTCTTTTTTGAAGTACTATTTACTCGATTCCTTTAGTATCTGGCCAATTTTGTCTGTCCAAATTTCATACTTTTTCTCTTTATTCCTATATCCCTATTCGAAACAACATGAAATCCCCTATTAAAATATTTTTGGATAATATTAATCCATTTAGATGATATATATGTTGTTTTTCCTTCCTACCCTAGTTACCCAAGAGGATACCCACTCTTGGTGCACTTTCTCTCATCCTTCATCTATGGATTGCAATATGGTTCAAATTACCCAAAATGATGACATTGATGGATCTAATCCATTTCTCACCTCTAAATACACTACCCTATCCAAATTATTATATTACACTATAGGAGAAATCGATACAATCCTAATGAATAATACTATAGGAAATATTTTACTAACTAACTTCCCAATTCCTAACAATGGGAATGTTCCTCCTTTAAACACTAACATTCCTCCTCTTAAAAACACCAATATTCCACCTCTTAATCCTAATAATAAAAATACACAAATTGATAATACTCAAATCCTTACATAAATAGTCCAACAAATGAATGTTATGCAAACAACATATACATCTTAAATGATGCAAATGTAACATCATTTATTACACATGACTAATCAACTTCCTCTCATCTTACCTCAAAATAACCAAAATTTTATCCCTCCTCCTCTTAAATATGCCAATGGAAATATCATTCTATAACCCCTTATGCATAATAAGATGCTTCAAAATATCTAAAATGAACCATTAGCTCCTTTCAGTATTTCTATCAATATTGGAACTATCTCTTCAATTATTAAATATGATGGGACTAAAGACCCTGCATCTTTTCTTATGACATTTGTTAATCTCTACAAAGAATGGACTCAAACAAATACCTTTGCTACCACCAAACTTCTAGTCAAAAAATTTACAAGATATTTATTAGAATAGTATAATAAATTACCTCAACATTCTATCTCTAAATTAGAAGATTTAGTTAATGCCTTAGTCAAGGAATTTCAACAAAATGATCTTCTTAAAAATTGTCTTAGCCACTTTATCAATGTTAAACAGTCACCCTCCAAATTAGCTCATGATTTCATTTAATGATGGAATTCTTTGGCTCATAAAGAAGATCATAACATGAATAATGATAATCTATTTAAACTCTTTATAACTTCTCTAGCACCTTCACTTTCAATATAAGGTTTGAACTTTTTCTCTAAAAACTATAAATAATGCATTTGATCAAGCTAAAAGACAAGACTTTCTTATGAAATAATTTGAGTCAAATCATAAATCCATCAAGGAATCCTTCCAACATTCAACTAATGTAATTACTTTTACTCCTCAAATAAAACTAGGATTAGTCAAAATGGATAATTCCCTTTCTTCACGTAGACCATTAACAGTCAAACAAATGAAGCAATTACTATCTCCCTCTAAACCTTTCACCTATAACAATGCCCCACATTCATGGTATGATCCTAATAAATTATGTTGGTTTCATGCTGATGTGGGTCATTCTCATGAAAAATGTCATGGGCTTCTCAATCTGGTTGTATCTTTTATGATAGGTGATACATTTGACCATGATGTTATGCTCAAATTACATCATCATGATTATGTCAAAGCCTCTCAAAATAAATAGGTTACCAAAACTCCATCATCTAAATCTAAAAAATCTTTCTCTATTTATAACCCACAATATTCAAATGATAATATATGTGCAATTAATGTTGATTATGACCGATATTATACCAATTCTCAATATGTGAACACAAAAAAAGTCAATTATAGGTGCAAACATGCTCACAAAAATCATGTCACTAAACCTAAAAAACCATCAACCAAAGAAAAAATCCTTAAAGTTACCACAACTACCACACCCATATATTCTAAACCAAATGAGGAGACACTTCCAAAATTGTAACCCCACTCTACTTCTCTTATTCTTTTGAAAAAACATTGCACCTCATAAACCTCGTGTTAATTATTCATCTTCTAAATCACATTAGAATTTATTGGAAGAACTCAATTCAATTCCTTGTGAAATTCTCCTTATGGAGTTAGTTCATGCTTCTCCATATCATCATAAATTCTTGATGCAACAATTACAAGACATTAAAGAACCACCATCACTTGATTTGGAAAATTTTCCTAAAGATCCTTCACCTATAGAAGTATATATTATTGAAACTATTTCCACATCTTCTAAACCATGCATAGAATTTCTTGAAGAAGATATGATTAATGACAATTATTTTTCAAGATGATGATCCACCCCTCTTTATTAAAATTACAATCAATAATACCCTTATTAGAAAAGTCTTAGTAGACGAAAGATCAAGAATTAATGTTACCTCTCTTTGGTTAATATAGCAGATCAAATATACCAAATATAATATTAAACAAACTCATCTCACATGTCAAGGATTTTATAAAATAAATAAAAAACCACTTGGTTGTATTTGTCTCCCACTCACTATTGGACCCAAAACAATACACACTAAGCTCATGGCTCTCAATTTGAAACTATCTTAAAACATACTCCTTGATCGCCCATAGATGCATCATATATGGGCTATTACCTCTTTAGGTAGTCAATGTATTAAATTCATCCTTAATGGAAAATGCTACAAACATGAGGCTAATCCCAATCTATGGAGTATACAAATACCAAACCCCAATATCGAATTCTAACCATTCCACACATTAATAGTGCACTTCTACCTGAATTTGTTAACATGAATCTTGATTTATATATCACTCTCATTGATTCTAATGATGATAAACTTAATGAATTACAAAATACTTTTAATACCACAAAATTATCTCCTTACATCGTGGAATGTCTCCCTCCTTATTTAATTCTATGTGATCATACCATTCCTCTAATTGATGATATTACTGAAACTCCTCCTCCATGCAATTCATACAAAGCTTATTATATAGAAGATGATTTCACATGTGATGAGTATGGATTGGCCAAATTATTTCAAGATCCTTTAACAATGTATCCTAATTTTTTTGGCAATTTAGGCATTTCCACTTCTAATTCTCCCATAGAAACTAATGCATGAACTATTTCCCCTACATATGATGATAATTATATCATGGCCCAAGCCCAATCATGAGACTTATATGTAAAACACTATAAAAAGACATTGGCCTAAATACGTGCCTTAAACCATGATGTCCATGTCATTCACTTATCAATAACTATTGAATCAGAACTTGAAGGTTTGTGTATCTTCACTTAATTATACTATTAGATACCCTATGGTTACTCAAAAAATTTTTGACTCCTGAATCTTATACACTTTTTACACAACCAAAAATTATACAACATTTTATTTTTTTTAATGATTCCATTAATACCACTGAGGCTATTCACCTTAATATAATTGAATCTTCATATATGACACATACTAACACACCTATCACCAATCTATTTGACTCCACTCAATCTAATATCCATAAAATTTAACCTACACCCAAAATTACCTTAGAGGCTAAAGCCACAGATGTATGATAAATACATTTTAAATATGATCATAATGATAACCAAATCATCAATCTTGAATTGGATGTCAAATACTATAGACCATTACCCATGTTTCCTAGTAATGAAGCTATACTTGAACTACTCCATACTCGTGAACCTCAACTTTTGTGACAACATCATAAACTTGGAAAATTTACACAAACATATCCTTATTTTAATAACTTCATTGCTAGTGTGGATCCTATAATAAATCCTATTTATTCTCTCCCTGCTACCCCATATTATTTATAATATAGAAGTGCTATGCTCATTGAATAAAACACACAAATAGAATATGATACACCAATATGTCCTTAACCTATTATTGTCTCTAAATAATTCACTCCAAAAGAATATGATAACTTTAGTTTATTCTTTGACAAGTATCTTGAATCATTTGCTTAGTCTTATAAAGTTATTCCAGGTATTGATCCTATCATCATCATACCTAATATCATCACTTACCTAGATGCTAAACCTGTTAGACAAAAGTAATGCAAATTTCCACTTGAAATTTATACCTTATGTCACAAAGAATTCATTTAAATTTTATATGTTAAATTCATAAAACCTATTGATTACTTAGAATGGGTATCAAACATCGTTACCATTCATAAAAAAAGTCCTCATGGTTATTTGTATATACATTGATTTTCATAATCTTAACTTAACATGTCCAAAAGACAACTTTACTTTACATTTAATAGATGCTATAAATGATTCCACCATTGGATATGAAATGCTATCATATGGATGCTTTTTCAAGCTATAACCAAATTCACATATCTCTTCAAGACCAACATAAAACAAAATTTACCATGGAATGGGGCACCTATTATTACGTCAAAATGCCTTTTGGTCTCAAACATGTTGAGCTACTTATCAACATGTAATGACCCATATTTTCCATGATCTTATACATAAGATAGTGGAAACCTATGTGGATGAACTCATTGAAAAATATAAAAGTCATACAATGCACCTCATCGATCTAGCTATTATTTTTGATCAACTGATTAAATATATAGTTATATTTAAACCATACAAATGTGTATTTGGAGTTACATCTGGTAAAATTTTAGGTTTCTTAGTTTCTATTTGAGGCATTGATGTTGATCCAACTAAAATAAAGGTCATCATATACATGATTTTTCCTTGATTCATTCCTGACATACATACTTACCTTTGAAAACTTAGGGCAATTCAACAGTTTGTCCTAGAAATGGCTTACCATATATGTTCTATTAATTCACTTCTTAAAAAAGTTAATGCTATATAATGTATAGGTTCATGGCAAAAATAATTTGATAGTATGAAGGAATATTTAATCCATCCTCCTATGCTTAGACCACCTTCAAATGATTATCCCTTAATTTTATATACATCCTCTACCCCTATATCAGTTGGGGCAATGCTTTACCAATAAAATGATACTAGTAGAGAGTACATTATTTATTACATTAGTCAAGGATTAATTGATTATGAAAAACATTACACCAAATTAGAACATGATTTCCTTGATATATATTTCAAAGCTAAAAATATTCATCATTATATGCTCTATCAAACCACTTAAGTCATTATTCATTCTGATCCACTTCGTTATTTCCTCTCTAAATCATTCTTACTTGGAGATAAAATTGGCAAATGTAGATCTTAATGATTGAATCTGACCTTTGAATTATCACAAAAAAATCTATCAAAGGACAAGTCATCATAAAATAACTTATGGTAGCTTCGTACCAGCCATAAATCACCTTCAAGATAATCTCCCTAATAAATAAATTCTTTATATTGAAGGTCTTAACCAAGCTATCTCTCTCAAAGACTATTTTCACAATTTCATTTTTGATCTAGAAGAAAATAATGAAGAAGATATTAATATCAACCATGATACTAATAAATCTAAAGTAGTAATCAAATAACTACCTGAAGTTACCATTGATTTACATGAAGACACATGGACACTTCATTTTGATGGTGTCAAATTCCTCCAAGGAGCTGGGGTACAATGTATTCTAATAAATCCACATGGTAAGTTCATAAATTTAGAATTTTGATTCACTTTTGATGTCACCAATAACATGAATGAATATGAAGCTCTAATATTAGGCATGTAAGCCACAATTGACTTAGATATCCCATATTTACATGCTTTGGGTGTCTCATTACTTATTTGTCATCAATTTAATGGTGATTATCAATGAAAAATTGAATATTTAATCTCATATCATCAAATGTCTACTACACTTTCCAAAGTATTTATTTCTTTTACCATTAAACCAATCCCAAGAGATCAAAATGCCATAGCTAAATACCTTGCTTCATCAACATATTTATTTCACCCTCATCAAATACTTCATGATTCCTAATTTCTTATCCAAATCATAAAATAACCTTATTATATAAAATAAAATGATTCACTAATCTATCACATTGAGGCTATCACTATTTGACAGAGCCCATGGTATAAAAACATAATTCAATTTATTTAACATTAAACTTACCCTCTAGACATGAATTTTCATGAAAAGACTCAAATATATAAACAAGTTTTCAAGTATGTGTTTCGATACAACACCCTCTATTAACATAATGCCAAAGGAACCTTACTTTGTTATGTAATACAAGAAGAGGTTCCTACTCTCCTAGAACAAGCACATGGGGGCATTTACGATGGTCACTATAGAGAACATGTTATAGCTTGAAAATGCTTGTGTATGGGTTAATTTTGGCTTAATATAGAAAACGATGCTATTAAATTTGCTAAAAAGTGTAATCCTTATCAATTCATCATGATCTAATCCACTCACCACACCTGATGAGTTTTAAACAGTAGAATCTCCTTGGCCATTCTCTATGTGAGGATTGGTAAATTAATGAGATCACAAGCTGGCCATACATTTATAATTATTGCTAATGAATATTTCACCAAATGGGTAGAATCCATACCTCTTGTTAATGTCATGGGAACCACCATTTCAAAATTTATTCTTAATAAAATTATCTTTTGTTTTGGATTTCCTCATGCTATCATTTCTAACAATGGTGGTAACTTCAAAAATAAAGATATGAAATAATTATGTTCCAAATTCAAAATTTCATGTAAATTTTCAACACCTTATCATCCTAAATGTAATGGTCAAACAGAAGATACCAAAAAAATTTAAATAATTTTTTACAAAAAAATATTTGATAAACTCGTACTAATTGTCACCTTCATTTATATCCCACACTTTGGGCTTATCGTACTAGCATACGTACCACCACTAGGACAACACTATTCTCACTCATATATGTTCAAATTTTCAAAATTAGTATTACCATTAGAAATTGAAATCTAATCTTTATGTATATTTCTTCATGGTATACTTTTGGATGAATAATTACATGAAGCTCATCTCCATGCTTTAGACTTTCTTGATGAGCCTTGTATGGCCGCTTTACAACATAACCACCATTACAAGGCTCACATTGTTAAACAACATAATAAAAAGGTCAAAATACAAACTTTAAATGTTAGTGATTTAGTCCTAAAATTATATTATACACATGAAAAAGAAGGAAAATATGCCCAAAACTGGTGGGGTCCTTAGTAAAATACATCTTTGGTCCTAGTACTTATCATCTACAAACTAATGAAGGACATGTTTTCAAAGAACACACCAATGCATAATTTTTAAAGATTATTTTTCTTAAATTTATCCTTTCATTTCATAATTATATATACTATAAATACTAACACTTCTTGTAGGACTTCTCCCAAGATCTCTCATTTTTAGTAGTCCATTCTATACACAAACCTTAGTTCCCATCTTTGGTGTTTTGGTTTCTATTTATTACATTCATTTAATTCATGAGTTGCATTATAATAACATGGATAAGACTTTGTCTTCCTCATGAATATATTTTATCCATTTTTAAACTTTTCTCTTTGATCATAAGTCTCTTATTTTACATAAAAATAATTTCTTCTTTCTTTTGTGATTTGAAATATAAGACCATAGATAGGACCAGGCATTTGTCACAAATACTACTTTCATATTTGACACTGATTTAAGTTTATGTTTTATGAGTTTCAGTGTAAGACCATGGATAGGATTAGGCTTTCCTCATAAAATCTATATATTCTTTCAAACCAATTTTACAAACTGAGTGTTAATTTCAGAATTTAAATAAATGGTTAAAAGTTTGTGATTTCATATTCTCAACCTCAGTTTTTATTTCTTTTATAGTAAAAACATGCACAAAAACTATGTTAGCTTATTTCCTTACACTTACATACATTCTTATGATATGGAATCATGCTTACCTATCATTGTATCCCTTTCACATTGTCAGTTTGTTTTTTGATTTGAGGTAACTCAAATCCTTTCATGTTCATTTCCCTTTATCTCCCTTACTTTCATTTCACTTTGGACAAAATAAGGTTGAAGTCAATATAACACTTTAATTTAATATGAATAAAAAAGACTCTTAGACACCATGCTCTCTAAGTCTTCCTTCTTAGCTATCAAGTTTAAATGTTTTTCTAATGATAACCATTTTAGCACCCATGTTTAGTTCTTCGAATCCATATGGAGGAGGAATAGAAAAATCCATGAAAATTTTAAAAGCCAAATCATTTATAAAATACAATAATAAAAATCCAATATAAAATTCGAAAAAGTTAAAATCACACTAAAAGACATGATTATTAATCAAATCTTCTATACTAGTTGAATCTCAAACTCCATAGTTGGCTTCATAATAAATATGAGATACATTTGGGTATAGTAGGTCATTAGACTAAGATATAAGAGTTGAAGATTATCTATAGTGATACCTACTTTCTCACATAAATGCCCAATCTTCATAGTATATTTATGACACTATAAGGGGTCCTAAGGAATGGGGAACATGTTGTGAGAAGGTAGGTCCATTTTAATTTTCATGCATATAGCCTTCATGGGTTGATATTCATACTTCATTCTATAAGCCAAGATTTGTGTGGTTAGGAAGATTTATTTCAAGTCTTTAATGTTGAAAGTCCTCTTATTTTGACAAAATTAATTTTAGTGTCTTGACTTTGATAGAGAGTTTCTCTACCGTAATATTTCCTATATCTCCCCCACCACCCATTTCATTCCCCACCTGACATGCAAGTTTAATTCTAAATATGTTTCCCCACTTCTATATTCCCTTTTCTTCACTTCTTAAAACATGCTAACATTACTTTGTTTTGGTTTTATCTATTTTTAGAACAAAATAATATGCTTGAGTGACTATGGATTGTTTATTTACACCATTCATTTACCTTTCTAGATTTTCATTGGTTTTATTTAAAAATTTATACCATTAATTATCACTCTTTTTGTGGATAACTAGTTTCATTTCTCTATTTTTTAATTTTCCCATTATTTAAGTGAGCTTGGCTTGTTATTTCTCACTCACTAATGTTTATTTTATTACACATTCTTTTTCCATTAATGACTGAGTTTGGATTGTTACTTCTCACTCATCAATGTTGTCTTACTTTATGTTTATTTTTCATCTTTGTTTAAGTATGGTTGGTTACTTATTTTACATTGATGTTATATTTATTATTGCAATTTCATGTATCCTTAGTTTGATCTAGTTTGTTAATTTTATTACCTAAGGTACATTTGTTTGAGTTTTTTGGTCATTTAGTAACCTTTGCATTTTTGGTTACCTAATTTACTCTCATTTTATTCATTCTCCCTTGGTCTTTTGATTATAAAATTAGCGTTTGTCACCCTAGCTCACCAATTTTCCAAGTGATTTACTAATTCAAGTAGAGTTCATTTACTTTGATTGCCCTAAGATTGTTTGTTTTTACTCTTTAGTTTTGTATCCTTAGGGTTTATCCAAAGCACTCTATGTGCCCTCCATGATAAAAACTAAAAAAAATAATAGAGAACCATTTAGCGATAAAGGTAAGTCCTGGTATGATATTTAAAAACTTATTTTAGTTATTTTATTTTAGTCATTTGAATTTTGAATTTATTATTATTTATACTATAATTTATTTAGCTCAATGTTGTTTATTTTTGTATTCTTTTCCTAGAGCAGCATCCATGTTACAACTACATGACATGTGATGAGCTTCAAGTAGGGCATATGTATACATAATATTTTTAAACTTTATTAATTACTAATATTCTCTCTTGAAGGAACCCATCAAGTCTCAATATTTCTAAGTGAATGCCTTAAAGTGTGCACTAATAAATGTGTGGGTAGAACTTTATAACTTCACAAAATTATTGTTCCTTATGACACCACCTAAAATACATACAAGTCCCTCTTATATGTTTCCCTAAGATTTGACACCTCACTCACACTTTTTTATAAGAAACTCACCACCTCAAATAGCCCCTACCTAAGTAAAACCCCTTTTTACCATCCACTAAATTTAGTCAATTGGGTTGACCTTGTTAAGAGAGTATCTCATGTTATAGGACCAACTTAGTCTAGGCTAACTTAGTTTGAGACCTAAAGACTATTTATCACCTAACAAGGTCTATTGGGATGACTACATTGACTAAAATTTTGTAAGGGCTTAGGGTCAATTCAAAGATACATATACCTCATTTTACTTCATTTTCAAGAGGGAGAATAATTCATTTACACCTATTTACAGTCTACATTTCTGCCATTCTACTTGAGGAGTCATTACTTAGGGTTTCATACTTGAAGGAGAAATTTTGTCTAGTGAAATATTGAGATTCACTAGGATGTCCTTGGATAGACTATAGTAGATTATCCATCCTGAGCTTATTAAAAAATACAAAAAAACCTCTTGAAAATCACCATTTTCAAAGGGAGAGGTTGAGGCTCGATGAGTTCATCTTCAAGGTAAGTATTCCTAACTCTTACACCTCTATTTTGGTAGATAGTTTTGTACAAGTAATGGTTAATGAATATATTGTCTCTCCTTAGGATTATATCTACATTAACCTGAGTAGAGTTTTACTTTGCATGTTTTTTATTTATGTTTATCCCCCATTTGTGCCACAAGCTTTAGTGAGCACTAGATTATATTTACTTATTATTGCATTATAGACCTAGCTAGGGTTATTGTGTGGTGTTGCTTGACTAGAGGATTTGGAACCCTCTCTATCCATATCATGTAATAATAGATCCCTTAGGTAGGTTTAGTGGATCCATATTGGTCATGACCCCGATTATCTAAGTCTATGCAAGCAACATAATTAGATGATTTATATTTTTTGAGTTATGATTGATTTATAGACTAGTTTCAATTTCACTTGCATAAAATATATATGCCCCCTTTTAAAATTTGTGTTGAAAACGTGAAAATCATATTTCAAAAGAGATTATATGTAAATATAATATATCATAATGTGCCAAGATGTAGCATTGGAAAGGTATATATAAAAAATATTTTTCACATATGGGATAAATATATAAGAAAAGTTAGATCATTGAAAAAAGGAGTATAGAGAATTTATGACCCTTAGTTATTTAATATATCACATATTGAGTAATTATTCCACAAAGATATAAAAATTAAGGGCATGAGCAAGACCTGTGAGTTTTCCTTGATATATATATCCATGCTATGGATCATGAAAATATATCAAGAACACAAACATAATAAAATGATTATAAGACATGGGTTATGAAAATACATAAAATTAATAATCATAATATATAATATCATTCATATATATTTCATGTAATGAATAACATCTTGTTTAAATCCTTAAATCATAACAAACCTTTATATAAAAAATGTGTCATTGAACTTATGCATTATTTTAGACACCTAAAAATGGTACAAGCCTCATTATTGAAATATTTTTAACATCACTTTACATATGTGGCTATTTATCTTGATTCAACTATTTTACTGATGAATTTATTGGTCAAATTATACTCTCTCCTGTGAGGCCCCATGATATTGTCATTCTTCCATTTTCTTGTCTTTTTTTATTTGTTAGCTCTAGGAATCCCATACTCTCTCTTGTTTCACCTCATTATTCTCTCCTGTAACTCACATGTGTTTAGTCTTATCTTTTGAAAAACCCATAAACTATATGGGTCCATCTTGGATAAATAAGTGATCTACATACGTCTGACCCTTGTATCTTTTTGTGGGTCCTTTGACCTTGCCTCTTTCCCTAAACTTTCTTGGACTAGACCATTTGGCCTCCTTCCTATTTTTGGTGGTGGATTTCACATCAATAAGTCTAATTCAAATCAAGAGAATGCTATATATACAAGGTTACTAAAAGGTATTAAAAAATAAGAAAGAACACAATGAGCACATGTATTTATAAACAATTACACTCCTAAAAATCAATCCAGATACACTCATAAGAATGTAATTATGCTCATAAGTACTACTACTAAAATTATCAAATACATATTTCACTAAACGAAGGGCAAGTGAATAATTTATATTTTTATTTCCAATAAGGAAGAGGGATTGAATCCCTACCTTGAATATACAACTACACATTACATGAACTAAATGAGGTATGATTTAGAGTATGTGGAATATGTAGCTTGTAATTTCACTTTGGTGTTTCCCCAATCCAACTACTTCTCTCTTATCTTGTTTTGGTTTAGATTTATATGTGGAGCTAGGTCAAGGATAAATATTATTAAATTCTAAATATGAATCCTAACAATTTAAGAAATAAATGGTATATGCATACCAAAAAGGTGAAATTACATAGGTGATAGTATATTCAACCTTAAAAACCCTACCAATATGCATAAGGCTAGATGGATTTGTAATGATCAAGTTTGAATTTGACACACTCACACAATGCATGGGTTTTTCAAGGAACAATGCATACTTTCTATATTTTAGGAGTAAACTACACACAATTAACACATTTAGTTTACAATCTTAGTTTTTTAGAAAAAAAGTAAGCGTGATCGTTCCTTACCTAAAAAGAGGTATCATTCTTTATCCCAAAAATAGGTATGTGACCTCTTTATGTCAAAAAGTGGGACACACTATTATTCTTTTACCCATTTCTTAGTTTATTTTCATTATGAAACTTGAAAATTTCTATCTTCATATATTTTTAGAAAGATTTGAATTATGTACTTTCATTCATGTATCCTTAGATCTATTTAATTTCAATTAGTTTATTCATTATTTTTTCTAAAACTAGAATTAGGTAAACATAAATGGTGAATACAAAACATTTTTATAATCCAACCTATGCTTTTACAAACCAAATTTAACTTAGGTTTGACCTCTTTTAATTCAAATATGATTTTCAGATTTAATTCTCATGTTAGGATTTCATGCACCCTTCTGAACCCTAGAGTCAATTTTATTTGATTATACCTTAATTGATTATAATCATGGATCAATATAGAGAAATGGATGCACATATTTTAGTTTTAGAAAATGCTAATATATCAAGTGTTGAAAATATTGATCAATACATTTTCAAAAATCTAAAAATTCATTATAAACACCCTACTTTTTTCCATGAAATTTTCATTTTTTATAAAAATTCTATAAAATTAACTATATATACCCCTAGGGTTTGTTATAATATACCTTGATATTCCCCATCAATGGGAAGTAATGTTCCCTAGAAAACTTTTAATGGTAAAATTAAACCAATTGAGGATCTTAACATTCATACCCAACAAATTTTGACATTAATTAATTTATTTGGGGAATTATAATGCATAATACATAACCAATATTTATAAATTATTGCATATCATTCGTAGATGAATTATATTGTCACATATGGAAACCCTATAGCTTGTGATATCATTGATTTTGCATTTTCTCATGACTTTAAAATGTCTAAATTCACATTATTTGATGGGAGTGGTGATCCTTATTTGTACCTTAAAGACTCTAGGGATTCCATTAGGAAACAAAATACTAATGACAAATTATTATTTAAGTAATTTCATATAAGCCACTTAGGTCAAGCCTTAGACTAGTTTCATCATATGCCTAGTGATTCTTTACACACACATTTGGAATTAGAAGAAACATTATTAACACAATTAATTCATAATAAAATAATAAGAGTTACATTTTAATATATTTTCTCTCTTCACCAAGAATAATATAAACCTATTAATAATTACATATTATGATTTAAATATTGTATCCATAATTTAATATACTAATCAATAGACTTGGAAAAGAAATACATTTTTTGTAATGGCCTTATCAATCCTTTCAAAGAGAGACAACTCTATCATAATTATGACACTTTAAATATATTTCCTATAAAACATTGTTAATATAAAATGAGATTGCATGTTATAAATATATTAATCATGTTGATAAGAACTATTGATAGTCATCTAGTTAAAAAACATGAGTCTCCAAATGTTTAATCTCTAAAATGGGTTAAGAAATAAATCGTGTCCCTGCCTAGTGAATAACCATATTTCTCTAAGCTAAATGTTTTTCAAAGTTTAATTATAAAAAAAATTTAAAAGGATATTGATCATGTTACCTCTTATGCAACTTATGCATGCCTTTGACTAATTACATGACACTTTTGAATACTAAATGAAATGAATCAATGCATATGAATAAAATATGGAATTAATAAGAAAACACATGAAAATGTAAAATAGACACACACACACACACACACGCACACACACACACACGCACACACACACACACACACACACACACACACACACACACACACACACACACACACACACACACACACACACACACACACACACACACACACACACACACACACACACACACACACACACACACACACACACACACACACACACACACACACACACACACACACACACACACACACACACACACACACACACACACACACACACACACACACACACACACACACACACATACATTTGACATTTTATGTGTTCTATTATATATATAACTATGCAAACGTAGGCAAAGCTTCATGCTTGTTTTAAGGTTGCACCTTTGGAATTGATAAATAATAATAAAATGTTCTTCTTCCTTGTGTATGATTTTATACATCATCCATTCAATTTATTTATTATTTTACGCTCTCATTTGGATGCCTTCATGCATTTTTTTATTTCCATATTAGACTTTGGCACTTCAATGAAAGCCTAAACTTTGGTCATTTGGGTTATGCTTCTTTCTTTTTTATATACTAATATAATGGGAATATAACTCTAAACAAGATTTGAGTTTACACACTCACTTATGGTGAGGGACAATAGTAGGAGGTAGGGGGAAAATGGAGGGGAAGGGATGGGCAATAGGGGGAAACAACTCAGGGAAGGGGGTCATTGGGCATAGGGGTGGGGAAAAGGTAAGAGGGAGGGGATTAATGAGTGGGGGGAGGGTATGGGTAGGTTCTCATCATACTCCCTAAAAATTTACACTCTGATCCATTCCTTTTCATTTTAAAAGGATTCTTATTTAAAAAATACTCCACGAGGACCTAACTAGATTGAGGAGCCATAAAAGAGGAAGGAGGATGAAAGAATTTTTCATTATTGTGCCAAAAAATTCTTGGTTGGGAGTCCCAAATTTATTTTTCAAAACTTTGGAATGATGAGGAGGGGGAGCTCTTTACCTATAAGGACACCCAATAATTTGATGCCTAGGAATATTTCAGTGGAAACAATGGAAAGGGAGATATTCATAGTTAAATAACTGAGTCCACGAGCCATGTCAGGAGAGAAGGTTCACTGAATGGAAAATCAATTTGGATAGGTCAATAAAGGCACAAGTTATAACAAAATTGAGGTCCCAAGAGGAGTCATAAATTCTCATAAAATACCCAACTCTATTCACAAGCATCTTGATGAAATTTTCATTCCTTAAAACTGGTAGAAGCTTGCATAACCTAATCCACAACCAAGCAACTAAAATTTGAATGTTCTTTAGGTTAAATAAGGGAGACCAAGGGCAAAAAAATAAATCAAAGTTTTTGAAAAACCATAGACTAGATTAAAAACAAAATCTTTGTCAAATGGGTTATGAAACTTAAAAAGGAAAAACCCATAACTCAACAGAGTGACAGAGGGGGAAACAATGGAATACATGCAGTAGAAATCCAAGAAGAGAGGGCAAACAAAGAACAAACTTACCCACACACTTTCCAAATAGATATTTTCAACCAATCGTATGTTTTATTTATTAAAAGGAAGAATCATGAATAAATAGGTTAGTGATATCCACTAAGAACTAAATAGGAACATCCCCAAGAAAAACCCAATAGAGGAATGAAACATCAACAATTAGGAAGCATAAAAAAAAGAGGGGGCCTCAACATAAGAACCAGATGGGATCCATGATTTACAATAATCATTGCAAACATGCAAAGTTTTCAAAATGTTAATACATTCAACATAAACCCATCACACCTTAAAACCACCCTTATTCTCATCCAACATTTAAAAAGAGTTATCGCTTTGTTGGTGAATATCCTTGACCCTAGGATATGTATGTAGATAGGGATTGTGGTAATGAGTCAAAAAGTCACCAATTGAAAAATTAATTTTGGTAGGCAATACCACATGGGATGGGTTATAATCACCACACTCAGTCATAGACTCCTTTGGATGGGATGTAGCTGGAGTGGGGCCATAGGCAAAAGGAACAACATGAAACACAATAGTACATTCATCCACACAAGGGCCCTCAATGGTGGCAACATAGGATTTAGAAAAAATAGGTCTAGCTTCACCATGAATCCTAATATTAAGCTAAGGTCTAGCTAAAGATTGAGGATATTTCTCATGAAGGACATTATCCTCTTGATAGATAATAACTATTGGTTTAGATTTGAAGGGGTAGAGAAATCCCCTTTGTAGACCAACCACACCTTTGTCATTATCTCTTGTCATTGAATCCACATATTTGGATATGGTTTTATGGTGAGTCTTACGCAAGTATTCAAAATCTCCTTGCACCGAACGTAGATCTTGAAGGTCCAAACCAAAGTCCAAAGCTGAGGCTAGAGATCCTTGGAGCCATTACAGAGGACCGTCAGTAATAAAATGAGCTAAAGATTTAATTTTAAATTTGTTTTTCCCTCTCATGGTACTAATAATTCCTATGTTACTCTTAAAATGAGATAATTAAAATCCTGTACTAACATATGACATAATAATGCTACAAAAAATTATAGGCCAAATAACACATCAAAGGTATGTGGATAGTCAATGGTAGTTCTAATAATAGGCTTCTCAACTCTATGTATCAAATTATGTTAAATGGCCATACATCATTATAATTATTATCATTATACCACTCTCTATGTATGATTTTTTCCTTTCCCTTTGATCTTTAATAATTTTTTTGCATCCACATTGTATTTTGTTCTAGTGTACGAGGAGTCATGTTTTGTCTTAGTGAACACAAATGGAGTTGTCCTTGAATCCTTGACTCTTGAATTATCATTATTTCCATCATCATAAATTTTGATAGTATAGTCCTTAAATATTAATTTAATTCACTTATTAGGTGTGTCCATTGTAGCATCTATATGTTGTAACAAGTTTTGACCTAATGTAACCTTGTATTCATCAAAAATATTAGTGTGTCCACAAATTTTCAAACATAAAAAATATGTAATGTAAAATATCTTACTGAACCTTCAAAATGTATGAGATGTTTTAATTAATCTGTATCATGACCCAACTATTTTATAAATGAGAATTTTCATGTAAAACAAAGATTTTATGCTTTCACGGTCCATACAGTGATAAATAGTTTTTTAGAAAAAACTGTCATAATTTTTTTTGATGCTCTTTAAAAAATAGACCGTGACATGGTTTCTCTACAAAAACTATATTTTTAATTTTCATGTATTTATTTCTTATTATATATCAATTTAGAATTATTACCAATACTTAGTCTCCATGTAAACCTGGATATTCAAAATATCCTTTCGTGGATGCTTTTAATTTATATGTAGTCTACTCATATACGTAATTTTATAATAAACTACTATGGGTGGATCTTACTATATCTAAATTAATTTAATGACCCATTTATTCTTAAATTTATAAATCTATTTTTTTAATGCTCTGTACTTATTTTTTGCATGTCCAATTATTCTATGGCAATCATAATATGATTTACCTTATTGACTTGATAACTGACCCATATCTTTATTTCTAGTAGTAGGTATAGGAATCAAATTTTTATCAAGTAACATTTATAATATGATACTTGGTTTTTATTGAATGTTTATTACTTGAAACATTATAAAAGGCTATGCATCCATGCACTCCACATTTTGATTGAATTTTGCTATCAATTTAAGTTTTCACCTTTGATACACTCTACAATGTAAAGTGCTTCTTGTATCCCAACCATGCTTAATTTTACAAAAAATATATTTAATGTGAACTTAAAATATGAATCTCCTATTGTAAGCCAACGTTGTAAAATTTAGTTATATTCCCAACATTTTATTATCTTAACATATTATATTTCTTTTATTTGGTTTAGATTTTTATTTAGTAGGAGCTTTTGATTTATTAATATTATTTGTATATGAATTATCTTGATAATCTACCAAATCAATAGGTGTACACATGTTATGAAATAAGTACTCATTTAGATCAATAGGTGTAAAATTTAGATTGGACAAATATTCATCTATATTTACATGGATTTAATTATCATCATCACTATCATCATTTTATGTGAATATGAAATATGAATCCTTTGAATTGACTAATAATGGAAGATCTGATACTGTCTAGGTTTTTTTAAAACATTAGTATGTGATTTAATAATTTCCTTTTCATTTATTAATTAAATTTTTAATTGGATCCTTATCATTTACTTTATCCAATTATCCAACCTCATATGCATGGATTTTGTCTAATGGGATAATCTATAATGGATGCACTATAGAATAATGAATGGAATCTGATTGTGAATTACCTTCATTATTAGGTTTTATCACTTTAGTATATTTGAATGGACTATTTCCTATAGAATAGGTATAAAAATGCACACTCTGCATAAATTTAAAGTGTTTGTGTAGTGTAGATTTGATTGATTTCATAGCATGTAAACATGGGCAACCAAAGAGTATGTTATAATGTGTATTATTAGGCATGAATTGAAACATGATAATCAATGTCTTTAGTCCTATTTTCACATATAATAATATTTTTCTAAGTACCTGGTATGGAATATTATCAAATCCTCATATGTTTGTATTTGATCTTTGAATAGTGTCTATATTAACACCCAATGACCATAAGAAAGTTATGCTACACCCTTAACCTATAGTATGCATATAGATATGTGTGGATGACTTATGGATTCCATAGTTCCATTGTCCTTATCTTGTCACAATTCTCTAGGCTTTTATATTATTAGTAGGGTTGGTCTATGGAATCACCTTGGATATAATAGAGTATATATATATATATATATATATGAGTTAGTGGTTAGTATTTTGATATCCTATTGGGAATTTTGTTCTTATTGTACTATATGGATGTTTCCCCATTGAAGTAGCTTAGACATATTTACCAAGTATTTTGATCTTTAGTAAATTATGATTGTGTATCTTATTATTTTTCTCTTATCTCTACAATACATTATTTTTGATTTGTTAATTATCTAAGAAAATTCATTACAAGCGATATCATAACTTTGATTTGGGTAAGCTTCTATAACATATATTTTTAGAACATAATTTTTTTTTTGTGAGATGAAGGATAAAAAAGCATAACTTGCAATCTTGGAAGAATTTATTTTTTCCATTAGCATAATATTGGTTGATATTTTTTTAATTTAAAAAAATTTCACCCCTATGAAAAGTATTAGTCATTGGATTAATCTCAGTGAGATGATCACAATGGTTTAATTTTTTGATACACTATTTTTTGGGTGTAAAAACCTAAAATTCATGCATGGAAAAATCAAACAATCGAGGCCATGGGAAAGGACAAGCCTCTATATAAAAAACCCCTAGCAAGGATAAAATAGATTTAAGTACTTCTAACTTAGCGAATGTTGAATTTTAATCATAACTTTAGGGTGAGATGCAAACCATTCATTAAAAATAAGATTTGGATAAGATCCCTGGTGAAGCAAACTCACATTCAAGGAATTATGTCCACTATTCAAGTTCAATTGACATATATTTTGGCATCATTTTTTTATACAAACATAAATCCACCATTGAATAACATGCATTTTAGTTACTCAGGTGTTTCTAACCAAAACAATCACAACCCAAATATAGGAGCAAGGAACATGTTACAATAAGTCTAAGTGTGTAAGTTTAATGGTAAGGATTAGATCACTTGGATAAGCCAAATGGATAATAAAATGACCTAAATAAAACTTAATTTTCATTATAGTCACTCATTTTCAGCCACATTTGTGTCTAAATGGACTTCAAACTGACTTCTACCAAACAATGCAATCTAAGCCTAAAAATTCATCCACACATTGGATGTAAGTGTAAAGAATTATGTCAATGCATCATTATTTTGGGTATTAACCTATATGCAATGATATCATCTCGTGAGTTCATCCCTGGTTATATTCTAACCTAGTAAACTAACATTTTCGACAAATTAAATGGGGTACTTGATCAAATTTTTTAAGTAACCAAAATCTTAGGCATAATTAATCAACCACATAAATAAAATTAAATGATTATTTAAATAATCCATGTTGAATTATTGAATTTATAATTTTCAAAAATAAAAATTCAATAAATATCAAATGAAAATGATGTCATCATCTTCAAAGTCAAGAATTACAAAATATCAGCATAAATGACTTAAAAAATAGAAATGTTGAGTCATGCCTCTATGAATGAATAATTAAGGAAAATATTTATTGCATTTGAACTCCCAATTATAACCCAAGGTTAGCCTAAACCTAATCATACTTGGGTTTGGGGTTAGTTTGAAACCTATAAATACAAGGTCTCACACTCACTTCTAACACACTCTTTTAAGCCAAACTTATAATGCCAAATTGATGAAGAGAGATATTCATTTCAAATACATTCCAAAGACAAAAAAAAATTAAATAAAGGGGAGTTTTTGCCCACAAAACAAGAGCATCAATGAAGACTCCATTTGGACATAAGCTGAGCACAAGCCAACTACCATTTTAACAAGTAATTCAAATTTACAAGGAAGGTAGAATGGATTTGTCTCTTGTTCTTCTAGTTGTGTTATGTTTGTTATCTTGTTTCCCCAAGTATATAGTCTTGGGGATGATTTTTATTGAGCTTGTTTTTTATATTTTCTGTACTAACAAGTGACTAATGCATTTTCCCCTTGGATTCCTATTGTATACATAATGACATGCCCAGTGTGATGACGCACCCTAAACTCATCATATGAGAAATTTTAAACCTCATAGGAGCCAATAAAAACTCATTTTAGACCTTAATTTTAGAAATTTCCTTTAAATTACTATGTTTTTTTATTTTCTAGTAATTGGTGACTTTGACCTGATAAATTAGCAACCTCACCAATTTTTTACATTCTGTGTGTTATTACATTTTTAAACGATATCAAAAAATTCACTATTGTGTATTGGTGAGTATGATAGAAAAAATGACTTAAAATTAAAATGGTGACTTTGACCTACAACTTTCTCCTTCTAGGAAATAATAACTTTGACATAATAAATTGATGATTTTGCTACTCGAAATCGATGACTTTGATAGGTAATAGTCCATTATGTATTCAATGACTTCACTATTTTAGGAAAAATAGTGAATTTGATCATTTTAATCGGTGAATTTGTGCCTAATAATTGGTGAATTTTCCAAGTTATATGTTTTATGTTATAAATAAAATAATGACTTCACCTTATCTGGTAAATAATGACTTTGCCTTGAGACCAAAACCCTAAAACCTTAAAAGTTTAAAAATTTGCGTTGTTAAGGAAATATAAAAAAACACAAATCAATCCTCTAATGTTTTGTGTAGGGAATTAAACAAAAGAGGAGAGGTTTTAGATGATAACATAGTCATTTCACTTATCTTTTGGTTCTTAAAATACTTTTGTAAACTACTTTTTATCATTTCAAAGTTACGACAAAGGTCAAATTTCAATCACACTTCAAATAGGTGTTCAAAAGGAACAATCACACTTAGACGTAGAGATCCTGAGATCACTTTTGTTTTTGTTATTATTTTTAAAATCACTTAGTTTCATTTCCTAAATTAATTTAATTTTAGTAAAGCCTTGCACATATTCTCTGCCCTTGTCCTCTTTAGGGAACTTGGGCATAATAAAATGCATTATTTTACTTGTTTTGTTGAGTCAAACCCAAATAAATTTTGTGTAATCTCTCCCCTTGTTCCTAAGACTTGAGTGACTTAGAAATGACCTAGTTCTTCCTTTATTTTTCATTTTTTATGGATTGTGAGTGGGATTTCATCATCTTGTCATGGGTTCTTTAGGTGGAATTTAACTTAGGGTTTCATCTCCAAACATTGTTCCAACCCCACTTATCTAGTGGGGTATATAAATTAAGCATGATAAATTGATGGGATAATGGTTGAGTGGTTAACCTAACTAGATGAAAGAGGACTCAAGTCAAGTGATAGTCTAGAGATCAAACTTAACTAAGTAATACATGGCTGAATTCATTGTGCAAGGGACAAGACCCTTGCATAAAAATTTAGGCAATTTGTCCATTGATGGATATTTATTATGCCTAAGTATTTATAGGAACTTATGGAACATCTAGATAATCCAAGTCAAAAATTTAGATTCATTGACCTCACTTGCCATGGATTATCCTGTCAAATGCCAAGTTGCTTCAATGCTCTAATTTCCTTGCCATGTATCAATTATTAAGAGACAAAGGGGGGATTAAAAAACTATACCTACACATGCTCTTTATATTTGGATTAATAATTAATTCCTTTTAAGGCTGGTATATTGGTGGACATTTTGGTGGATACTATGCACACCTCATATTAGTTTTGGCATAGGAGCTTGCACTTAGGTGCTACTTATTCTTTTTAATTGTATTGTTTGAGTCCAAAATTAATTTTCCAAATCAAACTAATTAAAATATCAAAATAAACACTTGTTACACACATCAATTTTCACAAAGAAGTGTTACACTGACAAAATATTCTAAACTATTTGACTTGTTTAAATGAGATCAAAACCATTATGCCCTTGATTTGAAGTAGTGCTGTTACACTGACCATTTTTTATTAGATAAGTTGGAGTTATTCTCAACCAAGTTTTAAACATATTAAAAGTGTGGAGCCAATTTCAAATATAGCTTGTTTATGCCATTCACATAGACTTATAACCCTTATGCCAATAGTTAAGTTACTTTCTCAAACTAAGTCTGAAACCCATTCCCAAGTATAGAATTAAGTACAACTATTTTACATTTGAGTCTTGATTATATTTTGGGATTGAATGTTGTAATTTTTTCACTTAGTTTGTGATACTTGAGTTGGATTTCCAATTAGTTTGCCTAGAATAACTTCATACTTTCATTCTTCGATTAGAAATTCCTTTAGACCAAGTTTAGTTTTAACCTAGTTTCTAAGTTTAACTCAAATAAGTGCATGATTTGATTCAAGCCAATTGACTTAGATTTAAGTTTATTTAAAGTTTAGTGCCTCAATTGAGTTCATTTATAAGATTAACTTTACAACTATTTCCAAGGACCTAACACAATTTCATTCTTAGACATAGACCAAGTTTGTTTTACCTTTAGATAGTTCAAGGCCTTTGTCAAAGATTGGTTTCATGTTTTCATTCCAAGTTTGCCTTAGACCTAGTGAAGACCCTTTCCAACCATGTTTACATTTCACTTTTAGACCTCTTTCTAAGAACTAAGTGTGTTTTCTGAGATAATTTTAGATCATGATCGATTTTGTTTCAATTTTTCATTTTAGGCTAAAGTTTTTAAATTTTTTAATGATATACTAATATTTTTGTGAGACACTTATCATTTCTTCAATCATGCCTTGATATACACGTAGCAGAACCATGTATAATTTAGGGAACAAAAACATTGTCACAAATGACCCTTTTTCTCAAGACCCTTATGGAGATGACATAACATATGAGACATATCCATATCCCACATATGATCCCCCATATATAGATTAGGGCCAAGAACCATTATCATATTATCCTAGAAACACACCTTCTTATCTAGTGCAAGTTTAAAACCAAACTACTTAATAACTCACTAGTGTATCATCTAGCACAAAATAGGTCCAAAAAAAATAGACTTACTATGTGACCACTCAAACTTATACTAATTAAGATCCTTGTTTGATCACCATCTCTTGGAGAATAGAGACAAAATCATTGTTAGAGTAATATAGGTAGGTGATAAATTCCCAGTTGAATTTCCACATGAAATTTTACCTAGTTTGGTTAGATCTCCTAGTAACACACCTGCTATTATACCATTCAAACATGCATCATCTAGCCATAACCAAACCCTCATACCAATGCATGACCAAGAGTTTATTTAACTTGGAAAAATAAAGGGTCACGTTGCTGATCAAATAACACAAATGCAACAAGCATACCAAAGATACCTTAACTTGGCTAGGAATCTAAATGCCATGACCATTTATAATATGCCATTCATAGAGTTAACTCCCTCAACTAGGGTATAAATTAACTAATTGGGATATGTCAATATGAACATGGACCCATATGAATCAATTACCTAAGTTGGGGACATATTTAGTGCTCTAGTCATTAAGAAAGAAACTATAGATCCTACACTAGACCCTTTGTAAAATGTGTCAGATAACATGTAAGTGTACCCCAATTCACACCAAGTTTGGTCAAATATATAATAGATCAAATCATAAAATGTTTCCATTACAAACACATTAAGTGGTTCATAATAATAGGGGGTAGGAATGTCTATTTCACAAATGCAACAAATGACTACTCATCCACCAGCGTCTTCCTCAACTATACCATAGGTACCAAGTAACCAAATACCAAACAAAATTCCACCCTAGTAGGGTGTGACCAATCTTCTATTGGAGAGTTTTCAATGATGTCATGGTGGTTTCATGGAGGTGTTTTGGTAAGTAGATAAATTACTTTGATAGCCTAAGTGACAATGATAAAGTGTGAAATGTACTTGTCCCAGTGTGCTTGAAGTTGGCTTGGTTGATCCTCAGTTTTGGCATGGTTATATTTATTTACAGATGAGTCTGAAGTATTTATCATGTGAAAGGGGTCCTATACATGGTCAAGGATGATTGGAGAACTTGTGTACATGAGTGTAATTCACCTGGTTCATCATTGTTCTTATCTAGACAGTTTTGGTCCAATGGCAAAAAATCTGAGTAGGCAATTTGTTAATGTCACCATTGCCATGTGTGGATGAGTCATGGGGAGTTAGTAATATGGTTGTGATAATATTAGACCCTATTTTATATGTGATAATTCTTAAGTTATACACCTAAGTTTATTCAAAGATATATGGTTGCAAATTTAGGCTCTTAGGCATTTTGATAGTGTTTTCCTATAGCTAAATTTGCAATATGGCAAGAAGAGCTGAGTAAGCATTTTGATGATGTCATATATCACATGTGTGGAAATTTGAAGAGAATTTGATCATATGGGTTTTTTTATTTTTGAGCCTAGTTAATTTGAGCTAAATTTTGGGTCATGCACTGAAGTACGTCAAAAGATATGCATGTGCAAAATTGGGCTCCCAGGGATTTTTGATAGTGTTTTCTATGTTCAAATAAAGTTACTTAAGTAGTTTATTGACTTAATATATCACATGTGTAAAGGTTTTAGGATTATATTGATATATAGATATAATTCCATATGTGAAAGGATCTTATGCACTAAATTTTAGATCATGCAACTAAGCACAATGAAAGTTATACAAGAGCAAAGCCAACGTCATATGAAAGTTCTAAGCATAGTTGGCTCTATGAAAGAAGATTTTGAGAAGGAATTTTAATGGTGATATATATCAATCATATGAAGGTTCTAGGAGTAATTTATCACATGGTTGGATTCTAATATGTAAGGATATCATATGAACCAATTTTGAGAACATGCAAGTGAGTGAGGTAAAAGATATGTCTATGTAAAGTTGGAATTTTAAGAAGATAAGCAAGGTTCCCATACTTAGTAAAATTTTCACAAGTTAAAGTTAGATCAACATCAACAAAGTGTGTTGATCTAAGGAGTTAGGAAGTAGTGAGATGAGGATAGGTATATGATGGTTAATGCTGAGTAGAGATAAAGATCAAGCTTATTCTAAGGATAAATGATGAAGAGGTGATTGTACACATAGAGATAAATTGTGTGTATTAAAGTAAAGAGGTCAAAGGGATATCTATTTAACATTGTTAAAGACCAAGCTACATATAGGAGATTGATGGAACATGTTGAGTCAAAGTTTCTAGATTACACAAGATGAGGTCAACATGTTTAAGGTTTAACGTTTGAGCATTGGTACCTATGTGTCAAAGTTTAAAGAAGATTGACAGTGTGAGATTGATATAAATATGAGAGGACATGAGATGTGAACAAAGTGATCAAAGTTTAACTATGACTATTTGCTTTTAAATATTTGAATTTTACAAAGGGAAAAACTAATCTATGATATTTTTCTCATAAATTTTGATCCAAGATGAATTTGCTAATGGTATAAAAATAAAAGATTAAGAGGAATCCATGATTCATATAATGGACCTAATTTTAAGATTTTAAAGTATGTATAGACAAATATATTAAGATCTAAAGTTGACTATCTGTTCGTTCTTATTCTGTAAGTGACTTGAGAAGGATAATTGAGTTGTTATAGATGCCATTTCAATGTTTCATGATGAATTGGATATTGCGGAGTGTTTTAGACTCCATGAGGATAATTTGTGTGCATTATTAAGGTTTGAACAATTGTATGCTATTTGAACAAAGGTTTACAAGTTGACTGTGTATTCACTCATAATGATTGTGTGCAAAAAATATTGTTTAAGTGTTTTGTGCTTAAGTAGAAGGGTACTTTGATGGATATGGAAACCTAAGGAGGACCTATAGATCATGTGGCATGGGTTCATGAGTTGTAAAAGTGTTCCTATGTTCTTAGTATGCTTAGAGAAGTGCCAAAAAGGTGAATGGGTCTCTATAGGACCTAAAAGTGACTTAGGCCTATTTGAAAGTGGATTGTGCTTAATTGTGACCCATATGAGATGTCTTAAGGGTGAAGGCATGTTTTTTGGTCAGCAAGAAAATATCATGGACTTGATAATTCATGAATTATCTATATATAGTGAAATAAAATGTGATGGTTTCTAGGCTAGTGAAAGACATGTGAGAGATACTTGTGCAAGGTATATGTGAGATTTGTGGAGTGAAGGATAGGTAGTGTGCCTATTGGTTGAGTTAATGATCAAAATAGTTTATTGACTATGTGTATAAATTTTAGGTCTTATTCCTAATTTTAGAAAAGTGATCTTGTAATTTGAGGATATGCAAAGAGGTTTGAGTGTAAAAATGAAGATAGTTTGAGTGAAGAAGGAGAGATATTGTGGCATGCCTATGTGAAAGGCCTATTTGAGATAGAAAAAGAGTTTGTATAAAGATTAGATAAATAAAGATCTATCATCAGGTGTTAAAGACATTAGTTATAAGGTGGAAGTTTTCAAAGGAGGGTCTAAAGGACTTGATCTTCCTTAGGGGAAATTACTTCTTGTGAAATAGGTGTTTCACTAAATACCTTTGGTCAAGAAAACATGATCAAGGTTTGCTAGTATAAAGGAGTTAATCAGTCTCTTGTTTATAATTTATTACATGATAGTAGTTCATGTGTTGCAAAATTGAGAGTGGGTTTTATTCCACATGAAGGTTTCCCACATGAACTATGTGTAATGTGTTTGATTTTATGTATGCATTGAGTGAATGATCTCTCTAGTTAATGTTGCTTGATCAAGTTGATATTTTATGATTGCTGAATAGTTTAAAAGGACTATAATTATAATTGAAATATCTAGGCTCACTGATTCACCCCCCATCTTAGTGATTATACCTCTAACAATTGGTATTAGAGTAGGTCCTTTGGTAAAGGATTAATAGCTTAAAGGTGATCTAAGGTAAAATATGGGTAGTCATCAAAGAGGTTTCTCTACTAAGCAAGCACTGATTTTCAGTGGATCTAATTATGCATTTTGGAGTGCCAAGATGAGGACATACATTATGTACCTAGGGTTTGATGTATGGAAATCTATTGTGGATCATTATGTTGCTCCTAATATTCCTCCATTTAGTGTTGTAGACAAGAATTTGTTTGAGAATAATTCCAAAGAAATGAATGTTATTACTTGTGGTCTTTTAGAGACTGAATACACCAAGGTCATCCATTGTAAATCTACTAAAGAAATATGGGATAAAATGTAGATCATTTATGAAGGATATTCAAAGGTCAAGCTTACTAAGTTATAGACTCACAGAAGGTAATTTGAAATTCTCAAGATGAATGAAGAAGATATCGTGGCATCCTTTCTATAGAGAGTCTATGAGATTATGAACATCATCAAAGATATTAGAGAGAACCTTGAAGAATCTACTATTATTCAAAAGGTATTAAAGTCTCTATCCTTAAATTTTGATCCAAATGTATCTACTATAGAATAAAGTCATGATATTACTCAGTTAAAGATGGATCAATTGCATGACACCCTTACTACCTATGAGATGAAGAAGAATGATGATATACCACCAAACAAGGAAGCAACTTTCAAGACTGAAATGAAGACAAAGAATAAGTTCCAAGGTAAGAATGAATGACATTCTTGATATAGATAAGGATGAACTGATTACTTTAATTTCAAGGAAATTGAGAATCGATTCATGCAAGTATAAAAGCAGACTACCCCTCAAATGCTTTAATTATGGTGAGATAGGAAATTTTGATAATAAGTGCCCCCATAAGTATAAGAAGGTTGATGATTCAAATGAAAAGGTATGTCAAGATTCCATAGTTTATCCATGTGTTTTCAATTCTATCATAAAAGAGAAGGAGAATGTTGTAGTAGAAGAGCAAGTTGTTTCTCTTAAGCCTAAGAAGAAGAAGAAGGACAATTAGGCCTATAGCTACAAAAGGATTCCAATGGTTATTGAGGAGATGTGGGCCACTCTGAGCTTCAATTTATTATAGAGGATAGTGGTGCAAAAGATGTCTCTATTTATGCTTCTTAAGAGACTCCTTTCAGTGGAAAAACAAGTGTTGTTGTGGTGATCTTCAAAAGGTCCTAGAAGATTAGAGTTGAGTGTTCTCAGTTGAAATAGGTATGTCTAGGTGGAAAAAATGCCGAGGTGATGTCATGATGTTGATAAATTTTTATGGAGCAGTCTGTAGGGTCAAATTGAATGTTCTCAGATGGAAAAGGAGGATTTGTGATTTTTCAAGATCATATTTTTGCATAGAAAGGTATTTTGACCTTATTATAGTATGGTCCATGTGGTTTTGTGATCTGTAGGTATGTTAAATTCAGATTGGAGATTTTTGTTAGCTCTTAGGTTTCCTAGTTTGTGTTTAAGAGATTGCAGGTCCTAAAATGGGTTATAGGAAGTCAAGGTTCCCAATAGTTTGGAAACTTAAATATTTGTCTAGAAGTGTGTAATGGTTGTCTCTAGGTGTACAAGTAGTTTCAAAGGTGGACATTAACTGGAAGGTTCTATGTTGACCTTGTTTGTTTTGAGATACTAAGGCTTTGGGCTCTATTGGAAAAGTGGTTTTCCTTATGAATTGTGGTTTTAGGCTTCTCAATATGTTTAATGGGCCAAATTGGTTATAAAATAAAGCTTCACATAGATTTGAAGGTTCATGGTTCTCAATTTATTCAAGTTTTTGTCAATTTGGAGACCTTATTAAACAGTTGGTTTATGAAGGAAGTATATCACATAAGATGAGATAGTTTTTGAAAATTGGTGGGCTTGATGGGACATATGAGAGTGATCCATATATGAATTTTTATGTCTTAAAGTTGTGTCTATAAAAAGTTGTGGGATATATAAGTTCTAGGTAGGGATAAGCCTAGTCTTGAAGATGTGATTTTTATTCAGTTTCTACAAAAAATGCAAGGCATGAGTTTTTCAAGATATGTTATCAAGTTGTTTTAGGTCATTTTTCCTATTTTCTGTGTGCATGAAGTTATGTTGGTGATTCTTGAGGTGGTTTGAGAGAGAAGGCTAGTAAGCACGTATGATGGTTTCTCATGGTGCATGGAGATCTGAAGATGCTCAAGTGATGCAATGGATCAAAAATATTAGGGGGGGTACTTATCATATTTTTCTTGGTAAGTTTCATCATATTTTTGTTCTTTTGTGTATTCTTTCTTCATTAGTTGTCATGCTTGGTTGAAGAGAGTGTTGGCATGGAGAAAGAGGAAGTTTGCCAAGGTAAGAAGAGGTAGGCTCAAGGTAAGGGGGAGTTTGTATCATATTTATAGGTTGTCCTCTTTTGTTTATGGTCTTTTCAGGTCCTTAGGATCAGTTGGTGCCCACTTTGTCATTATGTCAAAGTGGGATAAAGTTCTTATTCTGAGAGTGATTGAAGAGAGAGAAGGTGAGTTGAATGTTGTTTGTTGACATCAATGACAAAGGGGGAGATTATTGGAGAGTTTTTAGTGATGTCATGATGATTTCATGGAGGTGTCATGATAAGTTGATGAAGTATTTTTATAGCTAAAGTGAAAATGGCAATGTGTGTAATGTGCTTATCCCAATGTGCTTGAAGTTGGATTAGTTGATCTTCAATTTTGGCATGGTTAGAGTTGTTTAGGGATGATTATAAAGTATTGAGAATGTGTAAGGGGTCTTATCAGTGGTTTAAGATGATTATAGAGCTTGTGTGCATAAGTTTAATTCACTTTGGTGTAATAGTAGAAAATATGAGTAGGTAATTCATTGATGTCACTAATGCCACGTGTGGATGATTTGGAGGGATTTGGTCATATGGTTTTGATCAGACCAGTACCTAGTCACTATGTGTTAAGTCTCAATTTATGCACCTAAGTGTAGTCAAAGATATATGGGTGCAAAGTTGGGCTCCCAAGCATTTTGATAGTGTTTTCCCATACTTAGCCAAATTTGCAATGTGGCAAGAAGAACCGAGTAAGCAATTTGATGATGAAATGTCTTTCACATGTGGAAATTTCAAGAGAATTTTATCATATGGGTTTATTTAGTTTTAATCCTAGTTGATTTGGGATAAATTTCAGGTCATTTACTAAAATTCATCAAAAGATATGCATGTGTAAAGTTGGGCTCCCAAACATTTTAGATAGTGTTTTCTATGTTCAAATAAAGTTGATTAATTAGTTTGTTGACATCATATATCACATATGTAAATGTTTAAGGATAATATTTATATATGGATGGAATACACAATGTGAAAGGATCTTATGTGCTAAATTTTGGATCATGCAACTAAGTACAATGAAAGTTATGCAAGATCAAAGTTGGCCTCATAGGCAAGTTCTAAGCGTAGTTGGCTCTATGACAGAATATTTTGAGAAGGAATTTTAATGGTGATATATATCAATCATATGAGGGTTCTAGGATTAGTTTTTCATATGGTTGAATCCTCCTATGTAAATACATCATATGGTCCAAATTTGAGAACATACAAGTGAGCAAGGTAAAAAATATGTCTATGCAAAGTTGGCCTTCCAAGCAGATAAGCAAGGTTACCATAGTCAAATTTTCACAAGTTAAATTTAAAATAGCATCGATGGAGTGCATTTCTCTAAGAAGTCAAGAATTAGTGAGATGAGGATAGGTGAATGATGTTTAACACTAAGCAAGATATAAGATCGAGCTTCTTCTAAGGATCAATAGTGAGAAAGTGATCATACAAATAGAGATCAATGGTGCATATTGAATTAAAGAGGTAAAATTGAACTATTTATCATTTCTAAAGACCAATCTACATATAGGATATTGACAGAGTGTGTTGATTCAAAGTTTCCAGATTGCATAAGATGAGGTTAACATGTTCAAAGTTTAACATTTGAGCATCGGTGCCTATGTGTTAAAGTTTAGAGAAGATAAAGAATGTGAGATTGATATAAATATGATAGGACATGATATGTGAACAAAGTGTTTGAAGTTTAACTATGACTTTTTTCTTTTAAATATTTGAATTTTACAAAGGGAAAAACCAGTTTGTGGTATTTTACCCAAAAATTTTGATCCAAGACAAATTTGATAATGGTATAAAAATAAAAGATTAAGATGAATCCATAGTGCATATAATGAAACTAATTTTAAGATATTAATGTGTATAGAAAAATATATTGAGCTCCAAATTTGATTATGTGTTTGTGCTTATTCTACAAGTGGCTCAAGAAGGATAATTGAGCTTGTTCAGATGTTATTTTGATGTTTAATGATGAATTGGATATTAGGGAGTGTTTTATACTCCATGAAGATCATATGTGTGCATTATGAAGGTTTTAAAAATCATATGCTATATGAACAAAGGTTTACAAGTTGATTATGTATTTGCTCATAATGACTGTGTGCACAAAATATTATTTAAGCATTTTGTGCTTAAGTAGAAGGGTACTGTGATGGATATAGACACTTAAGGAGAACCTATATATCATTTGGCATGGATTAATGAGTTGTAAAAGTGTTCTTGTGTTATTATATACTTAGATAAGTGTCAAAAAGGTGAATGGGTCTCCATAGGACCTCAAAGTGACTTAGGCTTATTTGAAAGTGGATTGTGCTTAAGTGTGACCCATGTGAGATGCATTAAGGGTGAAGGAATGTTTTATGGATGATAAGGAAATATTTTAGACTTGATAATTCATGAATCCTATAAATATAGTGAAACCAAATGTGATGTTTTTTAGGCTAGTGAAAGACTTGTGAGAGAGACTTGTGCAAGGTGCATTTGAGAGTTATGGAGCAAAGGATAGATAGTGTGCCCATTGGTTGAGTTAATGAGCAAGAAAATTTGTTGACTATGTGTATAACCTATAGGTCATGTTACTAATGTCATAATAGTTCTCTTTCAATTTGAGGATATGAGAAGAGGTTTGAGTGTGAAAATGAGGATAGTTTGAGTGAAGAAGGAGAGAGATTGTGGCATGTCTATGTGAGAGGCCTATTTGAGATAGAGAGAGATTTTGTGTAGGGATTAGATAAATATATATCCATCATTACGTGTTGAAGACATAAATTATAAGGTGGAAGTGTTCAAAGGAGGTTCTAAAGGACTTGATCTTCCTTAGGGGCAGTTGCTCCTTGTGAAATAGGTGTTTCACTAAATACCTTTGGTTAGGAGGACATGATCAAGGTTTTTTATTCTAAAGGAGTTGATGAAACTCTTATTTTTAAATTTTTATAGGATAATAGTCCATGTGTTGTAGATTTGAGATTGGGTTTTATTCCCCATGAGGGTTTCTCATAGGAACTATGTGTTATGTGTTTGATCTTGTGTATGCATTGAATGAATGATCTCTCTAGTTAATGTTGCTTTATCAAGTTGATATTTGTTGATTGATTAATAGTTTAAAATGATTTTAATTATAATTTAAATATCTAGGCTCACTGATTCACCCACCCCTCTTAGTGATTTTACATCTAACATCCTCCACTTCAATAGGCGGTAAGCACTATTCTAACCCAAAAAGTGGTAACCAACATTCCATGACAATATATACAAGCTAACATGCCACCACAAGTGGTAAATCCATTAAAAATATTTTATAAACAATAATATATCTTTATTAATCAATATTAGCCAACGAATAATAAGTAATAAGTACAAAACATTCAGTAAGTACCAACTAGGCAACAAGTTTTCACCCAACAACACAGGCTTAATCCCTTTAGGCTATTATTGCCTCTTTCCCAATAAATACCTCATATTCAATAAGGGACTAATACATAACACATTCAACAACACATTTTTAACCACAAAATAGTACCTTTTATGAAACAACATTTGATTAGTCAATAACATGTTCCTATTCAAACCCAACATGTAAAATACATTACACAAATCTAAATACCTCCATCCCAGCCATCGTTCCATCCAAACTAGAGTTGTGTTACTAATTCTAGCCATAATATTTACCAACATTTCATACTATATCAACAATATAATCCTAACTAAAAGATATGTATTTTGGGTCAGTCGATCAACCAAGACAATATTTTGTAATACCATATTCCTCCATTTTACCCCAGTCAAGTTAATCTACCTTTAACCACCCAACCACAACTGCAAAAAATATACCATCTAGCTTCCTATCCCAACAACTGCAACAAATGAAGAATGTAATTGTAACTATTTAGACTGGGAAGAAGAAAAAAATTAAACTGGATGAGGTATGTTCATATCCATTCAACATGGAGTACCTTAAAATACCATTTCCTTTAGGTTATGATCCATCAAAGTTTAATAAATATAAGGGGAAAGGTGACACTAAGGAGCATTTGAAGGAGTTCTTTGTTGGTTTCCATCAAGTGGCCTATAATGATATCTACTTGCTTCTCCTTTTCCCTAGAAGTTTAGCTGAATAGGCTTCATAATGGATTCTCAAACTACCAAAGAGTTTTGTATCTAAATTTTACAAGCTTTCAAATAAATTTGTACAACATTTATCTTATAATATCAAACATGAGGTTATTTTTGTTGATTTGGGTCAAGCTAGACAAAATATTGGTGAGATATTTACAAGATATTTGCAATAGTTGAGAACACTTACTAGCCATTTCATGCATAATTTACTTGATAAATAGTTAACAATTATGTTTAAAATGAGATATCTTATCACCTTGAGCTTCAATGTGCTCACACATTTGAGGAGATCATTTAAAATGGTATACAAATTGAAAAGTTCCTTATGAATAAGGGGATAATCAAATTGTATTCTCTTAATCAAAGCTAAAATAAGAATCAAGGCCAAAACCAAACCCAAAGCCCAATTTAGGTGTAGGCTACTACGCCATCATAGGTTAATAATTTTGAAAAATCCAAATCGTATAACTAAAACAAGAGTACTATCGGTAATGGAATTACCAAATCATTCCATGTCCAAATGGTGCAAACACTATCTTCCCAACCAACTCCATATACACACCTAATTCCACAAGTTTAGCCAGCCCCACAAATGCATCCAAGTCCACATATGCAAGCACTTTCACCTCTTCCTTTGTAAACACCTCCTTCAAGAAGAAGACAAGGATATAATCTTTAGTGATATTAGAGAACCAATTGGGTTAGTATTCTAAAAGTTAACCACTACTAATATGATTAGTTGACCTATGCTGAAGCCATTCCATGAAGGTATTTCCATAATTGGTATAAATAACATGAATTATGTGACTATCGATAAGTAAAATGGCATTCCATATGCTGATGTGTGAAATTAAGGTACCTCATTCAAAACAAGTTAGAAAATGGAGAGATTGAGTTGGATAACAAGAGCTTCCACATATAATCAAAACTTGGGTATTTACTAAGATACTATTCCACAACATAACGCTAACAATCAAAATAAAAATTATGAGTTTTTCCTCCATATCAATAAAAACAACAAAAAAATAATGATAATAATAACAATAAAATGGTTAGAACCAAGGTCAAAATGGCCCATCTAACCAAGAGGCCTATCATGTTGTCACATATGACTATAATAAAGTTGTATGTTGTATTATAAGTGGTCATATAGCTACCATTACCATCAACCCTAGACTAACTAATAATCAACCATGACCATTTCCTAACAATGCCTATCAACCTTCATATGCTAGTAATCCTTCTTTGACCTATGACTGTAACCAAGATCAATAGAAATAAATGATTATCATCCCAGGCCCTTCTCCTTATTCTTCTCATTATAATATCCCTTTACCTAATCCATATTACACAATCATAACTTGGTAGACTAAATTCACCATTCTAGGCCCACATCCATCTTCTATTAATGGGCTTATTCAATCCACCATACTAGCTAAGACTATGCCAATTACCAATGCTAAGGAGAAAATGTATGATATTGTGGAGAAACTAAAAAATATGCCTACATATATCTCTCTTTTATATTTGTTGATTACCTCTAATATCCATAAAAATATCCTTATAGAGCTCTTGATCTAATTGCAAGTACTAAATGACATTACAATAGATAATCTCCAAGCTTTGGTTAGACACCGAGATGCTAGCCAATAATTTACCTTTGACCAAAGCAACATGTCATCCTTATGCCCTCTCCAAAATAACCCATTGCACATTGAAGTTGTCATAGACTATCATAAAGTTAAGTGTGCCCTCATAGATAATGTATTAGACCTTAATATTACATCTCTATGGTTAGTCAAGCATCTGGGATACATGATAGATGACCTTCAGCCAAAGAATATTACCATCAAGGCCTATGACAATGAAGAATGAGAATCATAGGGAATAATATATTTTCTAGTTTTCATTTGGCCCTTGACCCATGACACACTTTTCCATGTGATGGATATAGATTTATCATACAACTTGTTTCTAGGCCAACCATGGATATATGAAATCTAGGCAATACCTTCCACATTACACCAATGTATCAAGTTCCCCCATTCTAGGATGGAGGTAACTATTCATGTAGGCCTACAACCATACCAATTTTATAAACATTTGGAGGCCAAGTATGAAAGTTATGATTATCATTTTAGCATAGTCCCTAAACCCAAGAAGGATAAAGACATACTCATTAAATTGATGGATTCTAATTATATAGACTCTGATAGCCTTGCCTCTACCTCATCTATGCCACCTATTGAGATATCTAATCATTTTATCTAATAAATGCCCAAGATAATACCTCATGTATAATGTATTCCATGTGTCTAACCTTACACATGCCCTTATATCCTATGAAAGACCCAAAGCCAAGGCCTCTCGCATGAAATGGTGATAGAAAGGCAAGTTCAATACCATAGAGCCTATTATTTTCACATTGACCACTAGCCAATAAAAATACCCACTTTCCAAATATGATTCTTGGCTTTATAATGATGACTTGGTTAAGTGATACCAAAGAAAATGGTATCCCATCCCTAACCGGATCATGGATAATCAAGCTTATGAAGTCAAATGCCTAGGGGAATATCTACAAGGTACTCTTGAGATAATTTCCATAACCAAGTACAAGGGAACTTATGGTATTAGATTTAAATTACCTTGGGATGACCTTGCATACCGTATCTATGCTCCCACACTAATGACTAGTGATGATAATGTTGGCAGTGATGTAGAGTTTGATTATAGTATATACATGGACTGTTAATACCAACTTATTTAGCCTTCATGTCATATGTACCATTACACCTATTATCCATCCTTCCCCACTCTTCCTTCATCATCCATAACTCATCGAATAGGACCAACAATAATCCATAGTGTCACTTGACAAGTTTGAAAATGATGAGGCTATTTGTGACTTTCTAGGTCTAAGAGACCATATTTTATTTATAGATCATAAACAATGTTTCTCTATTAGATTGAATCATGTTTCCTATTTTAGAGAGAGGGTGAACTTCCTTTTCCAAAAATAAAAATAAAATCAAACATTAAGGACTAAAAGTGAAAACCTATTTGTGGTACTTTCACAATAGGGTAAAAGTAAAAAAAAGGCCATTACCTTAGTGAAAACATGTTTTACGTGCCATTAGATGGGGATGTTCACCCTTCTTCAGATGAAGCTCATGATACCACCAATGCCATAATTAAGTTTGGTTCTAAAATCATTGAAGAATAATAATGGGACTTTGAATAGATTGTCCAAGAATATCCTGAAGTATTTTTTACCTGACCCTTTCCACCATTAGGTGATTCTAATTCATCATATTTAGGAGAATTAGACAAACCAGCCCTACTAGAGGACTCTGATATTAACAAACAGTTCATTTCTTTTCCAACTCTCCTTAAATATGGTTCTACACTCCTTGTGGGGGACACTTCTAAGGTCAACATTGGAACATCAACTGTTCCAAAGTGGATCAAACTAGGTGCATCCCTCACTGAGGAGGAGTGTGAAGTCATTAAAACCCTACTTAGGGAATTCATTGACATTTTTACATGGGCTTATTCTAACATGATAGGTTTGGACCCCAACTTGGTTTTTCACCATCTTTTTTTACATCTTGATGTTAAGCCAATCAAGAATAAATTGAAGAACATGCATCCTCATATAGCCATCTTAGTTAATAAATAATTGGAGAAAATCTTAGATGAAGGATGCACTCATTCTATTGATTACTCATAATGAATATCCAATATTATTCCTGTCGACAAAAATCCACAAGGTATCAATTTGTGCATTGATTTTTATAACATTAACAAGACCTACCCAAAAGATGACTTTCCTCTATCAAATATCGACATGATTGTTTACTCCAAAACTAGGTTTGAGATTCTCTCCTCATGGATAGTTTTTAGGATACAATCAAATCAATATTGTACTAGAAGACCAACACAAGATAGTGTTCACCACTCCTTGGGGGACATTTTGCTATTAGGTCATGCCTTTCAGCCTCAATAATGTAGGAACAATGTACCAATGGGACATGGTGGTAATTATACATAATATGATGTATCATATAGTTGAGGACTATGCTAATGGCATCATTGGTAAATCCAAGACCCATGCCAAACTTTTAGCTATTCTTAAAAATATCTTTGAACAACTTTAGGAGTACAAGGTTAGAATCAATCCTAAAAAGTGTGTCTTTGGGGAAACTTATAAAAAATTAATAGGATTGATTGTCTCTCATAGGGTAAATTAAGTTGATCCAACCAAAGTCAATGTCATTATTGAGATACCCCCTCCTACTTTGAAGCATCTCTATAATTTTTAGGGCAAGATAAAACTAATCAAATGCTTCATATCAAAATTGGGAAAAAATTACCATCTATTTACCTATCTATTGAAGAAGGGCACTAATTTTTAATGGAATGCAAATTTTTAGAAGGCCTTTAATTAATTAAAAGAAGACTTGGCCAATCCATCTATTCTATTACTATTGATTCTAGTCAAGGCATTTATACACTACCTCTTTGTAACTGAAAATGCCCTAGGGGCACTATTGGCCTAGTATGATGAACAGGGGAAGGAACATTCTATCTATTACCTAATCCACACATTGGTCTCATATTAACACAATTATACACCGATTTATAAATCTTGTTTAGCTATGGTCTTTACAAAACAAAATTTGTGCCACTACATGCTAAATAATAAAACCATTATTTAATATCTACTTTCAAAAATAGATTTATAGGGCCTTATGGCTAAATAGATTATGATTTTAAGGGATTTCAAGATTGAATATGCTAGACAAAAGGACATCAAAGGATAGATAATCATAGACCACTCATTGAAGCTCCTATTCCTGACACTCAACCACTCACATTTGGGTTTTTGGTTAAGTTTGTCATGACCGTAGTAGAAACACCTCCTAAAAATAAGCAATGGAAACTTTATTTTGATGGTTCTTTCACATCTCATGGGTCAGGAGAAAGACTATTATTCATAACACCATAGGGGGATCTCATTCCCAAATCTTTCTGTATCATCTTTCCTTGTACCAATAACATGGGTAAGTATGAACAACTCATTATAGGCCTTTGTTTAGAGATACAATAAAACATTCAACATCTTATGGTTTATTAAGATTCATAGCTTATCATTAATCAGGTCATAGACCAATTACATACCAAGGACAATAATCTTGTACCTTATAAAGCCATGGTGGATGCTCTCAAGAAACAAATTGCCCATCTTCAGTTTGAATAAATACTTAGGGCCAATAACATAACAATAAAATCCATGGCTATAATTGGTTTTATGATCCATATCATAGATAAGGCAAGAGATTACCAGTTCTTTGTCAAACATCTTATTATACCAACTCATGAACCCTCATACATTGAGTTTATATGTGATATTATTATTCCTATTTATACTTGGTATTCCTAACTATATAATTGTATTCATGACCAAGTCCTTCCACATAACATATCCTATGAAAAGAAAAATAACTTCACCATAAAGCCTATCATTATACCTTACTTAGACATACACTCTATCATAAAAGCTTTGATGAAACTTTGCTTCACTGTTTAACCTCGATAGAGTCTAGACTAATGTTGAGGGAAGTACATAAAGGAGTTTCTAGGGCCCACACCAATGGGGATGTTATTTCCAAATATTTACTATGTACTAGTTATTATTAACCAACCATGGAATTAAATGAATCTAATTATGTTAAAAGGTATAAAAAATGTTATAGCATGCCAATTTGCTACATGCTCTAGACCTGACACTCAATTCAATGAATACACCATGGCCATTTTTAATATTGGGACTCAACCTCATTGGAAAGATTAACCCTACTTCCTTAGATGGCCATAAACATATCCTTACTACCAAAAAGTACTTCACTAAGTGGGTAGATTCCATTACCCTCACTTAGGTGATAGGCAAACAAATATCCAAATTCATTTTTAATCACCTCATTTGTTGTTATGGTATCCCCTCTAAAATCATATCTAATAATGGATGTTCATTTAAAAATAAGGATGTCAAAGCCATTTGTTTTGAATATAACATTACCCAAATATTTTCCACTACATATTACTCACAAGGTAATGGATAAGTAGAGGCATCTAAAAAAACCATTGTCAATATTCTTAAGAAGATCATCAATGATTTTGGTCATGATTGGCACTTTCAACTCTTTCACACCCTCTGGGCTTATCAAACCAATTTTTGTACTCCAATAAGAGCCATACCCTATTCTATAGTGTATGGCACTAAGTTCATTATTTATATCAAGGTCAAGTTGCCTTCTCTATACATTTCATTGAAACATATCCTTGATGAAGAGGATTACAAAGGAGCTCATCTATAAGAACTGGAACTAATGGATGAAAAATTCATGGTAGTTGTGAATAGTCTTCAAGCATACCAAAATTAGTTGCATGGCCAATATAACAGGAATGTGAAATATAGAGAATTTGAACATGATGATCTTTTACTCAAAGAAAACTAGTAGAATACCATTGATGAATGCAAGAAAAATGGAAAGTTTAAGCCTAATTGGTTGGGACCTTATGTGATTATTGCTAAATATGGGTATGGAGCATACATGTTGGTTATGCTAAAAGGAAATGAACTTGATAAACCCATGAACATAATACATTTCAAGGGATTTTTGCTTGAGTGACCTAAAGTATTATCTATGAGAATAATTTAAGTTATGTTGTAACATCAATTTATTTATAACATACTAAATACCTTTCCTCCCATGCCTTGCCTATTATAGTCATATAAAATGCAAAAATTGGTAACTTAAGTGTGGCTTGTGACACCTAACCCATAGGTCCCTCTTACTTGATCTTATGACCTTCATAGGCTTTTTTACCTTGATTCTTAGTTATTCATAGCATTTTAGACCTGATATTAGCTGAGCCAGACTATTTTTCCCATAAAAAATCCATCCCCTTAGGTCCCATACCCTCAGGACTATAGTGCCTAACTTGGACTATATCATTAGGCCCTCTAGTGTCTATTTCCAGTGCTCTTATCCAAGTAAATTTTTATCTCCAATGGTTAATTCCTTCCAATTATTATCCCTCTTCTTATCAGACTAATTCGAGCACATTCAACCCATGACCAATAGATCCCTATAAAAACCCATTCAAAGTTTATTTGGAAAGGGGTTGATTAGCAAATATCACAAAGCAAACAAGAATACAAACAAGACTACTTAGGCATATTTACCTATTCTCTGCATACAACCATCTAATATATCCATAAGCTTATTCAAACCCTTACACCAGTCCCTAGTGACCTCAAGCACACCTAGTTTTAACATTTTTCATCTTCATACATACTATTACACAAAACACATCAAGTGGGAGAACTACATATGGCTTGATCTCCTTTAGAGTATTGGTATGTAGGAAACATGCCCACATAAGGGGTATGGATACATGTTCAGTGCATAGTACACACACTAACCCCCCCTTTTTCCCAAAGTTTTTCAAAGCATAATGAGCTCTAGGGTTTGAAGACTAAATCAACTCTACAAGGAGTTCCACGAACATCCAACAATTAAAATTTCATAAGCAAGATCACATAAACACAATAAACAAAACCTAGAAAACTCAGGTCTCTTGGAAAATAATGGAAAAAGAGGACTATATCACTTGACCCTAGGGTGTCTTATTTTCATGCTCTTGTCTAATCGATAAACAAAGGTTAGATCTTGATTTGTGATAGTGTCCTAGTCCTATATAGTAAATTTTAGACCCTGCAACAACCGTCTTAGTTAGTTTTTAGCTAAGTCTTATTTTCTCTCCCTTATTACCATTTTTAGAAATATTTAAATTACAATAAAATTATACAAATCAATAGATTAATTATTGCATATTTATTTACTGATTTCCCATTCTATACCCTTAACTAAATTAGGAATAATATACCAATATTTCCAAAATTATTAAATAATTTAGTGAACCTGACTTACTTCGTTTGTGCATAAAAACCCTATAAACCCTAGGGTAAATTTATTACTAATTTTTCCTATATTTTTCTATTTTTTTCCCTGCATAATAAAATAAAAAATTAACATTAAATTTTAAAATTTTGTAGTAATTTTAAAAATAATTTTCTTTCAAACCCTAGTTGCCCACACTAGGTCCCAGTTTTTTCCCAATATTTTCCTATATTTTTCTATTTTTTTACTTACATATTTAAATTATAAATTTGCATAAAATTTTAAAATTACTTAATAATTTTAAAATAAGTTCATTCAAAACCCTAAGTTTCATATACTAGCTCCTATTTGCTTCTTGAGGTATCACCTTACATCTAAAATCAAATTTCAAAAATGGATCTCACTTATTTTCAAATATTTCTTACATTTTAAGCAAATAATAAGGAGACCATACTTGGTCATATCATGTATATGAATGATGAAGTTTAACATATACTAATACAAAACTTCATTCTTTGATTTTCATGCCTACTTTTCATAATATGGGATGATATTAAGAAAGTCATTGTTAAACATAACAAGATACCTCTCCTTCAAAGAAAAGTTTAATTGTCTTTAATACAAGATTTCATCTCTTGATTTTTATCTCTCATATGGAAATGTTTTCAAATTTATCATGCTAAACATATTACAAATGTCATATCACATGCCAAATTTTCTTATACATTCATGCACAAATTAATGCTTTCTATCTCTCCCATGGAATTTCTTTCAACTTTATCATCCTAAACACATTACAAATGTCATAGCACATGCTAAATTTTCTTATGAATTCATGCACAAATTCATTCTTTTTATCTCTCATATGGAATTTTTTTCAAATTGATCATGATAAACACATTACAAATGTCATAGCACATGCCAAAGTTTCTTATGAATTCATGCAAAAATGCATGCTTTCTATCCCTTGCTTTTTATCTTTCACATGGAATTTTTTTCAAGTTTATCATACTAAACACATTAAAAATGTTATAACACATGCCAAAGTTTATTATGCATTCATACACAAATTCATGTTTTCTATCCCAAACTTTCTATCTCTCATGTGGTATTCTCTTTATAAACATATTTTTATACAACTTATAACTCCAATTTCATACATTTCATTTCACATTTATGATTTATACCTAGATGTATAAAACTCATTGGCTACCTTTGAGTATTTCCCTATCACTACTATACACAAGCAAACACTATCAGGCATATCTATCCCTCCTCCCTTCAAACTTGGTACATCTATCTCTTATCTCACACTTACTACCAATTTTATGCCTATAGTAGACAATGCGATACATGTTATCACCCAATTTTATGAAGATAGGTAGGTTGATTACACCCATGGCTATAGCTTTATAACTTAGGTTAGTACCCCTTCCTATATAGTTTCAATTTTCAAGCTCCTTTAGTGATTGGATGTTTACAAATATGTATTATATGCAGCCCTTCACAATACTAAAATTCTTATTTCTGCTGAACCAACTTATGTTGCATCTATCCTTAACACCATGTAATGGAATGAAGAGCATATTTATTTTGAGAAAGAGGATTTACCCCTGTGACACATCATTGAACAACATATACCTCTATATATTCAATTAAGAAGTAATGATGTGGGGGAAAAAAGAGTGTTAGTTGATAACGGTTCAGGACTCAACATTTGTAATATTTATTTTCTTAAACATCTTAATATACAACCTCAAGATCTAGACTATTCCAACGTGAACATCTTAGGATTTGACAACATCCCATATAAATCCATGAGCCAAATAACACTCAATCTTAACTTATGGCCTAAGACATTGCCAATTACTTTCTAAGTCATGCCAAATAACCTTAATTATAATTTATTACTTGGTTGACCTTGGATTCATGATATGTATGCCCATGCTTGTTTAAAATTTAGTCACAAAGGCTATATCTACACATGACCAATAGACAATGAACCTTTTAAATACTGTCAGGTTATTAAATCTCCACAAAATTATATTTTTCACTTTAATCTTAGTAATATACCTACACAACCCACTAGTTATAGTGCACCCTTGGACCATGCAACACATAAGACAATTCTTAATAGGAATGATACCAAATCACTAGTTTACTTCCCCTTTTGCACTTAAATATCTTAATAAGATGGGATATCATGGTAAAGGCCTTAGAAATCATGAATAAGGAATTATCAATCCTATCGAGGCATCAACACAACATGGAAGGCAAGGACTAGGATATCAACTTACCCTTCTTCATGATAAACCTTCTTCCACAACTTCAAAGAATATAAATTTTTTTCCACCTATTAGATTGATAGAGCACACCATTAATAATACTTCAACATTATCATTGATCTATCCTAATCTTATTGATGATATGGTTTCACCAGATATATACACATTATAAGAATTTTCTAATGATGAATCCCTCTTTCAATTCCTTGGAGCATATGAGGACCTCCCATCTTGATATCATAAAAATATATTTCCTCATCACACAAATGCCCATGCATACTTAAAATAAGATATATATTCTCCCCAAGACATATCAGTTGATTTAGATGATGTTATTCCTACAACCCCATACACACTAGATCATTCCATATTGCATAATAAATAAATAGTTAATTTCAATTTTGGAACCAAACAAGATCCTTGCATTATATTGTTAGACATTTCTCTATAAAATTAAGAGGATAAAAATATTTGTTAAACCTTAACAAATTTTCTAGAAATATTTGCTTGGTCTTACTCAGATATGCCAGGAATTGATACATATATAGTAGTTCATCGGATTCCTTTATACCCAAATGCTAAACTAGTTAAACAAAAATTTTACAAAATGCATCCTGAAGTAGCTTTCTTAGTCAAAGATGAAATCCAATGCCTCTTAGATTATGGTTTCATTCAACTAGTAGCACACCCTGAATGGGTTTCCAATATAGTCCCTATGGTAAAGCCTAACAGAGAAATTTGGTGTTGTTCTGAGTCTCAAGATTTAAATAAAACATATCTAAAAGATGATTTTACTTTACCTAACATTGACATGATCATAGATTCCACATCTAGATATGAAATGTTATCATTTATGGATGGATTTGAAAGATACAACCAAATCAAAATCATCAAAGAAGATCAAGAGAAAACATCTTTTATAACACCTTGCGGCACATTTTGTTACATTGTCATGCCTTTGGATTAAAAAATGCCAAATCCACATATCAGTGTACCATGATGCATGTTTTACTCTTTTTGGGAATTAGGTGTTTAATTCCTAAGCAAATAAAGGTCTGAATAAATGTAAATTAGTAAATAAATGTGTCTTAATTAGCCTATTAATTTATGTAAATAGATATGTATTTTACCTTCTCTAAAAATAGTAAGAAGTGTAAAGAAATCAAACTTAGTTTATTTTAAGCTAAAATAGATGATGCATGGTTTAGAAATGGTTGTGAAAATATGGTAGACTATCATAAATAGGACCCAAAACTCTATTTTTAGATTGGATAGGAGTTCTAAACTCAAGACACCTTGCTTCTTGGTGATGTAATCCAATTTTTAGCACTGTTGTCCACTTATAGCATTGTTGTCCACTTAAAACATTGTTGGCCTGGTAGTCTAGATTTTTTGGGTTCTATTTGGTAAGCCTGTGATACCTTTGTATTGAAATATCAAAGCTTGGGTTTGTGTGAAGCTCACTATGTGTTTGATTTAATATTCAAAACCCTTAGGAGCTCTTGGTAATTGAACTTGAGTAGCAAACTTAGGAAAGAGAGGAGGGGTTAGTGTGTAAAGGATATAATGGATGCACTTCACACCTCATATGTGGGCACACTACCTACATACCAATACTCTGAAGAGGGATCAAGATAATGTAGTTCTCCTATTTGAAGTGCTTGGTGTAATTATGTGATGTATGCAACTAGATGCAAAACTATAATGTACTTTGGATGACTAGATACTGGTATGAGTGCTTTAATAGGATTGAAGTGGTCTTAGAAGGTTGTATGCAGAGAATAGGGAAGAGTGATTTAGTGTACTTGCTTATATTCTTGATTATTTCTAGTGAATGAGTGCCAACCCTTCTAAATGGACATTGAATGGCCTTTTATAGGAAATCTGATGATCATGGATTAGATGAGCTTGTATTAGGCTGACATGGAAAAAGATAAGGAATCAAGAAAATCTAACCATTTGAGGCTAAAGTAAACTTGGAAAACAATGCCAAAATAAGATACCCCTAAATTTCAACACTCCTATCCAAATTGGGTGCTATTTTCCTAGGAAGAAAAGACCTAAGGGGATGAATATGGGTTTGAGAGTATTGCCTAGGTCTCAAAAAGCTAAGTCTGAGAAGCTATGGGTGATTGGGAATCAATGAAAGTCTAGTTGAGAAGGGTTGAGTGATCAAGAAAGAAGACCTATAGATTGGGTACTATTAACGACGCTTAAGTCATCTAATTCCATATTTTATATGATTACATTTTATCCCCATTAATTATAGTGATGCAACAAAACAAAATACTAGGATAAAGGAAAAATAGAAAGCATACCTAAACTTACTTGTAAGGGAAAAGCTCATGAAGCTATGTGATGGTAGATGTACATAGAGAGAGCACACTATGATGTGTGAATCTACAAATAAGAACATAAAGTAGATCAATTATTACAAGATATGTTATATCTAAAATAAGAACATATAAAATTTGAGTAAAGGAAGAGAGAAGAATGGATACACCTCATCAGGTACATGAAGCAATACAAAACTTATTGTGATGCTAGATTGTGCGGAATCAAGAGTAATATCATGAACAAAGTTGAGTGATCAATCCTTAGAATGTGGCTCATGAATACAAAGGCTAGCCTTTCAAATCTATCATCACTAACTAAGTGAAGTTAATGAATCATGCATGTGCTAATAAATATCTGGATTGAATGTCCAATCCCTTTGAATAGGTGGCTCAAGAATATAAAGGCTATCCCTTTAGCTCCATCAATGCCCCATGAAGTGAAGCTATGAAGTGATACTAATATAGAATAGATCTTATAAGAGATGGATTATGGAGCCCATGAATGTGCTAAAAAATATAACACTATGGCATGGATAGCCAAATGTGTGGTGAAAACTAGGCCACTCTTGGCCATTTCAAAAGATGGAGATTAGGCTTGTATGAAAGCCACTCTAAAACTAATGTACTAGGATTATATGAAAGACAAATAAAGAACTCCATTACTCAAAAATCTAAACTTGTATGAAATTTTATCTTGAATGTGATGCCAACCACTTATAGATGGAGTAAGGCACACAACTGCTAATAATGTCTAGAATAAACCAAACTTGAAAATAAAATAATATCAATGTGCCATGCACATTACCCCTAATCACTGATGTTTGAAACATGGATTCTGATCTAGAAGTTATGCCAACTACCCAATCTAAATTTAAAGTGATAACTATCATTCCATGCATGATAATCCTTTGTATCTAAGAAAAGTATGCTGAGACTACTGAATCTGAAGGATTTGGAAGTACAAAAACTATCCCTAAACTAAACTTTTTACCTATTTCTAGAAACCATGAGTGTTTTTCTACCTGGACAGGAGCACCAAACTATGAACACCCCTTATTTTTATTCCTAATGTCTATTTCTAGTGGTACTATCCATTTCTGGTGCTACTATCCATTTTTGGTGTTACTATCTATTTTTGGCATTACTATTTGGTGTGAAAATTGACTGCTAATATGAGACTATTCCTATTTTTTTGCTCTAATTTGACCAATTTGACCTCTAGATTTTGTACTAATTGTTATGAATGATGTTTTTTCAATTGATATGAGGTTTTATATTTATTACAAATCCCCTATTTTATGCCCCCTCTTTTAAGGGTAGGAATGATGAACTTGGAATGACTACACTCAAAAGAAAAAGAGTCCTACAAGTGTGTTAATCTAAAAAATATATATGATATAACATTTGATGTTTGAAAATATGTTTCACGATATAATAATGTTTATATTTAGAGATATTTTTAGATCAATAAAGGTATGCCTAAATAGATATAACAATGTGAAAGCGTGCACAAAGTAATAAACTAGAACTAGAAATGTTAATTATTAGTTGGAGGTATGGAGCATGATGTCCATCATGGAATCCAAAAAATAAAATAAAATGCATGATATAGATCATGGAATTGCACATATCTGACAAGTAAAAAGCAACAAATGAGAAGAAATAATCATACTAGATGAGCCAAAGGGCCATGCAAACAAGGTACATGGGCACATGTCACTCAAACTAGAAACAAGCATGGAAGGCATGTTCAAATGCCACATACACATACAAGTGGATAAAAAAAGTTGACACATAGGCCATAGGAACATATAGGAGTAAAAAAAAAAGGAAATTGACAAATGTCCTAAGGCACACACATTAAAAAGAAGCAAAGGACATTGGAAAATGTCCTAAGGCATAAACATGAGACAAGTTGGAACTAAAAATGCAATCACACAAGCTAAACTAAGAAAGCAAAGAAAATATGTAATAACTAAAAAGAGATAGGCACATCTAACTGATCAAATCAAATTTGAGAGTATGCAAGACATGTGTAGTTCAAGACTAGGTATATTCTAAGAAATACATAAGTGCTAGATACTAGTGAGATGCTGATATATAATTCTATGTAAGATATAAAGTAATTTGCATTAGCATGATAACTCAAAGTGTGTGGTGTAGCAATTACATAACTTGGTTGGTGTAGTCATGTAGAATATGCTTCCAATGGGTGTGTATAACAATGTATGTCTCAAATGTAGAAGTAGGAATGCCCCCTTGATGGGTAGAGTGAAACAATCAAAGAGCTTGATGTCACTGCGCACATTCAAAAAAGATCAAGTTAAGCATGGTAGTGTAGATAAATAAACATACAATAGCATGAAGAAAAAAATGTAAGTCCTAGCATGATAGTAGTAATGTAAACATGGATGATGCATACAATCAAAAATGTTTTTGGTATTTTTACAATTTTTGAATGTTTTTTTATTTTAAAGTGTTATATTGTTTTTATATTTTTGAAAATATTTGAACTATATACAAGGACTAAGAATAAATGATACTAACTAATGAGTCTTGTGTGAGACTCCCTGTCCTATTATCCTATGTCAAATAACTGAATCATGCATGATCATGAGGCATAAGTGTATGACTGAGATTATGAAGATGAAATGTGTGTTTGTTGTAATTACTCTAAAATCTTTGAAGTGAAAATTGAATGTGGGGTCCCCCTATGAATTTGAGAAGTGGATGTAATTATAGGGCTCTTAGGGACCCATCTGAAAGTAGGAAAATAAACTCTGTGAATAGGTGCTCTTTGTGTAGCTATATGAGATCTTAGTGTAACTAATCTAGGTGTAAATACTATCACTATAATCCATCTAGAATCATAAATCTATGGGGTGTATGAACCCTCTATACTGGTGATAGATATTATAACTATGGTTAAACCTAAAGTGGAACTTAAACAAAATCTAAAATTAGTGAAATAACTAGATCTAGTGACTGAAAGCTAGTAGATGGCTTTGAAGTGGGGAGTGGTGATTCATAAGGAACTCCACTAACTATAATAACCTGATTAGAGTGAATGAACTTCATGTATCTATGAACTATAGAAGGTACTGCCTTGAGTTTTTGAATCCATGATCAACCAAGTAGTATGTCAAAACCTCTTGTGCTAGGAACTATAATGAATGGTGTGGCCACATGTGTAGGACCAACCTAAATTAGAAGAACTATCTCACCCAATGAACTTTGAATATGCCCAGTAAAACCACTAATAACTATACTGGTCAAAATGATATCCTCCTCTAAATAACCAAAATACTATATCTTAAGGTGCACATATTAAGACTAGAACCATTGTCAATGAGTACACTGTAGATAGTCTGATTATAGATATGTGATCTGATAAAAAGTGTATTATAACCTATATCATCCTCTACAACATCTTGATCTAAAAAAGATATCAAAGTCTTGGCTAGAACTCTAGACTCATACACACCTATCATACCTCTCAAATGATGTGCCTCAACTAAAGGTGCCTGGTATGTAACTAGTGGAGTATGTGTATGGTATGTATGATGAACACCTGATGTGTCCTCTTTATCTTGTTTTGAATTCTATGGAAATGGATCTAAAAATATTTTCAAAGCTTTATCTTGTGTTGGATTTGTCTTTAGAGGCTCAAATAAAGTGCCTAGATCAAGTAAATTATCATCTACTAAATCTTATATCTTATGTCACAAACTGATGCATCTATTTGTGGTGTGGCCTAATTCCCTATGAAAATCATAAAATGAATGTTGATCATATCCCCATGGAAGAGGATTTGTTGGATCTACTTCCAGAATAGGTGGGAGAGTGATGATGTTGCATTTTAATAACTACTTTAAAACTCTGGTTAGAGAAATTGGTAAATTGGTAAATGCATGTTGAGGAGGTGCTAATAAAACCATATGCTGAGGGGGATCTAAAACCATATTGATTGTTGGTTGATTCTGATTCTTTTTGTCACTAATTTTGACATTATATATTACTTTTCTATTAATCTTTTTTTTTGTGTCTATAGTACTTGAATACTTGAGTTTTCCCATTGATATTAACTTGACTTCTCTTCCCTTAAGTGTATGACATAATTCGGTGAAGGAAGAGAATCTTTTGAACATAATGGATTCATGCAGTGCTAGTAGAAGGCTCTATTTGAAGATGTCCTATAGCTCTTGATCAGCGATGGGGCTAGTTAACTTAGCCATAATAGTCTTGTATCTAAGAACATAATCCATGAGAGGCTCATTTGACCTTTATTTTTGTTATGCAATCTGTGCATATGATACCTTCTCACCAATGTTGATATTGAAATGTGTTAGGAACATATCAGCTAAAGGGTTGAATGCCATGATTGACTGATTCATAGACTATAAAACCATTGTAAATAATAATCCTTTAGCTTCCATGGAAAGAGTTTGGTAAGTATCCAGTCATTAGGTACATAATCCAAACATGCTACATGAAAATGTCTCAAATATGTCTCTAGATCACCCTTTTCATTATAAAGCGTAAGCTTGGGTTGAAAAAATCCTTATGGTAAGGGTGTTAAAGCAATGTGACATGCCAATGGTGTATGCAGAAGAGCAAAAAAATCCAAAGCCTATGTAGGTCTAGTGGTACCTTGTTCAAGATGTTGCACCTTGGATTAAAGAGATCAAATATCTTGTATAAGGGCTACCACATTACGAGATAGGGATGCACTAGCTATATCTAGTGGTATAGAAGAAGGTTGGGATGCTATAGGGGTTGGTTAAGACATAGTTTCCCCTATAGTGTCATTTACAACTGGCTGCTCTAAATGACTAGAAGACTCAACTTGCTTAGCCTTTTTTATTTCCATGATAGATTTTAGAATTAGTGTATGATCTTTAGGCTATTCCTTAAGTCTTTATCTAAAATTTTGTAAAACCAAATCTTTTTTGAGTATCACTTCATTATCGACAATGGGTAGAAGTGGATCAGTAGACCAATGTGGTGGAACATGAGCATAGGTGTGTACATCATCATTGTTATTTTCATACTTCTCTTTGTCAAAATTATCCTCATTGAAATTAGTGAAATCTAGATGTGTAGAATCTATAACTAGAACCTGAATTGGTTATTTATCCATGGTATATGGTTGAGTTTCAAGAATTTTGGTGAACTAAGGAGGATTGTCACTAAGTCTTGCACTTAGTCATGAGGGAAAATATGTAAGGAATTTAGGTGGCATAAGGAAAAAAATATGGATAATAGTAAAAAATATTAAGTTGATATAATCTAAACAAGGAATTGAAATATGCATGAAAAGGATATGGGACTCTGAAACATGTAAGGTGATACCTCAATAAGCAAAAAGGAGCTAGTATATACCACTAGGGATATTTTAGAAATATTATTTACAAAATACTATGAACTTTTGAATTTGAAATTGATTTTTTTGAGTTACATTTGTAACTAAAGTTTTAGAAAATGATGTGAAAAGTACTGAAAATAATTGAGAATGTATTTGATGCAACTAGGGTTTGAATAATTTTTTCCAAAATTAGTGTAGTAATTTGAAAAAATTATAGAAAATTTATAGTTTTAATTTTGAAAAATTGAGGAAAAATCTGAAAATATTTCTAAAATTAGCAATATATTTTTCCTAGTGGTTTGAAAGTGTTTGTATGAAAATAAGACCTAGTATGTGTAAACTAGGGGTTGGGTGAATTTCTTTAAAATATTTCAATTAATTTTTAGTTTTTTTAATTTTTAAATTTCAGTAAAAATGAAGAAAATATTGCAAAAAACTAGAGATAATTTACCCTAGGGTTTCTAGGGTTTTTGTGTGAAAATTTAAAGTAAGTCAGGTTCACCAAATGTTTTATTATTTTTGAGAATTAGATGTTTAATTCCTAAGCAAATAAAGGTCTGAGTAAATGTAAATTATTAAATAAATGTGTCTCAATTAGCCTACTAATTTGTGTAAACATATATGCATTTTACCTTTTCTAAAAATAGTAAAAAGTGTAAAGAAATCAAACTTAGATTATTCTAGGCTAAAACGGATGATGTAGGGTCTAGAAATGGCTGTGCAGGGATGGTAGTCTATCATAAATAGGACCTAAAACTCTATTTATAGATTAGATAGGAGTGCCAAACTCAAGACACCCTACTACTTGGCACTGTAGTCCACTTTCAGACATTGTGTTCCACTTTTTCTGCTATCATCCACTTCTGACACTATTGTCCTAGTGGTCTAGCTTTTTTGGGTTTTGTTCGGTAGGCATATGATAGCCTAGTAGTGAAATATCAAAACTTGGTTCTATGTGGAGCTCATTGTGTGTTTGATTTAATCCTCAAAACCCTTAAGAGCTCCTAGTACTTAAACTTGAGTACAAACTTGGGAAAGAGAGGAGGGGTTAGTGTGTAAAGGATACGCTGGATGCACTTCACACATCATGTGTGGGCACCTTGCCTACATACCAATATTCTGAAGAGGGATAAAGCTAATGTAGTTCTCCCATTTGAAGTGATTAGTACAATTATGTGATGTATGCAACTAGATGCAAAATTAGAATGCACTTTAAATGACTAGAGACTGGTATGAGTGCTTCAATAGAATTGAAGTGGTCTTAAAAGGTTGTATGTAGAGAATAGGGAAGAGTGTTTGAGTATACTTGCTTGTATTCTTGCTTCTTTCTAGTGAATGAGTTTCAACCCTTATAAAAGGATATTGAATGGCCTTTTATAAGAAAATTTATGATCATGGGTTAGATGAGCTTGTATTAGTCTGATAAGGGAAAAGATAAGGAATCAAGAAAATCTAATTGTTTGAGGCTAAAGTGAACTTGGACAACATCACCAAAAATAAGACACCCTTGAATTATGGCACTCTTGTCCAAATTGGGTGATATTTTCCTAAGAGGATGAGACCTAGGGGGATGGATTTGGGTCTGAGAGTGCTAGTTGGGTCTCAAAAAGCTAAGTCTAGAAAGCTATAGGTGACTAGGAATCAATGAAAGTCTAGTCAAGAAGGCTTGAATGAGCAAGAAAGAGGACCTATAAGTTAGGTGCTATTAGCCATGCCTAAGTCATCCAATTTTTCATTTTATATGATTATAATGCACATATTTCATGACTTAATTCACCACACTATTGAGGATTATGTCGATGATATATTAGCTAAATCCAAACAACAACAACATCACACCATTGATTTATGATAGATCTTTAAATGAATCAAGTAATACAATGTCTGATCGAACCCAAAGAAGTGTGTGTTTGGAGTTACATTAGGAAAACTCTTAGGCTTTATTATTTCATAATGTGGCATAGAGGTTGACCCTAAGAAAGTCAAATCAATTATCGACATGCCACCTACCATGAACCTAAAAAAAATTCAATCCTTACAAGGTAAGATCCAAGTAATATGCCATTTCGTAGCTCAACTTGTTGATAAAACTCAGTCATTCACTCAATTATTAAATAAAGATACAAAGTTTGTCTAAGACCAATCATGTCAAGAAAGCTTTGATACAATCAATCAATATCTTCTTAATCCACCTATTTTAGTACCACCTATACCTGACATACCTTTCCTCTTATATATCTCAATAATGGATCATACATTAGGAGCAATCTTAACACAACATGATGATCAACATATCAAGTGAGCAATTTATTACATTAGTCACACATTAGTTGATTATAAAAAAATAATTCCACAATAGAAAAACTATGTCTAGAAATAGTTTTTGCCACACAAAAACTCTGACATTACATGGTAAATAATGAGACTCAGGTTATCACAAAAGCAGATCCCTTGAAGTTTCTCATGGAAAAACCACATCTCTCGAGTTGCATCACAAAATGGGTCATGTTATTAATAGATTTTGACTTAAAAATAATTCTCCATAAATCAATAAAGGCCCAAATCATTGCAAACTATTTGGAAGCTGCACCACTCTTAGAAACTAATCCTATTAGTGACACATTTAGAGATGATTTCAATACCTATTATATTCATTTTGATACTTAGACCATGTTCTTCGATAGTTATTGATGTGCATTTGGTGTAGGGGTAGACATTGTCTTTGTTGACCCTTTTGGTCATACAGTTCCTATTGAATATTGATTAATTTTCTCCTACACCAACACCACCATAAAATATGAAGCACTTATCTTAGGTCTATTTGCCACCTAGTTCCTCAAAATTAGATCTATTCAAGTCTTTGGTGATTCTAAACTTGTGGTCAACCAAGTCAATGATGTCTATCACACAAAAGAAGAACATCCTATCCCATACTGAAACATGGTATAATATTTATCATCATAGTTTGACTACTTTTCTATAGAAAGTATACCAAGAAATGACAACTAACATGTAGATGAAATGGTAAGTGATGCATCTTTGATTCCTATCAACATTAATGATGATCAAGATACTTTCATAATTAAATTATTATAATCTCCATCAATATCTAATGCAGATTTGATTTCACTATCCATTTTAATGACTAAACATAGTTCTACAACTCCAGAATGGTTTTTTGATATCTATAAATTTCTAAAAAAATCTATTACACTAGACACTTTTTCATGAAATGACACATTCAAGTTACACAAATAAGCATTCTATTATGTAATCATTGGTGGAGACCTTTTTAAATGATCCTTCGATGTTTGACTTTAGCAAAAGCCAAAATTGCTCTTACATAGATACATGATAGTGACTGTGATGGTCACTTTAGTGGAAAATCCATGTCACACAAATTGTTTCGACATGGGTACTACTGGCCCACCATCGAAGATGAATTTTTATAATATGCAAAACTATGCAATAAATGTCAATGACATAGTAAACTACAGTATGCACCATTACAATAATTGCAACCTATTATCTCTCCATGGCCATTCATGTTATGGGGATTTAATCTTATTAGAAAAATTAACCCTAAATTTACCAATGGACAAATGTTCATAATCACATCCATATAATACTTTACCAAATGGGTAGAATCTATTCCACTTCAATCTACTATAGGTGAGGACATTTGCAGCTTTATTATGACTCACATTATTTCACACTTCAACTTGCCCACAACCATCATTTTTGATAATGGAACATCATTCAAGAATAAAACTATCAAGAAATTTTACACAAAATATAAGATTAGACACACATTCTCCACTCCCTATTATCCACAAGGAAATGGTCAAGTAGACGCTACCAATAAAACCATTAATAACATTTTGAGTAAAATAATGACCAAATTTAGATATGATTGGCACAATCAACTAGTCTTTGTATTATGGTCCTATCACACAAGTATCCACACGCCCACAAAATCCACTCCTTATTCACTTTTTTATGGCATAGAAGTAGTTTTACCATTGGAATTATAAATCCCATCTCTTCATGTCTCCCTTAAAGGTATTCTCACTGATGACTAGTATCATGAAAAATGTCTACACTAGCTTAAGCAGTTAGACCATACATGCATTCAAGTAGAAAGACATCTCAGAATCTACCAACAACATATACAAGAAACCTAGAATAAATGAGTTCATAGCAGATAATTATAAGTTAATGATCTCATTCTCAAATAAAATCTTCATAATGTCAATGTCAAAGAATAAATCAAAGAAAAATTCAAACCAAATTGGCTAGGTCCATACATTATTATCAAAAATCCTAAGCATAAAGTGTATCATCTAGCCTCCCTTGAAGGAAAGAAACTCAAAAATCCAATGAATATTATGCATCCATGCAGATTGCATGTCTAGCATTTCATTTCACACATTGTATTATACATAATTTTTCAAAATCACTTGTACATAGTCTCCTAATGATTAATTATACATCATTCCTTTTTAATTTTTTTTACATAGTCTTCCTGTGTTTGATTGTATATAGATCACATTAAAAATCCAAAAACATTAAAATAATTCAAAAATCTAAAAATATTTCAATTATATGCATCATCCATGCTTTACATTGCTACTATCATGCTAGACTTACATTTATTTTTCTATGTTCTTGTTTATCTATTATCTACATTACCATGCTTCACTTGATATTATTTGAGTGTGCACAGTGACTTCTAGCTCCTTGATTTCTTCACTCTACCCATTGAGGGGGCATCATAGTTCTACATTCAAGACACACATTGATATTTCTTACCCACTAGGATCATCTTCTACATGACTACACCATCTAGGTGATGTCATTCCTACACCATGCACTCTAATTATCATGTTGATGTACATTATTTACTAGCTTACATAGATTACTCTATACTCGCTAATATATAACACTTGTGTATTTCCTAGAATATACCTAGTCTTGTACTAACATGTCTTGCATATGTTCACATTCTTGCTTTGATTAGTTAGATGCAATTATATTTTCAAGTATTTACATGCTTTCTTTTCTTTCTTTGTGTAGCTAGATGTGATTGAATTTCCTAGTTCCTATTTGTCTTTTGTATGCACCTTAGGAAATTTTCCAATGTCCTTTGATTCTATTCTTGTGTGTGCCTTAAGAAATTTTCCAATGTCCTTTGCTTGTAATATTCTATGTGATTTTGGCCCTTGTACCAATTTTGCTTGTTTCAAATTCATATGTATGTGGCATTTGAACATGCCTTGTATGCTTGATTTCTAGTTTGAGTGACATGTGCCCATGTCCCTTATTTTATTGGCCCCTTAGCCACTCTTATATGCTTATTGCTTGATTTCTTATCGATTGATTACAATGTCATGATCCACATCATGCATTCTCTTGCTTTCTTAGATGCTATGATGGACATCATGCTTCATCCCTCCTTGAAAACTAACAACTAACCTAACTTATAGTTCTAGTTCAGTACATTTCACATGCTTTTACATTGTTATATCTATCTAGACATACCCCTATTGATCTAATAATATCTCATTATAAACCATGCTATATATTGAGATATCTTGTCAATTATCATTGCTATATCATGTATCTTTATAGCATAACACAATTTTAGGGCTATTTTTTTTAGGATAGTCATTTTAGGGTCTTCATTACTACCCTCAAAAGAGGTGGCAATAAATATGGGTTTCATCACATAGATTAGAGCTCCTAAACGGTAAAAAATTCAACTTTCAGAACACTTAGAACAATAACTAGACTTATAATCAGGTAGAACAGACCAAGTAGACAATGATAATTTCAAAATAGTCATCAGATTTAGCCTAGGACAACAATGCCAAGATTGGACTATAGCACCAGGCCCTCTAGTGTCTATTTTTGGCACTCTTGTCTAAATAGAAAAAAACCTAAGTTTTCTAGAAATAGGCAAAAAAGTACATTTAGCTATAGTTTTGCACATTCAGACCAGTTCAAAATTAGCAATTTTTAGTACACTTTTACTCAAAGAATATATATAGGGGCATCATGCATGACATAATGGATATCACTTCCAATTTTAGATATGATAGTTAGTATAACTTCTAGAGAAAAATCCATGTTTTAGACATCAGTGATTAGGGGCAATGTTTGTGGCACATTTGTCTTCTATTATTTTCAAGTTTAACATATTACCTAGGTATTCTTAGCAGTTACATGATTTATTCCATCTACACGTGGTTGAAATCATTTTAGAGTGGCTTTCATACAAGCCTAACCTCCACATTTTTGGAATGGATTTCATATAAGCCTAATGCCCAATTTTAGAGTGGATTTCATACAAGCCTAATCTCCACCTTTTAGAGTGGACAAGAGTGGCCTAGTTTATAGCATGCATTTGACTATTCATGTGGCATTGTCAAATTACATAGCATTCATGGGATTCAAGAGCCATCTCATATGACACACATTTTTTTACTAGAATTAGTTCATAGCTTCACTTCATGGGGTAACAATAGAGCCAAATGACTAGCTAGCCTTTGTATTCTTGAGCTACCTACTCAGAGGGATTGGACACATAGTCTAATTATCAATCAACACACATATGATCACATAGATTCACTTAGTAGGTGATGATGGAGCCAAAGGGCCAACCTTTAAATTCTTGATCCCCTTTTGAAGAATCGAGTACTCAACTCCATTCATGATATTACTCTTGGCATAACATCATCTAGCATTACTAGCATCACCTAACATCACTCAACATCACTTAGCATCATAACAAGTTTTGTTTATGTCCACATACTCAGTGAGGTGTATTCATTCATTTCTCTTCCTCTCTCTTACCCAACTTTGTAAATTCCCATTTTAGATATAACATGTCTAGTAAGAAATGATCTACTCTTTATTTTATTTAACATATTCACACTTCAAAATGTGCTCTCTCTATGCACACCCAACATCACACAACTTCATGAGCTTGACCCTTAAAGGTAAGTTTAGGTATGCTTTCTATTTTTCCTTTATCCTAGTATTTCACTTTATTACATCACTATAATAAAGGGGGGGGAAATGTAGTCATATGAAATGTGAAAATTAGTAACTTGAGTGTGGCTTATGACACCCAACCCATAGGTCCCTCTTTCTTGTTCCCATGACCTTCATAGGCTTATTTTCCATGATTATTATTTATTCTTAGCCTTCCAAACTTGATCCTAGCTAAGCCAGACTAATTTTTCCATGATAAATATATCCCCCTAGGTCCCGTACCCTTAAGAATATAGCACCCAACTTGGAGTATAGAGTTAGACCATCTAGTGTCCATTTTCAACACTCCTATTTAAGTGCATTTTTACCTTCAATAGTTAGTTATTTTTGGTTCTTATCCCTCTTCTTGTCATCATAATGTGAGCACATTCAACCCATGACCAATGGATCCCTATAAAATCCTATTCAAAGTTCATTTGGAAATGGGTTGGTTGAAAAATATCATAAAGCAAACAAGAATACAAGCAAGACTACTTAAGTATATTTCCCTATTCTTTACATAGAGCTATCTAATACAACCACAAGCTTATTCAAACCCTTACACTAGTCCCTAGCCATGTCAAACACACCCACTTTTAGCATTTTGTATCTTCATACACACTATTGCATAAATCACATCAAGTGGGAGAACTACATATGGATTGATCCCTCTTCGAAGTATTGGTATGTAGGCAACGTGCCCACACAAGAGGTGTGGATACACGTTCAATGCATATTAAACATACTAACCCCCATCTTTCCCAAAGTTTTTCAAAGCACAATAGAGTCTAGGGTTTAAAGACTAAATCAGCTCTATAAGGAGTTTCACAAACATCAATAGTCAAAATTTCATAGGCAGGCTCACATAGACACAGTGAACAAAACCAAGAAAGATAAGGTCTCCTAGACAATAGTGGTAAAAGAGGACTATAACATCATAACCTAGGGTGTCCTATTTTGGTGCTCCTATCTAATCAATAAACAAAGGCCAGATCTTGATTTATGATAGTGTCCTAGTCTTGCATAGTGAATTTTAGACCCTGCAATAATCATCTTAGTTAGTTTTTAGCTAAGTCTTATTTTCTCTCCCTTATTACTATTTTCAGAAAGATTCGAATTATAGTCAAATTATACAAATCAATAGCTTAATTATTGCATATTTATCTATTGATTTCCCATTTTAGACCCTTAAATAAATTAGGAATAATGCACCAATATTCCTAAAATTGTTAAATCATCTATTGACTTAAGTTTTTTTTACATTCCTTACTACCATTTTGACCTTGGTTCTTATTCATTAATACTTTAGACACTTTTAGTGATTAGATTTAGATGTAGTTTTAGTAGTTGATTCAGTCTTATGACTATTTGAGTGCATTCTTGGTAAAGGGGCAATATCTTGGGCCAATATGATAGTGGTTTAGAAATTGTATCCTTCATTTTAATAAACATTCTATATCACTTACATATGCCAGTGTTCCCTATAGAATTTGGGAAACCTACATATGCCATTGTTTCTTATATCCTAGGAGAAACATTTTACCATGCCTTGCCTTACCATTATTCCATACCTTACCATTTGCCTATTCACAAACATGTTGTTACTTAGTAAGATTCCTCATTGTAGGTGAACTATAGTGGCTTGATGTCAATTTGGATTATGCAGGTAACACTCAGTATTTTTTGAGATCACCTTGGCCACCCTTATTCTAATGTTATCACCATTTTTTGAGAAATTTAAGCCATGATCTCACCATTTTATGAGCAATTTAAGCTACACTCTTACCATTTTGAGAGTCATTTACGATCTCACCATTTTAAGAGTCATTTACACTCTCACCATTTTGTGAGATCATTCTTTCTCTAAGCTTTAGATGTAGTGAACACTATGAATTATCCACCAAGTTCATTTACAAACACTCACCTTTTTTATTTTAGTCTAGTTTTAGCCTAAACCATGCTCTTGTAGTTTCATAAATTCTTGTGCCTAACATTATCACAATCATGAGTGCCAACCCCTTTTGTTTCATGTTATAATCATTTTGTGAGCCCATTCATAATTTCCTCTATGATCAATCTCTTTTACTTGTCATCAATTTTCTTCTATCCCACATCCTAGGAAAACTATATTTGGCTTGAAGACCATGTTATAGCTCATGTCCATGGGACTATGTAGGTAGCATCAAATTTCCTAGTGAATTTGGAGATAGCTTGGCCACTCCTTCCTTATTCTTCTATTCCCCTTGACCATTCTAGTCCAATAATTCCCTATATCTTATGGGCAACCTTTTCCATACTAACTTTGTCATTGTTACCTATAGCCTAGGGGCAACCTTTGCCATCCTACCTTTACCATTTCTCCCTATAGCTAGGGGAAACCTTTGTCATTGTACCTATGTCATTACTCCCTATAGCCTAGGGGCAACCTTCATGCCAAAAAATAACACTTTTATTACATGTGCATAAATAGTTAGATTAGTTATTCATTCATTTGCCTTAACTTAGGTTATCTATTGATCTTAATTTATATTAATTATTTATTTCCTATACCTTAGCTTGTTTATTCATTTTCCTTAACTTAGGTTTTTTATTGCTCTCTTTTTAACTTTATTGTTTATTTCATGTGCCTTAACTTGTTTATTCATTTGCCTTAACTTAGGTTGTCTATTGATCTTACTTTAACTTAATTGTTTATTACTTGAATCTTAAATTATTTATTTATTACTTGTGCCTTAGATTGTTTGTTTATTCATTGTGCCTTAGTTTAGGTTGTCTATTTATATTTTAATTGGTTGATGACTAACATTATTTTATTTAATTAGTGTTTTTATTTCTTTCGGTTGTTTTTTGTTCCTTTATTTATTTGATTTATTTTTTAATTTTAATTGGTTGTTGACTTAATTATTTTATTATGAATTTTTCATCAGTTCTTGTAGGATTATTAAATTTTATTTGCACTTGAGTCTTGATTAACCATATCTTGTACTTGAGTTGTGAATATTTGTATTCATTCCTACACTTAATTTATTGCATTATATTCACACTTGGGATTTAATTTTTCATATATTTTAAATAAGTGGTTTATATTTGAATTTAAATTAGGTTTTCCATGCTTAAGATACACTTTTTTTATTATAGTTGTATATAGCTATGATGCATAATATCATAAGTTATAAGAAAAATCAGGCCAAAGGAGCTATCAAACAATGTTGTCATCAATACTTCCCCTTATTCAAACTAGGCATACCCCAAAAAAATCCAAAACAATAAAAACCAAATCACAATGACTATATTATGTGATAATCTAGATGTGCATCTATAAATAAGAATATACTACTAGTCTTGAACATTAACATATATATGCAGAATCCAACATATCATACACATGGCATATAGTGAATGAAAGAGCATACATGTTTTAATCATCCAAAAGTGGTATTTTAGTGTTAAGAGTACTAATTTAGACTACTTATCTTTAGCTTAGACCTAGACCTATTTTAGAGCCTATTGTCATAGTTATCCAACCTTCATGTAGGCCATAAGCATCCCTAGTCATCTCCAATTCAATTTGAGACCCTCATTTCATGTTACTATCCCTCCATGCCTAGTTTTATGTTCGTTGGACACTAGTGCCATATTAAGGACACTACCACCACATGATGCTAGTATCCCTAAAATGGAACTAATGTCTTTTGCCCTATCTTTCCCCAAATGAGTATCTTTTGAAAACTGGAACCTCATAAGATTAGCCTAGATATTTTTTATCATCTGCATAAGTAATAGAATAATATATATACATGAATTTTATCCCTCTTAACACTAGATGGAAATTAGATGCAAAATACACATTCAAACTTAGAACAAGTTGAGCACATTTATGGTTATCATTCTCTATTCTACCCTACTTATGCATACTACCATCTATAACATCCTTAAGCTTAGATTATCTATATTTATAGTCTCAAGCATATTCAAGGCACAAGGCCACTATGATACTAGAATTACTTGCACTTGCACCATCACTTAGGTGGGAAGAACTACATTGGGCTTGATCCCTCTGCAGAGTATTTTTATATAGGTAAATCTCTTAATAGTGAGGTGTTGAAGATGTCTGACCTACCCTACTAATGAGCACACTTCTTAGCTCATGCTCTATTTACATGGAGGATTAGGGTTTTCACAATAAATTAGTTATTATAATAAAAATATAGGGTTTTAAAAATCATGTATGCAGGAGTACACACTAAATATCCAAACATAGGTTCACCTAGAAGCTTGGGATAATCATACATAGAGGACACTACTGCCACTTTTATTTTAATGAAACTACTATCCAATTGTGGCATTACTATCTTGGAGGGATTCTGATGCTGGGATCTAGTTTAAGAGACTCATACTAGCTTCCATCTTAGTTTCCAACACCTAGATCATTCATATCAGGTGTTTTCCAACTAAGTCATTACTTTCACTATTTATTACTATTTTTAGAAAAGTCAAAGCTATTCAATTCTATAATAAATCAATGGTTGCTTATTATTTCCCCAATTTTGTCTACTCAACTCTTTAACAAACATAAGATTTATATTTCACTAAGTCCTAAAAGGTTAAAACATTTGTCAAACTTGACTGACTTTGAATATTAGACAAATTGTAACCTTAGATAATCCTTTGGTTTACATTTCTAAGATTATAATTTTAGATCCATAATTTTTTTGATTTTATTTGATATAATTATGATAATAATGACAAAATTTGTGTATCACTTTTTTTTTCAAAGTTTAATACTTTCATTTGCATGTTTGTTCCCTTTAATTCAAAATGAATTTAGAAAAGACATAAACACATGCATAGATGATGCTTTATATCAATTGAAATGTATGCCATAATTAATTATATATCTAGCATGTAATTATTCTTTTATTCAAAATTTATTTAAGAAAAAAATCCTTATACACATAGAGGATCTATTATGTAAGTTAACAACCAGGTTTCAAGTTTCAATGTCATATCTTATGTAAAAGAAAGAATCTCCTCCTCATCATCTCCATGATGGTGATAGCTAATTTACCTATAAATAGGTCCATGATATCAATCCTCCATGATATGATTCATCATATACCATTATCACTAATCCCCATACTCAACCTATTCACACCTCTTCCCTATAGGGTGTGTGCCTACATGTTCAATCAGAAGAAACTAGGGTTTGCACTTGTGAGACTCTAAGGGATCAAATTATCATTATGATCAAACTAATATCAGATTTATAGATTAAAAATTATTTATCAAGTGAATAGGTCACATTATTGGCAAATCACATTACATGTACACAACCCTCAAAATATGCTAGTGTTAACCATGTATATGCATCTACACCTAGTGAAGTTGTGCCTAACACTCTTTCATATCCAAATCATAAATCATAAAAAATTACATATAAAATAGCGATTAAAAAGAATTAACATATCAAATAAGAGTTCAAGTGAGGTATTAAGATAAATTGATAAAGTTAAGTTGATCAACATACCCCTTCTATACCTAGTGTGGATATATATATATATATATATATATATATATATATTATTGTGTATATCATAGAATGCATGGGTACCACACTAATTCATGTTTAACATTGAAAAATAAAATAAATTAGATAATGGATACAACTAACTTACATAGTGACACATCATCCACACAACATACAATGACACATCTATAAATTAAAAAAGGGTCAAATCCAAAAATAGTAAAAAATGGTTACCAAAGCATAACTTAGAAAAGCAAAATGGTTTACAAAGCATAATTAGAGAAATAAATAATACAAAAATAATAGGTAAATCAATTAAAATATGCAAATATACCTCTTCAAAATGAGGCTCAAATTATAAATTAGTATGGGTTTAATAAAAAATATCTACAATAGTTTGATTATCATGGTCAAGGTTTGGGCAAACAGGCCCAAGGCATCACTACTCCTATTCTAGTAGTTGATAATGTTGGTCAACAAGGTTTAGGATTTATTAAACATCATAAGACAAAATCATTCAAAGATATAAGTTTACTAAGGAAAAATATCTAGATACATAGGACATGTTATAGAAAGAGCAAGAACATCAATTGCAAAGTCAAAATCATGCTAAGCCAACAAACATTCTCAAAAAGGGCTTTATAGTAAAAGATCCTCCATAACACCATATGTATATAATAAGCATAATTTCAAATGAAAAAATCACAATAAATATTCCAAATCATAGTTTGAAAATATCAACTCCACAATATGAGGCAAATCCCTCTAGTATTTTAGTTTATTATGATTCTGATGATGAATAATACTCAGATTCCTACTAGAACAACATTCAAATACAATATATAAATCACACAATATGAGATATTACTATTGTTATTTTTAACACATGCCACATTGATAGTGATCCTCCCATGAGACTCATCAGTTAGTATTATTCCTCCCTACTTGTACATACTTTCATTCTCTTTTACTCCTTGTACATAGTTAATTTTCATGATGCTTGTACATAGCTTATACCCAAAAAATACAAAAAAATATAATATGTTAAAAACACAAAAATATTCAAATATTTACTTAGAAAACAAAAAAATATAGATTGTATGCATTGCTATGTTTACATTTATTATATTTTTTAGACACTACATATGCTAGATATCTTAGTATAGTTAGTTTTATCATACATATATGTTTCACTTGTTCTTATTGAGTGTTTGCAGACCACTAGAGGACTTAGGGCCATTAAACTAATCTAGAATTGCTATTATCTACCTACTGCGGGTATCTACACAAATAATTGAGGTATTCACTTGACACATACACCCATTTGGGGGAAATTTATACATAGTTTTAATTACCAAGTTCTATCATTCTATAATCTACATCACAACTCAACATTATTATGTCTTGATATTGATCATGATACACTTACCCACATTTTTTGCTAGCTATTACTATTTTAGACTTAGTATATGTAAATCCTTTCTCTTACATATATTTTTATTACATATTAATTTATAATTTCATTTATAGCTTTCTTAGTTTAGACTTTTTTGTATCTTTATGCTTCTTCTATTTGATGGATTTTGAATATGCCATTGTTATTTGGATCTAAGCCACTTCTATTCATAGTATGTATGCTTTAGACATGCACTCATGTCCTTGTGTGTGCCTTTCTTGATTGTGTATGTGGAAATTTTAACATGTACTTCTACGTGGATAAAAGCCAACTTGTTTGTTGCTTGAATATGTGGACATTTGAACATATCCTTGTATGTCTTGTTTTCTCATATTTAGTGAAATGTGCCCATGTCCCTTGTATTTTTGCCCCTTGGCCTACTTTGCATGTCTCATTTGTTTTTTATGTATTGTTTATTTTATGCATCATAGCCATGACACTTGTCTTTTATTTTTACACACACAAATTTTTGATGCCATGAGGAACCTTATGCATCTACCCTTTCTATTTGGGTGTTGTGATGGACATCATACCCCACCCCCTAGGTAGCTACCCAATTTTACTTAGATTTACTGTTACATACATTGTTATATTTATTTTGACACCCTTGTTAATGCTAGACATGGTATACATCTTACTTTACATAATTATGACTAGATTATCTTACATTCTAATGTTATGTATGAACATTATATTTGATTATTATGCAATTATCATATATGTTCTGGCTAACATGCATTTTACAAAGATTTTTACTTTGAGGATTGTTCTTGTACAAGTTCAACAACTCTCCTCAAAATAGGGGGAATTCATAGGGGTTTGTCACAAAGATTAGGCTCCTATATCACAATTACAATACATTTTCAACACATAGGTTCAACTATATAAAATTAGACATAAGTAAACACAGTGGGAAAACAATGACCCAAAAAATAATACAGTTGTATAGAATTTAGACCAGAAGGACACTAGTGCCCAAATTAGGACATTAGCATGAAATTCTCAAAAATGACACTAATGTCCAAGAAATGGCACTACTTTCTAATATCCTCAATTTCAAAACAAACATAGATTGGCTAGAATAGTATAATAGGTACAATATAGGTTTTCATAGATTCAGTTATATATTTACCAATTATACTTAGTTTTTACTTAGATTCATACTAATTTAGCTTAGATTCATATTAATTTTCTTAAATTGGGGGCATCATGCATGACATGAATATTCACATATTCAATTTAGATACCTAGATACAAATTATTATAACTCAGTCTAGAATCCATATGCTCAGATATCAAATTTGGGGGCATGTGCATGGCACATTGTTTTCATATGCTCATTTACACATGGGTTGATAAGATGGAATGATAAATTAAATGTAATTATCTACATTTTAGACAACCAAAGTAAATTTTAGGTTACACACTAGTTTCATGCCTTACTCCATCTACAGTGGTTGGCATTCTTGAGTGGCTACAAAGCCAACATACACATTTAGATATACCTAGTTAGATATTTACAATAATTAGTATAGTTATATTTTATACATATGTAAAACACATGGGTGGGAAATGATGGAGTCATAACCTACTTAATTTCTTCAACCACCTACATGAGAGGGTTGGACACACTATCTATCAAGTCCAATCTATTCATAGGTCATGATCCACTAAGCAGGGGTGGGAAATGATGGAGTCAAAATTGGATTGTTATTAAGACACCCACACATGAGGATTAAGAAAGCTATCAAATTAGTCCATTCTATCCACCAATTTATCACTATATACAAGCACACATATAAGTTATCACTAGGTTTATGAATTTGTTCACATACCTAATGAGGTATATTCATTCCTTTCCTCTTTACCATCTCTTTACTTAGTTTTAATTCTATACTCCATTTAGTATTTTGATTTTGATATCTCTTAAGTAAGGACTGATTTATGTGCATTTCACTTGTAATATATGTATTGGGATTCACCTCTTAGGTAAGTCTAGGTATACTTGTTTTTCCTTTATCCTAGTCATTTTGATTTGCTACATTTCTATAATAAAAGGGGGCAAATGTAATCACCCAAAAGTTGTATTTAAGTGATAAAAGTGATAATTGAGACTAAATATCCCTAGACATATCCTAGAGCCTATTTTCACACATATCCAACCTTCATGTAGACCACATGTGTCCCTACTCAACTTCAAAGTAATCCCTAGACACTCATTTCATGATACTAGCCCTTCATTCCAAGTGTTCTACCAACTAGACACTAACACTATAATAAGGACACTAGTACCACATGGCATGAGTGCCCCCAAAATGGCACTAATGTCCTTTGCCATATATTTGCCTAAATGGATATCTTTTCAAAACCAAAACCTCCTAAGGTCAACCTAGATATATTGTATCATTTTCACAAGTAAAAGAATAATATATATACATTAATTTTATCCCTCTTAGCACTTGATGGAAATTAGATGAAAAATACATATTAAAAATTAGAAAAAGTTGAGTACAATTAAGGTTATAAATACCTATTTTGACCTACTTCTACATATTACCATCTACATCATCCCTAAGCTCAAATTATCCATATTTCTAGTTTCAAACATGTTCAAGGCACTCAAGGCCACTATCATGCTAGTATCACTTACACTTGCACCAACACTTACATGGGGAGAACTATATCAGACTTTATCCCTCCTTAGAGTATTGGTATGTAGGAAAACTCTCTTCATAACAAGGTTTTGAGGATGTCCAACCTACCATACTAATGAATGCACTTTTTATCTCATGCCCTAGTTACATGGAGGATTAGGGTTTGTAAAATAAATGAGTCATTACAAGAAAAATATAGGGTTATATAACTCATGCATGTAGGAAATGACCCCAAAAATCTAGGCACAGGTGAACCCAAAAGCTCAGGATAATCCTACACAAATGAAACTACCACTGATATCATGACACTACCACCACTTTTGCAATAATGGTGCTACTATCTAATTATGGAGCTACTATCCAAGAGGGATTCAAACACTGAGATCTGTTAAGTTATGGAGCTAAAAGCTTCATTGATGCAAATGGAGGAGGTTGCTAAGTTGCAAAGCAATCAACGTCGATTTGATCAACCTACATTGGTCATCTTTAGTGTATGCAGTAATCGATGTCAGTTAGGGGTCGGCCGACATCGATCAGATAGGAACCGACGTCAGCAACCTATGTGTGCGTGCGTTTGCATGTGCTTCCAAAATTGGTCTAATTTTAGACAGACAATTAGTTTTCATGTAAAAGATTAATTTTATTCTTGAGTCTGCATTTCTAATTATTGTAATTAGGAAGTCTAATTATTGTTTGTATGGGATATATTCAAGAGACCCATGGGGCTGTATTGTAATCAAGGATCAAGGACAAGGAAGAGATCCTTCCAATTGTAAGATCAGGTTGATATGCAAGTGTGCAAGATTAGGGGAGATTTACATAGTAAGTAAGATCAGTTGGTTTGTAGGTGTGCAAGATCAGGGAGATCTACTTGGAGTATTTTGAGTACTTAGTGGTACTAGTAGTATTGTTACTGATTGGTGGAGGGTACAACTCGATATTGAGTTATGGTTGTAATTGGTTGTGAGAGAGAGAACTCTTGAGGGAGAATTAATGGTACACCCAAGAGGAGTGGGAAGAGTGTGATTTCTTCATTATATTTTCTTCTGCAAGAGTGTTAATACAAGATTGTATTGTCTCTCATATTCCGTGCTGTTTCCAAATTCTAGTTACATTTTACTTCTGGTTTAATTCTATGTTTAGTTGCTTATACAAGGTAATAAATTATTCTCTTAATCGTAACAAGTGGAATCAGAGCTCTGTGTTCTAGATTCCTGACAACTAGTATCAGAGCTGTGCTTGATCTAGATCCTAACAAGTGGTATCAGAGCCTGGTTCGGAGCAGGTTAGTGTTTGTTGATTATAGGTCACTCACAGGGATTTCTATTTGAGTGGGAGTAAAGCAATGGCAGAAGAAAGTAAGCTAAGAATGGATAAATTCAATGGCAAGAATTATCAATTATGGAGGATATAGATAGAAGATTATTTGTATCAGAAAGATCTATACTTACCGTTGGGTGGGGTTGAAAGCTAGCCCACAGATATGAAAGATGAAGAATGGAATGTTCTTGATCAGAAGGCTCTGAGATCTATAAGGTTGAGCCTGGCATCATCTGTGATTTCCAACTTATCATAGGCTAAGACAACAGTAGAGTTAATGGAATCTTTGGAAAATTTATATGAAAAACCCTCAGCTTTGAATAAGGTATTTCTTATGAAGCAATTATTTAATTTGCAAATGCTGGAAGGTGGATCGATACATAGTCATCTTAGTGATTTCCATGGTTTGGTAAAATAGTTAATTTCAGTCAATATAGATTTTGATGATGAAATTAAGGCTCTCTTAATCTTATGCTCTTTACCTGAAAGTTGGGATAGTTTGGTAATGGCAGTTAGTAATACTGCGTCTGCTTCAAAAATCTTGAAAGTTGATGATGTTGTTAGTGTAATATTGAATGAATAAATTCATTGGAAAAGCACAGGGGAATCATCAGGGAATGATTTAAGTGTTGAAATCAGGGGAAAGCAAAGAGAGAAGGTCGAGCAAGGGAAATCAAGGTCAAAGATAGGCATGAGATCTAGATCCAAGCATGGCAGTATAATCTGCTGAAATTGTGGAAAGAAAGGGCATGTAAAGAAAGATTATTGGTTGAAAGAAGATTAGCATGAAGGAAATGAAGAAGCAAATATTGTAGGTATTGTTGCACAGGATGCTCTTGTATGTTCCTTAGATAAAGTGGAATCTTGAGTTTTAGATTCTGGTGCCTCTTTCCATGTAACCCTAAATAGAGATTTTTTCCATGATTATCTCCATGGAGACTTTGGAAAGATTTATTTAGGGGATGGTAAGCTTTGTCAAATAGTTAACAAAGGGAAAGTGCAACTAAAAGTGCAGATGGGCAACACATGGGTGTTGAAGGAGGTCATGTATGTCCTAGTCCTGAAGCAAAATTTGATTTCTATAGGAAAGTTGGGTGATGAGGGATGCACAGTAACTCTCACAGCGGAATCTTGGAAAGTTTCTAAGGGTGCACTTGTTTTAGAAAGAGGTAAGAAAGTAGGTACTCTTTATCTATCTACTTGTATTACCGATTCTCCTTCTGGGTTATCTACTTCAGATGTAGATGCGAAGATGTGGCTTTCTAGGCTTGGTCACATGAGTAAGAAGAGAATGGATGTTCTTAAGTCAAATGGTAAGAGTTCAGATTTGAAAAGCATAGATCGAGATTTCTGTAAGCAATAGAAGAAAGTGAGGCTTCTTGAAACTGGGTCAACAAAGAAGGGAGCTTCTATTGGAGGATCACAGTGGTATGCTACAAGAAAGGATTGGGTTTATTATAGGAAGAGGAAATCTGATATTTTTGACAAGAATAGGAAAGCCTTGGTTTTTAAGGAGAAGATGATGGATAGAGATCAACATAAGGGGCTGAATAATTTTGAGCAGGGCAATTTGGACAAGGTTATGATCCAAAGTGAGCTTGCAGGTAAAAATCATCACTCACAGGAAAACACAGTTACCGACATCAGTCAGGTGAGAACCAACATCGATCATGTAGGTACCGATGTTGGTCATGTGTAGACAAGATTCAATGGTGTTGGGCAGGTGGACACCGACGTCAGTCAGGGAATTGACATCGACGATTAGGAGGAATCAACATCAATTGGGTACCAGAATGAGGTCGTCCAGAGGTGACCGACATCAGTCACTATTAAAATGGATTTTAAGCGGACAATAAGCTGTCAAGGAGTCTCAAATGCCTATGAAGAGGATTGAAAGAGTAAGTAAGCCTCAAATTCATTATTCCCCTTATTTACACTACTTATTGATCACTGATGGTCAAGAACCAGGAAGTTTTGAAGAGGCAATGCATGTAGAATCTAGGAAACAGTGGGAGCATGGCATGAATGAGGAAATTGATTCCTTAGAAGAGAACCAAATGGGAGATTTGGTAGAGTTGGTAGTTGGAAAGAAAGCACTGAAAGATGAATGGATTCCTAGATTAAAGAAAGGAGAGAATGGACACGTGAGATAGAAGGCCAGGTTATATGGTCTTGAGCAGGCTGTAGGACAATGGTGTTTAAGGTTTGACAGGTGTATGACAAAGCATGGATTTAGTCAATGTCAATGTGACCATTGTGTTTAATTTATAGGGTTGGATAATATTAGTTACATTATCTTGTTACTGTATGTAGTGTATATGCTTGTTGCAGGGTCACACATACAGGGAGTTGCTGAGCTAAAGGTAAAATTAGTTTAGAGGCCATGAAGGATTTGGAAGCGACAAAGAAATTCTTTGGCATGAGTATTTCTAGAGATAGGGAAAGTCACAGGTTGATGTTGTCTCAGGATGATTATGTGAATAAGGTACTGGAGAGGTTCAATATGCAGGATGTAGAACCAGTTAACACACCTATGGATGGAAAGTTCACAGAACAGTGCCCCAAATCACATGATGAGGTTGAGTACATGTGTATTAGACATGATATTACCCAAGTAATGGGAGTTGTCAGCAAGTTTGTGGCCAATTCATGAAAGAAGCACTGAAAAGTAGTTCAGTGGATTCTCAGGTATCTGAGAGGGACCAACATCAGGTTAATATGCTATGCAAGGTCAAGCACTTCTCTACATGGGTATGTAGATTCAGATATGGGAGGTTACTTGGATGATAGGAGTAGCACCACAGGATATGTGGTGGTTGGTCTTCAAGATTGAAATTAAAGAGGGATACAAGCCAGGAAATAAAATTAGATGATGTATAGGTACAGGTGCAGCTATTTATCTCAAAGAGGGAGATTGTTAAGTTGTGGAGCTAAAAGCTTCACTAATGCAAATGGAGGAGGTTGCTAAGTTGTAGAGAAACTAATGTAATTCTAGTCAACCAACGTCAGTCATCTTTAGTGTACGTAGTAACCGACGTTGGTTAGGGGTCAGCCGACATCAGGCAGATAAGAACTAACGTTGACAACTTGTGTGTGCGTGTGTTTTCATGTGCTTCCAGAACTGGTCTAATTTTAGATGGATAGTTAGTTTTCATGTAAAAGAATAATTTTAGTCTTGAGTTTGTGTTTCTAATTATTGTAATTAGGAAGTCTAATTATTGTTTGTATGGGATCTATTTAAGAGACCCATGGGGCTGTATTGTAATCAAGGATCAAGGACAAGGAAGAGATCCTTCCAATTGTAAGATCAGGTTGATATGCAAGTGTGCAAGATCAGGGGAGATCTACATGGTAAGTAAGATCAGTTGGTTTGCAGATGTACAAGATTAGGGAGATCTACATGGAGTACTTTGAGTACTTGGTGGTACTAGCAGTATTGTTACTGACTGGTGGAGGGTACAACTCAGTTATTGATTTATGGTTGTAATTGGTTGTGAGAGAGATAACTCTTGAGGGAGAATTACTAGTACACCCAAGAGGTGTGGGAAGAGTCTAATTTCTTCATTGTATTTCCTTTTGGAAGAGTGTTAATACAATATTGTATTGTCTCTCATATTCTGTGTTGTTTCTGAATTCTAGTTACATTTTACTTCTGGTTTAATTCTATGTTTAGTTGCTTATACAAGGTAATCAATTGTGCTCTTAATCTTAACAAGTTGTATCAGAGCTTTGTGTTCTAGATTCTTGACAGTTGGTATCAGAGTTGTGTTTACTCCAGATCCTAACAAGTGGTATCAGAGCCTGGTTGAAGGTTCATCAGAGCCTGGTTTGGAGCAGGTTAGTGTTTGTTGATTACAGGTCACTCACAAGGGTTTCTATTTGAGTGGGAGTAAAGCAATGGCAGAAGAAAGTAAGCTAAGAATGGAAAAATTCAATGGCAAGAATTATCAATTATGGAGGATATAGATAGAAGATTATCTGTATCAGAAAGATTTGTACTTACCGTTGGGTGGGGTTGCAAGTTAGCCCACATATATGAAAGATGAAGAATGGAATGTTCTTGATCGAAACGCTCTGGGATCTATAAGGTTGAGCCTGGCATCGTCTGTGATTTCCAACTTATCACAGGCTAAGACAATGGTAGAGTTAATGGAATCTTTGGCAAATTTATATGAAAAACCCTCAGATTTGAATAAGGTATTTCTTATGAAGCAATTATTTAATTTGCAAATGCTGGAAGGTGGGTCAGTACATAGTCATCTTAGTCATTTCCATGGTTTGGTAAACTAGTTAATTTCAGTCAATATAGCTTTTGATGATGAAATTAAGGCTCTCTTAATCTTATGCTCTTTACTTGAAAGTTGGGATAGTTTGGTAATGGCAGTTAGTAATACTGTGTCTACTTCAAAAATCTTGAAATTTGATGATGTTGTTAGTGTAATCTTGAATGAAGAAATTCACAAGAAAAGCATAGGGGAATCATCAGGGAATGTTTTACGTGTTGAAAGCAGGATAAAGCAAAGAGAAAAGGTCGAGCAAGGAAAATCAAGGTCAAAGATAGGTAGGAGATCTAGATCCAGGCATGGCAGTATAATCTGTTGGAATTGTGGAAAGAAAGGGCATGTAAAGAAAGATTGTTGGTTGAAAGAAGATCAACATGAAAGAAATGAAGAAGCAAATGTTGCAGGTATTGTTGCATAGGATGCTCTTGTATGTTCCTTGGATAAAGTAGAATCTTGGATTTTAGATTCTGGTGCCTCTTTCCATGCAACCCCAAATAGATAATTTTTCCATGATTATGTCCATGGAGACTTTGGAAAGATTTATTTAGGGGATGGTAAGCTTTGTCAAATGGTTGGAAAAGGGAAAGTGCAAATAAAATTGTAGATGGGCAACACATGGGTGTTGAAGGAGATCATGCATGTCCCAGTCCTGAAGTGGAATTTGATTTTTGTAGGAAAGTTGGGTGATGAGGGATGCACAATAACTCTCACAACGGAATTTTGAAAAGTTTCCAAGGGTGCACTTGTTTTAGAAAGAGGTAAAAAAGTAGGTACTCTTTATCTATCTACTTGTATTACTGATTATCCTTCTGGTTTATTTACTTCAGATGTAGATGCGAAGATGTGGCTCTCTAGGCTTGGTCACATGAGTAAGAAGAGAATGGATGTTCTTAAGTCAAATGGTAAGAGTTCAGATTTGAAAAGCATAGATCGAGATTTCTGTAAGCAATAGAAGAAAGTGAGGTTTCTTGAAACTGGGTCAACAAAGAAGGGAGCTTCTATTGGAGGATCACAGTGGTATGCTACAAGAAAGGATCAAGTTTATTACAAGAAGAGAAAATTTGATGTTTTTGACAAGAATAGGAAAGCCTTGGTTTTCAAGGAGAAGATGATGGATAGAGATCAACACAAGGGGCTGAATAATTTTGAGTAGGGCAATTTGGACAAGGTTATGATCCAAAGTGAGCTTGCAAATAAAAATCATCACTCACAAGAAAACACAGTTATCAACATCGGTCATGTGAGAACCAACGTCGATCATGCAGGTACCAATGTTGGTCATGTGTAGACCAGAGTCAGTGGTGTCGGGCAGGTGGACACTGACATCGATCAGGGAATTGGCATCGGTGATCAGGAGGAATCGACATCGATTGGGTATAGACTGAGGTCGGCCAGAGGTGACCAACATCGGTCACTATTAAAATGGATTTTGGAAAGATAGCAAGCTGTCAAGGAGTCTCAAATGTCCATGAGGAGGATTGAAAGGGTAAGTAAGCTTCAAATTCATTATTCTCCTTCTTTACACTACTTGTTGCTCACTGATGGTCAAGAACCAGGAAGTTTTGAAGAGGCAATGTAGGTAGAATCTAGGAAACAGTGGGAACATGGCATGAATGAAGAAATTGATTCCTTAGAAGGGAACCGAATGAGAGATTTGGTAGAGTTGCCAGCCGAAAAGAAAGCACTGAAAGATGAATGGATTCCTAGGTTAAAGAAAGGAGAGAATGGACACGTGAGACAGAAGGCCAGGTTATATGGTCTTGAGTAGGCTATAGGACAATGGTGTTTAAGGTTTGACAGGTGTATGACAAAGCATGGCTTTAGTCAATGTCAATGTGACCATTGTGTTTACTTTACCAGATTGGATAATATTAGCTACATTATCTTGTTACTGTATGTAGTGTATATGCTTGTTATAGGGTCACACATGCAGGGAGTTGTTGAGCTAAGGGTAAAATTAGTTTAGAGGTTTGCCATGAAGGATTTGGAAGCAATAAAGAAATTATTTGGCATGAGTATTTCTAGAGACATGGAAAGTCACAGGTTGATGTTTTTTCAAGATGATTATGTGAATAAGGTAGTGGAGAGGTTCAATATGCAAGATGCAGAACCGGTTAGCACACCTATGGATGGAAAGTTCACAGAATAGTGTCCCAAATCACATGATGAGGTTGAGTACATGTGTACTAGACCTGATATTATACAAGTAGTGGGAGTTGTCAGCAAGTTTATGGCCAATTCAAGAAAGAAGCACTGGAAAGCAATTCAGTGGATTCTCAGATATCTGAGAGGGACCAACAACAGGTTAATATGCTATGCAAGGTCAAGCACTTCTCTACATGGGTATGTAGATTCGGATATGGGAGGTTACTTAGATGATAGGAGTAGCACCACAGGATATGTGGTGGTTGGTCTTCAAGATTGAAATTGAAGAGGGATAGAAGCTAGGAAACAAAATTAGATGATGTATAGGTACAGGTACAGGTGGAGCTATTTATCTCTAAGTGGGAGATTGTTAAGTTGTGGAGCTAAAAGCTTCACTGATGCAAATGGAGGAGGTTGTTAAGTTGAAGAGAAACTAATGTTAGTCTGATCAACTGATGTTAGTCATCTTCAATGTACATAGTAACCGACATTGGTTAGGGGTCAGCCGACATCGGTCAGATACGAACCAACATCAGCAACCTGTGTGCGTGTGTTTGCATGTGCTTCTAGAATTGGTCTAATTTTAGTTGGATAGTTAGTTTTCATGTAAAATACTAATTTTATTCTTGAGTCTGCATTTATAATTATTGTAATTAGGAATTCTAATTATTGTTTGTATGGGATCTATTTAAGAGACCCATGGGGCTGTATTGTAATCAAGGATCAAGGACAAGGATGAGATCCTTCCAATTGTAAGATTAGGTTGATCTGCAGGTGTGCAAGATCAGGGGAGATCTACATGGTAAGTAAGATCAATTGGTTTGCAGATGTGCAAGATCAGGGAAATCTACTTGGAGTACTTTGAGTACTTGGTGGTACTAGCAGTATTGTTATTGACTGGTGGAGGGTACAACTTGGTTATTGAGTTGTGGTTGTAATTGGTTGTGAGAGAGAGAACTCTTGAGAGAGAATTAATGGTACACCTAAGAGGTGTGGGAAGAGTGTGATTTCTTCATTGTATTTCCTTCTGGAAGAGTGTTAATACAAGATTTTATTGTCTCTCATATTCTGTGTTATTTCTAAATTCTAGTTACATTTTACTTCTGGTTTAATTCCGTGTTTAGTTGCTTATACAAGGTAATCAATTGTGCTCTTAATCCTAACAAGTGGTATCAGAGCTTTGTGTTCTAAATTCCTGACAGCTTGTATTAGAGCTGTGTTTGCTCCAGATCCTAACAAGTGGTATCAAACCCTGGTTCGAAGCAGGTTAGTGTTTATTGATTACAGGTCACTCACAGGGGTTTCTATTTGAGTGGGAGTAAAGCAATGGTAGAAGAAAGTATGATAAGAATAGAGAAATTCAATGGAAATAATTATCAATTATGGAGGATACAAATAGAAGATTATCTGTATTAGAAAGGTCTGTACTTACCGTTGGGTGGGGTTACAAGCTAGCCCACATATATGAAAGATGAAGAATGGAATGTTCTTGATCGGAAGGCTCTGGGATCTATAAGGTTGAGCCTGGCATCATCTATGATTTCCAACTTATCACAAGCTAAGACAATTGTAGAGTTAATGGAATCTTTGGCAAATTTATATGAAAAACCCTCAGCTTTGAATAAGGTATTTCTTATGAAGTAATTATTTAATTTGCAAATGCTAGAAGGTGGATCGGTACATAGTCATCTTAGTGATTTCCATGGTTTGGTAAACTAGTTATTTTCAGTCAATATAACTTTTGATGATGAAATTAAGGCTCTCTTAATCTTATGCTCTTTACCTGAAAGTTGGGATAGTTCGGTAATGGCAATTAGTAATACTGTGTCTGCTTAAAAAATCTTGAAAGTTGATGATGTTGTTAGTGTAATCTTGAATGAATAAATTCATAGGAAAAGCATAGGGGAATCATCAGGGAATACTTTAAGTGTTGAAAGCAGGGGAAAGAAAAGAGATAAGGTCGAGCAAGGGAAATCAAGGTCAAAGATAGGCAGGAGATCCAGATCTAGGCATGCCAGTATAATCTTCTAGAATTGTGGAAAGAAAGGGCATGCAAAGAAAGATTGTTGGTTGAAAGAAGATCAGCATGAAAGAAATGAAGAAGCAAATGTTGTAGGTATTGTTGCATAGGATGCTCTTGTATGTTCCTTGGATAAAGTGGAATCTTGGGTTTTAGATTCTGGTGCCTCTTTCCATGCAACCCCAAATAGAGAATTTTTCCATGATTATGTCCATGGAGACTTTGGAAAGATTTATTTAGGGGATGGTAAGCTTTGTCAAATGGTTGGAAAAGGGAAAGTGCAACTAAAATTGTAGATGGGAAACACATGGGTGTTGAAGGAGGTCATGCATGTCCCAGTCCTGAAGTAGAATTTGATTTCTGTAGGAAAGTTGGGTGATGAGGGATGCACAGTAACTCTCACAGCGGAATCTTGGAAAGTTTCCAAGGGTGCACTTGTTTTAGAAAGAGGTAAGAAAGTAGGTACTCTTTATCTATCTACTTGTACTACCGATTCTCCTTTTGGGTTATCTACTTCAGATGTAGATGCGAAGATGTGGCTCTCTAGGCTTGGTCACATGAGTAAGAAGAGAATGGATGTTATTAAGTCAAATGGTAAGAGTTTAGATTTGAAAAGCATAGATCGAGATTTCTGTAAGCAATAGAAGAAAGTGAGGTTTCTTGAAATTGGGTCAACAAAGAAGGGAGCTTCTATTGGAGGATCACAGTGGTATGCTATAAGAAAGGATCGGGTTTATTGCAGGAAGAGGAAATCTGATGTTTTTGACAAGAATAGGAAAGCCTTGGTTTTTAAGGAGAAGATGATGGTAGAGATCAACACAAGGGGCTGAATAATATTGAGCAGGGTAGTTTGGACAAGGTTATGATCCAAAGTGAGCTTGCGGGTAAAAATCATCACTCACAGGAAAACACATTTATCTACATCAGTCAGGTGACAACCAACATCGATCATGCAGGTACCGATGTTGGTCATGTGTAGACCAGAGTCGATGGTGTTGGGCAGGTGGACACTGATGTTGGTCAGGGAACTGACATCAGGATCAGGAGGAATCGACATCGATTGGGTACAGACTGAGGTCAGCTAGAGGTGACCGACATCAGTCACTATTAAAATGGATTTTGGGCGAACAATAAGCTGTCAAGGAGTCTCAAATGCCCATGAGGAGGACTGAAAGGGTAAGTAAGCCTCAAATTCATTATTCCCCTTCTTTACACTACTTGTTGCTCACTGATGGTCAAGAACCAGGAAGTTTTGAAGAGGCAATGCATGTAGAATCTAGGAAACAGTGGGAGCATGGCATGAATGAGGAAATTGATTCCTTAGAAGAGAACCAAATTGGAGATTTGGTAGAGTTGCCAAATGGAAAGAAAGCATTGAAAGACGAATGGATTCCTAGATTAAAGAAAGGAAAGAATGGACACCTGAGACAGAAGGCCAGGTTATATGGTCTTGAGCAGGCTGTAGGACAATGGTGTTTGAGGTTTGACAGGTGTATGACAAAGCATGGCTTTAGTCAATGTCAATGTGACCATTGTGTTTACTTTACCAAGTTGGATAATATTAGCTACATTATCTTGTTACTGTATGTAGTGTATATGCTTATTGCAGGGTCACACATGCAGGGAATTGTTGAGCTAAGGGTAAAATTAGTTCAGAGGTTTGCCATGAAGGATTTGGAAGCAACAAAGAAATTCTTTGGCATAAGTATTTATAGAGAGAGGGAAATTTACAGGTTGATGTTGTCTCAGGATGATTATGTGAATAAGGTAGTGGAGAGGTTCAATATGCAGGATGCAAAACCAGTTAGCACACCTATGGATGGAAAGTTCACAAAACAGTGTCCCAAATCACATGATGAGGTTGAGTACATATGTACTAGACCTAATATTAGCCAAGTAGTGGGAGTTTTTAGCAAGTTTGTGGCCAATTCAAGAAATAAGCACTGGAAAGCAGTTCAGTGGATTCTCAAGTATCTGAGAGGGACCAGCAGTAGGTTAATATGCTATCTAAGGTCAAGCACTTATCTACATGGGTATGTAGATTTGGATATGGCAGGTTACTTGGATGACAGGAGTAGCACCATAGGATATGTGGTGGTTGGTCTTCAAAATTGAAATTGAAGAGGATACAAGCCAGGAAACAAAATTAGATGATGTACAGGTATAAGTATAGGTGCAACTATTTATCTCCAAGTGGGAGATTGTTAAGTTGTGGAGCTAAAAGCTTCACTGATGCAAATGGAGGAGGTTACGAAGTTGCAGAGCAACTGATGTTAGTCTGATCAACCAACGTCGGTCATCTTTAGTGTACATAGTAATCGATGTTGTTTAGGGGTCGGTCGACATCGGTCAGATAGGAATTGACGTCGACAACTTGTGTGTGCGTGTGTTTGCATGTGCTTTCAGAACTGGTCTAATTTTAGATGGATAGTTAGTTTTCATGTAAAAGACTAATTTTAGTCTTGAGTCTGCATTTCTAATTATTGTAATTAGGAAGTCTAGTTATTGTTTGTATGGGATCTATTTAAGAGACCCATGGGGCTGTATTGTAATCAAGGATCAAGGACAAGGAAGAGATCCTTCCAATTGTAAGATCAGGTTGATCTGCAGGTGTGAAAGATTAGGGGAGATCTACATGGTAAGTAAGATCAGTTGGTTTGCAGTTGTGCAAGATCAGGGAGATCTACTTGGAGTACTTTGAGTATTTGGTGGTACTAGCAGTATTGTTACTGACTGGTGGAGGGTACAACTCGGTTATTGAGTTGTGGTTGTAATTAGTTGTGAGAGAGAGAAATCTTGAGGGAGAATTACTGGTACACCCAAGATGTGTGGGAAGAGTGTGATTTCTTCATTGTATTTCCTTCTGGAAGAGTGTTAATACAAGATTGTATTGTCTCTCATATTCTGTGCTGTTTCTGAATTCTAGTTACATTTTACTTCTAGTTTAATTCTGTGTTTAGTTACTTATACAAGGTAATCAATTGTGTTCTTAATCCTAGCAAGTGGTATCAGAGCTTTGTGTTCTAGATTCTTGATAGCTGGTATCAGAGCTATGTTTGATCCAGATCCTAACAATATCTAGTTTATGACACTCAAACCAAATTCCATCTCATTTTTCATCACCCATATCATCTATATTAGGTATTTTATAGCTAAGTCATTACTTGCACTATTTATTAATATTTAAAAAAAAGTCAAAGCTAGTCAGTTTTATAAAAAATCAGTGGTTATATTTATTTCATATTATTTCCCCTATTTAGTCTACTAAACCCTTTAACAAACATATGATTTACATTTCACTAAGTCCTAAGAGGTTAAAACACATGTTTAAATGAAAATAAACATCAACATTGAAAATTATTTACATCTAAGCATGAATCCATGGTCAATCATGATAAACAAAATAATAGAGCATCGCATATATATCAAAAATAATAATAGTCCATGTACAAGTCCATAGACCAAATTTGAGTGTCATATATCTCACAAAACAATGTCATATACATCACCACTATATACATGTTATAGTGCCAAAATATAAAAATAATTCAAAGCTATATAACATTAACTCTAACTCTATGCTTCCACATGTCTTATAAAAGTTTATCCTAGTGGTTCTGGTGGTGGTGGTGGTGGTCATGTTTGTTGTACCGATTGATTGATGTTACCATCCCATGTGTTCTGGTCCTAGACCAAGATGACATATTGTTAGACCTTTATTTATTCCATACCACAAAATTAGGAATGTGTTGATCTCTTAGGACTATAGTCTCATAAGCCAATCAATAGTTAGAGGCCTCATCCTTTGCCTGAAGGATCTCTAAAACCAACATAAAAAACCTACTTATGAACTATCACCTTGTGACTCATCCTACCCACATTGTAGCCTCTACACATCTTCTAGGGCATGATTCCTCTGTAATATGGATTGATTCCTAGCTACATATATATTTGCATGTGCCTATGTTATCTGGCCCATATCTACCTTTAATTGATCAATATTTGACTAAAGGTTAGTAATATGACCATCTATGTGGACCATATGAGCATGTAGCTACCCAACTCTAGTCTCTAGGCCTTAAATCTCATAAACCCTAGCCATAATCTCCTCCTCTATCAAGGCACTATTATTAGATGCTCTAGCCATACCAAATGACCATGCCTAGCTTGGATCTATATAAGTACCTGATATGCCTACGAAACTAGGGTATACCATCATCGCCTATGTATCATCCCTCTCATCCTACCCATCATCTCCATAATCATCATAACTACCCGCATTATTGTGCCAACCACTTTTAGTAATACTAAAACCACTACTTGTCTTAACCTCAACCTCAATCTCCTCATTTATATCCATCTGATCACCACCCCTAGCTTGTACCTACACAACCTATACTTGTTTAGAATAAACTTGTCCTTGTGCCTATAATGGTGCCGTTAATCTTAGAGGAAAAACCTATGCCCACCATATAACATAAACTAGAACCACACCTACATCTATTGGGCCACCAACATAGGCCCATGGAGTCCATGGAAATCTCCCATAACTTCTCATAGTTGTGCTCCTAAAATCATTGGAGTTGTATAACTAATCTCCCAAGTACTATGTGAAAACCATCTCAAGTTAATAGGGACATCATGTAGCATGCCAAACTTCCATGACACTTGATCAGGCTTGTAATCCTTTATAATATGATCTTGCCTACCTATGAGAAAACACTAGGACATCATGACCATTGTATACAAATCATCTCAAGTCCACTAAAAGTGATATGGTAAGTGTAAACATCCAATTCCTATCACCATTATGCTGAAATTGAAAATATTACTCAAAATTCTTCTTGACAATTCACAATTTAGACCAACATCACTAAAATGTACTAAGTGGTTTGAGCTTGTCATATACAAGTGCTGATTTAGGATAATGTATACATAAATGGGGTAATGCATTTTATGATTATTATCATTTCTTGAATCACTTTGAGTCAAATTATGACAATGCAAAATGATGCTCTGGACCACTAAATTTTTCTAATTTGAAAGCACACATCACATGCATGTGTTATTTCCTATCCACAATGCTCTAAATGGGGAATTTATCTGTATGAAAATGACACCTTATTATAATTATATTCCAGTAAAATTATGACTCAATGAATTGACATTTTGACCAATTTGATTAAGTGAACAACCAAATTTCCAAAGAATTACAAAAAATTAATTAAGCTCACTTAAGCAAATTAAACCAAATTAAGAGCGTAAGTGGAAAACCCATAGAAGTTATTAAAGATATATTAATTAGAAATTCATTTCTAATATATACATCATCTGGTGACATCATCATTGGGGTGGCATCCATAATCCATAAATGGAAGAAATATATAGTTTAAGCCTTCCCATGCCTCATTAATGCCCCATTCCTCTAAATATTAATGGGAATATTTATAGATTAAGCCTACAAAATTGAATTGATCTATGGCCACACATATTTATCTCAAGATGGAAGGTCATGGTTGATTCTGATCATTTCCAAAAAATTATAAATAAAAGGGTCCTCACTCATCTTTTCAAGCTCTTTTTATGTAAACTTATTATGCATAATTATCTTCATGAGCTATTTTTGTGTAATGTTATTATGCTGACCAACACTACCTGCTACTATCTAGGCTCTAACCAAAACAAAATTTGGACTCTCATAGGTTTCTTCAGGATACACTAGGTATCCTTAAGTGTCACTATAGCCTCCCTTATTAGTAGGTGGAATGTAGAATTCTCTAAGTGCCATTGCTCTAACATTTTACTCAAATGGGCTTGATCTACTTTGATAAAAAATGCCACCTTGTCTTTTATCTAGATATGTGGTGAATTTAATCAATGTGAATGCCACTCACATGTCATTATTACTTCAAGCATCTCCTATAGCCATATATAGCTTTGCATTATCCTATGCTACTATCTATCAAGTATTACCTAATGCCTATTTTTTCTTAAATTTTACATAACTAGGGTTTTTTTTAACAAAGTCATCATTTTCTCTTAGAACTCTAGCAAAGTCATCATTTTAATTTTAGATGAAAATAGGCACTTTGCATATTTTTTGTGAAGTCCTTAATTTAGTGTTTTCTAAGGATTTTAACAAAGTCACCATTTTTGTTTTGTGCTCTCCTACCAACCCATCCTCATCAATAGAGATTAGATCTGGTCTTTATCTAGATATGTAGGGGTGTTAGTTATATATGGTTGTTGGCCTATATAGCCCCTGCCCTTGCCTCCTAAAAATGGTGACTTCACCTATTTTTGGAAAAATCACCAAAATGATGATTTATACAAAATTTTGGTGATGTCACTAAAAATGGAGGGTGAAGTCATCATTTATCTTACCATGCAAACTATAACTTCACCATTTTTATCCTAACCCTATCATTTAATGCATCATAAATTCCCAAAAAGTTCAAGTGGGGTAACTTAACAGTGGCCATCATGTTATGTTACCTATGATCCTACACCTGATCACTCACATGCCTCCATCTTCACACATGCACCATTTTGTCTCTTTTTTGTCACTAGGTCAGAGATCTAATTTTTAAATGTTTTGGGTGAAAATGAAAATTTTCACCCAATGGGGTAAATATATGGCTTGAAAATTTAATTTTTCAACCCCTAGTGCCTAAGGTTCCTTACATTCATTTTAGGAGGTCTGATTTTTAACTCCATGATCCAGTTTTTGTGTCATTCATTGCTATATTCATTATTTTTTGACCATTTAATCACCAAACCTTATTATTGGGCCTTTTTAGAAGCCCATTTAATAACACTATTTTATGGCCATATATGTGATCATTTGAATGTGCATCTTTGTACTAACAGGTATTTTAGATTCATGTTATTATTCTATGCTATCTCATCATTAATCCATATTATGGGTTTATTGAATGAACTCCCCTTTATTAATTTTCTTAGACATGGAAAATTATTTTGTCTGATTCATGATCTATTCTACCTTACTGGGGTAAAACTACTTTTATTACATTAGTAATATGCCTTATTAGGGAAAATCACTATGCCACTAATTATAACCGCCTTTGGGAAAATTCATATTTTAACCCCCATTACCACTAGACCATGTTATTTCTTATTTTGAGGGCAAGCTTGATGACACTATTTGCCTCTTGATCCCTTGAGGGGGAATTCAAGGCTCGTCAACCACCCTCTAGGGCATTAACCAAAGCATTAAATTTTTAGCATAATGAATTTATCATTATTTGAGAAAACATTATTGTGTCTCTGTGTTTCAATACCTACTCAAATAGGGGAAAACTATAAACACTCATTTTTGGCCACATATATGTTTAAACTAACTTCAAACTGATTTCTACCAAACTATGCAAATTAATCCTAGAAATAACTAAATATCCCAAATTAATCCACACATTGGATTTAAGTTCCCAAAATTGTGTTAAGGCATCCTTATTTTGGGTATTAACTTATACATAATGATAACCTCTTATATATTCATCCCTAGTCAACTTTCGACCTAACAAACTAACATTTTTGACCAATTAAGTGGGGCATTTGATCAAATTCATAAAGTGAGCATAGGGCTAAGCATGATTAATTAAATAAGTAAGTAAAATTAAATTCTTAGTTAAATAATCCATTTTGAATTAGTGAATTTATAATTTCTAAAAATAAAAATTCAATAAATATCAAAGGGAAATGAGATCATGATGATGTCATCATCTTGAAAGTCAAGAATTACAAAATATCAAGATAAATGCCTTAAAAATTATAAATTTTAAGCCATGCCTCCATAAATTTATAATTAAGGACATTATTTATCTATTTTGACTCCCAAGTCTATCCAAAGGTTAGCCTAAACCAAATCATACCTAGTTTTGGGTTAGTTTGAAACCTATAAACACAAGATCTCACATACACTTCCAACAAGATCTTTTAAGACAAACTTATAATGCCAAATTTATGAAGAGAGAGATTCATTACCAATACATTCTAAATCCAAAACCAAAGTGAATAAAGGGAAGGTGTTTCTCACAAAGCAAGAGCATCAACAAAGACTCCATTTAGACACAAGATGGGCACAACCCAAATACTATTTCAATAAGTGATTTGGAGCTACAAGGAAGGTGAAATGGATTTATCTCTTATTATTCTAGTTGAGTTGTGTTTTATCTTGTTATATTGCTCCCCCAAGTATCTAGGTTGAGAATGCTTTATCTTAAGCTTTTTTTAATGTTTATTCTAATAACAAGTGAATAATGATTTTTTCCATTAGATTCCTATTGTATACGTTCATATAATCCTTTTATTTATAAATATATTAGTCCATTTAATAAATATGTCTTTATAATCATAATAAAAATAAGGGTATTACTATTACTTGGTTAGTGTTCACAAATGAGCTATAAATGCCCTTCTTTAAAATTGTAACAAATAACTACTTTAGTTAGTCTATGGTTAATAGGGACAATCAAAGATTATATTTAAAAATTACAAAATCTTTCTTTACATGTCGATGACATAAATGAAGACAACTTGCATGATATATTATTGGGTGACCTCAAGGATAATACTCAATTATATGTTCACATACTTAATCCAAGGTGTGTATCAAAATACATGGTATGTGCATGTTGGTAAAATGAATGTGATATGATCTAAATGGTGGATTTTACTACTAACAAAGAGTGTACTATTTCACTACAACCATTCCCATATCCTATCAAAATGACTCATCAACAAATTGAAGAGAAAATATCAAAAGTTATAATTTTCAATTGTGATATAAAAAGGGTCAAAGGTCATATATTTGCTAAGAAGAATTTTTTATACTTTGAATTGACCAATGAGGAAGTCAAAGATGATGAAACATTTATTCAAGAAGAAGAGGTACTAGAATAAAAACTTAACGAGTAATGGGAAACATATCATGCCATGCACTTTCTGGTATCAATACTAAAAAACCTTTAAGGTCATTGGTTTCCTCAATAAGTAAAATATAATGATATTTATGGATTTAGGGAGTACACATAATGTCATAAAAAATAATTTGGTGACATGTTTGAACTATTTTATTTACCTAGATCCATAATTTTAGGTCATGATTAGAGATGGAGGTACAATTAATTGTTCAAGGAAATTCCATAGTATCAAAATTTCTATGAGAAACTACAAGATATATTTCCATATGTTTTATATTCCCATTGATGGAGCCAACATTTTTTTAGGATTCCAATGTCTCACCACCTTAGTCACAATACACATTAATTTCCAAGAGTTGTTCATGTGCTTTCATTCTAAAGGTAAGACATTTCAACTTTGGATATTATGATGAAAATATCCATAATTGGTTAGTCCCCATCATAAATAAAACATTATTTAAAAATGGGTTGAAGGATTTTTATCATGATTATACTCCATATAATATCAACCAACAAAGGATTATACACATTTTGATCTACAAAAAAATATTTATGACCACTTAACTATTTTTGGAGTAATATCAAAATGACTTCCACCAATAAGAGATCATGATCATGCCATTTGACTACTTCCTTGGATTTAACCACTAAACATAAAACCATATACGTACCCATATGCCAAAAAAATTGAAAATGAAAAGATGGTCCAGAAGATGTTAGAGGAAGGTACTATCAAACAAGCAAAGTTAAATTTATCCATGGTGGTAACTATGCATAATAAGGATGATACTTTGGGGATGTGTCCAAACTATAGAGAAATCAATAACTACACCATCAAATATAAGCTCCACATCCCTATAATTTATTATTTTCTAGATGAGTTATATCATTTTGTCTATTTTAAAAAAATAGATCTTGGTTATGGGTACCATAGAATTTAGATCAAAGATACATATATTTATAAATCAACTTTTAGAACTCATGAAGGCCATTATAAATTTTTGATCATGACTTTTGGTTTCACAAATGCATCATCTACATTTTATACTTTGATAAACAATGTTTCTAGGCCTTTTTTTAAGGAAATTTTTGTTGGTATTTTTTTATGACATCCTAATATACAAAAAAACTTGGGAGGAACATCTGCAACATGTGAAAGAGGTACTATTAATTTTGGAGCAACATGAAATTTAAGCAAAACCTTAAAAATGGGATTTTAGAGTCCATGAGATGTATTATTTGGGTCCTATTTTTCACATGAAGGATTAAAATAGACCCTTGGAAGATCAAATATATAATAGAGTGACATGTGTATACAAATAAGAATGCAACTAACCTATTAATCAATCCTAGCTTAGAGAAGATAAATCCTACTTACACTTCTATTTATTGATACATTACATATCTAGGGTTATGACCAAGATGATTCCACTAGACCTAACTAAGGGATATATTACCATAAAAATATCACTAGAGAGGGTTATAAATCCTCTAGTCAAGCAACACTATGCAATAACCCTAACTAGGTCCTATGTTTTCACATTAACTAAGTACATGCAAATTAAATTAAAATCTAATCTTGTGCTCACCAAAGCTTATGGCACAAAGTTGGGGTAATAAACATAAAAAGTAAACATACATAGAAGATATATACTCAATTCAATGTATAAGAAATCCTAGTGCATTGGAGAGAAGTATAAATGCTAATATATCTACTTTAACAAAGGAGGAGAAAAGTTAAGAATACTTACCTATGAAGATGAACCCACTGAGCCTCAATCTCTCCCTTGGCCAAGGTGATTTACAATAGGTTTTTATGGTATGTAAGGCTAGAAAGGATAAGTCAACTCTAGGCTACACAACTTCTATATGTATCCAAAAGACTTATCCACAAGACAATATCCATATCTCCAAAAAAAGTATTGAAACCCTAATTTATTCTCCTTAAGTAGAATGGTGGATAAATAGATGCCAAATATAATATTCTTCTTCTTCTCTTCCTCATAAAAGACAAAAATAGATGTGTATATATAGTTGAATCTAACCTTAAACCTTTTTGAAATTTTAGTCAACTAGGTCAGCTGAATTCAACTATTTATCATTAATTGATAAAAAATAGTTAGGTCCCAGTCTAGGTTAGCCAAGGCCAACCTAGACCCATAACGTGCAAATATCAATTTGAATACAAAGTAAGCCTAGGTCAACATTATATGGTAAATGTCAAAAAGGGTTTTAATTTTAGGTAGGGGATAAGTAAGATGGTGAATTTATTATAGGGGTGTGTAAATAGAGGGGGAAAAGCTTAGGGAAGTGTATAGGAGATGGTTGTGTAGATAGAAGGTGGTGGTATTAGGGACACAAATTTTATGAAGCACCAATGGACTACCCACCCCTTTCCTAGTGCACCTTTTAAGGAATGAACTCAAAGAGATTGAGAATTGATGTGTTCTTTCAAGATAGAAAGCATCAATAATTGATAAATTTTAAAAATATTATGTGTATACATATGCCCCCACTTGAAGCTCATCACGTGTCACATAACAACAACATGGGATGGTGCTCAGAGAAAAGAACATAGTAACACATAACATTGAAGCAAAATAAATTGTAATAAAAAGTGAATATGATAAATGATAGGATAAAATTAAAAAAAATATACCTTTACTTACCTTAGTGTTATAGATAAGGAATGAAGTGAAAGAAATATGAAGGGTCCAATGTAGGAAACATTGGGCAAACCTGTAGAAGTTAGAGATTTTTTTTTTTTTTTTCTAAATATACATGTAATATATAAAGATATTATCTACAATGTTAGTATTTAAAAACATCTTATGGTTCAGAAAAAGATCTAGTAGAAACAAAGATATGACCAAAAAATAGAATCTGGTTATAAATATTTGATAGGTAAATACTTTTGATTAGTAAATATAAATAGGGTGAAAATCAATTCATTTGTTTTTTACTATTCTAAGAAAATATTACTCTGATAGACCAAATTTGAGCCTAAAGAGTGACCATGGTGAGGAGATGACAACTATGACATGGAGGATGCATGGTAGCCACAACAAGTGTAACACAGGTAACAAAGTATAAATTTCCAAAAATTGAGCTATTTTGATTGAAATTAATTAAATATAAAACATTGGATGGTAGTGAAAATATAGAAATTGAAATTGACCCTAGGAAATGTTTAGGTAAACTAGGGTACTTGGTAGGAAAAGATCAGACCAATAAATGCCAAAGGCATTTATGGTAAATGGTCAAAAAATCACTATAGATAAAAAATAAAGTTGACCCTATTGACTTAGTTCGTAAGGCAAAAGAGAAATTAGGGAGGACTACATAATAGTGGGCCAACATAGTATCATTAAAGATGGTTTATTACATAGTAATAAGCTGACATAGTTTGAAATAGGAAGATGGATAATGAATTACCCTTTGATCAATGTAAATGGTAATATGTGGCTAATATAGTTTGCTAAAGGGGGCCAACTACATACTAGAGGGTTGATTTTATATGCTAAATATATAAAAAGGCTGATGTAGTACTATTTATGCTGATATGATCTAAAATAAAATGGCCAAATGTGTACAAGTAGGTTGATACAGTATAAAAGATTGTGACTAGGCCGACTATGTTTCAAATAGGCTGACATGTAGAAAAATAAGAAAACATAATAAACTAGATCAAACAAGATAATGAATTAGTTAATTTGTAAATTTTTGAGAATGTATTTTAATTATTATGACATTGAGATTTGATACATCCTCCATTATTTGATATTTTTAAAAGATGTTATAGATTTTGTCACCTAATGGATGCATCATAGCTAACAAATATATTAGAATAGCTAATAAATGTGGATAGGGATCGAGTCATGACCTTGGGATTCAGAGGCATTATGGAGATTATATGGATCTATCTAAGTGTTGATTTCATTATCATGTCAATAAGAGTATAAGGATGGTTGACCAACAATTTTTGATGGGAGGTGGAGGGGGAAACCATAGAGGTAATATCACTTTAGACGATATCCATACATTATTTAGACTCTTGATATGCAAGACATCGATAATTAATGATACACTAGATCAGAGGATGATAGATGAGCCTTATCCAATGGGATACAAGCTCAGATAGGATCTACCCTATTTTATGTGTGAGCTTGTTTGATGTTTATCTTGTGGCCATTCCAGCCATCTATAAGGCTGGGATATGACTTAATATATCATGAGTGTTGTGTCACAAGTCAGATGGTAAGGTACCATTGTATGTGATAGTCTTATGCTAATTAATTTTATATCAAGGAGCACTATACTATTTTGGTTCTGTCATTTGGGTCTAGCTCATGTATGACATGTATGGGATGTTTTCTCAGGGATATAAGATGATGGGACTTGTGATACTTAAGAACATATGGATATATGAGAGATTTCCTATGTATCAGACATCTGGGTTTCCCCATGTGGTCAATGATAGGTTTATTTAGGTCCTTTAATGGAGGAAAAATCATGTAACATAGTACATACCCCATGTTCCATAATTTCAAACTATCACATGAGGGTAGATAGTGTGGTAGCCATACACTCACATAGCTGTCATATGGCCTAGTTGGGATACTATTGCTATAAGTTTGGCATGTGTCTAGATCATAAGCCACTATAATTCATGGGTGGAGCCTCATATAATGGCTTGCATACCTAGAAATCTAAGAATTCCCCATCTAGTGGCTCCTCTAGTATTGCCTACTTATTGGTCATGACATGTTAGAAAACTGAGAGTGAGAGGAGGTAGAGGAGTACCTGTGTATATACTAGTGATCAAGACTCGATGGGCTAAACCATGGATTGGTTAAGCATAATAGTAGGAGTTAGCAATTCTAAGAGGAGATGACATCATGGATGAGGATACAAAGGAGGAGGGAATACATAAGGCACCATAAAAAAGGTAGAAGTGGTCATCATGAGTTCATCAGAGATAGAGACACCATCAATGCAAGGAGACACAGGTGGTACCTATCGTGTAAGGGGACCTTACAATGGTTGAAGGACATAGTTGGTTTATAGATAGAATATTTAGGAGAGAATCATGGTGGGCTTGGGTGGTGACTCCTAGATTTGTATTGATGAGAAGACAGTTGATGGAGGAGGTGCTCGGTGGGTGAGCAGATGGTGAGACTATGGTTGGTGATATTGGCACTACTGAGAAATGTTTTAATTTAAGTTTTTGATATATAATACTAGTTGCATTATTGATTATGATAGATAGTTGATTATATATATATAATTTTGGTTTTGTAGATCCTGTAGTATATGAGGTCAAATGGGGAGCCATAATTATGGATTCAAATCATGACATTTTGGATGGGGTGTTATCACTATATGACCCTACCATTTTGGATGATCCTATGGTTCCATATACCCTAACTCAAGTGGGATAGTTTAGAATAGTGGGAGAGGCTGAGAGACAACTACAAGTATGAGGTGATGGATCATATCCACTAGTAGGCATGGGAGCTAGAGAGGCTCTGGCCTGGTAGGTCTTAGAACAAGAGTGAGCTACACACATGGTGACTACAATCCATCTCAGATAGGTACAAGCCTAAATGGCAAATTTATAGGGATACGTTGTTGGCTTGAGATCTTGGATTGCCTCTTTATAGTGTACCATTTAGAGGGGTTAGTGTTAAGCTTCCATGGGTAGCATGGCTAGGCCACATGATAGACATGATGGATCATAACTTTAGAGCTATAGATATTATATTTTCTACTTTATATTTTATAAAACACATGATATATATATATATATATATATATATATATATATATATATATATATATATATATATATATAGATATATATGCTATAAAGGAAATATATCCACACACCCACATCCAAATCCAAGTATAACTCATGAGATCAATAAACCATAAACATCAATATATATATATATATATGTGTGTGTGTGTGTGTGTGTGTGTGTGTGTGTGTGTGTGTGTTTATATATATGTGTGTGTTTATATATATATGTTTATGGTTTCATTGATCTCATGAGTTATAATTGGATTTGGATGTGGATGTGTGGATATATTTCCTTTATAGCACATGTATTTTAGATTTTATTGTATATGTTATGGGAAATATGTGATGTATATTTTTTTTCTAAAATTATGTGAGAAACATGCATGGTTAAAAATAAAAACGCAAAAATATTTATAAAAGTATAAGTAATCAAAACAAATGTGATACACACTATATCATGATGGTAAATTTGTAAATACAAAAGATGAATAAATATAATAAACCAAATATTGTAAAAATGGGGGAAAATGTTTTTAAGCCATATAAAATATTTAAACCAAATTAAAAAAAATAAAAATCACTCTATATCACATTGGGAAGTATGGAAAATTTGTAATAAAATAGAGAACACATGAAAACTAATGATATAAAAACAAAACAATTAAGCTAATAAATCATACTAAATCAAGCTGGGAAGTATGAAAAGTAAAATAAAATGTAAAAAGAAATTAAATTAATCACACTAATTCAAGCTTGAAAGTATGAAAAAATTAATAAAATGGTTGTAAACATACACACAACTAGAAAATAAGAAGATAAAAGTGAAAGACTTTTGAAGTAAGCATAAAACATACTAAATCAAGAATTGAAGTATGAAATGATGTGTAACTCATAATCAAACACTAATTATCTCAAAATTTAACACATGTCATTTTTTTTAACTTGGTTATAGTAGGAATTAGGTATTTGAATATTTTATGAGGAGGGCCTGGTTCTATCGATGGTCTTACACTACAACTCACAAAGGGAACACCAATGAGGTGGAAACAATTATGGGAATGATTTTAAAAGATGTTTATGATGTGGTAATTTATGAGGAGGGCTTGGTTCTATCCATGGTACTACACTTTAACTCATAAGGGGAACAACAATGAGGTGAATGGTAATAAGGAATGTATTATTATGGTAATTTGTGAGGAGAGCCTAGTTCTATCCATGGCCTTACATTATAATTCACAAAGGGAAACCCTAGGGGAAATGATAAAATAAAAAAATAATATTTCTCAAGGAGAAATATGAGGAATTTTGTAATGAAAGAGGGAATGTAAAAATCATGACATAAATGTCTATGAGAAGACCTTAGGAAGCTTGAGGCATACTAAGTATAAAAGAGAGACACTAAGAGTCAAATGACCATGAAAATAAAAAGGATACATGCTCACAATACATGCAAAGTTATATAATAAAATCTGAGATACTAAGATCAACTCATGATGGTTATATGAACAATAAAATTAAAATAGACCTACCTTCCCATAACATGTTCCCCATTCCTCAGGACCTCTTACAGAGTCATCTATCTATTAATAAAATTGGGTACTTGTGTGAAAAAGTAGGTAGAACTAAAATATTTTTTTATTCCCCTATTCCAATCTAATGGCCTACCACACCCCAATAGACCTTGAATTTATCATGAGGCCAAATTTGGAGTTTTAGATTCAATTAGATATAGGAGATTAACTATGAATCATGTCTTTTAGTGTGATTTGACTTTTGGATTTATATGTTGCCTTTTGTATCATTTTCTTTTATTTAAATGATTTGGATTTTAAATTTGTTATGGATTTTATGATTCCTCCTTCATATAGATTTGGGATAACCAACATGAGTGATATAAGTGATACACATGAATGAGCTTTAGAATTTGGTTAAATCAAGTTAAGTATCCAAATATATGACTGATCAAATACTTAGGCTTACCTATGAACTAGTATGTAATCTCAAGTTTCAAGTATATGTATGCTTAGTATGAAAAAGAAATAAAGGAGTAAAGGAAGATCCAAATTAGATCGATAAATAGAAGTATAATTAGACATATTATTTTCTAATTAATCATATGGTAAATAAAAATTACTAAGGGAATCAAGGTTTGTATGACTAAGTCATAGTAATAATTATCTAGTTTTGAATTGAGATAAGATAGAAAATAATCATTGTAACATAAACAAAGAATCCATGAAAGAAGTGAAATCATAAAAATAAGTGTGAAATCATGTAAAAAGTGATAATAAGTCATAAGAAAGAGGAAATAAAATGAAACCATATTAAACACATAAAGCATAATATAAAGATCCATGTAAATTTGATAGGTGAAACCAAATTTGACACAATAAAATGTATAAGATATATAAAAATGGATCATAAATCCAATCCAAAATCATAATGATGAACAATGTGAAAGAAAACCATGTTGTGTTTACAAATATTGATAAATTTGTCCATAAATATTATCCATGACATCTTAAACATCTCTATAAATCTGGATCTTAATGGCAGCCAGAGTCTCCTAGATCCTCATGAAAAGTTATGCAAAGACTTATTTTTGAATATACTCAATAAAAAATATAGGTGTAGCTAAAGGATCATGCTCTCGAGGGATATCTTTCATAGGATACTCAAGGAGAGGAATAGGTGCATGAATATGAATGGTATTTACAGGGCAAGAAGGAGGCACCACCAGTAGATAAGGGGGTGCCACCAGTGGAGAAGGAGGTGCCATTGACAAAGGAGAAGGATCCTTCTTTTTTGGGAAACCTATGGAAGGAAGAATAACTAGTATAGGTTTTGATTGAAGGTGATCATGAATATGCTACTAGAGAATACAAAAATGATAAGTATGATGGGTACCATAATGGTGCCAAAGACAATATACCTCTTTTTATTTAGGAACATACTTAGGTAATAACTTAGGATGAGGTATAGCCTTATCTTTGGTCTAAGTAATGGTGGGATTCAATGTGTCAATATAGTGTCAAAGCTTCTAGTAATGAGTAGAATAATGGTTATCTATCCCATGGAATCAACATATATGTTTGTTAGTAGGCCTTGGGGCCCTAATAATGGAATATGTAGAAGGAAAAGATGGGGGTGGCTGATATAACTACAAATTTTGGTCCAATGATTGGAAACTTTATGGATATCACAATAAGGCTGATCGACCCATTGGGAGGGAATAAGAACAAGCTATGAAAAAGGAAGAAGGTCATTGCCAAGGGAAGGTAAGGATAAAACATAAAAAATACTAGTATCATCTAAAGGTAAAGTAGGATCCAAAATAATATGAGGCTTAACTGAAGGTATAGCATGAGTAAAAACTGAACTAGCATCAACTAAAGGTGAGGTTGGTCATGTGAAAGGCTTAAAAATAGTACCTAACATCTTTGAGGGGATAAAAATATACAGATATTCGTATCTATCAAAATATTAAGGATGATCATGGTATGATCTATGAGAATGATCCTAAGAGGCTCTCTTAAAACTGGAGGTGAACCATGCAATTGCTTCATATCTACCTTGAAAAAAATAGGAAGAAGACTATAATTAGACACTAAAGGAAGGAATACTAAAATAAAAATTTAAATATTGAAATAAAGAAGTGCAATATCAAATAATATCAACATTTTTAGCTTGGACAAGTTTGGATAAAAATGGATCATCTAAAGCATAACCGTCATCATAATCAGGTGTATGCAAGTCGATGGTACATGAAGGTATGATTTGGTCATCAAAATTTTCATGATGGATATAATGTATAGTCTTAGTTAAGACCACATGTATATCATTAATAGGAGGTTGATGGGATTGAGGTTGCAAATATGGAGGAAGTTTAGAGGTGATATGAGGGGATAAACCATAAGTTTTGATCTTGAGGCTAATCTCATCTAGCTCATCATCATCAAAATTTAGGAGGTTAGGTGGTATGTTCCTAATTAGGTTAGGGTGACCATTATAACATTGGGTATAATTTAAAGGATAATTAAAGAGTTGAGACTACCTAAATAGAATACTAGGAAAAGGTTCAAGAATAACAATTTTAAAGATACCACATTCTTGGAATTTTTCAAAATTCTAAGCATTCATGTCTCCTTGAATATTTTAAATAACACCATTATGGGGGAATTTGATGCATTGGCATGAGGATGAGGTGAATACTCTCATATGATGAGTCCAAGGTATACTAAACAAAATGTTATAAGAGAGGGGATAGTTAAAGATCATAAATTTTACACAGACATTGATAAGAGGGATGGTAATGGGAATCCACATGCAACCTAGAGGAGGTATTTACCTTCTATGAAATCCTTGATATGTGATATGTGTGGACATAAGGTTGAATTTGGAATATCCAAGTTTTTTAATGAAACTAATAGAGGAAACACAAGTACCCAAAACTTTGTTAATTAAGACATGCTTAAATTGGATATCACTAATTTGGACACTAATGAATATAGGAGGATCATCCACACAAAGTATAATATCATCGAGAATCATGGAAGTGATAGGAAACTTAAGGGAAAGAGAAGTGTTAATTATTTCATCAACATGTATGGACATCTCTTCACATTATTTAAGGATACTATCTTCATATCTAGACAAGGTATCTTCATGTCCTACTAGAGGAGGACGAGGGATGTTCATTTCAAACAATAATTGAATTAGAAGGTTTCGATGATGGGGGAAGTTCACATTAATTTTAGGAGATATATTTGAGATGGGAGATTATAAATTTATAAAATGGGGTCCCATTCATCATAACCCATGGGGGGATTACCAAATATAGGAGCTTAATGTTGTAATATCTCTTGTGAAGGAGGGTTGGAAGTGTAATTAAACTTGTGTTGATAAGGTGTAGTTGGTTTGGGTTGAGGAAAAATAAGTTGATTAATTTTAGGTGGTGGGATCATTAGTTGAGGTATTTATTATGGTTGGGTTAAACAAATACTATTGGAAGGTTGGGGAATGTTGTATTGGTATGTAGATGTTGGGGGAAGAGTAGAGACAATGTGATAGGTATGATCAAGCTGAGTTATTAAGAGTGGTTATTGCAAGGTTATAGGGTCCTCTTGCCCCAAATCCATTAGATAAGGTGGGTAAGTATCTTGATTGACTTTAAATGGTTAAGGTGTGTGATGCGTGGGTGTTAGATTATAAATAATAAAAGTAACTACTCTCACATGTTAGTCATATACCACATTTTATTCATTAGTAATGAGGTCTATAAGACTTTGAACATTATTTTTAGAAGTAGGTTTGTCAGTGTTATCTTGATGGTTCGGAAGATGATATTTGTATATAGTAAGATAAACATTATCTTGATTTGAAGCTTACTTTTATTTTGAGTTTCATGGGCTTTAACCAAAAAGAAAGTATATAGATAAATTACATAATTGTCTACAAGTCTTGTGAGAATGGTCCTAACTTGCATGAAACCAATTTTTTTTTTTGGATCATACCATGATTTTATTGGATGAGTGGGTCAATATATCATGATATAGTTCTTGTAAGATGCTTATGAATCTCAAATAAGGATAATGGTTTGTGGAAATTAGTGTTGTTAGGTTGAGAATATGTAGGAGTGGGAGTGCTGTTTATAGGGGGAACATGTTCCATAGTGTGTTTTGGAGTGATTTCATGAATGTAGTGAATAGTGTCAAAGGTATCAGTAACACCATTATTAGTTGTATGATGAATTTTGTTTTGAATGAACATACAAGTGTCCATTTTAGGTTGAGATGGTTTAAATTGATGTATGATAAAGTCTTGTCACTTAGCTTGGTCAATTGATTCTTCCAAAGTTCTTGGAGAGAGTCCTAATCTAATATTATAATTTGGGGTAGAGAAAATTAGTAAATAGGTGGAAGATGTTGTCATCAGCCATATTATGCTCACATTTATTAGAAAAGGTCTTCCTTTTTTTGATGAAGGTTTGTGTCATTTCAGTTTCAAGTTATTTATAATTTATAAAGTGAGTTAAGTTATTCTTGGGAAGATCACTAGTTTGAAATTCTTGGACTAGTGAGTTAACCAAGTATTCAAGGCTAGTGATAGAATGGGTTTTGAGTTAATTATACCAATCTAAAGTATATCTAGAGAGTGTTTTAGCTAATAGTTTGGTAGTATATAAGGTATTAAGTTTGACCCAATATTTATATAGGTTACCAAATGTCTTTAAGTGCAATGTGGGATCGGTGGAACTTGTATACACAATATTTTCAAATTTTATCAATTACTAATGCTTTCTCTATTATAGGAACCCATCGGATCTCAATCTCTTTGAGTGCATGCCTTAATGGGTGTAGCCATAAAGGGGTGGGTAGACCATTGGTGCTTTTTAGGATTGTTGTCCCTTTATTACCACTTGATATCAATCCAACCATCTCCTAAAAATATTCCCCTAAGATTTTCCTCCTCTTTTTGACCCTCTAGTCATTTTATGCCTTTATTAGCCCTTACCTATCCTAAAAACCCTTTCCAATAGTTTAAAATACACTATCATCCCCATTTACCTTGTAATCTAATTGATAAAACTCATTTATGGTCTAGGTCATCCCCTGGTCGACCTAGACCAAGACCTAATCTATTTTTGTTAATAATGATACATACTCAATTGGGCCAACCCTATTGGCTAAATTTTTGAAAAGGTTTATGGTTATATTTAGCTATATATACACACTATTTTTTTCATTTATAGGAATAGAAGAAGAAGAGTATTATATAATGCATTTGATTATCCACCATTCTACTTAAGGAGCATAACTTAGGGTTTCAATACTTTTTTTTAGAGATATGGATATTATCTTGTGGAGAAGTAGTTTGGATGCATAGAAAGTTCATGTAGCCTATAGCTAACTTATCCTAATTATCCTTACATACCATAACAACATCTTGTGAATCACCTTTGCCAAGGGAGAGATTGAGGCTCGATGAATTTGTCTTCAAAGGTAGTTATTCCTAACTTTTTTCATCCTTTGTAAAAGTAGATAGATTTGCATTTGTATCTCTCCCATACATTAGGATTTTGTAGACAGTGATGTGAGTATATATCTCCTATGCATGTTTAATTTTTATGTTTATTACCCCCACTTTGTGCCACAATATTTGGTGAGCACTATATTAGACTTTGATTTACTTTTGTCATTTATACTTAGTGAATATGAAAACATAGGACCTAGTTAGGGTTATTGCATAATTTTGATTGACTAGAGGCTTTGAAAACCTCCCTAGTTATTTTATTGTTTTAAGATATCCCTTGGCTAGGTCTAATAGATCCATCTTGGTCATAGACCTGAATATCTAATGTATCAATAATTTGAAGTGTAAGTAGGATTTATCTTCTCTGAGCTAGGATTGATTAATGGATCAGTTACATTTCCTTTTGTATATATTTTGGTGAACTTAAAATTAATATAATGCTTATACGTTTTATTTCATACCATCATTTTTATCATCATATCACATTTTTATATATTTACATTACTGTATTGAACTTGTCATTATAGTTCTAACTTTATATGCATAGGTTTAATACATAATCACTTCAAAATGACTATGTTTTGTCTATGTAGATCTTCGCCAATTATACGTTACTAGATTGATTAGTTTGACACAATATTCTTATTCAGGTCTAGATTAACATACATAATAAAATTAATGGAATTTATCTAATATTTTATTTTGTCAACATATAATTCTATAAACACAGTCGAATAGGTTGACTCTATTCATTATAACATTTGAACACCAAATCATACAAATTTTTAATCTAAAATGTCTTCAATCCCACAAGGGTTCCTCTCTCTCTCTCTCTCTCTCTCTCTCTCTCTCTCTCTCTCTCTCTCTCTCTCTCTCTCTCTCATTTCTATATTTTCATTTAGTATTATTTTTCACAAGTTTGTAACCTATAAAAATGCAACCCAAGTCGACCTAGTCAACATATTTCTATAGTCTCTCTTTTGTCTAAGATACATAGTCGACCTATTCATCTTTATTCTTAAAGACCTTGCTTATACAAAATAATAGTGACCCAGTCAACTCTATTTTTTACTATTTGAATACAATGTCACTTGAACTGACTCTGTACTATTATCAATCAAGGAGTTAATATGTATTTTCTAGTAATTAATTCACCTTTCCTTTTTATTTTTTTTCATGCTTAGAGAAAATCACATAGCTTAAATATGTGGTTTTTCAAATTACCATTTTAGTTACACTATTTTATTCTTTTGCACACAATACCAAATAACTTTACATTCAAAAAACATTAAACATTTGTCTTCCCAAGGTCTACCTACTTAGATTTCATCACCAAAGGGGAAGTTGACTGCGTTTTATGGCCAAGTATAAATATGTGGTTAGTGGTATATATTGGAAAATCACTTGACAACCTTATTACTATGAGATTATGAAGTGAAGGGGTAGACCCCAATACTAAGCTAGTACTATCACCAATATAGATCCCTTTCAACCCAAACTTGCTGAAACCAACCTTAGATTGCTTTTTAGTTCCCTATTTCAGCCAACTCCCCATCGCATTAATTTAAAATATAATTTAATAACACTTAGGATGACCAACTAGATAAAATTTAATTTTTAGTTGATTTTTGCTCTTTGATCATTGTGTGTTGTATTTCCAAACTTGTATTGGCCAGTGTTGGTGTAAGGTTAATGCTATGTATTCCAATTGGATAAGTCATATTGATCCAATTATTTGTGTGTTTGATTTAATTTTATTTAAAATTATATTGTAAAATTTTTCCCTATTTTATAACACTATCATCTTGGTCGATACAGTCTCTTATAAACTACTTTTCACCTTTCTATTTTCAATACATAGTTGACCTACATGACTATGTATCCTTATCTCCCTATTTAGTTCTCTATTAAATAGAACATAGTCAATCTACATGACTGTGTATCCTTATCAGAATATTTTAACCTTCTTTCCTATAATACATAGTTGACATGCACGACTATGTATCCTTATTTTTCTACACTTTTTCATGGGTTACATTACATAGTTGACCAATTTGACTCTATATCCTATTTTTTAATTTTGTTATTGCATCATTCATTTTCACTTCCTTATTTCATCATGAACTTATTTTTTGAGGACAATATAGAATTGAACTCAAAAAATATGATGAGCCTTACCAATCCCAGTATATTTCCATAAAAATATCTTGTGGCTTCCACTTTAGATGAAAACAACGTGCATGTGTCCAATCAAATAAAAAATGATGGGACTCCTCCTCATTCATATTTAGTTTTTAACCCTATTTTATCCTTATGAGATCAAATAGAATTAGAGTATAGTCTTGAAATGTTTTTCTTAATTAGTGAGTTTCCTCAACATAGTGGAAAAGACCCTTCAACTATTTACAATCTCATGATAAGTGGTCAAGTAGAATAACCCCATTCACCCTCACATACATTCTATCATGGATTTACAGGAGATACCTTTTATACTTCTGAATATATCCCTTCTATTTTGACTTCTCATACTATGACTTCTTCTTTGATTTATTCAACCTCCATGCCATGTATATCTACTAACATGGTTGGTTCAACATCTAGTAGGCATTTTACAAGACCCCTCCTTCTCAATCACTATACTAGTGTATACTTTGATACTAATGTTAATCATGCCACTAGTGCTTATTTTTCTTATAATACTAATCCTTATACTAGTGCATCTTTGTTACACATGATAATCATGCTACTAGTGCCTCCTTTTCTATCAATGCTTCTCAAGCCACTAGTGCCATGCATACCATTACTCATAGTGGAACCCAAGACACTAATACTAATGTTAATGCTTTACATGCCGTACAAACTAGTCAAAATACCACTCAAACCCATAAAATTTTGTTGTAAAATCTTAATCGAATGACTGATTTTCAAGCTAATAATGTCAATCAAATGATGCAAATGTAGAATCACCTTATTCACCTTCAAAATCAAACTCAATAGGTGGAATATATTATTTAATAAGTGTGAGCATAACATGGTGGATGATAATATATTTCATCTATTCACTAATGATCTTTATCCCAAGTTTCAATATCATGTTAGGACTCTCTATCCAAGAACTTTGGAAGAGGCCCTCAACCAATCCAAACACTAAGATTATCTCATGTGTCAGTTTGATCCATCCCAACCTCCCATGGGCACTCGTATGATCCTCAAAAATAAAAATCATCATGCTACCAATGATAGTGTCATTGATTCTTATGATACCATTAACAATATTCAAGCCATTGTTCCTGACCCTATTATGGAGAAAGCCCCCCCTCTAAACCACACCCCTAATACTCAATTCTCCCAAATAAATAACATCAATGTTCATAATCCATTATCCTTGTCATAGATCCAAAATAATTTACCAAGGCCTCTCCCATGGTAACTTGACCCCACTCTCCATATGAAATCATGGTATGATCTAAATAAATTTTATTAGTTTCATGTAAGTTGGGGTCACTCTCATGAGACTTGTTGGAAATTACGTAACTTAGTTATGGATTTAATCCTTAGTCCAAATTTTGATCACAATGCCATAATTTTTAAATGCCAACAATCATATGATATAGCCTTAAAAGTTCATGAAACACAAAATAAATATCAAGATTTGAACCAGGCTTATATTAGCTCATCTTGCCAGTTACAAAGACCCTCTTATTAATCATCAAGATATAATGACAAGCCTATTCCTTCCACCAATAATGTTGAAAGTATTATAGACCAAAATCCAAAATATAATGTGGTAAATATGACTAATATGTGAAGGGTAGTTGATTTCATTGATTCTCATCCTACACACACACACCAAACATCCCAAACTTTCTGTGTTATCCAAGATTCTCCCCCATATCACTTAATAGAGATAGGGTAAGAGGATCTAATTTCTTTCCCAGAACCAATTCAAAAACTCAATTGGATAACACCTTTCAAACTATTTATACAACTACCTAAACATCTACACCCATCTACAATATTCTTCAAACTTCCAATAATACTTCTTCAAATCAATCACAAGACATACCTAAATCAACTATCCCATCACCTCAAGACAATCACCCGATTCATCCTCAAACTAAGCCAACCATGTATTATCAACATAAGTTTGAATTCACTTCTAATCCTCCTTCTTAGGAGCTCCTCTAACATTATTTACATTTATCTAATAGTAAACTCATGGGTTATGATGAATGGCACCCTATTGTAGAACATGCTAATCTCCCATCTTAAATACCATTTATTAAACTCATGAAAAATTCTCCACATCATTGAAACTACCTAATGAAAATATTATTTTAAATGAACATCCCTCATCTTCCCCTATTAGGATGTGAAGCTATCTTATCTAGGTCAAAAGATAGTATCCTACAATAATACGAAGAGATATCTATACACATTGACAAAATAATGGACACTTTTCTTTCCCTCAAATTTCTTATTGCTTCCATGATCCTAGATAAGATTTTGCTTCATGTGGATGATGTTCCACTCTTTATAAGCATTCAAATGGTGATATCCAAGTCAAACATTCTTTGAAGGTACTTGTGTCACTTATATCAACTTCATTAAAAATATTAGATATTTTGAGTGTAATCTTAAGTCCACATGCATCACATGTCAAGGTTATGATATAAGGAAAATTATTCCTTTAGGTTTCATGTGGATCCTTATTAATATAACCCTTATCACTATTCAAGTGAAGGTCATGATATTTGACATTCCCCTTTCCTATAATATCTTACTTAGTAGGTCTTAGTCTCATCACACGAGGGTTGTCACCACTTTTGCCTGCTAATGTGTCAAATTTACCCATAATGGTGTTATTTATAGGATTAAAGGAGACACCAAACCTTATAATATTTAATAATTCCAATGTGGTTTAATCAAAATTATAACCCTTGAACCCTTTCCAAGTGTTCCATTTTGGGAATCTCAACATTTCAATTTTCCCATCAACTCTACTTGAGGTTATCATGGTTAGCCTAAAATAATCAATAAAATACCACCTAACCTATTAGATTATAATGAAAATGATCCAAATGAGATCAAATTCAATATAAAAACTTTGGATCTCTATCCTCATCTCATTTCCCAGCTTCCATCATCCTTTAATCTGCATTCCCATCAGCCACCTATCAATGATATACCTGTGGTCTTAACCAAGACTCAAAATTTTATTCATCATGAAACTTATGATGAAAATACCATACCTACCAAAACCATGGATATTTATACACCTAATTATGATGATAATTATACTCTAGATGATCCATTTATAGGAGGTTTTGTTTAGGATAGAGATGTTGAGATCCTTCATTATTCTTCTTCTTTATTTTAGTCTTTTTGTTTATGTTATTCTATTCCATCTTTTATAGTTCCTAATTATGGTATTATTATTCTTATTCATATGGTAGAGATGAAGAATTTTCATGACACCCTTTAATTTTTGCATAACCTCTTAGGATCATCCTTATGGATCAGGTTATGACTAGTCCTTATCATTTATCTAGATACCAAGATCCATTTAGCATGCTTCCCCTAGAGATATTTTCTACTACCCTTAATCCCTATGCATGTCCTACTTCTCCCTTAGCTGAGCCTAATATGGATCCTACTCCTACTCTACCCTTAACTAAGCCTCATATTGTATCTGATTATGTTTCTTCTTCAGTCAAGACTATCCTAATTTCTCCACCATCCTTGCCTCCCCTCAATGATGGCCTTCCTCCTTTACCGTATATTGATCCCCTGCCCACCCAATGGGATGATAACCCTTACTATGATATTCATATATTTTATATCCATTATAATAGAGATTTATAGTTATACTAACCTTCCCTAGCTCCTACTTCTACTTATTTCATTAGTAGAACCATAAAATCTACTAACAAGTGTATATGTTACTTCCACAACATAGATAATCACTCCTCTACCCATTATCAAAAGATTTGATAATATTTTTAAATATTGTATCCTACCCTTCTTTAGCCCAAATATAAGGCTTTACCTCCTCCCAAATTATTACCTATGTATATTCAAAATATGGAGAGGTATATTATCTTTGGCACTAGTATGGTACCCATCACATCGATCATTATCATATCCTCTAATAACATCTTCATGATGACCTCATGACCATTCTTGTACCCACTATCCTTCCTCTCATAGGCCATTCAAATAAAAAGGGTCCTCTTTATTCACCTATGGCTCTTGTTCTACCTATGGTTCCTTCTTCACTTGTGGCTCCTGTACCACCTACATTTTCTCCCCCACCCATGGTTCCTTATCCACTGGTGGTTCCTTCTTCATGTCCCAAAGCTATCCTTATTTTTATAGAATATATTACCCTTATTGAGTATTCTATGCAAAAAGGACATCATGAACATTATCCTTCAATTATACCTACATTTTCTATAGAGGAGATTCATCGAGAGGTCTTTTCACATCTTTCTCTAAGGATTGATATACTCTTGCTACAGTTAGAGTCCAATTTTCTAGAGATATATTAGATGTAATGGATAATATTTGTGGATAGATCTATCAGTATTTGTGAACAAATTATAGTGTTCCTTCAATTTTATATTCATTATGATTTTGGATTAGACTTGTGATCCACTTTTATTTATATCTTACATCATTTGACTTTATGTCAAATTTTGCTTCACTTATCTCTCTTACACGGATCTTTATATTTCACA